>OY979633.1:11352151-12602151 GCA_963855885.1 Coenonympha glycerion | reverse complement strand
TTACACACATAACGACATAAGGTATGGTGATATAGCGTGGTCTCATTTACTCTTTAACAAAATTTGCCCTTGCATTCTCTGTCACACAATCGCACACTGCATGCTGAGAGCACTCACCCAGCATGTTTGTGGACGTTTGCGATGTGCGGAATGTAGGCTTAGGGCATATCCAGATTTAAGTCTTTGGTACCTATGTGTTACGCATTTTCTGTCTAAAAAACTCATCGTCCATCAAATCTGTACCTAATTATGGTCTATGTAGATAAGTGGTATGTAGATAGTGCTCTCTGCTGACAGTATTAATTTTTCCTGCAGTCAGGACCGGTCGGCTGCGAAGCGCGGGGCTCACGGTCTAATCACGAACACAGGTAGCGTATCTCCACATCTCGCGCGCGACACAACGCGTACTTATACTATCCATTCCGGTTATTAATGAATACGAACCATTTTCGAATTTCGCCGCCGCCCCGACAGCTACTGACAGCTGTATATTCATCAACGTCCACTACGCGTCCAGAGTCGAAGCATCATCGGCAAATATTCGAATTTACATAAGAAAGTTGTACGGCGGGGTCCGAGCCGCATGCCTGTATGATTGTTTCCAGGATTGCGCAATAAGAAATCAAACGAATGCCCGCGCGCTATTTGCCGTATCGGTCGCAGCCGCTTTTTCTGCAATAACCGATCGTGTGTAATAAATTTCGCTCAAACGTTTATGCCCGCAACTACGTAATAATCCCGCTCTAATAATACCTAGACGTCAGACTTGTGCTCGTCAAAGAACCTTTACCCGGAAAGCCTGTTGAAGCGCGACTAAGGGGCCCTTTGCGCCGCCGTATTACGATTAATTGATGCTAATTAATAAATTAATTAACCATGTTCATACAACGCTTGAGCGAGTACCAGTTTTTTCAATGCTGCAAGTATGTTTTTATCTCTGTACTACATTTTTATTGCAACAGCATTCCTCTTTTTGCTGAATGGCACAAGTAAAACTATACAGGATTACTTATATAAAAAAATACCGAATCCCTCTCGGCCTGTTGTTGTTTACGTTAACACTAACAACTTTTGTTCTACGACTTTTCATTTTCAATTCTCAGTAGATATTAATTTATTTAATACAAAAAATATTTTTGTAAAGTGATATTACACTGTAGCGATCTCGCGCCGCGAGTTCGCGCGCAGCGCCATTACCACAGTTTACCGACGTTAGTAAGAAGTGTACAGACTAAGAACAAGTATCTCTGTAAAATATTGAATATTTGATATTTATTTAAAACATCGAGTAAAAATAAAAGTCGTAGAACAAAAGTTGTTACTTTTAATCTTAACAATTACAAGCCGAGAGCAAGTTGGTATTTTTTATATAACCCTGTAGCTATACCGCGTCGTCTTCTGTAGCTTTCGTTGATATATAATTTTGTAGCTAATTAATTTATTAAGATTATAATGAGAATGTCGATGAGCTCCTAATTTGGACCATGTTATGACGGTCATTAATATTTCAATAAAATAATTAAAGCGGTGCCGAATTTCGTTATAATTTATGTCATATTTTCTTATTTTCATATCGATGCTATATACAACGTTAAGGAGGGAAAGGTTTTGCCGGGTGCCTCTGAAAGTTGAAACTTCGCCGGCAACATACCTGAATGAATTTCATCAATCGGTTCTTGTCCGGACCATAGCGATTCACATAACGGCTAATTAAAGCAATGTTATGGATATTATTTGCAATTAGCCTCTAATCCGGATACCTATCTTGGCTGTCGCCTCCTCATTAATGTTTTATTTATGTGGTAGTGGTGCATATTAATAATCCCATTGTCATTTGTATTAATTCTTGACTTAGTGTCCTCTGACTGCAGCTTGCACTTGATTAAGGAGTTACTTAATATCTCTTTTTATACCTTTTGTTTATTATTATTATTTTATCTCGAAGTCAGTCCATCTTCACAAATTATGACTAGACTTGCAAAAACAGTTAGCGGGCTATGCGATCTTTACTGACTTGCATTATCTCAATGTAACCAACGAATATATGTATAATATTACTACCGTAAAGTAGTACCCAGTGGGCTTAGACAAAGTGACTTGTCGTTAAGTGTTGACGACAGTAGAAAAACCACGTGACCACCAGTGCAAAACATATGAAAGCAGAGTGTACTCTATGCGTAGCATTTTTCGCTGCTGCTGCTGTCGCTTGTCACGCCAAGTACGCTAAAGTTATCTACAAGTCTGCGAGAACGCCAGGGAGCGTTCAAATTGTCGTACTCGATTTTCAAAAACAGCGTGTTTTCCTCTATTCGATGACGTGGTTTGTCTACAGTCACGTGGTTTGTCCATACATTTTTATCTACTGTCGTCAACGCTAAATGACTGTTACTTTGTCTAGCCCTACAGATCTACTTAAACTTAGGTAAACTGCAAATCTGTCACCGGTAAGTTTGAAATTATAACTCTGTCGTGCTCCATCTCTAATCAGTAAGGACAACACACGTTGTACAGACTACAGAGATGCAATCGCCAAAAGCACTAAGCCCACGTGCGTTTGAAGTGCGCCGACTACCACCGCGACGTCACGTACTCGCCCCGTACGGTTTATTCTCGAAATAATGCCCAGTTTTAAGAACCCTGCCCATTCATTTTTCAATCTAGATATTGTTGTACGTGTTGTTGTGTTTTACTTCATTGCTCCATAAAACTTAGGTAGGTATGATCAGATCAACTATATTTCACATTTAGTAACACAACTAGGGCGTATCTACCAAGATTCCGAGGCATATACTTAAATTTCTTAAAGGCCTATGTCCACAGCTGAACATAGGCCTTTCCGCTTATAGGTACGCTGTCTCCACTCCACAACATGTCTGCCCCAACGGTCAACGTCAGTTCTGCGATGGATACTTTCCGCCCACTGCCACTTCAGCTTACTAATCCTTTGGGCTATGTCGGCTGCTTTTGTTCTCTTATACGGATGTCCTCGTTGCGGATTCTATACCATTATAGTCTTTCTCAAACTTTTCGAAAATAGTAACATAATTCAAGAAGGATGAAATCTTTCGTAAGACGTCAACACAACACTAGCTGTAGACGCATTTAAAACAACGATAAGTTTTCATTACAGCTAAACGCTTTATCATAAACCCATTGAGGTATTTATATATCGGTCCAGCATAAACTAAAGAATGTACAAGACGAAGGCGACCGAGCGACCACGCGTCCTGCAGGAATATATACACAAGCAAGCATTATATAGAAGAGGCCAATTTAACAGACTTATTGTCTCCGGGCAGCCATAATACGAGACTCTGGTAGACGCAAAAGGACGAAGAGATGCGGAGTCCCCGACTCCGTCCGATACAAAACAATGGTATTTAATCAACGATGATAAATGCTGTATTCGAGCACGTTTTTTAACGATACTGCCGTATTGTTGTGGCTGGAGCTTACCGTGGAATACGGAGATAAGTCGCCGCTGAGAGTGGCTCAGCTGACAAATTGGAATAAAAGAAATATTTATTCGTGTTGGCCGTCGTAAAATCTTCGGTTTCGGATGCTTATTGTGAACATTCTCACATTCTTGCTCTGGCCGTATCTGAACGGTTTTGTATATCGGCAGATCGTAAATCGCAATAACATCAGACGAAATTAAAGATATCTCTTGAGATTTTTGTTTAAACATCCAGTATGTTCAGTATCCATTCACATTTTAGTGAGGAAAAATTACATGGAAATAGTATGGTCGGAGAAACGAAAAGACTAATAATAATTTATAACTTGCATTGCAATAAAACATTTTCACTAGCAAGCTAGTATTAACTACGTACAAAAAATGTTACGTATTTACTTGTTTTCTGAGCCTCGGAGATCGCGTTAAACCGTCTTGCTTATTATCCCAGAATAATCATCGTTAAGCACTACATGGAAATTATTGTAAGCCTGTCCGGCTGGTTCATCATTAACGGGACACGGAAGTCGGGTGGCAATCGCTTCATGCAAAAACTGGATGTCTCCACATCACATAATAATAAGCTGAGCTGCTGTATTATAATCACGGCAACATACTACATACATCATACTATGTGCACGAGACATTTGACGATTTGACGACTCAAAAGGGCGCTTGTAAATGCACACTTGAATAAAGCATATTTCGAGTATGGATGCGCCTGCGACCGATAAGCGAAGCATGAGTTCGAATGTCGATGTCAGTCGTGCGGTTTTGTATAAATCACGATATTTTGTTGAAATAACGCGGAGGAATCGATCGGCATCTCGCGGTGCGGGCCGGGTAATGTTCAGAGGTGCTCGTAAATTTGTGCGGTTAAACAGCAGGGCGCCTGCGACCGAGGACTCGGAGACACGGCGGACGGATAGAGTAACGCGATGATTTATTGCGACTGCGCTGACAATGCCTCATGTTCGTCCGATCCGCGGATTGCTGGAGAATTGCTACAGCAGGGATCATGTTCGGAAAATCTGCGGTTATTGAAATTGTGCTCGGGTCACGGATATAATTTCAGTTGATGCAGACCACAATGCAGACAGCTTGAGTTTGTACAGTTCCAGACCCCTGCAATGCGATGTAGATTTTCGTAAAGACTTACATTTGCTCAGAAACAAGGTACCTACCTACTTATAGCACAGAATATAACTTGACTCGATCTATTGAATACCTATATAGCTTGACTGTGATCACACCTGATGGAAAATGATGATACAGTCTAAGGTGGAGCTCGCTTGCCTAGGAGATGCCTAGTCACTCTTGATTTTAAGGCGCCCAAGTTGTAGGTGGTAGTGCCTGGTAGGGTGTTCCAGACCTTTGCAGTGCGTATCAGAAACGAGGAATCAACCGAATACCATAATATTTATACGCAGAACCATCATGTACCTACTTCTCGCAAATACTCTGCTCTTATTTGTCGTAGCTTTTTATTCCTTACTGGGTACGTACACGGAATTTTCAACATTAAATTAATTTTTCATTTCGAACCAGTTTTCCTGAGATTAGCGTGTTCAAAAAACAAATAAACAAACATCAGTTGTCGGAAAAGCATGTGCAAGAATTAAAAACTTTTAAACATTTTAATTTAGATGAGCATTCACTCCACCATAAACGACTTATCAACCACCAGTATCGATTGTCTTTATTACTCGCAATACACGAATTCAGTTCACACACTGATTTCATGCGCCGGTTCTTTTTTAAAAGACCGAATATAGTCTAATTGGTTCAAGTTTACAAATGGCGTTCTGGATTCTGTGGATACCACGACAATTTGTCCGTGTGACCGTGGGCTGAGCCTGGGAGACGCCGTTTCGGGCACATTCGTTCGTTCAATCACGTTAGTAAATGGGCCGGAACAAAAACGACGATGCATTTTATTAGTTCCTCGCCAACTCCCCAGCATCCACTCTTCGATGTCTTCGGTCATGAACAGACTGTGTTTCGTACCGAAGCGGAATAACAATCAGTTAGTGGGAACTCTCACCTACTTTTCTTTGTTCTTAGGATATAAAACAGCCTTTATTGACGGGGGATCGTGGAAAAAGTAGAACATCGAAGCGGCTGAATAAATCATTCGCTCTCAAAACTGGCACTCGCGGTGTGCAGCTCGTTCGATAAGATTTCGGGGCATCTGCAAAAACAATTATGTCTGCCCAGAATGTTGTATTTGAGTCGTCGTCGTTTTGCCTCTAGACGCCGGGCCGTGCTGCGGCCGCGGTGCTGCCGTGGCATAATGCCTGCTGATAAATATTTATGCTATTTATTCCTTCTGATGGTTCCCGCGCCTGCGCCGTGTACGATATATTATTATCCTGTATCTCTTCTGATTCCATAAGTATTACTGTTTTGATACCGATTTTATAGGATTGCATCTGAAATAAAAAGGTTCTGTTTCTATTGCCTACCTGCCAACTATAATAATTATCATTGGAAAGCTCTATTTAACTGCTTTTTACTATGCTTTATGACCGGCAGTTGTATTGTTAGTAATCCAATAATAACATCAGTTATATTAAAACGCAGGCGTATGTATTGACAGCCAAAAGGAATTCCAAAGGACTAGCTAGCAGTAACTTTAGTAGATCATCTCCAGAAGGTACTTTTTGCCGACTGTAAAGCATCTAAACAGACGTCGCAAAAATTGATTCTTGCCTATGAACCTAATAGGTATTACAAAGATCTACTGTTCTGTCATTAGATATTATGTGTTTCACTTCAACTACTCCTTTTACAACTACTACTGTTCCTGCTATAGCAGCAGGAACTGCGGCAGTAGTGTCAGCAGGAACAGTAGCTTACCGTACCTTTTAATATACTTGGTATGGTTAAACTTTAAATCTTTCCCTTAAGGTAAGGGTTACCTAAAACCTAGCAGGTATACAACTATAATTTGGGTATAGACATCGTGCACAAAAACGTATTCCATATTTGGCCAGTGGCCACATTGTCACCCCCTATCGAGAAATTGCAAAACACACAGGACCGATGGAGTTTGGGGACCTAAGATCCTAAAGTAGCAACCCCGCATTAGATAGTGCTCTGTTTGTAAAGCCCCAACTGATGACATAAAGAAAGTCGCGGATAGCCCTTGGTTGGAGCGCACCTGTAGGAAGTCTAGAAATCCTCCAGAAGTCAGGACGCTTACCTTAAAATACTGCCGGGCTTTTCAACTTAACTCTTATTCTATTATTGCTTCAGATTTCCAAAATCGTGGAAAATCCGCTCCGTGAGATATATTGTAATTTCAATATTGAGATTGTAATATTGTGGAACCTTTAACCTCCTTGAAAGTAAAAGAGTGAAATAGCTCAGGTGTCAATCCCTGGCGCTTGAAGTGTAGACGTCCGAAAATGTTGATAGTCTTCATAGAACGAAATCCCATCTAAAGATCGTTGTCTTGAGGAATTCGTGTCTGGTGGTGTGCAAAAAGGCGGGAATGCTCGTCGCGCGGCGCGGCCGGCGGTCCTCGCCGCGCAAGCGTTATGCCCTGGCGCTTTTTGGTGCTTAAAATTTTCATAATGATATTTTGATAGATGTTTGATGTAGGCAATAGGTTTTTGTTGCTTAGAATCTATTATGGGATTTGACGGATTCCATGGTGCGGTTTCTCTTGTGTGTATATTTCAAAATTTTGTCTTGAATATGTATTATGCCAAGGTGTATTTTGTTTCAAAATATTTATTTTCGAAAATTACCTAATTATAAAAAAAGAAATCCGACGAATTGAGAACCTCCTCCTTTTTTTGAAGTCGGTTAAAAATACATAGTACTACTTAAGCAGGGTGTTAATAGTTTTGGATTTCGGAATAGGTGGAGGTATATACTCATAAAAATACTGTTTGGACGTTAATGTACGACATAGATACCTATAATATCACAATTTAAAGCTACAAATAATATGTATTATACTGTAGACACTTACCTAAGTAAATAAAACAGAAAGATTCTAATTGATTATGCATTTGTGATCATTACAATCTCTGTAGGTTCAATTCAAGTCTAGGATCTAAGCCTAGATTCTCTCCAAGAGCGCGTGAGCGTGTGGACGCGCTGCAGAGACGCGCAGGCGCAGCGTCCCAGCGTATCAGATCCCACGTGACGGCATTTAAAACCAGAAACCTTCTCAGAAATGGGACATCGAGGGAATCATGTTGACGCTATCTCTAGAATTGTTCTGGCTTCATAGGGAAGAGATTTCGAATTTATATCGTCAGGAGGAAAATAAATTTCCGGAATCGCTGCAAGATCCTTTTCACTACACAGACAGTAAATTAAATAAGAAGTACATGCTAAGTGCTAACCGATTTAAGACTGATTTATACGAGATCATTTTCATGGCTGTTGCATTTAATAACCTGAAGCAATTAAAGAATTGCATCTTCTAATCGTATAGTCGTCTATGTAGGTATAATCAAAGTGCATACAATTCTTGGAAGGAAAATTTTGCTATGTATGTAAGTAGGTACAAATAAATGGCATGATCTAAATGGGGCGGGCCCTTTACCTACAAATGCACGGGAGCCTGGCTGCGGGTTTCTGGCAACACCAAAATTCGAAGAACGCCCTTGTGTTGTAGTTATAAAAAGTAACTTAGAAGCTGCATGAAATTAACAACGATTTATTACAAGACATTCTGAGCCTAGAACCAAAGAAAAAAACATGAAAGACGCCCGCCATCCGCAATTTATAGAATGACATTGTCGTATTTATTACGCGCGCAAAATAATCATGGGAAATTGGAATGTCGCCGATTGCAATATAAAGGTGGTGGTTCGCGATGTGTTTGAATAATTCGCGGTGTTGAGCGGCGCCGTGGCTCGCAATTGTCGCGGACAACGCTTGCGATACCATCGTGCCGCGGCGGTCGCCGGTCGCCGATCTAGATCGCGGACACTCCAAAGACATGACTGTGGATAAACTTATAAAGTCCTCAGTGCAGGCGAGCACCCGTGAGCCCTTTGAGCACCACCCCGCACCGCGTTCGTGATGGCATCCTAGAGACGATGGCAGTTTTTGCACGCACCTTTTTCCCGATGCCGAAGCATTGCCATTCAGTGCTCAGTCGATCTTTTTTATGCGATTGATTTATAATTTTTACCTACTCAGTACTCAACAACTCTTTTTTTTTATTCAACATTTAAATACTGTTTTTATTATTCCTCGTGCTCCTACCTGAATAGTGCGAAAAAACAATACGTTTGTAAAAGGAGTAGATTGCACGTTGAAAGTTTATAGGAGTGAACGGAAGAAGACATACCGACTTCACATAATGGGGAAAGGGCGGAGAAGAGGTGTTCAGTAATGCTCTTACTGATTTCACAGGATGACACTCTTTAAGTTCGCAGTCTCGTCACAAGCTTTATCGATGTTAAGTGACGATGTAGTCAAAGATGTTGTAACTACGAGTAGTTCAGCTATTTCTAACGGTCTATTCTAAATAAAAGCTTTCAAATTCCTTATTATGTACTAATAATAAAACTCTGAAAATATGATAGGTAGGTAACCTATCATGTTTTCAGAGTTTATAGGCGTAAAAACCTTGCAGTTACCATAGATACAACAATAGAAAGTATTGTATGTAGCAAAACAAACAAAAAGAAAAGGAACGAAAAGAAAAGTATAATCCTTGCATAATTTTTACAAAAAGTCGTATCTGTAATCTGTATACATTTGAACGTAGTTTCAGTAAGCGTTATCCCGTAGGCTGTCTTTAAGGTTTACCATGCGTGTGCGATGAAAAGTTGAAGACCCAAATTGCACGCTTAAATTATTTACAAGTCCACTGATTTCAAAAGATACTTTATTCTCCCATTGGGATAGCGTACTTATGAGTTATAACTATGCATTACCCTCTCATTTATTGTACTTAATTTCATAACATAACTTTTTTCAATGCGATTCTCGAATTCTGCCTCTTACAAAGACCATTCAGTGGTTTCTTACAAAAACTTCCAATCTCATTGAGAAACGGATGTCCTCGCTGGCCAAACTCTGTTATGAGTTATGACAAGGAACACACAAGAAAATAAATAAATCCAATTTGCTTTAATGGAATGCAATTATACTTTTTAGGTGTAAATTTTGTTACCGGGCGTGTTGATTCTACCACTTAAGACTGGAGTGTAAATGAGAACACATGATTGTATGGATTCTTATGTTTTTGTGTTTGCGAATGTTAAATGCTAATAAATATAATGAAATCACCAGCCTCTTGCTCAGTCCTGTCACGTTATAAATTATAGTGTTACATTGTATCATTAGGTACTTATTTGAAACCGTTTAATTTAATTATTATTTATTTTATTTATCGTCATTAATATTAATTTAGATAAATTTGGGAATACTAAAATGATCATTAGATGAACATCAGCAGTCTTTAAAAGGTACCTACCTAGTAGGTAAGGTACCTAGGTACTATTAGGGTTTTAAAGAAAACAAATGATAATATACATCAACATCTTGATCTTCGTGATCATAATTTATTCGATAGCAATTTGATATATTAATTAGGTAACAATTCTCATTTTCAGAATATTTAAAGGAAAGTAGTATTAGCCATCACTACTACGGTGGCCTCAGTTGACACTTAATTCGTACTGTATCGAAATAATAAAATTTTTATCTTTAAAACCTTCATTTAAAATGCCCTAAAAAACCTGAAAGCTCTTAATACCTACTCGTAATAAATAAATTAAGTGCATTATAACTTATACCTAAGTGAAGAGTTTTCATCTTGGAGTTTTAGATAATAATATGGTCAATGGCCGTCCAAAAAATAAGATAATTTGAAGTCGATGATGTTCATCTCTCTTTTACTAATTTATTTATTTTCACTGTGCATCGTAAAGGAATCCAAAGAAAAATACCTATCAAAAGAAATGTGCAGACGCTGCTCTTTATCAAGTCTCTAAAACAAAGTCGACAACCTCGAGCTACAAAATTATAGTGTTTAAGAGTTTTAATATTACGCTAAAAAATGTATGTAAAATTATAAAATCGATGGACCTCATAATATACGTAACATTGCCTCCTGGCGGCTCGCACCCATTACTTAGGTGCGGGCTTGTTATTAAACTCGGCCTTATTTATTTATTTATGAGCTTATACCAGTGCATTCGAAGGAGCTTTTGCGTTATTAGTAGGTGCACATGATAGTAGATTTTTCTTGGGCGAGTATATTTCTATAAATATTTGAATATCATTGATTTTTGTCGGTTAAGAATCTTTCCTTCTTGAATAGTTGTAGTAGGTAGGTATCTACTTATGAAACCTTGCCTCAGTTTTTAACCGATTTCAATAAAAAGGAAGAGGTTCTCAATTCGACGGAATCTTTTTTTTTCTTCGAAACAAATTCAAAAATGATAGTGGTACCAACCTGCTTTTGATTAAATTAACTTGAACTTGAATTAATTTGAGTACCACATTCAGGGGTATGAAATCTGCAAAACACTTGATATAATATGTATAGGTATTAGAATTATTTGAATTCCAATTTTTTGTCCCATGCCTGTTTTACATAATTTAAAGGACGTATATTGTACCTACATAAGAACATAGAACACTTATAGGTAGGATCGAACAATAGTTTATTATTTTATAGAATCACATTTTACTACAAAAAGGGATACTGCTTAGGTACTTGTAAAAATTTTAAATTGACAAAATCTGAGAAAAATTACTTGGATAATCTTAGTGATGATTATTTTACATTGCAGTAAAATTAAGATTGAATTCCACACACAATCGGAAAAGGGACAAAACAAAAGTGATGCCAGCAGTGTCGACCGCAGCGCCTAGCGTGAACATTCGATCCTCGGGAATCGATGATTAATTCCGAGTTAATTACAGGGGCGATCGCATAAAGTATCGATTTGGAAGTATATTCAAATCGTACAGGTGGCTGGCCCGCCTCGGCCGCGGGCAAACACACTCGCATACAGAGAAAACTTTTAAAACTGTTACTTATTTATGGGCAAATAGCTTTTGCTCGCGGCTCTGTGCGTGAAATTAGGATTTTCACAAATCCCGCGGGGTTCATGGGGTTTTCCGAGGTGTCAGTACAGATTAAATAATAAATACTAGTTAGTCCAGGGTACCTATACTCGACCTCCATTTCGAATTTCAGCCAGAAGTAATTTCACTTCGGTTGTTGTTCATTGAATGGAGTCGCCGTAACAAACACACCTACATTCTACAACCTTAAGTCCGAGTAAAAAGTTGAGTGTGACGAACAAACACATCTTAGTAAAAATAATAATAAATATGATGTATCAATGGGTTAATAACCCTGAAGTTTAGGTAGGTTTACCTTTCCATAATATTATAATGCTTTTATCAGATGAAAATTCACGCGTGCTGTTTAAACCTTTAAAAAAATACAAACATTTTTTTTCTGAGAATCTTTGTGGGATAAGTACCTAGTTAATATCTTATTTACTTATGGCATTGGTGAACTATTAGATGTGATTATAAATTTATGTAAAAATATAATCCTTTTTTTTAAATAATACATTCTGAATAATGCTTTTTTATTAAAAACAATTCTTCCTCACAAGATTTGAGGATTTCTGATTCCTTACAAGATTTGAGTTGCTTGCGCTTATGTTTTCTTTTACTGTCTGTGCTATCTGTCTTCAAAATAGGAACCTACTTCCTTATCATCTCATTAGGGGAAAAAATGAAATTTTAAAAGTATAATAAGAAAAAAAAATAATGATACCCCTAATAGAAGTGGCCAGTTCGTTGATGTTGGTTTGTTATAAACTTGTAATTTATGGTAATAAATAAAAAAAAAAGATTGCAAATCTGCAGGAGTTTGCAAATTGTTACCGTACGCCGTATATGCGTCGAGTTTCAAGTATTTTTCGCTATCTCCCAGATTTATCTTAAAACCTACCTTTCTCGGATCGTTTGCAAGCAACATTAGCGAGGGCAGATGCATCGAGCACGAAGTGAGTTTCCCAATAATTTCATACTCAGCGAGTCGCGATCGAGAAGTCGTGGTATCGTTGAATTCATCTTTTCTCGTAGCCGTCGGCTAAGCGCTCTCTATCGCTAAATTGTAAAGCCGCGATTTTCATATGGAATTATTTTGATAATTAAATGTAGATACAAAACAATTACATACATCTTTAATTATAAATGTAAAAAAGCGGTGGAATAGCTTTGTTTTGTTTGTTCTCTGCTAATATTTTTTATAGCACACTCACTCCAGCTTCCTGACGTGATACAGAGTTGCGCCTATGCTATAATTGATATTAGTGAGGATCTTACGTAAAAAAATCAATTATTTGAGGACCTACTTGGCGCAATTGGCGCGGAAGAACCCAAATTTGATTTTCAACGCGCATTAATCCTATACCTTTAAACGAGCAATTCTTGTATATATATATATTTCTATATAATCTGGATCTCGGCAACGGCTCCAACGATTTTCATGACATTTAGTTTACAGGGGGTTTTGGGGGCGATAAATCGATCTAGCTAGGATTCATTTTTAGAAAATGTCGAATTTACCAAAAAAATAATAATAAAAATATGACTTCTGCTGCCATCTATTAGCCAGTAGTTAAACTACCGAGCGAAGCACTTCTGCTGCCATCTGTTATTCAGTAGTTAAACTACCGAGCGAAGCTCGGTCAACCAGATATTTATTAATTAAATTCTAAATTGGTCTGGTCTAGTAAAGTAAGATATCTATATCTATCGATCACAGCTATTCAGGGTCCTAATCACAAAGAAGTAAATCGAATAGGATTAAGCGTTCAGAAACTATGTTGTAGATATGTTGGAACTGATGGGGGTGTACCGTGTACCTATATGTGTATGCACTTTAGAAGCAAGTACTTTAGCGATTGAACCTATTCTATCAGGCGAGGTTAATGACTCGTAATTGAATATGAAACTCAAATATGTATTACCATTTCATAATATATTACACCATCCGGAGGTACAACGTCGATCATTGGCGTATCCTCGCAAATATCTTGAAATCTCTGAAAGCGCCGATGAGAGTCACTGCTAGTGCTCTGTGCTCAATACAATGTTCCCACTTCATAACTCAGCGTGCAATAAGTAAAAGCTTCAAATTTCAATAACAAAATCCTTACGCCCTTGCAGTTTGTAGGCGGGGTCGATGAAACCGGAGATTCCTCAGTTTGTGCCTCCGCGATGAATCAAATCGTCTCCCATATTTCAAAACATCTATTTGTCTTGCGAAAATCGATTTTTATCACTAGATTCATGAATTATTTTCAAGAATTCTAAGTCCTAAGTCCATTATAATATGTAGTACCTATTTATTCAAATATCCTTGGGTTTTTAGGAAGACTTATTAAGAATACTACTCAGATATCATTTATTTTTGCTTCTCAGTTGATTTGGCACGTAATCGGAATGACTGAGACATGCTCTATGGAGATCTAGTAAAATTATAGGCATCGGTATATCGTTTATTGAAGAATTTCACGGAGACTCCAATGGTAAAGGTAAAGATATATTTTAAGATCATCAAGACCTAGGTCTTCACATGATAAGACTGAACCATTCGGAGACTGATACACTGATAAAGTTTCAGAGTTAGGTAAGGATATTACCCGATGATCTGCTAAAACTAAGATTTTTTAAGCAAGTCCTGCACACGGCCAGAAACAGTAAGTTGTAAAGGGTGGGGTACACTCATAACTTCCAAGTATTACATCTGTCACAATTATAGCACCTGCAACTGTATGGGGCTGCATTAACATTAACTCGGGCCCATGGACGATCCGCCACGGAATTCTGAATATCCATAAACGTAGCTGCCAGCATACCGAGGGCCATACTTAAAAACAAAATTAAAGGGGATAGCCGTACCATCATAATATGAATTAAAAATAATAAAACAAAAAAATAGGAGTCACGGATCGCCTCGAGTGTTGTTTTTTTTTTCAAGTTTTTTCGAACGATGCCTGCAAACAGTCTGGCCGTATCTCATGACAATATCTTTGACGAGTTTTTTAATGCCGCATTATTTTTAAAAGCACAGCTTATAAATGGTTGTTTGGCGATTTAACGCCCAATCTAATTAGGCAAATGATATGTGTTTTAGGCAGTGATCGATTAACATTTGAGGAATTGGTGTTTACCTAATTGATTATAATTTCTAAATTAGGTATGGTGAGATGGGCATTTCTTTTCAAATATTTTTTACGTCATGCTGAGCTATATCCCGCTATTAGTTTAATTAAGTGAATAATGATCCTGCAAAATAATTATGAAATTGTTTTTACCTACTTAATCATTCATTCATTCATTCATTACATATAGTAGTTATTCTTCATCGTCTCAAACCGTTTGGGCTATAATAGCTGGCATGGGTCTCCTCTCACAATGAGAGGTAGGTACTTTGCCAAAACGATGCCAAAAGCAATCTTAAAAAATGCATAAGAGTTACGTTTCAGTCTTCCGTACTCATATTCAATTCAGAAATTTCATTTTTATTGATGATTAAACGAACTTACCTGTAAGTGAAGTTCTATCACAATTATGTGAATACATTTTATTCGAATATAATAAACACAATTAGGTATACTTTCATTTTACTGGCAATTTCGCACTTTTATTTATTTTGTTTTTTAAAACTGACCACCCTGATGGACACGCGGTCCCCAGCCTACCTCCGCGTCAAGCTTCATTCTTTAGAGAATATTTAACAAAATTTTCGTATTATACTCATGGGTTTTGGGTATGGGCGGGACCTTATATTATTATATTCGAATAAAATGTATTCACATAATTGTGATAGAACTTCACTTACAGGTAAGTTCGTTTAATCATCAATTATATTTCATACATTTTATTCTTCATATAATAAACACAATTAGGTACTTAGATGTTTAGAGATGAAAATTTTTGTTAAATTATGGACATTAACAGATAGTAAATTGTTTCCTATTATAATAGGAAATAGGTCCTCTTTATACCACAGAAGTATTTAATTAACACAATCTTTTCGTTCAATTCCTGGATCAATAACCCAGTCACATTATAAATAGGTTTAATTTATATTTAGATAGATTATAATGATTAATGATTAGAGAGCAAAAGAGCTATTGCGACAGAAGCATCATCGCTCAATAAGAGGTTATAAAACTTAGGTAACGTCCGTAATGGTTGTTACCAGCAGACTGCTTTTCTGATGAGGTCAAGCAACAAACTACGTGCTCGCCGAGGAAGTGTTGCTGAGTGCACTGAAACGCAGACCTCTCTCGTGAGAGATTATATTCCTCGGCAGACACGTTCTCACGGTGGTCTGCCTGCAGGCGACCTTATGAGGTCGCTTCAACATTATCAGGAGGTTGTCTATTATATATCTTGGTCTTAGATTTTGTAAACGACATATCGATTTGTTTTTCAACGCTGTGGCAAATTTTTATACTTTCTCTTCAGTTTTAATTATGGTATAATTAAAACTGGTTCGCCCTGAGTAGTAGCTGGCGTTGTATAAACTCAATAATTCCCTTGAATTATATAAAAACAATAATACTAACTTTAACTAATGCTAATGTTCTCATTCTGTGCTGTGTCTACTGCCTAGAGCTAAAAAAGTTACAAGATCAGCAAAGCAAAGTTACGGAATGAATAAACTCTTATTAAGGCCCATTGAGCAATGTGTTAGCATACTATATTGTGTGCTACTATGTGGTGTTTGATGTTAATTTATCTATTCATTTTCGCAATATAATATATATATATATATATATATATATTTTTTTTTTTTTTTTTTTTTGACCCAAAATCATCAGCAGAAATTAAACTCAATGCCGAATGATAACAAGTAATCGTACCATATGCTACGTCGTTAACAAGTTGTTCTGTTGGAAATTACGAGGTTGACTTATAATGTAGGTACGGATTGTACGGATCTCAGTCGTTATTAAAGCAGTATTGCCACAAAACTTTGTAAATAACACAAAATTTTTGAAACATATAAATTATTAAAAATTCCAACAAAATGTCCTTTTTTTTTTTTTTTATATATATATATTTTTTTTTTAATGCCTTCAGAGAACTTCCTCCAGTAATTCCTATGGATTGTGGTTCTCTAGGGAAAGACCATATTTATTTATTTATCATCAATAAATGTACTATAAGAAGTAAGTCTTTTGACACCTTATGTAAAAGAAGAAAATCCAAAGTTGTAAAGGTCCTTAGACGATGTATGTCTAAAGCATTGTCTATAATAGTATTTTTAAGCATTCTTCCTCTAGAAGAATGTATAGAAGAGCAAAGGTAAACTTGGTGTTCCAAAATGTTCAGAATGCGTCTGTTTCTAAGACGTCTGGGTTCGTATTGATTACATTTCGCATTATTGCAAGAAGCGATAAATTCAATAACTGGATTGAACTCTTTGAATAACTTTGAAGTATATAATTTTACCGCGATAGCTTAATCCCATTAACTGGATGTAACTCTTGGTCAGCTTTTGATTATCTTTAATTTCCATATAAGAAACAATTAACCCAATCGTTTAAATGAGGATATTTGATATCCTCTATGCAACTGATGTAAATCATGTGTATCAAAATAGATGTATCGAAAAATATGGCCATCAACTCTGTAAAGAGGTATTTCGATTCATCTTGACGTTAATTATTACAAAAACAAAAATCCCTCTAATGAAAAGAATTAGTCTTCATCTAGACCGGGAAATCGTGTGAATCACTAGTTCAACCTTTTAGGTTTAAGGGAGTTAGATGACTTAAAAAATGTTTTGTAACCACTGGCCATCTGATAGGATAACCGATGATGGACGAACAGCTGCGTCTAAAGTCTAATTTTTCTTACGGACTACATTTTTTGTTTCTACAGACGTTCTGTGTAACCCCATCCATACCTAATAGCTGGAGAAGTGGACTTTAGGACTTTTAATTGGAATTAAGCTTAACTCTTAGATGATACAACGATTTAAGCGTATAAAATTCTTTACAGAATTTGAATTGTTACATAATTCACGTCATAGTTTGCGGTTGGGTAACGATACTGCCATATCGTCAGAAATTAAAATAAAACCAGGAAACTGAGCATGTTTTGAGGGTAGTAAATAACTTTAACACTCTAACACCTAACAAATCTTCATGAAAAAACCGCGGTAAGTATCTGAGATGAGTCACAACTTCTTTATGTATTTTACCAAGGATGAATCGGTACTTTAAAATAAGATTCTTCAGTTCATAGGCATAAAACCCTTTTTAGGTATTCGCTTGTAAGCTGTTCTATGAACTATCAATTTCAAAAGATTTTGAACTACAAATTCATTCAACGCCTTTAAATTTAGAATGTATCTTTTACCACGTAAGATTTTGAGGTTAGACACATCTTAACTATAATCGAACATGCAGTGACTCACTCCCACATTATCTCACCCAAAAAAGAAATGTCGATTGTCAAAGACATTTGTCGCTTTTTCTTTGTTGTGAACGTGTAAGGCGGTACACTGTGTTAGTGTACGATTTTAAAAATGGTATTATGTAATAATAATTTTTTGGAGCTAGTTCCTTAATTTGTTCAATTCATTAAAATATTTTATTGAATGTACGTACATTTGTACACCTAGTGAAAGTCAAAAAATAGTCTTCACTTATTATAACTCCCGAAATTCGCTAGATCATGTTATAGATCGTGACGGATTCCTTGTCAGTGATATGTAACCAATAAACTTCAAAATGTTGAAGACAACTGGCATATAGGTACCTTAATGTCTAGCGTCGTCGATGAACCTGGTCCTTGTTGTGGCTGATGCTGGAAACTTGCTGTCACGTCGCATCTTCCTCGCGGCTGATCGCCAATACTCAAGTGTGTCACGCCCCCCCCTGCTGGCCGAGCCGTAACGAGAGGGGGCCAGCTAGTTTCTCGAGAAACGAGATTGCGCTGTCCCAGCGGTGGGTGTCGATAGCAAAGTCGCCCGCCGCGCCCTGCTGGTTTCTTTATTTACAACACCTGACGATCAGTAACCATTGAAACTAGTATAATGCCCGAAACTATTTCTCCGAAAAAACATCTGGTCCCGTTCGTGAACTTTAATTACTTGTCATTTGTCGAAACAAAATGTCATTTGTCAATACTTAAGCTTCTTCTCAGTTCAGGACGCGTTGTGGTTTAAGATTTTTATTAGTTTCAGAAAGAATTTAACAATTCACTTCAATGAAACTTTCAGACTAATGGTACATTATACATAATATTGTTGAGCTAACAGTTAAATTATCATCCCATTACACAATCTGAACATTAATTTTCGAAAGTAAGTAAAATTATTTTCCACCACAAAATCTAAACATTATTGTTGTAGGTACATAGTTAGAAAAGTTCGACGCGTTGGTACCCTCGTGGGATTAGTTTTTAAGTCGTGAAATAGTTATCACTGATAAAAGGCTATAACATTTAACTGGCTATTCATAAGCCAGGCAAGTATATCAAATAAACTATTTGATTCTTTGCAATGAAGGTCGGCTAGAATTTTATAACTGTCGGGACTAACCATTAATATAGTTCTTGTGACTGAGCGCCGATAGCAATTCGGGATCAAATTCCGGGAGGTCATGCGGAGCCACTTGTAGTGAAGCCGAGAACAGCGCCACACCGACATCGTCCCCCGTTGGTATCCGCAAAGTCCTTTGAGGTTTTTTTAAAATCCTTCGTGTTGACCCGCAGTCAACCTCCAGGAGCATTGACGCATCATGCTATGCTTTCGTGGTATCCTCAACGTGATACCCTCCAAGCTAGCTTAGAGATGCCTGGACTATTTCGCGCATCATGCTATACTTTCGTGATAACCTCAATGTGATACCCTCCAAGTTAGCTTAGAGATGCCTTAGGATTTCAATTTTTGGACACACTTTCGTCAGCATTGATATTTGAGTTGATGTGATATCTGGGAAAAAAGGTTAATTTTCACTTACCCTCTTTCCTCGGAGTCTGACGAAGATGAATGCACAATTATATGATTTGATTTGATTTTATTTTTGTTATAATAATAAATTTTACTAGCGTCTAAGCATTATCAGTATAGAAAATTAAGCAAGTTTTAACACTGAACACTTAATTTTTTTTTACTTTGAACCTAAATTAACAAAAACGAGACGTGTTTTTGTAGTCGAGTGCTCATTGCCGCGCACAATAAAAGAATGAAGCTTGACGCGGAGGTAGGCTGGGGACCGCGTGTCCATCAGGGTGGTCAGTTTTAAAAAACAAAATAAATAAAAGTGCGAAATTGCCAGTAAAATGAAAGTATACCTAATTGTGTTTATTATATGAAGAATAAAATGTATGAAATATAATCGTAGTTTTATTACAGAAACGTGGAAAAGAAATGTATATTGTTAGGTAGATCTATGCTATAAATTATAGGTAGGAGAAATGTAGAATGTAAGAGCATACATAAGCTACATAAGTAGGTACCTATACCTACTTACGAGTATGTAGCTGATGAGAACATTTGATTAAGAATCAATATTTAAATAATTCATTACGACGTGAGGGTATGTGGGAAATAGTTTTCCCTTCGTGACGAACGCATGCGCATCCTACAGGTGTCGCGGTCGCGGTCGCAGCGATCAATGATTAGCGAATCCTTGGAAATCGAATGTCTACTTCTGTTTCGTTCAATATTTATTGAACTAAGAACATTGGTGTCGCTTAATCGCTTGATGGATCAATGAACTTTGAAAAATCTTTCTTCCTTCGGTACTGACCATGTATACTGCGGTACCCTTGGAAAGAAGTATGAATATTTACTGTGTAGTTTTAGTTTCGTATGCCTAAGTATTTTGATTTAAGTAAATTCTGTATCGGGGTATCGTTAGAATCCTTACATCAAGTAACATACCTAGGCTATATTTTTTTGGAAAAAGTCGTTGAACAGGGCAGTCGTTTTTTTTTAATTTTAAATTATTTACTTTTTCTTAAAGGTGCGGCTCGTGCAGGCACGGAGTACGGTCGAGGAGGATGTAAGCGAGATGCATGGGCGCGATTCGGCACTTTCTTTGGCACGTTCCCACGTCGGCGGTGATCGGCAGTCCAGGCACACGCCGACACCTGACGCTGCGCCGCGTCTGTCAGTGCAGCCTTCAATTGCAATTACCTACTGGGAAAAATACCATGCATATATTTAGCTATAGGCAATCAACAGCAGTCATTCACTAATTTTTACCCTTTTTGCCCATTGTGTATGTATTGTATTCGGATTGTAGGAGTCTTTTTGAATAAGTAGGTATAGTTACCTACCTATTTTTGAGTAACTACTTACTTACTACATAGATTTTAACCTACTATTAGGTACTAATAATGGGACTCCGTGAGTCACTGATGTAGTATCAGTATCACCATCATAATTCTTTGTAATTAGTGCTAAAAAGCTGTATTATACAATGTTATATCATTGCATAGGATATCTGTAGCTATATGATTCACTCGAAAGTAGCTTCAAATTTATTTCTCGATAGGCAGACTTAAGTATACTTAGGTACTTATAGCTTCTGCTGTTATAATATGTTCAAGTTTTCAATTGTTTTTAAAACCTTTACCTGCATATTTAAACCTAGGTACCTGCTTAAAGAAACGACGAGTTTCCAAACCCCTCATAGGCATTATATTATAAGTAAGTATCTTATTATTTATAGAATCTATTCATAAATTATTCATGCACATAGGTATACTAATAAACAAGGTTTAGCCCTAGCATGTATCAAGCTTTTTGCCAGCAAGTATTGCTTAACACGTTTAAAATCGTAAAACATGTGTGAAGTCTCTCAAAAAAAATGTTGTTCAGCGCGATGTTCAGTCCACTTCAGGCGACATCATAATTTAAGGCCTCGTAAAAAAACAGTTGTCTTAATAAATAAATCAACGGATTTTTTTCAGCGTCCATAAGTTAAGGCGGGAAATCGGATGGAAGTTGAGGGCGAAACTTTTAAAAAAGGAAACTGCTCTCGCGGCTGCGGGCGCGCTGCGATTGGTCGCGGCCGAGGGGCGGGCGCAGCGCTGCGCGCGATTGGCTCCCCGGAGACGCACTATAGGCGCGTTCATCTCGAGACGCGAACAAATAGATTTTTTTAAATAAGCAATTTTCCTATTCTTCTTGTTTGGCGACGTTTCTATAGTTTGTTTTTGCTCGGCTCCGTTTTGTATTGTTTATTGTCGAGTGCGACAATCCGCTCCCGGTTAATTCCCAGTGATATTAGCAACTCCTCGCGCATTGTTCCGCAGGTTGCACGCGACATGGAAATTCACTAAAAACTAGCGATTGTTTCAGCGAACACGCTCACGCACTGTAGGAAGCGGTAGCTGTGAGTTAAGTATTGCTAATTAACATTTGAAAGATAATTTTACGCGATATCTTGGTCTGTAGCCCATTGTGCATAGGAAGGGTGGGTATGTACCTACTTAATCAGGTATTGGTACCTATATTACAAACTCTTGAAATCTATTTTGTCAGTTAATTTTTATTTGGCCACAGGGAAACCTCAATAGCCCAATACCCATTCACTTATATATAGGTAATTCAAGGGAAATTATGAAAATAGTATAGTCAACCAACACCTCTGTGGTGAAGAAGAATCTATACAAACTTTATAGTTTGTAGGTACAGGTTCTTCCTCTTTTATGTACCTATAAGCTACCTTTAAGTACTTATTGTATCCTAAGGTATTTAGATGTACGTTACAAAGTTACTTCTAAGTTCCTCAGTTTATATGCTATCGAATCGCTCTGATTTTATACCTATATAGTTCGATAGCTAAGTACATAATATCTATCTATACTTAGGTACTTACACTGAAAAAAAGGAATAGGTCTACCTTCCTAGCTAACATAGGTAAGTATACCGTGGGTATACCTATGTTACCGTATAGCTACCATATATTTACCTATACGTAGGCAGTAGGCACGATTATCCTCTAACTGACAGCCTAGGTATATACAAAATCACAATATTGTACTTATTCGGTAAGACTTACTTACCATTCAAAATTACGTGATCTTGGATCTACTTACCTATCTTTTATTTTTACTTACCTCCGGTTAAACGTTTTACCACTGGCAAGTGGCATTTCATATTTTAAAATACATCTTATAATATTCATTAGGTGAAATGCAAGTCGTGCGGAGGTCGGAGTAATAAATACCCTAGATTTCTATCTGTCTCCCAATCTGTAGCACAGCGGACGTGCTTAGAATTAGCTTAGGGAACGACTAATATTATTTTAAAATAGGAAACTTAATAAGACCTAAGTAGGTGGACAATAAACTCGTATAGCTTTCAGGTAGCTTATTAAATTCTCTTGTGTACAGTACCTACCTACTTACTTTTTTAGAAGAGAGCACTCATTTAAGAGTAAAGATAAACAATTTAGAGGTTTTTCCTACTGGAAAACTAAACACACCTAGTACTCACCACCAGCCTAATACTAGTACTTTTCTCCAGCTCCCAAAAAGAAGCGCAACATGGAGTCTCCAAATTGTTGTGTATAAAGTAGCTTCTACGATAGTAGATCATTTTAAAATATGTAGATATAATATCTATATTCGGTGCTTACGATATGCGATTTGCATTAGAATACGAGTACGTAGGTAGGTACTATATTATAATATGGGTAGGTAATAGGTAGGCCTTATTCCAACAATAGGTATAGACACAATAGACAACAAGTAAACCCAAACTGTTTTCATTTTTCAGCTGTTATTCTTTTCCATATCTGCCTACTGCCTACTTGCCTTTTCTCTGCTCTAAGATAAAATCTCGTAGCCCATTCTTAAGTTGACTTCCTCAAATTAAAAGAACATGGCAGAAATTTACACAAATAAAGTTTAGCGTCTAGATGTAATATTTATTACAAGACGATTCTAATAAATAACAGAATTTTTTCAAGGTATCACCAGTTATTGTAAAGGACGGGTCAAAAAATAAAATCTTTAAAGAAATTCAATTGATTACTGATAGGTTCCGTTTCCACATTCCTGACTGATAGTGTTACCGGATGCCAAACTTTTCCACTTTTATGCTCCATCTTTTTGACGATCGGTCCACTTTTGTACGAGAACAACATGTAACAGACTATACTAAAGAAAAACCTATTTTCAAGTACTATACGTTAATTCTTAGATCAGAATGTAGAATACAAGACAATAATAACTGTATCGATTTCAATCGTTCTTTTTTTGCATTTTATTTTACTCGAATATATTTACATAAAAAGATAAGTTAAGGGTTTTCCATTGCGTTGGAGTAAAACTGAATATTATTTTTCCGTGTGAGCCAGTCTCACTTAAATAAACTCTTTGAATATTTGTGATTATTTGTCAGAAACAACGATATTCTTTGGTCAGAAAACTACTACCTACACCTATTAGTAATACTGAAATCTATTACAACCGATTATTTTGAGGATAGATTATTTTGTCTTGGTAGTTTAGCGTTTCCGAAATACCCTTGTAATTCAATATTAATTTATTAACTCAATTAGATTTTTCTTTCAGTCGATTGGAGTGTTTTAATTCCGGCATCTCGCAACATTGTCCGACAGCTACATGATGGCTACATGGTCTCAACTGTCGACAGTGACAAATTCTGAGACAAGTGACAAGTATTTATCAAAGAGTATATAGTGTATTGTCTATGCTCTCAGATGCTTCATCGCGGAGGTCGCAGTTGTTATAATACTCAGATACAATATTTTGAAAATAAATATTAATTTTTCTCCACTTTTTTGTAAGAAAAATCTTTTAGCATTGAGTTCAGGCTTGCAGGCCCAACCAAAAAAATATTTTTTCATTTATAGTTGCAATAGCGTAACGTGAGCGAAAGCGATGTATGGGCCCGCACCATTGTTCTTTACTCACATTGAACATAAAGCACAACAAAAACTGATTAGTAAGCGCGAGAGCAGCCGATAACGACCGAGCGCCGCCGAGAGCACCCGAGATGACGCGAGATTGTGGCTATTTTTCCTCCAAATTGCGCCCTTTGTTATGCAAAGCGCGCAAGCGCCGTGTGCGGGCCACAACCGCTCGGCGCTGCGCCCGCGCCGGTGACGCGGCTAGGCTTATCGCGCATCGGCGCAGGGTGCTGGTGAGCGATTAGAATACTTCATCACCCATTTTGGGTAGGCATGGTATCTAATTACCCGGGACTCCCAGGAGTTCATTTCCACCAAAGGTTTAATGACCTTCTAACTATGACGAGTCTGTTAGTATCTGATGCAACGAGTAGAGTTTACGATTGCATTGTTCAACAGTAGATTTAGAAATATGGAAAAATAACTTTCAATGCTGACCCAAAATCAAGATCATCACGTGTAGATGTCAAGCCTCTTACTGAATATAACTATTTAGTTATAAGTTATTCATGATTTCCAAATAACACCTATCCATAATTTAGATGAAAATACGTATAGCTATACTCATTACTAATAGTTTTAAAATGCGCTGGACCAAAATACAGTTATAGTAAGGTAGAAATTCTATACCTATTATAATGTCTTTGAAATAGGTACGTTACCTATAATTGAAATCGCTGAAGTCCTGAAAAAATGTGTTAAGCAGATGTGAAAAGTGCGGTTAGAGGTAAGCGAAATATCGTATTTGTCTACTAAGTATAACAATGCAGCTGCTCTGGAATGGACGTACTTAGTAGGTATTCTTAGAACCACTTTTTATCCGGGAAAATTTCGTGATTTTCGCGGCACTTGTGAACAACCGAAGTTCACGTGGTCAGAAACGGGGACAAAAGTATCATATTTGTGAAAACTTGTTATTAGCTTTAAGATAATTAGATGTAAGACTTGTCACTAAGAATCAGCTATAAGTTTTCCTCTCTAAAAGAAAATAAAATATAAAGCACAACTATCGTAATCAAATAATACCTATCTACGTACCATGTAGCAACTGCCTGTTTATATATATTCTATACCTACTTACAAAAATAAAGATCTCTGTTTGATTCTAGTGATTTATTTTCTAACTGTTCCAACTAATATTATGTATACTAATTAAGTAGTTTCGGGCTGCGTAGCTATTCTCTCTATAGTGTCATTATACCAATTGGTTTCATCCACTCACAATATCGCCCCATTTCCATTATTTAAGTAAAATATCCATGTGATATATCTCAATGAGTGTCCGATCACTCATTTCACGAGAGTAGACAGGTAATCCACCAAATGAGGCCTCATTGATTCTCCTGCACTAATAATTGCGATAACAACGTACAAACTTTGTTCTGCTTTCCAAATCATCAAATTATGTCACACTCGATCCTTATTTTTAAAAGCATAAAGTGCATAATCCCTTGTTGGTTCTTGGAAGGGTGGCATATGATTTACTTCAGCCTATAGAGGCCTGATATCGCCCATCGTGCATCGTCCCAATGCATCATATTTGTCGCGCGTTTCGTCATCAGAACACACAGAGATCGGCATCGGGGCGATAATGAATGGTGTGCATTAAAACTACTACTGGTGGTGTAGGAGACGGCTGTAAGATCTATTTAACCATATCTCTTATAGCGCGAGCTTTGGCTATATCCCACATATCCCAACACTCTGGCCAAATCCTAACCTAACTTACCTAACTCTCTCCTCCTATCTTAGCCTAACCTGACTCTTCCTAACTTAAACATCTTTGAAAACACATGCTGAGATCTCTCAGGAGTTCTATTTTACTCAATCAATGTTTTCCTCCACCGTTGT
Source organism: Coenonympha glycerion (assembly GCA_963855885.1). NCBI lineage: Eukaryota > Metazoa > Arthropoda > Insecta > Lepidoptera > Nymphalidae > Coenonympha > Coenonympha glycerion. The sequence continues at coordinate 12,575,916 of OY979633.1, read as the reverse complement.
AAGTGTTGTTTAGTTTCCACCATCTTCATATTATGACTAGTAGGGCGCGTGGGAGCGCGGGCCACATGTGGCCCGCGGGCTGTCTTCTCACCTATAAAAGAATCGCGGTCATCTCCATCGCCAATTAGAATCCGATTGGCAATGGGCTAAAAGAATTACCTCGGAGCACGGTCATGGATTTAAAGATAGTTAAGGGTTGTTTGAATAAAAAATACACTGAACCTCTCCGATGAGGTTCAGTGTATTTTTTATTCAAACAACCCTTAACTATCTTTAAATCCATGACCGTGCTCCTCAATCATCATCCAAATCGTAGATCATCATCTCTTCTCATACTTTTCATAGTTTTTCATAGGCCTTGTTTATTGTAGCATTCACATTTTCCATGGAAAAATAAATTCAACTACTTTGATTTTTTTCATTCATCCCGTAGACCTTGAGATTCTAATTACGTCTTGCAAAGAAATCACTCTCTTATCTTTTATACTTTCCGAGATAGAACAACACGAAATTTGTATGGCGGCCATCTTGAATCCGCCATTTTGTTTTTTTTTCACTAACTTATAACTGCCAATTGGATGACGTTTCGAGTTACATTTGGTCGAGCACCCCCCACCTATCTTCGATACCCTGGCTGTGCTCTTCACCCGTCTCCGAAATCCTCAATCATCAGCTCTCTCAATATTTTTCTCTAGTAACTCTCCGAAAAACTGCATCACAACCTTGCATTATTACCAACTGTTAGTCTCTTCAGCATTCCCCATACATTTTCTATGGAAAAATAAATTCCGCCATTTTGAATTTTCTATCCATCAAATAGACCTTCGGGTCCTAATCACTTCTTGTCAAGAAACCATTCTTCCATCTTTTATACTTTCCGAGATATCGGCGAAATTCGTATGGCGGCCATTTTGAATCCGCCATTTTGAATTTTTTTTCGGCTAACTGCCAATTGGATGACATTTCAAATGACATTTGGTCGAGCACCCCCCACCTAACTTAGATACCCTGGCTGTGCTCTTTACCCGTCTCCGAAATCCTCAATCACCAGCTCTCTCCGTATTTTTCCTCCTCATGAATTTTTCCCCTCTATACGACCCCATCCTTGAAAAAAAATTTTTTCATACAAAATTGTTCAGGAGAGGTGATCAATCAGTGAGTCAGTCAGTGAGTGAATCAGCACGAGTAGCTATATATATATTAACTAGTAGGGCGCGTGGGAGCGCGGGCCACATGTGGCCCGCGTGCTGTCTTCCCGCCTATAAAAAATCCCTTCAAAATTCCCCATACATTTTCTATGGAAAAATAAATTCCGCCATTTAGATTTTTTTTCTATCCATCGAATAGACCTTTGAGTCCTGATCAGCTCTTGTCAAGAAACCATTCTTCCATCTTTTATACTTTCCGAGATATCGGCGAAATTCGAATGGCGGCCATTTTGAATCCGCCATTTTGAATTTTTTTTCAGCTCACTGCCAATTGCATGACATTTCAAATGACATTTGGTCGAGTGACCTCCACCTATCTGCAATACCTTTGGCTGTGCTCTTCACTCGTCTCCGAAATCCTCAATCATCAGCTCTCTCCATATTTTTCCTCCGAATGAATTTTTCCCTTCTATACGAAATGGTCTTTGAAAAATTTTTTTTTCATACAAAATTGTTCAGGAGAGGTGATCAATCAGTGAGTGAGTGAGTGAATCAGCACGAGTACCTATATATATAGTAACTAGTAGGTTGCGTGGGAGCGCGGGCCACATGTGGCCCGCGTGCTGTCTTTCCCCCTATTTGCCGTCCAACATTCCCCATACATTTTCTATGAAAAAAAAATTCCGCCATTTTGATTTTTTTTTACTATCCATCGAATAGACCTTCAAATCCTGATCAGCTCTTGTCAAGAAACCATTCTTCCATCTTTTATACTTTCCGAGATGTCGACGAAATTCGAATGGCGGCCATTTTGAATCCACCATTTTGAATTTTTTTTCAGCTCACTGCCAATTGCATGACGTTTCAAATGACATTTGGTCGAGCACCCCCCACCTATCTCCAATACCCTTGGCTGTGCTCTTCATCCGTCTTCGATATCCTCAATTATCAGCTCTCTCCATATTTTTGTTCTTAATGATTTTTTTCCTTCTATACGACATGATCTTTGAAAAAAAATTTTTTCATACAAAATTGTTCAGGAGAGGTGATCAATCAGTCAGTGGCCAATCAGCACAAGCAGCTATATATATATTAATAAAACTCAGTATCTCGTTGTTGTTATTTATTATACCTACTAAGAAGTAAGTTATCATTTAAGAAATATTTTAGAAAATAAGCTTTTATTTATTTATTTATCATTAGGATAGCCAACAGTTGATACATTACATTTCATACAATAGATATTACAATTCGCAAAATTTCATGGTAAATGCTCAACCTATTATAGGCCATCACAACTTGCGCTTTAGTTATCATAATACATTCTATTATTGTTATATAATGAAATAATTATTTAAAACAGAATACAGAATTAAAAATATTATAAAATGTTATTTTTTTTTTTAATCTAATGTCAATACTCTAAAAATATTATTTTAAAATTAAAATTAATCATACTTCTAGATAGGATGTCGATTTATATATTACAAATTTGTTAAATTCAGATGTCAATGTTGTTTTATTTCAATTCAGATGCATACCGGTAATTAAATCTAATATTTTACGTCTAAATTCATGGTAACTGTTATTAAATAAGTCAATATCTCTCTTTTGTCTAACACATTTGTTATAAAAATCTGTCATTTTTGGAATGGGCGAATCTTTACCTAGTTTAGTCCTGCAAGGTCCTAGTTTATAAGGCAATTTATCCGTATTATCCTTAGCAATATTATTTTCTTTTGATAGCCATTTTGCATAAGTGTATTAAAAACAACTACTTAATCCGCCATCTTGTATGTTCCGTCATATTGTATTTAGAATGACGTCGCTCAGATATACATGTAAATACAGAAGACCTATCTGAGTTTAACAAAACATGACCTCGAGACAACATGTTGATTAAACAATAATAAAGACTTTGATTTCGTTAATCTTTATTCGTCATCAACAAACTTAGGTGTGAGGTGTATTCGCCACGTCCTTTCCATTCCAGTGTTTTGAAGCAGTACTCCAGTGCACACTATAAACAGTCTTGGGGATACCACATCCCCCTGTCTAACACTTCTAAGAAAAATGATAGTTGTAATTATTCCTTCCGCTACAGAAATCCCATTCGAGCGTATACCTATGCTAAATAATATTTTCTTTATGTCGGTGTTCTGACGGTAGGCTCCTGGAATACAGTTCACCTGTCTCAAACAGAAGCTACAGTTGTAGTATATTTAACACGGGACACGGCTATAAATCATCATTTCTGCCCCCCATAATTGATAGAGAAAGAGATCTAGATATTTTTGCACCTCGTTATTTATCACAATTAATTTTCTGATTCCATTGTGACGTTTACCTATCTACCTACTTCACCATTTTTTTTTCAGATACTGATTACTCTATATTATGTCGCTGCACGCGGTGTAGTAAAACAAGGAAACAGGATAGTGGCTGTTGTCTCACAAGCCTGCAGTAAAGCCTGTAAGTGCGATAGAGAGTGCAACAGGCGTTTGTTTTCTCTTTTTATTGCATAACGTGCAGCGATTTATCACATACTCGTAAGTCACTAGTTTCAGGTTTTAGTACCAAAAGGGGGAAACGGCCTGATCTTTGGATTGGTGTCTGTTTCATCCACTCTACAGTGTCGTTTAAATATAATCAATTAGCTACTAGTATTTGCTACGCTTTGTATGACGTGAACGAAGTAACTTATTACTGTATTAAAATAATACAAAAATGCACCTCCTTGAAGTGCGTTGAGTTTTTTAATCGGTCAATCAAATTTACTCCGCACTTGGTTCCCTGGTCTAAAAGTATCCTTTAATTTATTTTTTCAAATAGGTACATTTCACTTTGAACAATTTAATCAAATATGCCTGAATTCAAGTATACAGTGCATTCCATCTCAAGATCCTTTAAAAACTAAACAAGGCGCTGAGATCACGTGAGATTAGCGCATATACTCGTACATTATACACCGTGTTTTTGTTTGAAGCCAGCCTTAACACGCTTAAAATGCACACTGGGGGCATAAATTTGAATTTTCGCTTATCAAAATACATAGTTACTCAGTACTCTTGCAGAATTTTATTTACGAGCATAAGTACTGAAATGTTAACGAATGAATTACTCGTAGGTAGTTACTCGAGCCGTATTTAATAAAACGGGTTGGCAATATTATTTCTATTTACCACTCCTCTAAACCACAGTCTAAACAAATAAAAAAATACCTAGTTATGGAATGGTTATTTTTAATTGTTTTAACAAAGTTCAAATGATTCGTTGTAAGTTTGGAATTCTAGCACTTTGTAAAACAATACTTTTCTTAGTTTAATAAATACCTACGGACGTCATCCAGGGACATTTGGAATGGATTAGGAAATATATTTTTTTCGATTAAATGGTTATTTCTTACTACTTCACATCAAAAACCAAAACCACATGAGTGTCGATCACGCAATGCTGCGGTTGCAGAGCGTTTGAGGAGCTATCGTCTCTCAAGCTATTATGCTGTCAGCACAAGCTGGTCGTCAATTTGCCACGTGTTGATACGAGTACAATTGGCTGTTTATTTAATTTAGTTGAAGATGTTTGGAAACCAAATTGCTTATTGGTAAAACTCGTGCGGTTAAATAATAGGAAGGAATAAAATTGTCGGTATCTTTTACTAGCGCTTCAAACCAACACCTGTTTGAAGCCACCTAAGCCAGGTAAGTATAAATATGAGATGTCACTTTGTTGTGTTTGCTCGTTTTCATTTTATAATTATTTAAATGTGTACGTGATTTCCTCCATGTTTACGTGATGATGCATCCGACGTTCATGGACTTCGGAAAATTTATTTTATATTTTCTTTATTTATCCAATCCATCCAAGGAGGATGTCGAGTTTATTAAACATTTTCAGCTTTCCTATTTTAAATTTCCACCCTTCGTCATACTACCTAAGTACAGCTATTAAGTATTTCATCTCAATCAGTTGAGGATCATCATCTTCATCTTCCTGCTGTTTTCCCACATTATGTAAAGTTCTTACAACACGTCTTCTTCTTTTATTCTCTCCTATCAGCTGTCAACTTACAATTCCACTCCTTTCTACCTTCTTTCATCAATCAAATCTTTTCTTAATTCTTCGGTCTTCCTCTACTGTTTTGTCCCTGCACATTCATACTCATCGTTCTTTTAGTAACATAATATTCATCCCTCCGCATATTATGCCCATACCACGCTAACCTTTCCTTAAGTGTAGGTGTACCTATTTTCTATGAGGTACTAGCGAGACTTTAAACTTTCAAACTCTTTGGTTGAGGATACCTCCTTAAAAATCCGTTGCTATAGTTAGTTTTGACTCTAACAATAACATACAATTTAAGGTAGGTACATTCAAACATTACAAGTCAGTAAAGCTTGTAAGAAACGATAGGTAAATGATATACCTACTTACTTTCTTTCGCATTTATTAAGGTACTAATAGTATCGCATAAAGTGTTTGAAGTAAAAAAATATTGAAATGTTAATTTTTATAGAAAAAATAGGACAACATTTCCTGTCACCTCGCGCTTGTTAATTAAGCTTTAAAACAATATCAATTACTCGATGTGAATAATTACGTATCAATTAATTTGATAACAGCCTTTGTGGGGCTAGTGACACCTGCATGCCCTATCTTTTAACTTAATAGAATTGGCAACGTTACATGCAGTTCAGTTTTAGTAATTTGATCTTTAGTAAAATACATTTACGGGTCAAAAGACGTTTGCGAGACCGCAAAATAAAGTTAACTGAAAACACTTTTGCATTATAAAATGCATTTAGATACCTATTGGTACTTATTCAGAAATGATTGGAGACTTGACGGGATTCCAATACGCTGACAGCTAATTATATTTATTATATTTTTTAATTAATCATGAAACATAGTTACGTGTGCGCTTGATAACATCGCAACTTGCCAACGTTTTTGCTATAGGTATTCGTACCGTTAGCAAAAAAAAACTGACAGTCAGTTTTTACGCATTCGATAAATAATTGTCGCAGAATAATGTTAAAATGTATAAATTCTGAATATCATTTCACAATTATAATTTCATCCATTCGTCACCTTTTCTCAGTGTCTCTTTTATATTATCATAATGTTTTTTTCATACACGTTTTTGTTCTGGCCATAATCCACCAAAATCAGATTGGTAGGATATTTACACAGTAAGTACTATCAAATTATAGAAAACTTTCAGACAGGCAGGTTTCCTAGAGATTTGCTATTTCACCATTGAAGCAAGTTATATGTGAAAACCGAAAAGTGTCTTTAACTTTAGCCACAGTTACATATTATATTTTGCCATAGCTATACTAGATTATCTACTGTCAAATCGAATTGCATTAAATTGTATTTAACTTTCTAATTCTATACTATACTGTACTGTCTATATACTATTCTGCACTGATCTCTATTTAATGGATGAATCATTCTATACAATTGACAGTTAATTTTTTGTGGCGATTCATAGCGCCCCCCGCGAACGTTCATGGTACTAAATTTGTTGGTAGAGACCATCGTTTTGAAAGTCATTTTATTTTAGCTCCATGGGCGCTCACGCCATCACGCCAGGTTATGCAACAATCAGCGCCAAAATGGCGTAGCATGGAAAATCAAGTGTCTTCATTTTTACGTTGACAGCGAGCTATCCATAGTATAAAGATCAGTGGTATCAGTCGTAAGCAGAGCTCGGTCGCCCATTAGGGTTATTATTCCGATTGTCGTTGCTGTCGCTCCCGGCGAGCGATTGCATCGTCTGCCTCGCGCCCTGCGACGTTCCTGTACACTCGTACGCTAATGAATTCGCGTGTTGCCCCGTACTCGCAGCCTAATTATGGGAAAATGAAATAATGCTTCCACCATACACACCGTGGGCGTGATATCGTAAATAGATAAACCCTTTGACGGCTCACTCGATACTAAAATCGCGGCAAAAACGCGCCGCACTTCAATGAAAGCATGCCGACGAGTAGAAAAACATAGGAATGTTAATGATTTTATACAATTTTTAATAGCTTTAACGCGGAGACACGCAATAGCCGAGTCTTGAGTCAGAGTGAGTAGGTATTAAAACTTAATATACGTACTTAAGCCACCTACTTAAGTATACTTACCTAAAGACTTGACCGAATTAAATGGGGAAATTAGAAACTACAATTATCATGTAATGTACTTTTATCTACGCTCATTGCTTAAAGTTCGAATTATGAAATCAAAATGTGTCACATATTGACCTACTTTATTCACAGACTTCTATAATTATTAAAAAGTTATTCATTATAACATAGCTGTACTATGGAAATATCTCTAGATTGTTGAATAATTTCTATTACGATACGCGGCTCTGGGTTCCTGTATTTTTGTGTGTCGTCATCAGTCATCACAGACCAGGGAATAACTTTCTTTTCTCTGTGGTCGTCATAGCCAAAAGAGAGTGTAGAGCCAATCCTCAATTTTGTTTTTTTTTTTTTTTTTTTTTATATAAGGAGTCCACAGACAACATTTAGTTGGTAGTCATGATCGACCATAGACAACAATTAATTCACGGAAACAATAATTTTTCCCTGCCTTATATGACTGATTAAAAAGTGTGTTCATACAGAATATTGAAAAGAATTATGTATAATTTTTGATTATTTAATTATCCACTAAAAATATAGTTTATCTGACTTGTATAAATATTTTTCTACTCTTTTTTGTTTCATGACTTTTTTAACAGACTATACACAGTTTGCAACTGAATTTTGGCGCCATACCTAACTTTTAACATTTCAATGTGTTATTTTTGTTACTTAGTCAAAACTTAGAGCGGAAAAATGTCTAGCAGTGAAACGTACTAAAGAAAATTTAACTCCACCTGACATTTTAGTAATTGCAACAAAAATGACCCACAATCTTTTACCAACAAAGTGAAGGATTTACGACAAACGTTAGCAAGATTTTATGGTTTGGATTTATGATAATTTGAGCGTAGATATAGTAGTGTATGAAACTCTACATAATTAGGTATTAAAACACTCGTGTGATACTATTAAAAAACTCGCCTGCGGCTCGTTTTTTAAACACACACTCATGTTTTAATACCCCCCATTATGCATCCGTATCATAAACTACTATAATATGTGTGTATGCGTTACTTTTTCTTCTTCCGCAAGTACTGAAATTTGGCTGTGAATTGGAGATAGATTATACTCATGATTAAGTACCGCGTGTGCTACATTTTGTCCTAGCAATGTCCATGAAAAAGCATTGGTAAAAATCATTGAGTAACGTAGGTACATAGTAACTCTATGGTATATGGTAAAAATCGTTGTTTAACGCGGCCCCATGGGAAAATCTTACAGTTAGGGTACGTCATATTAAATAGACGTCGAAATTTAAACCCCACCCTGCAAAACCTATCTCTCAAATAGTATTTTCGAAATAAAATTTCAATGTGTTACTTAGGTCAACTACTTAGGTTACTTATGCTCGTTTTCACCAACATTTTAAGAGACACCTAAGTCCTTAGGTGACAGTTGTTGTAAGTGAAAACTGTCACCTATCGGCTTAGGCGTTTCTTAAAGTGATGGTGAAAACGGTCGTTAGGGTTTGAAATACTTATAAACTTAAACTAAATAAAACTGTTACCTTAACATAATTCGTGTGGTTCCCCATACCACAGGGTTTAGATCCTCAGTATCTTTAAACATAGTGGTCATACAGTGGGAGCAAGGTGGAACCAGTGGAACTAAGTCATATGAAATTTGAAGCTTCACTGATAATTTATTGTAAGTAGACAAAATTGTAAACATTTGAAAACTGTTAAACATAATTAATTTGCATCGGTTCGCCATACATTAGAACGTCGGTGGAACTAATGTGTTTGAGTGATCTGAGGAACTAAGCCTCCTTGCACCACAGTGCCAGTGACGCGAATCGCGTGACCAGGCTGCGTTCAGTCGCAGCCCGCAGGACCTTGCAAGTTTCTCGCGAACCGTGGCCGCTATCGAGATCCCATCGCACCGCCTATCGCCCCCTATCCAACTTCCACCGACATCTTTGCCTACTCAGGACGCAACGCTAGCTTTTTTGCCCTTTATCAAATTCTGATTTGCATAAACTCATACTTAATTATCGAATACTTTCGCCTTCGGTTTTAGCCGTATAAAACTTGGAGGTTCACCGATACTTAATAATGTTATGTAAGTAGACAAAAATAGTGCAAGTTTTACAAAACAATAAAACTTGTATTATTAACAGAAATAATGCAGAACATCTGTGAGAACATCTGTGAGAGTGCGTGGTACTTCCCTTATATATATATCCACCAATCATAGCTTCCTGTCTCCGAGCTGTCACGTAATCCACCAATCAGAGCCGAGCTGCGTTTTGTTTATCGCGTGGTCACCGGAAGGGGGCGCTTGTGGCGCTTCCTCATACGAGTCTCTCACCAGGAGGCCTTATTGGGATGTTCTGCATTATTTCTGTTAATAATACAAGTTTTATTGTTTTGTAAAACTTGCACTATTATTAAGCATGTAATAATGCAGAACATCTGTGAGAGACCTGTTTATTAACTCCTGGTGACCACCAAACGACGCTATGTGAAGCTTCAGAGGATTGCTATTAAAATAATAAAAAAAAAAATACGTAATGACAAAATGTATGATTAATAATAAACAAAAAGCTCGTACAGCAAATCAAAACTTAAAACTTCAATTCAAGTCAACATTAAATTCAAATACTTAGGCTCAAAAGCATTTTGATTATAAAGGGTGACCTAAGATCAGCCAATAATAATAATTAATTTAAAGCTTAGAAACAAGAGTTTCTCTCTGTGCCATTGCCACGAGAGAGGATATCTTTAAAAAGTCCGATAACGGATTAGATGATACGGCAGAGTGTTTCAGATATCTTTATACCGTTAGTTAGTTTCTTCTTATACATAATCCAATTGCCAATAATTGTTCCAGATGTTACATGTGTTTATCCATTAAATAAATAATTAATCAGAACTACGACGGTGTGTGTTACCCGACTGTGTGCACTCTAATAGTTAAAATACCTATAAACAAGAGTACAGGACAAATATTTTACTAAAGACGTAGTAGTAATATTCTATAACCTAGTCTAATGTTGCAGTATCGGTTTTCGATCTGAACTCAGGGTAGAATAAGACATGGGCATTACTCGTATCTACATTCAAGTATTGACCTAATGGTAAGGTTGAAAAAGCATGACACCATAAACGCGCCAGTTTGATGCCAGTCGTGATGTTAATATTATGTTTTCATTAATATGTTTCCTTTGCACTATTAACCCGTCCTATCTGAACTGGTTCATGACTGTTCCAGAACCCTGATTCTCACCAGTTTGCACAACACCCTTCTGTGGAATTCTATCCCTGGCAGGCAGAATGCTCTGTTCTGCATCGGTGCCACAAACAGGAACGTTCTCGGTGCCAAGTTTAAATGATGTATCAAGTAAACCAAAGGTGTAGGGTCAACTTTAAAAACCTTAATAAAATTATAGCTTAAAAGCAAAAACTGTGTGCAAGTACCATAAACTGTATACAATATGCAATGAACATTAATTTCAAATTATTTATATGTAATATATAGCATGAAACAGATCTTATTTACAAAATCTATTTATCTATTAACTTTTGACGTTGACCGAACGTGGCGAATCAAGCTAGGTGGCAATTACTGACATGGCTAAAACATCGAGGATAGATGATAATTTCCCGCCCGGCTGCCGGCGGCGCGGCGACGCAATGTTAATTGCTGACAAAATCCTCACAACTTTTTTGCTTAGAGGCAACCAGGACAATATTTGATGTTCTAAATCTCTTAAATATTTGCTTGAGCATAAAGTCTGTTTCAGGTGCCACTCCGATGCCGAGAATAATCCGTCGGCGTTGTTATAGAAATCTATCGGTAGATACTCGGTAGTGCTTGACGTGTTCCACTCGTCCAAGATCCTCCTTAGCAGTTATGTTAGATTGAGAAGGGCTACCCACCGAATCACAACTTCCTTGCTTTTTAACAGGATACTACCGCCCCATTATTATATCTAACTGTAATTATAAGATGTTGGCCTAGTAATTGATGTCTGTTGTCACTTTACCGGATTTGGCGTTCTTTATTTTGAGGCCTAAAAATTGGAGCGAGTCTTGAACTCTTGAACGGTAACTATTAGGCGACAAAAGCGCCGCTGCGCCATTCAAGTCTATTCCAATGTGTGGCTCCATCCCTAGAGGTCCACAAGTCACAATCATACTGCACTCTCCGACGGAGCAAAGTTTAACCGGGTACGAGCATGCCGACCATAGTCCATATGTGTGACCCTCAGAATATAAGGAAGCTGACGAAAATCATCATAATAATCTCCATAATGACCTCGTTGTCTGTCAGAGAAAGTTTTTACTTCGTCAGAGCTTAACCCACTGGATGTTTTTCTCAGGTAAGCAGTTGAAAACGTTGTTTGAGTTCCACATTATTCCTAAATACTCAATGTCCGCTTTGCCGGTGACTAGGTTTGCATTTTTCATAGTCCATCCCAATAGTTCCAGCATCTGTAGTGATCTGTAGTGTATACTGACGTTATTTCTTCGATTTATTGACAAAAAAGAATTCGTCGAAATTCTCTATGGTCTCAACTTTTTGTTCCATAGAATGATTATAAGAATTGTCGATGACACTCCTTGATGCTCGGATGAAAGGTCCAGTCGTACTGTCATCTCGTGACCGTTCCGACGTTTTAATTTGAAAATAGGTTTGTCTGAACCATCGCCCTTCTGGGTCAGAAACATTGTTGAGATAAAACTAGAATCCAACTTGTTCTGATGTGGGGCTTTCAGCACGTTCTTTTCATTTCGAGGCTTCGAAGACTTGATAGGACAAGACTAGGTTTGGGGGTAAATGGCAGTCGGATTCCCGTGTGTCGAGAAGGGCCTTCGGAGCCCAAACCAACTGCCACTGCCTTCGATACGCTCAAAGGCAGCCCCCTAACAACTCGGGTTAGGATGATCGCTATCGCCGAGTCCTTGGTCAAGCTGTATCCTGCTAGGCATAAGAGGGGATTTGAGGGTAAATGGCAGCCGGATTCCCGTATGCCGAGAAGGGCCTTCGAAGCCCAAACCAACTGCCACTGCCTCCGATACGCACAGAGGCAGCCCTCATAAAACTCGGGTAGGTATGGCCGCGAGTCATTTGTGAAGTCGTTTCTTGTGTTTTGCTCTATTTTGATGATTTTGATGTTCTACCCCACTCACCAAAGAAAAACCAAGGCCAGCCGCCAGATACAGTTGTCCATTCCACCCGTGTGCTGTGTGAACATACAATAGCGGGCTGCAGGTAAAATTCGCCGATAACCTGCTGAAGAGCTATAGCTGCGTTGAGCGCAGTGTCAGGTGCCGCAGACTAATCGACAAACAGCTGTAGTCCCATTCCTCGACGAATTATTTAGGATCATAATTAACTTTGAGTTCAACAGAAAATCTGCGTACTGGCTATCCTTCTATACACGATCGCCAAATTGTAATAATACTGCTGTGCTATTCTTGAAAATGTTCATCCCTGAAACAGCTGTCAGAAACTTGCCATACCGAAGATGACATGCAAAATTGAAATGCTATTATTACATTATGTCGAATTCTCAATTCATAGATGCATAGTTTACGCTCGTCACTGTCTTGATCGATGTTGCTCGGACTCGCAGTAGGTATTTGCGGCGGCACGTGGCGCGTCGCATAGGCATGCGTAAAAAAGTAAGTATTTACGCCCTTCACGGGTAAACTTTAGGGTAGTATGAGCACTGTCATCGCTGCATCTGCATAAGCAGCGGCATGGGGCGCGTCGCATAGGCATGGGTAGAAAAGTGGGTATTTCCGCCCGCAGTGGTTTAATTCGAGGGTAGTATGAGCACCGCCATCGCTGCATCTGCATCTGCATAAGCGGCGGCATGTGGCGCGTCGCATAGGCAAGCGTAGAAAAGTAGGTATTTCCGCCCGCAGAGGTTTCAACTTAATGGTAGTATGAGCATTGAGCAGTCATCGGCGCATCTGCAAAAAGCGGAGGCACGGGGCGCGTCGCATATGCATGCGAAGAAAAGTAGGTATTTCCGCCCGCAGTAGTTTGACTTTAGGGTAGTCCTATGAGCACCGTCGTCGGCGCATCTGCATAAGCGACGGCACGGGGCACGTAGCAAAGGCATCCACAGAAAAGCAGGTATTTATTTATACGTCCAAAATGCAAAATCGGCAGCACGGGGCGCATAGTAGTAGGTATATATTATGAGTACCATCATCGATGCAGCTACATAAGTATGGTTTTGAAATACCTCAGTCAAAGTATTTTACCTATAGTAAGCGAATAAACTGAACAATGCGCATTTTCGGGTGTAAACTGAAATGCAGTATGAGGCCTGGGCACGCAAGGCGAGGTGCAAAGGTACCTGCGCTGACAGCCGCCATTTTGTGACAACTCTAAATTGCTGCTTACTAGGTATATTACACTATGGTTATAAAAAACTTTGGAGGACTCACCAAAATTTCTTCTTAAATACCTTTGAACCGCTTTCATCACCTTATCCAGAATCCGAGTAGTCGTCAGATTTGTTCAGACAACGCCGCGTATGCATCAGTCGCGACGCTATCTTCGGTGAAGACGGCGGCGGTAACGTTGTTTTTAACGTTATTCACTTCCATAATAATTTAATTTCTAACAGAAAATCACTATACTCGAAAACAACCTCACTTACAAATTGTGAGAACGTGTTTTCGCACTGGGAAGTAACGACGCTATGAGGAAGCGCCACAAGCGCCCCCTTCCGGTGACCACGCGATAAACAAAACGCAGCTCGGCTCTGATTGGTGGATTACGTGACAGCTCGGAGACAGGAAGCTATGATTGGTGGATATATATATAAGGGAAGTACCACGCACTCTCACAGATGTTCTCACAGATGTTCTGCATTATTACATGCTTAATAATGTGAGCTTTTTTGCCCTTTATCAAATTCTGATTTGCATTAACTCATACATAATTATCGCGTACTTTCGCCTTCGGTTTTAGCCGTATGAAATTTGGAAGTTCAACGTACCTAATGATTGATTGTATGTACTAAATGCTCACAATTTTATGTAAGTATACATAAAATTGTGAGCATTCTCTCCCAATTTTGCGCTATGTACCTAAACCTATGTTATGAGATTAGCAACTTTTTTGGAGGACTCAGGAAGCAAAATAAAATAAGAAATCTTTGAACTATGTAGGTATAGGTAGGTACTTCAGCAAGAACTACTTACATTCACACATGTAACTTAAGTGGCTAATCCTCCAAATTAGGTATCTGTTTAAATTTTTAAAAAGGTATTTCTAATGCTCAAGTCCCAATGAATTTGTGAACAAACAGACAACAAAATTTACCTACAGGTTGTATAATTATTGTAAATACGAGACAATTAAATGATTCCCATCAGACTTGAAAGCGAAAATTTTGCGTAATTTCTTGTTATTTGCATCAAAATTAATAATTTTTGTAACGAGAATGCGTGCACGCAGGTCCGGAACGCATGCGTAATTAGCGTTCTACAATTAAGCGATATAAAATTACACTTTCATAATATAAACTACATTGAATACTTCACTGATATATCGACCAACCTATCATTTATTTTTTATAATATTTATTACGCCTGCTTGATTTAACGACTAACGGCCGTTCCCAATATCCTATCTATCCATGGTTTCCCTTACCAGAGATGGAAATTAGACATAACTTGTATGGGGCTTATGTCAAATTGATATCTCTAGTAGGGCAAATAGAAGATAGATAGGTTGTTAATTTCGGCCGTAAGAGGAACTTAATAGAGGAGATACCCAATAACTTAAAAGGGAAGTACGAATAATTAGTTAGGTACTGTGTAGCATTTTACCGGATTGCAAGACCTAAATACTAATAATAAGCTTAAGCATCTTTGCCAGTGGAGCAGCAACAAGTGTGAAGTGAAGCCTTCCATTAGACTTGAGTGAATTGGGAAATTTTAAAATCCTAAATGGACCGTGTTTCTAAACCTACACCTAGGTACACCTACCACAAAGCTATAGCTAACAGAACAAATCCTACTAACTTACCTACTTGTCGAAAGCTTCCTATGATATTCTAAATAAGATAAATGATTACGATAATCTCATAACATCAAGTTTCACAACATCCTAATTTGACATGAAATATAACAGCTCTCGATTGTAACTAAGTTAACAATAAACCTCTGCCTATTGTATTGATTAAACTATTTTTCAAACAGCCAACAAGGCAATTAAACAACAGCAATGGAATTTTATTCAGATTCATCAAACCAATTCGAAATCATAATTGATCTGCCATGTAAAAAATATAGAGGGCTGTTAGGTTGGAAATAGGCGCCAAAAATATAAAACTAGAACGATGACTGGGCGAAACACTCGCGGCCGAAAGTCAATTAACGGGCGGCGCGTGGAGGCGAGCCTACCTTATATCTAGCACCGACCGCGCAGCGAGTATATGCGAGTTCGATACATAAAACACGCACTGGACTAAAAATAGTGCCAAAATAGATCAAAGTACGGAGAGTACGTCGTCTTCACGAGTCTTGGTTTCAACGTAAACGACGTAAATATTCATACATTTACGAAAAAAAAATGCTTTAGTTTTTTCATTTTTGTCGCATTCATTTAACAATTATTGAATATAAAATTATAGGAGTTATTCGTGTACTTATATTATAATATAATTGATGATTAAACGAACTTACCTGTAAGTGAAGTTCTATCACAATTATGTGAATACATTTTATTCGAAAATAATAATAAACACAATCAGGTATACTTTCATTGTACTGGCAATTTCGCACTTTTATTTATTTTGTTTTTTAAAACTGACCACCCTGATGGACACGCTGTCCCAGCCTACGTCCGCGCCATGCTTCATTCTTTAGAGAATATTTAACAAAATTTTCGTATTATACTCATGGGTTTTGGGTATGGGAGGGACCTTATATTATTATTTTCGAATAAAATGTATTCACATAATTGTGATAGAACTTCACTTACAGGTAAGTTCGTTTAATCATCAATTATATTTCATACATTTTATTCTTCAATAATAATAAACACAATCAGGTAGATGTTTAGAGATGAAAATTTTTGTTAAATTATGGACATTAACAGATAGTAAATTGTTTCCTATTATAATAGGAAATAGGTCCTCTTTATACCACAGAAGTATTTAATTAACACAATCTTTTCGTTCAATTCCTGGATCAATAAACCAGTAACATTACAAATAGGTTTAATTTATATTTAGATAGATTATAATGATTAATGATTAGAGAGCAAAAGAGCTATTGCGACAGAAGCATCATCGCTCAATAAGAGGTTATAAAACTTAGGTAACGTCCGTAATGGTTGTTACCAGCAGACTGCTTTTCTGATGAGGTCAAGCAACAAACTACGTGCTCGCCGAGGAAGTGTTGCGTACTTGGTGCTGAGTACACTGAAACGCAGACCTCTCTCGTGAGAGATTATATTCCTCGGCAGACACGTTCTCACGGTGGTCTGCCTGCAGGCGACCTTATGAGGTCGCTTCAACATTATCAGGAGGTTGTCTATTATATATCTTGGTCTAAGATTTTGTAAACGACATATCGATTTGTTTTTCAAAGCTGTGGCAAATTTTTATACTTTCTCTTCAGTTTTGATTATGGTATAATTAAAACTGGTTCGCCCTGAGTAGTAGCTGGCGTTGTATAAACTCAATAATTCCCTTGAATTATATAAAAACAATAATACTAACTTTAACTAATGCTAATGTTTTCATTCTGTGCTGTGTCTACTGCCTAAAGCTAAAAAAGTTACAAGATCAGCAAAGCAAAGTTACGGAATGAATAAACTCTTATTAAGGCCCATTGAGCAATGTGTTAGCATACTATATTGTGTGCTACTATGTGGTGTTTGATGTTAATTTATCTATTCATTTTCGCAATATAATATATATATATATATATATATATATATTTTTTTTTTTTTATTTGACCCAAAATCATCAGCAGAAATTAAACTCAATGCCGAATGATAACAAGTAATCGTACCATATGCTACGTCGTTAACAA
Organism: Coenonympha glycerion; assembly: GCA_963855885.1. Classification (NCBI taxonomy): domain Eukaryota; kingdom Metazoa; phylum Arthropoda; class Insecta; order Lepidoptera; family Nymphalidae; genus Coenonympha; species Coenonympha glycerion. The sequence goes on along the minus strand of OY979633.1, from coordinate 12,558,606 downwards.
GTTGTTCTGTTGGAAATTACGAGGTTGACTTATAATGTACGGATTGTACGGATCTCAGTCGTTATTAAAGCAGTATTGCCACAAAACTTTGTAAATAACACAAAATTTTTGAAACATATAGATTATTAAAAATTCCAACAAAATGTCCTTTTTTTTTTTTTTTTTTTTTTTTAATGCCTTCAGAGAACTTCCTCCAGTAATTCCTATGAATTGTGGTTCTCTAGGGAAAGACCATATTTATTTATTTATCATCAATAAATGTACTATAAGAAGTAAGTCTTTTGACACCTTATGTAAAAGAAGGAAATCCAAAGTTGTAGAGGTCCTTAGACGATGTATGTCTAAAGCATTGTCTATAATAGTATTTTTAAGCATTCTACCTCTAGAAGAATGTATAGAAGAGCAAAGGTAAACTTGGTGTTCCAAAATGTTCAGAATGCGTCTGTTTCTAAGACGTCTGGGTTCATATTGATTACATTTCGCATTATTGCAAGAAGCGATAAATTCAATAACTGGATTGAACTCTTTGAATAACTTTGAAGTATATAATTTTACAGCGATAGCTTCATCCCATTAACTGGATGTAACTCTTGGTCAGCTTTTGATTATCTTTAATTTCCATATAAGAAACAATTAACCCAATCGTTTAAATGAGGATATTTGATATCCTCTATGCAACTGATGTAAATCATGTGTATCAAAATAGATGTATCGAAAAATATGGCCATCAACTCTGTAAAGAGGTATTTCGATTCATCTTAACGTTAATTATTACAAAAACAAAAATCCCTCTAATGAAAAGAATTAGTCTTCATCTAGACCGGGAAATCGTGTGAATCACTAGTTCAACCTTATAGGTTTAAGGGAGTTAGATGACTTAAAAAATGTTTTGTAACCACTGGCCATCTGATAGGATAACCGATGATGGACGAACAGCTGCGTCTAAAGTCTAATTTTTCTTACGGGCTACATTTTTTGTTTCTACAGACGTTCTGTGTAACCCCATCCATACCTAATAGCTGGAGAAGTGGACTTTAGGACTTTTAATCGGAATTAAGCTTAACTCTTAGATGATACAACGAGTTAAGCGTATAATTTTTTTTTTTTTTTTACAGAATTTGAATTGTTACATAATTCACGTCATAGTTTGCGGTTGGGTAACGATACTGCCATATCGTCAGAAATTAAAATAAAACCAGGAAACTGAGCATGTTTTGAGGGTAGTAAATAACTTTAACACTCTAACACCTAACAAATCTTCATGAAAAAACCGCGGTAAGTATCTGAGATGAGTCACAACTTCTTTATGTATTTTACCAAGGATGAATCGGTACTTTAAAATAAGATTCTTCAGTTCATAGGCATAAAACCCTTTTTAAGTATTCGCTTGTAAGCTGTTCTATGAACTATCAATTTCAAAGGATTTTGAACTACAAATTCATTCAACGCCTTTAAATTTAGAATGTATCTTTTACCACGTAAGATTTTGAGGTTAGACACATCTTAACTATAATCGAACATACTTGACTCACTCCCACATTATCTCACCCAAAAAAGAAATGTCGATTGTCAAAGACATTTGTCGCTTTTTCTTTGTTGTGAACGTGTAAGGCGGTACACTGTGTTAGTGTACGATTTTTAAAATGGTATTATGTAATAATAATTTTTTGGAGCTAGTTCCTTAATTTGTTCAATTCATTAAAATATTTTATTGAATGTACGTACATTTGTACACCTAGTGAAAGTCAAAAAATAGTCTTCACTTATTATAACTCCCGAAATTCTAGATCATGTTATAGATCGTGACGGATTCCTTGTCAGTGATATGTAACCAATAAACTTCAAAATGTTGAAGACAACTGGCATATAGGTACCTTAATGTCTAGCGTCGTCGATGAACCTGGTCCTTGTTGTGGCTGATGCTGGAGACTCGCTGCCACGTCGCATCTTCCTCGCGGCTGATCGCCAATACTCAAGTGTGTCACGCCCCCCCTGCTGGCCGAGCCGTAACGAGAGGGGGCCAGCTAGTTTCTCGAGAAACGAGATTGCGCTGTCCCAGCGGTGGGTGTCGATAGCAAAGTCGCCCGCCGCGCCCTGCTGGTTTCTTTATTTACAACACCTGACGATCAGTAACCATTGAAACTAGTATAATGCCCGAAACTATTTCTCCGAAAAAACATCTGGTCCCGTTCGTGAACTTTAATTACTTGTCATTTGTCGAAACAAAATGTCATTTGTCAATACTTAAGCTTCTTCTCAGTTCAGGACGCGTTGTGGTTTAAGATTTTTATTAGTTTCAGAAAGAATTTAACAATTCACTTCAATGAAACTTTCAGACTAATGGTACATTATACATAATATTGTTAACTTATTGAGTTTTGAGCTAATAGTTAAATTATCATCCCATTACACAATCTGAACATTAATTTTCGAAAGTAAGTAAAATTATTTTCCACCACAAAATCTAAACATTATTGTTGTAGGTACATAGTTAGAAAAGTTCGACGCGTTGGTACCCTCGTGGAATTAGTTTTTAAGTCGTGAAATAGTTATCACTGATAAAAGGCTATAACGTTTAACTGGCTATTCATAAGCCAGGCAAGTATATCAAATAAACTATTTGATTCTTCGCAATGAAGGTCGGCTAGAATTTTACAACTGTCGGGACTAACCATTAATATAGTTCTTGTGACTGAGCGCCGATAGCAATTCGGGATCAAAGTCCGGGAGGTCATGCGGAGCCACTTGCAGTGAAGCCGAGAACAGCGCCACACCGACATCGTCCCCCGTTGGTATCCGCAAAGTCCTTTGAGGTTTTTTAAAATCCTTCGTGTTGACCCGCAGTCAACCTCCAGGAGCATTGACGCATCATGCTATGCTTTCGTGGTATCCTCAACGTGATACCCTCCAAGCTAGCTTAGAGATGCCTGGACTATTTCGCGCATCATGCTATACTTTCGTGATAACCTCAATGTGATACCCTCCAAGTTAGCTTAGAGATGCCTTAGGATTTCAATTTTTGGACACACTTTCGTCAGCATTGATATTTGAGTTGATGTGATATCTGGGAAAAAAGGTTAATTTTCACTTACCCTCTTTCCTCGGAGTCTGACGAAGATGAATGCACAATTATATGATTTGATTTGATTTTATTTTTGTTATAATAATAAATTTTACTAGCGTCTAAGCATTATCAGTATAGAAAATTAAGCAAGTTTTAACACTGAACACTTAATTTTTTTTTTTTTTTACTTTGAACCTAAATTAACAAAAACGAGACGTGTTTTTGTAGTCGAGTGCTCATTGCCGCGCACAATAAAAGAATGAAGCATGGCGCGGACGTAGGCTGGGACAGCGTGTCCATCAGGGTGGTCAGTTTTAAAAAACAAAATAAATAAAAGTGCGAAATTGCCAGTACAATGAAAGTATACCTGATTGTGTTTATTATTATTGAAGAATAAAATGTATGAAATATAATTGTGTTGTATATAAGCTGTTAAATCGTACTTTCATAAAAATATTTTGTACTTATACACAAAACTTTTGGTTAAGAACCTCCTTCGCATCTTGGCATAATATATAGGAGAAAAAAAATGCAGAAATGATTAATTTTCCGACGCTGAACACGCACAGAAAAGTATACTGCTTTTAAGTAAGTACTAGTTAAAAATACGCTTTTTAATATTATGATTATATATACATTTTCCTGTGTCGATAGTTGATACTGATACTTGATAGGGACCTTTAGACGATAGTGACCTTTGGTCCTCATGTTGGGAATGGCGAAACTGCATTGCAAGGACAACGTTGGCAGTATATATCAAGTGGACTGGCGACACGTGGGGAGTCAAAACTTTTCAAGTTGAAGCTTTCAAGAGGTAGTAAAATTAATCGACAGCTAGTGTAGTGTAGGTAGTGGTAAAGGTTTGAGAACACAGGGCAGTTGTGAAACGCTTTAAATTTCCTAGGTCGCTTTGATCTGGGCGAAGAGTCGGTGAATGATGATATTTTTTCTTACTTGCTTCCTATAAAGCTACTTTTCTAAACGGTAAACTTGTAAAAAGTTACTTACATAACCATAGATTAAAATACGGTAAGTATAAGAATTTTATCTTTAGATACTACATTTACTATCTAATTGGTTCTGTTGTAAAGAGCTGTACCAATTTACTACAAATTGTTTCAATAAACCACACGGCGTTGATATTCCATCATTCGGAATATTTTTTAATTTTTTTAGAAAAAACGTTATACCGATATTATTATAATATTATTATTAGATTTTATAAGATCCACGTTTAGTACATTTTTAACTTCAACATTGCTGGGTGGTTAACTCCAAATTCAATTTACAGTTTTTAATTTCTTCGTTACTTTTCTTATATGTATGAATCTGTTGTAGCAGTACTATTCTACAAAATGTCCATCTCTGAAACAGCTGCCAGACAGCCAAGCCGAAGATGCCATGCAAAATTGTACACTATTACAACTGAAGAATTCATAGATGCATAGATGTACGCTCGTCGCTGCTATATTTTTGCAGAATAACACGGCAGGCCGAAGAATAAAATATATAACAAAATAATATTATTTATTTAATCGTGAACCATAGGTATTTATTTTCCTTTAAATATTATTTCATTTTCAATGTTCGTCGCCTGTAGGCACTGTGGCTGAGCCGTGGGGGGCAGGGCCCCGGCTCCGAGCGCAGCCGTGAAAAATGCGAATTACGTTTGAAGATGGCCAGCCAGTCAGAAAGTCATTGTTGTCGCTGATAACGACTCGCAGTCGCTCCGGACGCCATCGCTCGTGAAATTATTATAGATGCGGAGAAGTGGTGAATTAATGAACGCTTTTGTAGTGTCCATTATACGAGTATAGTAGGTATTTACTTAACAAGACTCTTACCTTTTTTATGAAGCTTTTAAAAGAAATAAAAAACCCATGGATGACGATAGATTTCTCAACCTCTTTCTAATACCTTCTACAGCTGGGCGTGGTAAAGACTCCCAGTAAAGAAGTTGGCCACCAACTGTGGCTACCAATTACCACGCTGGTGAAATGCAAGTTCTAAAGCTTTCGAGCTAACTAAGCTAAGATCCCGAAGGCAGTTTTGGTAGTTTATGACCTACCTTTATCATAGGTTGAAACAAACTGTCGAAACAGAAGCTAAGTAGCGGTTAGGTACTATACAATAAATTAATTTTCAAACGAAGAAGACCCTTGGAAGTACCTACGTGTCTATATTCCATCTATACTCACAAGATGCTAATAATATACTTAATTTGATATACCTGCCTATTATTTAAAACATAATTTTAAACGCACGCTCTGCCATTTCGCATTGTGATATCAACATCTCCTGAGGATTTCCCGGTGTCGGGACGAAACTTGCGTCGAAGAAAGAGTTGGAAAATTGTGTGTGGTGTTTCATGTGGATATTGTTCCTGCATATTGTACCATATAGAATCTTTTCAAGAAGCGGATTATGACAAAACAAATTAATGTCCTGCTAATTATGGATTTCCGCAAAATAACGTCTGCTTCCATTTAAATTTTTAAACATTTTGTTTTAAAAAAGAGCAAGTGCCGAGATTCTTGCACACCAAGACAAATAAACGCTCTTTGAACCGCGCTTGCTCTCTAGTTGGTAGTGGTTCTGGCTTCTGCGCCGGAGTTTTTGGGTTCGATTCCTACAACTGGAAAATGTTTCTGTGACCAGTGTGGAATATAGGATGGAGCCGTCTTCTTGTTTGTTTGCAATTACCTACTATTAAAAACACGAATTTGTTTAATTTCTTTGCAAAAAAAAACAAATTGTTTGCAATTACCTAATATTAAAATAGGAACGTGATGGTTTTGTATGACATCAATCGAGAGCATTCTTGCATATCGTTGTGATAGCGCGGATGCATTTTTAACATGTTGAGTTATCGCCAGTTTACACCACACTGAGCATTTACCTACTATTAAAAGTTCCGTTTACAAACAATGCAAAAACATTTTGATATTTTCACAAAATGACACATTTCGTTTTGTGAAATAAGGCATAATATATACATATATAAAAATATAAATAAGGCCTTTAAAGTTTTTAACGGGTCGTTTTTTCCGTAATATTAACGGTTACTTTAAGATAATAATATAATTTGTGTGTGTCGATAATAATCTTAGTACCTAGGTAGGTACCTACCTAAATATAATTAAGTTTTTCTGTAAATATGTTATTGTCCTACAACTTTTCTGTAATTAAATTAAGTCATAAATTATATCTAGTACTTATCTTCTATCAGGAAAAAACTGGAGCCAAATATAGCCAAATACTTGCGGCGAAAAAATGTTTGATTTATTAGGTACACCTAATTGATTGTTTCGTCGTAAAAAATTGTGGTAAAGCTCAAAAACTCATTCGAATCACACCGAATAAGGTTAATTTAAATTGAGTTTTACGCTGACAAAATATGGTAAGACATTTGCATTTTCCGGCGCCGTGTGGTTTTACCCCATTTAGGGGTCTATATTTTTCGCCGTCTTGACACTTTGACGGTCGTGCTGGTGGAGTAGCGACTGGTGCTTGCGGCTCGCTAGTCGTTACATTGTATTTTAATTAATTGTTATGACCGGGGTCAAGGAGCCCACAAACTGCGGGCAAGCATGAAATCCTTGTTATCATAAAGTAGCCACCAATCGGGTGATCGCCGTTCTACGACTTCTACGAGAGTAGTATGTGTTTCGCCGGTTCTGCCCCACTGACCCACCCTCCAACCCCCCACCCGCCGGCGCTCCCCCCGCTTCGTGCTTGGCTAAGTTACCAAAACTAAAAAAAAAAAAAAAAAAAAAAAAAAAAGGTTTAGCCCCCCCTTTGAATCGTTTGCGAGCACTCCCGGAGTCGTATCTATCGTAGTTTCAGAGATAGCTTTTTTGAAGCAAACGTCCTAGTTCGTTAACTAATCGCTTAATTAATCGAACGCTAATCACCTCACCTCATGGACAATCGACATGGTCTCGAGGCTCGAACGCTGCTAATGACAGGCTCATTACTAATCACCTTAAACGATTGCAGGGTGCGTTCAAAAGAACTTTCTTACTGATCATATTCTGCCGGATTCATCGCTGCCAACAGCACGCTATATTTATTTACCGACGATTGCTCTTTGGGAAAGTCTAAGCGTCATCGGCCGCCGCATACGGACTATGTCATCTTTGTTCATACAAAATTACAAAAATGCCTTTGAACACCCTGCACACGGTAACGCTGGTGGCTGCCGCTCCCTACAAATCATTGCTACTCACTTCTTGTGCTGCGCACTGCTCACTCAGCATGGGTTACAAAAAATATCACCCAGCGACCGCATGTGTCGACCACCGACCACAAGTGGGTTAATACGAAAGAGACACTAACCCCAAACAAAAACAAAATAACATAAATATCATAGTATTACAACAAGATACCTACCCATTTGACAATTGACTAGAGCGTGTCCACCTTTACCATAATAAAAAACAATAAAGATCTATCAACGTACTACCTTGCGATAACGTAGTAATACACTGTAAAAAATCAAAAAATCAAAAACAATGCCTATGTTGTTAAAAATTGACAAAACATTCTCCACCCTGTAATCCTTCCCTTTACCCTATAAATTTCAAATCTAAATAAACTGTTGAACAAACTTGAAAAGAAATATGAGAACCACATAATATAAAGAAAGTAACAAAACAGCCAAAACAAATCTAGACACGGGTAAGATCCATATTACTTACACTAAAAACAAATATCTGTTTAGAACGGCAAATATCCCTTTTTTGCAAATTATGTGCAAATGATATAAAATATATTAAATGGTGATACTGAAAATTTTAAAAGAATTTACAAACTGAAGAACGATAAAAGTCCAGGACCAGATAATAGGTACATGAAGCAATGCAACAAATATATCAAAAGTATTGATTATGCAAAAGCATTCGACGCTATCTCGCTTGAAAGCATTTGGAACGTCCTAGAAAACTTTGAATTCCCGCAAATATACTTGAAAATAATTAAAAATACTTATGAAAACTACAAAAGTATATTTGTAAAACCGTCTAGTTATGTTATAGTTATGTTGAGAATATAGAGACAACAATTGTATTTTTTATTTTATTTTATTTTTGTATGTATGCAAGTACAAAAATAGGTTAAATGAAGTTAAGTTTTGAAGACAGTATACTCGTAGTTTGCTTAAACTGTAATGGCAAATTTACTATTTTTTGCATAAAAATTAACATGTACCTAATGAAACCTACTACATACTATTAGAATTGCTAAAGTTATCAATTCAGACCAAACTATTTTTTAGGTTTATGTTTATTTTGTTCAATATAAATTCGTTATAAATTTTAGAATTACAAGTACCAATATTAATATAATCTAATATTTTTTTTTTTGTAACTCAAATTTTTCTCTCATTCTATTCAAAATATTTAAACCACCTCCTACGAGAGCCTTACACATTATACATACATATAACACATACAAATTCATAGGTCAAAACAAATTCTGCGACAAGTGACATTTGTTTATCACAGAGTAAAGAAATCATTGTCTCTATGCTCTAGGATGCTTTGCGATGGCGCTCCCTGTCACAGTTGTTTTAACAAACGGATTATTGTAGCAGCAACAGATATAAATATATATTTTTCCTACTCTTTCTCTTTTGAAAAAACTCTATGTATCTAAATTTCAAACATACAGACAGAATCTAAAATGGGTTCGCAGCAATATATTCTCATCTAAAATTATGTTTGGTATATCACCATTGTTCTTTTACCACAATATAGTATGTTTTGATGAAATAAAATTTATCAAAAATTTTAACACAGTAAAAAAAAATACAGAATAACTTAATTAAAAAAAAAAATGAAAACTCTTTATCTTTCCAATGCATTTATAATTTTTAACTGATGAAAAATATTTTTATGAAATATAAAACTATTCATATGTAAAAAAAAAAAAAAAGATTACACATAAAAAAAGTTCACTTACTTTAACGTAACTCGAAAAAAAAAAAAAGTCATCTCTTGTTTTCAGAAAACTTAGATACTGACAACAATATATAAATTTATAAAACTGTTTCACGAGTTGAAAAAAAAATGTATGTCACTAATCAAAATACAAAAAATAATATGTTCACGCAATTCTCTTTTCTAGTATTTCAAAATGAGTGAATTTCTTGTTTGATGTGTGTATTTTTTTTTAATTTAGAATAGTTTTATAAATTTATATACACTTTTATCTATTGTTTTCATTTTTTATTTTTGTCTAGTGATAATTCTTTCAACTCGAGAAATATTTTTATAAATTTATATATTGTTGTAGATTCATTAAATATACTTTCAAAACATTCAATTAATTTTTCAGATTTTTTTTATACTCATATTTACTAAAGATATCAATAAAACACAATATATAGTTAAAACTATAATTATATTTCGAATATATGTATTTGTTTCGAGCAAACTTTCGCTGCACAGGTTTTTTTTTTTTTATTATTGATAAATCATTAACAACTTGCCGCTTCCAGTGAGGCGACACTTGACTCCAAAAGTTTTAATAAAACTTATAATAACATGCATTAAATATGAATTTACAATATGAAAAATCTTGTTGACCAATATTATATTACATTATTAATATTATCCAATATTAAATCGCAGTTGCTCCGTTTGCTTTCGCTGCAATCCGAAGTGCTTTTTCTCCTAAAGCTAGCAGGTGAGAACGGCAGCTGTCATGTCCAATCGCTATGCGAAGACTCTCTTTAGTCAGTTGGAAGCCCAACCTGAATTCACAGTCCATGCGATGTTCGCTGCACAGGTTTATGAAGTGTGTAAGTATCTTATGACTGCCACCATTTTCTAACATCTTTTTTAGACATTTTTACTTCTCAATCTAGTTTTAATTAACGATGTGGTGATTAAATGAAAACAGTTGGTAGATTGTACTTTAAATATTTCTATGAAATTGCAACATCGGTAAAAGTTAACATTTAATGAGTAATTGCACTCATTAACTTCTTGTTCATAACGATAACTTATCTACCTCAAATATCTACTGAATGATTCATTCTTGTTAAAAACATTTTACGAAATACACGTCACAATGTTTTATTTTATTCATCCTTTTACCATAATTGCAGATATTTAAAGAATCATCAAATTTGTATCAGTCACAAACAATGCATCAACGCTTAAAGACCCATAAAGAGCTACTAAATGCATTACATACACTTAAACCTAAATATAGAAAAGCTTTATTGAAATCTTGTGACGAAGAAGAAATACATTGCATTTGTGAATGTATTCATAACGTTTTACAAGGTAAAGTTCCAATAGAAGATAGGAACAAGAAAAAGTTACAAAAATATAAAAAAATACTACGCAACTTGGTTCGTAAAGGAAAAAATAAAATAAGAAAAAATATACTAATACAAAAGGGAGGAGCATTTTTACCTTTAATATTGGGATCTATTTTAAGTGAACTAGTTTCATCTTCAGTTTAAGATGGAAAATGCTAAGAAAATGTTGTTAGTCGAACCAAGTGTCATAGAAAAATTTAAACAACAAACTAATGTTGAAAATCCTATGTCTCGATTAGATGCAGAAATGCAAAAGATCTTAAAAAGTAACATTGAAGATACTAAAAAGTGTATTTTATATCTACAAATTTTACGAAGATACCTACATTTTACCCATGAGGATCGTCAACCTATTAAATTACCGATTATAACTGAAAGCATTAATAATATGGAATATGAAAATAGTAAAACGAAAAATGAAAACTTAGGTTTGACTGAAATACCATCACATGAAGTAAAAGAACAAAATATATTAAATAATAATCGGACACGTTACACTTCAACTGAAATATTAAGTTTAATACCTAAGTCATATTTGAAAAAGGGTGAGTTGTTACTGAACTTGATCTCTTTGAGTAAAAATACAATTGACTGGGATGATGAAGGTACAGTTATAATAAATAATGAAAAAGTTTCTGGAAGTAATATTGTTGATCTAATAAATGACTCCCTGAGATCACTTAAAAGAAGTGATCCTATAGGTTGGGAAAAATTTGCAGAAGCTTTAAATTCAATTAAAATACCGTTGTCTTACATCGGTAATCCTAAAAGATCTGAGTTTATTCATCAACTTCAATTGAATAAGCTTGAAGGTAACTATAAATCAAATCAAGACACCTTATTCACACCTAATTCTAGTGGTGATAAGCATATGACAAAGATTAAGAAGAAAATAGATTGGGAAAAATGGACTCCTTATTAGAAATAAACAATATAATATTATGATTCAACACATCCTACTGGATTCAGTAGCAAAGAGAAATTTTCAAATACTATGAGAAGTAAAAATGTCTAAAAAAGATGTTAGAAAATGGTGGCAGTCATAAGATACTTACACACTTCATAAACCTGTGCAGCGAACATCGCATGGACTGTGAATTCAGTAGTAGTATGTGTTTCGCCGGTTCTGCCCCACTGACCCACCCTCCAACCCCCCACCCGCCGGCGCTCCCCCCGCTTCGTGCTTGGCTAAGTTACCAAAACTAAAAAAAAAAAAAAAAAAAAAAAAAAAAAAAAAAAAAAAGGTTTAGCCCCCCCTTTGAATCGTTTGCGAGCACTCCCGGAGTCGTATCTATCGTAGTTTCAGAGATAGCTTTTTTGAAGCAAACGTCCTAGTTCGTTAACTAATCGCTTAATTAATCGAACGCTAATCACCTCACCTCATGGACAATCGACATGGTCTCGAGGCTCGAACGCTGCTAATGACAGGCTCATTACTAATCACCTTAAACGATTGCAGGGTGCGTTCAAAAGAACTTTCTTACTGATCATATTCTGCCGGATTCATCGCTGCCAACAGCACGCTATATTTATTTACCGACGATTGCTCTTTGGGAAAGTCTAAGCGTCATCGGCCGCCGCATACGGACTATGTCATCTTTGTTCATACAAAATTACAAAAATGCCTTTGAACACCCTGCACACGGTAACGCTGGTGGCTGCCGCTCCCTACAAATCATTGCTACTCACTTCTTGTGCTGCGCACTGCTCACTCAGCATGGGTTACAAAAAATATCACCCAGCGACCGCATGTGTCGACCACCGACCACAAGTGGGTTAATACGAAAGAGACACTAACCCCAAACAAAAACAAAATAACATAAATATCATAGTATTACAACAAGATACCTACCCATTTGACAATTGACTAGAGCGTGTCCACCTTTACCATAATAAAAAACAATAAAGATCTATCAACGTACTACCTTGCGATAACGTAGTAATACACTGTAAAAAATCAAAAAATCAAAAACAATGCCTATGTTGTTAAAAATTGACAAAACATTCTCCACCCTGTAATCCTTCCCTTTACCCTATAAATTTCAAATCTAAATAAACTGTTGAACAAACTTGAAAAGAAATATGAGAACCACATAATATAAAGAAAGTAACAAAACAGCCAAAACAAATCTAGACACGGGTAAGATCCATATTACTTACACTAAAAACAAATATCTGTTTAGAACGGCAAATATCCCTTTTTTGCAAATTATGTGCAAATGATATAAAATATATTAAATGGTGATACTGAAAATTTTAAAAGAATTTACAAACTGAAGAACGATAAAAGTCCAGGACCAGATAATAGGTACATGAAGCAATGCAACAAATATATCAAAAGTATTGATTATGCAAAAGCATTCGACGCTATCTCGCTTGAAAGCATTTGGAACGTCCTAGAAAACTTTGAATTCCCGCAAATATACTTGAAAATAATTAAAAATACTTATGAAAACTACAAAAGTATATTTGTAAAACCGTCTAGTTATGTTATAGTTATGTTGAGAATATAGAGACAACAATTGTATTTTTTATTTTATTTTATTTTTGTATGTATGCAAGTACAAAAAAAGGTTAAATGAAGTTAAGTTTTGAAGACAGTATACTCGTAGTTTGCTTAAACTGTAATGGCAAATTTACTATTTTTTGCATAAAAATTAACATGTACCTAATGAAACCTACTACATACTATTAGAATTGCTAAAGTTATCAATTCAGACCAAACTATTTTTTAGGTTTATGTTTATTTTGTTCAATATAAATTCGTTATAAATTTTAGAATTACAAGTACCAATATTAATATAATCTAATATTTTTTTTTTGTAACTCAAATTTTTCTCTCATTCTATTCAAAATATTTAAACCACCTCCTACGAGAGCCTTACACATTATACATACATATAACACATACAAATTCATAGGTCAAAACAAATTCTGCGACAAGTGACATTTGTTTATCACAGAGTAAAGAAATCATTGTCTCTATGCTCTAGGATGCTTTGCGATGGCGCTCCCTGTCACAGTTGTTTTAACAAACGGATTATTGTAGCAGCAACAGATATAAATATATATTTTTCCTACTCTTTCTCTTTTGAAAAAACTCTATGTATCTAAATTTCAAACATACAGACAGAATCTAAAATGGGTTCGCAGCAATATATTCTCATCTAAAATTATGTTTGGTATATCACCATTGTTCTTTTACCACAATATAGTATGTTTTGATGAAATAAAATTTATCAAAAATTTTAACACAGTAAAAAAAAATACAGAATAACTTAATTAAAAAAAAAAATGAAAACTCTTTATCTTTCCAATGCATTTATAATTTTTAACTGATGAAAAATATTTTTATGAAATATAAAACTATTCATATGTAAAAAAAAAAAAAAAAGATTACACATAAAAAAAGTTCACTTACTTTAACGTAACTCGAAAAAAAAAAAAAAAGTCATCTCTTGTTTTCAGAAAACTTAGATACTGACAACAATATATAAATTTATAAAACTGTTTCACGAGTTGAAAAAAAAATGTATGTCACTAATCAAAATACAAAAAATAATATGTTCACGCAATTCTCTTTTCTAGTATTTCAAAATGAGTGAATTTCTTGTTTGATGTGTGTATTTTTTTTTAATTTAGAATAGTTTTATAAATTTATATACACTTTTATCTATTGTTTTCATTTTTTATTTTTGTCTAGTGATAATTCTTTCAACTCGAGAAATATTTTTATAAATTTATATATTGTTGTAGATTCATTAAATATACTTTCAAAACATTCAATTAATTTTTCAGATTTTTTTTATACTCATATTTACTAAAGATATCAATAAAACACAATATATAGTTAAAACTATAATTATATTTCGAATATATGTATTTGTTTCGAGCAAACTTTCGCTGCACAGGTTTTTTTTTTTTTTATTATTGATAAATCATTAACAACTTGCCGCTTCCAGTGAGGCGACACTTGACTCCAAAAGTTTTAATAAAACTTATAATAACATGCATTAAATATGAATTTACAATATGAAAAATCTTGTTGACCAATATTATATTACATTATTAATATTATCCAATATTAAATCGCAGTTGCTCCGTTTGCTTTCGCTGCAATCCGAAGTGCTTTTTCTCCAAAAGCTAGCAGGTGAGAACGGCAGCTGTCATGTCCAATCGCTATGCGAAGACTCTCTTTAGTCAGTTGGAAGCCCAACCTGAATTCACAGTCCATGCGATGTTCGCTGCACAGGTTTATGAAGTGTGTAAGTATCTTATGACTGCCACCATTTTCTAACATCTTTTTTAGACATTTTTACTTCTCAATCTAGTTTTAATTAACGATGTGGTGATTAAATGAAAACAGTTGGTAGATTGTACTTTAAATATTTCTATGAAATTGCAACATCGGTAAAAGTTAACATTTAATGAGTAATTGCACTCATTAACTTCTTGTTCATAACGATAACTTATCTACCTCAAATATCTACTGAATGATTCATTCTTGTTAAAAACATTTTACGAAATACACGTCACAATGTTTTATTTTATTCATCCTTTTACCATAATTGCAGATATTTAAAGAATCATCAAATTTGTATCAGTCACAAACAATGCATCAACGCTTAAAGACCCATAAAGAGCTACTAAATGCATTACATACACTTAAACCTAAATATAGAAAAGCTTTATTGAAATCTTGTGACGAAGAAGAAATACATTGCATTTGTGAATGTATTCATAACGTTTTACAAGGTAAAGTTCCAATAGAAGATAGGAACAAGAAAAAGTTACAAAAATATAAAAAAATACTACGCAACTTGGTTCGTAAAGGAAAAAATAAAATAAGAAAAAATATACTAATACAAAAGGGAGGAGCATTTTTACCTTTAATATTGGGATCTATTTTAAGTGAACTAGTTTCATCTTCAGTTTAAGATGGAAAATGCTAAGAAAATGTTGTTAGTCGAACCAAGTGTCATAGAAAAATTTAAACAACAAACTAATGTTGAAAATCCTATGTCTCGATTAGATGCAGAAATGCAAAAGATCTTAAAAAGTAACATTGAAGATACTAAAAAGTGTATTTTATATCTACAAATTTTACGAAGATACCTACATTTTACCCATGAGGATCGTCAACCTATTAAATTACCGATTATAACTGAAAGCATTAATAATATGGAATATGAAAATAGTAAAACGAAAAATGAAAACTTAGGTTTGACTGAAATACCATCACATGAAGTAAAAGAACAAAATATATTAAATAATAATCGGACACGTTACACTTCAACTGAAATATTAAGTTTAATACCTAAGTCATATTTGAAAAAGGGTGAGTTGTTACTGAACTTGATCTCTTTGAGTAAAAATACAATTGACTGGGATGATGAAGGTACAGTTATAATAAATAATGAAAAAGTTTCTGGAAGTAATATTGTTGATCTAATAAATGACTCCCTGAGATCACTTAAAAGAAGTGATCCTATAGGTTGGGAAAAATTTGCAGAAGCTTTAAATTCAATTAAAATACCGTTGTCTTACATCGGTAATCCTAAAAGATCTGAGTTTATTCATCAACTTCAATTGAATAAGCTTGAAGGTAACTATAAATCAAATCAAGACACCTTATTCACACCTAATTCTAGTGGTGATAAGCATATGACAAAGATTAAGAAGAAAATAGATTGGGAAAAATGGACTCCTTATTAGAAATAAACAATATAATATTATGATTCAACACATCCTACTGGATTCAGTAGCAAAGAGAAATTTTCAAATACTATGAGAAGTAAAAATGTCTAAAAAAGATGTTAGAAAATGGTGGCAGTCATAAGATACTTACACACTTCATAAACCTGTGCAGCGAACATCGCATGGACTGTGAATTCAGGTTGGGCTTCCAACTGACTAAAGAGAGTCTTCGCATAGCGATTGGACATGACAGCTGCCGTTCTCACCTGCTAGCTATAGGAGAAAAAGCACTTCGGATTGCAGCGAAAGCAAACGGAGCAACTGCGATTTAATATTGGATAATATTAATAATGTAATATAATATTGGTCAACAAGATTTTTCATATTGTAAATTCATATTTAATGCATGTTATTATAAGTTTTATTAAAACTTTTGGAGTCAAGTGTCGCCTCACTGGAAGCGGCAAGTTGTTAATGATTTATCAATAATAAAAAAAAAAAAACCTGTGCAGCGAAAGTTTGCTCGAAACAAATACATATATTCGAAATATAATTATAGTTTTAACTATATATTGTGTTTTATTGATATCTTTAGTAAATATGAGTATAAAAAAAATCTGAAAAATTAATTGAATGTTTTGAAAGTATATTTAATGAATCTACAACAATATATAAATTTATAAAAATATTTCTCGAGTTGAAAGAATTATCACTAGACAAAAATAAAAAATGAAAACAATAGATAAAAGTGTATATAAATTTATAAAACTATTCTAAATTAAAAAAAAATACACACATCAAACAAGAAATTCACTCATTTTGAAATACTAGAAAAGAGAATTGCGTGAACATATTATTTTTTGTATTTTGATTAGTGACATACATTTTTTTTTCAACTCGTGAAACAGTTTTATAAATTTATATATTGTTGTCAGTATCTAAGTTTTCTGAAAACAAGAGATGACTTTTTTTTTTTTTTTCGAGTTACGTTAAAGTAAGTGAACTTTTTTTATGTGTAATCTTTTTTTTTTTTTTTTACATATGAATAGTTTTATATTTCATAAAAATATTTTTCATCAGTTAAAAATTATAAATGCATTGGAAA
Source organism: Coenonympha glycerion (assembly GCA_963855885.1). Classification (NCBI taxonomy): domain Eukaryota; kingdom Metazoa; phylum Arthropoda; class Insecta; order Lepidoptera; family Nymphalidae; genus Coenonympha; species Coenonympha glycerion. Next base: position 12,541,410 of record OY979633.1, on the reverse strand, counting down.
GATAAAGAGTTTTCATTTTTTTTTTTTAATTAAGTTATTCTGTATTTTTTTTTACTGTGTTAAAATTTTTGATAAATTTTATTTCATCAAAACATACTATATTGTGGTAAAAGAACAATGGTGATATACCAAACATAATTTTAGATGAGAATATATTGCTGCGAACCCATTTTAGATTCTGTCTGTATGTTTGAAATTTAGATACATAGAGTTTTTTCAAAAGAGAAAGAGTAGGAAAAATATATATTTATATCTGTTGCTGCTACAATAATCCGTTTGTTAAAACAACTGTGACAGGGAGCGCCATCGCAAAGCATCCTAGAGCATAGAGACAATGATTTCTTTACTCTGTGATAAACAAATGTCACTTGTCGCAGAATTTGTTTTGACCTATGAATTTGTATGTGTTATATGTATGTATAATGTGTAAGGCTCTCGTAGGAGGTGGTTTAAATATTTTGAATAGAATGAGAGAAAAATTTGAGTTACAAAAAAAAAATATTAGATTATATTAATATTGGTACTTGTAATTCTAAAATTTATAACGAATTTATATTGAACAAAATAAACATAAACCTAAAAAATAGTTTGGTCTGAATTGATAACTTTAGCAATTCTAATAGTATGTAGTAGGTTTCATTAGGTACATGTTAATTTTTATGCAAAAAATAGTAAATTTGCCATTACAGTTTAAGCAAACTACGAGTATACTGTCTTCAAAACTTAACTTCATTTAACCTTTTTTTGTACTTGCATACATACAAAAATAAAATAAAATAAAAAATACAATTGTTGTCTCTATATTCTCAACATAACTATAACATAACTAGACGGTTTTACAAATATACTTTTGTAGTTTTCATAAGTATTTTTAATTATTTTCAAGTATATTTGCGGGAATTCAAAGTTTTCTAGGACGTTCCAAATGCTTTCAAGCGAGATAGCGTCGAATGCTTTTGCATAATCAATACTTTTGATATATTTGTTGCATTGCTTCATGTACCTATTATCTGGTCCTGGACTTTTATCGTTCTTCAGTTTGTAAATTCTTTTAAAATTTTCAGTATCACCATTTAATATATTTTATATCATTTGCACATAATTTGCAAAAAAGGGATATTTGCCGTTCTAAACAGATATTTGTTTTTAGTGTAAGTAATATGGATCTTACCCGTGTCTAGATTTGTTTTGGCTGTTTTGTTACTTTCTTTATATTATGTGGTTCTCATATTTCTTTTCAAGTTTGTTCAACAGTTTATTTAGATTTGAAATTTATAGGGTAAAGGGAAGGATTACAGGGTGGAGAATGTTTTGTCAATTTTTAACAACATAGGCATTGTTTTTGATTTTTTGATTTTTTACAGTGTATTACTACGTTATCGCAAGGTAGTACGTTGATAGATCTTTATTGTTTTTTATTATGGTAAAGGTGGACACGCTCTAGTCAATTGTCAAATGGGTAGGTATCTTGTTGTAATACTATGATATTTATGTTATTTTGTTTTTGTTTGGGGTTAGTGTCTCTTTCGTATTAACCCACTTGTGGTCGGTGGTCGACACATGCGGTCGCTGGGTGATATTTTTTGTAACCCATGCTGAGTGAGCAGTGCGCAGCACAAGAAGTGAGTAGCAATGATTTGTAGGGAGCGGCAGCCACCAGCGTTACCGTGTGCAGGGTGTTCAAAGGCATTTTTGTAATTTTGTATGAACAAAGATGACATAGTCCGTATGCGGCGGCCGATGACGCTTAGACTTTCCCAAAGAGCAATCGTCGGTAAATAAATATAGCGTGCTGTTGGCAGCGATGAATCCGGCAGAATATGATCAGTAAGAAAGTTCTTTTGAACGCACCCTGCAATCGTTTAAGGTGATTAGTAATGAGCCTGTCATTAGCAGCGTTCGAGCCTCGAGACCATGTCGATTGTCCATGAGGTGAGGTGATTAGCGTTCGATTAATTAAGCGATTAGTTAACGAACTAGGACGTTTGCTTCAAAAAAGCTATCTCTGAAACTACGATAGATACGACTCCGGGAGTGCTCGCAAACGATTCAAAGGGGGGGCTAAACCTTTTTTTTTTTTTTTTTTTTTTTTAGTTTTGGTAACTTAGCCAAGCACGAAGCGGGGGGAGCGCCGGCGGGTGGGGGGTTGGAGGGTGGGTCAGTGGGGCAGAACCGGCGAAACACATACTACTTACGAGTAAGTACATTTGGGTAATATTAGCATGGCAGTCCGGTACTCTGTTATACTAACAAATATAGAAATTCTAGTTTGATTTAAAACCTAATTAATGAAGTAAGTATCACATAGATACATCTTTATGAAACTAGGTACATCATCAAAGTAAAATAAAATCATAACTATACTTGGGCTGTAATGCGATTGTTTATATTAATTTGGCATTGCATGGTGTTTCTTAAATGTTATAAGTAAGTAAATATATACCTAAGTAAGTACCCTTATGTATGTAGGTACCTACTTTTAGGTATACGCATACCACTGTACCCCTTCAAACCCTGATTCTGGCTATGACTGTAAGTATGTATTTACCAATAATAATTATTTAATAATTTTATCGAAAAATTGTAGCAGTGTTCGATATCGTCGGGCGTCGAGATGCAATAGCTCACAGTATCGTAGGTACCTATCAGCTATAAATCCTATGCGCCATTTATATTTGGCTGTCACAGGCTAAAACATTAGCTACATACACCGCTGCGTCGGATTGAGTAATTACAGCGCCTACACATTATAGTCGGGTAATGTATTTGCACTGCGAACTTATGACAAATGTTCCGTAGAGCAATAAACTATTACTATTCATAATATTGTAAAAACGTTGATTTGGATTTTTACAACATTAACTGGATGACCCAGCAAACGTTGTTTTGCTTTAAGGGATATAAAAACCTGCAACCTGGCTCTCAGACCCACCGATCATACTCTGAAAATTTCATAACAATCAGTCGGGCTGTTTCGGAGGAGTTTGGTAAAAAAAATTGGCACGAGAATTTTATATAATTATTAGAGAGATAGACTGTAAATAGGTATAAGCTTTAATTAAAAATCTATAGCCGTATGAAAATCTTATCAACCTATTAACGAACGGTAACGAATGTTACTAACTTGCCTACTTGAAAAGTGGAACCAGCAAGACTGTTTTAATAAAAAGATGTGCATGTTTGAGTGAGTGCAGTGATAGTTTAAACAAATAAAGTCAGCATTACCTATATCACACATAATATAATATGATGTGTGGTAAAAATATTACATCGTTCGATCGTTCGTTTCAGCCGTCGGACGTCCACTGCTGGACAAAGGCCTCCTGCAATGATTTCCAGCCCGCACGGTTTTGCACCACTTGTATCCCAGTTCCAGCGCCTTCCCGCGACTGTTGTAATGTCGTCAGTCCTTCTGATCGGAAGTTTGCCAACACGCAGCTTTCCCGTGCGGGGTCGCCCTTCCAGCACTTTGGGTCCCCAACGTCCATTGGTCCTACTAGCTATGTGCATGTGTGTAAAAAGATTCATAATATTTATTTATTAAAAACTTTACGTTGCGTTACTCTTATCTGTCACTCTAGATACTAACGCAGTATACTTCGCACGCGTTACGCTAATTAAAATATCCGTTCCAGAAGCGTAAAGAACGATTGCAATACCGAATGTATTAGATTGGAATTATCTAACACATGCGAACCAAGATACATTTCACAATGAGCAATTCCGAACAACGTGCGTTGATTGTCTAATGAAAAGTAATTAAACCGGCATGGAAGCGGGGCGGGGAGAAAGGGGTATGACATGACAATGCCGGACAGAACAATCGCCCGAAAGAGTTAAAGAGGAGATGCTGACTCAGCAACAAACTTGTGGGACATGCCTCGTATAGCGGCGCGACCGAGAGCTAAGAAACTGTTACAAGCTCCTTATAAATTAAAAAAAAACCTCATATTATTTAGCTTGTTTGTTTGTTTGTTTGTTTGTTTGTTTGTTTGTTTTGTTTGTTTGCGCTAATCTCAGGAACTACCGATCCGAATTGAAAAATTCTTTTTGAGTTGGATATTCCAGTTGTCGAGGAAGGCTATAGATTTTATATAACATCACGCTTATAACCAATAGGATCGGAACATCAAAATGTTGCAAGAACGGGAAAAAATGTTCCTTTTAAAAAAAAATGTTCCCTTCCGCTGCGTGTGTATTGGTTGAAGTTACAAAAAAATCATGCATGACGGAATTGTTATCCTCTAAAAATTTCAAAATATAGGTTAAGGACACCGTAATATTATGTGTGTACCTACTGTGTATTATAAGGTTGACTCATTAAAACGGGATTTGCAAAAATCTAAATTCATGTGGACGGAGCCGCACGCAACAGCTAGTGTATTTACTCGTATTATGATGATAATTATGAGCACAAAATAGGTACAATGCTTTGCGTTGCAATTCGCAATTCGACTACTCTTTATCAAAATCCTTTGGGATTGTATTTAATATTTAGATTCCACATTACATTTCAAAATCTGTGCTTTGTAATAGGTAACATACTTACCTAAGCAAAATTCACATAATATTGCAAGTTTTCTGGGTTCACTGTTAGCATCAAATTATTTTTAGTATTTCTTTTAATAATATCAGTCAGTAACCCATTGGGGACTCTAGCCATAAAGCTTTTATAACCACTACTTTATGTATAATGGTAGTTTTTATATGAGACTTTACGCTTATTCTTTATTATTATCACCTGCCTGGTAGGGTTTCCCCAATATTAATATTATGCTAATGAAACAGCTGACGAGTTATGACATCATTCAAAATTAGTTTTAATAGTTTTACATTTTGTTACCAAGGGTTTAAGGATAGGTTGACTAGGGAATTTGCAGTAATTTAACAACAAATTATCTACCTATTATATCTAATAATTTATTAAAAGCTTTATGTAATTTATAGGAGCTAGTTACCTATCCATTCTAAAATTACAGTATTAATGAAAAATAATTATATTTTTTCCTGTTAGATACTACGAAATATTATTAAGCAGGTACAAGAACGAGCCTTAAATGCAGTATTTTAAATGACATAAATTTTAAGGTAAGTCTACAATTTGTTTATAAATTAAGCATATATAAATTTCGAAAAACCAAATAAAATTTGGATTTCGCGGGCGGACCCTTGGACCTGATCCTCAATCGCAATCGTTGTTTGATAATCAAGTTTGTCGCATCCAGTGGTTCTCAACTCTACGACCGCTTCGGTTAGTTAAGCCGCAAAGAGACCGACATAACTTCATTGATTAAAGCTCACCTTGATCGATGCCCGTTTACGTTTCCTATTCGTGAAATTGCTTAAGTGTGTTGTCGATTGTGTGACGTAACGCATTTTACGCTCCGTTACAGGGTTGATTAGTGTTTAATTCAAACAATTTGACTTGAAAGGCGAACTGATTCGTAAATATCCGTGGAAATTGTATAAAAACGTGGTAGAGTTGATGAATGTTTTAATTTAATTCGTTTTAGATACTGATATCTTACCGTTATTCTATATAACTTATAATTATGTAATATAATTTTATTTTAAGTCCATTTTCTCTCTATAATCGTCTTAATATCTTCAAGAAATGGTTGTTTTAAGTAGCGCAACTGCACTTCACAACGGAATACTTAATAATAGTACCTAAACTTCACCCACAAGTTGGAAACTATAAAAACAATTAGTTTCTTTAAATGTATAAATGTCATGTACTTTGGTTCTATAATCTATTTCTCTTCGAGGCAGAACGACGATTGGAAAATTTACTCGATAATAGTTACCAAAAGTTGCTAAAAATCTCCACATTTTTAATTTTTATAGGAAACTACTCGTTCAATGGACTACCAATTGCCATAAGTTTCGATCTGGAAACAAAGATGGTCCGAAAGAAGTAAGAACTGACTGAAAACAATTATATGGGAAATCTTGTATTCTTGTAAAATATTATGTATAAACTTAGTAGGTACATCCTGTATGTACCTATATCGAGGAAAATTTGGGATATTGTGAAAAATTTTATAGACAAAATTATTAAAACAGGAGTCAGGTAGGTGAATGATAAAAATAGAGAATACAAGCGACAGTCAATCCACATCATGGCTAGGACGTGGGGACAGCATCCATGAGCATTGAGCATTTATCCCCTCTTTATGAGAAAAAAATGTTCAAACTGATACCTTGATTCCAACCTCTCTATCTGAACGTATCAGCGTAATTTGGTTCACATCAAGAAAGTGTTTTCTGTTCTAGTCATTGTTTACACACACACGGAGGCTTTATGCATCGCCGTACGCACAAGACGCAAGGGGTAGACTGTAAGTAGGAAGGCCTTGCGGCCGGAGGGCACTGGGCAGGCTGCCGGCGGCCACGCGTCAAGACCCATACCTACCTTGATTCCAACCTATCTATCTGAAGGTATCAGCGTATTAGTTTAGATACGAGTAAGTGTTTCATATCAAGAAAGTGTTTTCTATTCTAGTCATTCTTTACACACGATAGGCTTTATGCATCGCCGTACGCACGAGTCGCAAGGGGTAGGCTGTTAGTACGAAGGCCCTGGTGTCCGGTGGGCACTGGGCAGGCTGCCGGCGGCCACGCGTGAAGACCCATACCTACCTTGATTCCAACCTATCTATCTAAAGGTATCAGCGTATTAGTTTAGATACGAGTAAGTGTTTCATATCAAGAAAGTGTTTTCTATTCTAGTCATTCTTTACACACATAGGCTTTATGCATCGCCGTACGCACGAGTCGCAAGGGGTAGGCTGTTAGTACGAAGGCCCTGGCGGCCGGAGGGCTCTGGACAGGCTGCCGGCAGCCACGCGTGAAGATCCCGCGATATCCAACCGCCGGGCCACATGACGCCACGCACCCCTGCGACCTGCGATCGCTCGCCGATTGTAAACGGATTTTTTGCCGCACTAAGCTGATTAGCCAATGATTATCTGTTAGCAATTAGGTTAGTAGTCGGTCTCCTGTGAAAATTATTGAGTTGATAGGCAAGTTAAGGCAAGGGTGAAATGGCTGTCTTTGTCTTAGTGTGACGCGTTCAGCTTGTGTAGAAATAAAAGAAAGAAAGAAATAGCTTTTTTTTAAGTATACAGGCTAGTGCTTGAATTTGATCACTCCTGATGGATCACAAGTGATAGTTATCTAAGGTGGAACGCTTGCCTAGGAGATGCTTATTCAATCTTGATTTAAAGGCGCCAAGGTTGTAAGTGGCGGGAAAGACAGTGGCTGGGAGGGCATTGGTGCGTATCAGCTGTGCTATTCTACAAAATGTCCATCTCTGAAATAGCTGCCAGACAGCTGCCAACCCGAATATGGCATGCAAAATTGTACTCTATTACAACTGACAAATTCATAGATGTTTAGCAGAATAGCACGGCAGGAACGATACACACGTTTATTCGTTACAGTTATAATATAGTCCGCTGACATAATACATGACATAATGTGATTCCAAAATAGAGTCCACTCAGCGTTTGCTACGACGACGGTGGTGCCTGGGTTTGCTCCACGGTCGTAGCGCTGGTCTTCCGTGTATTGAATTACTAATTATTTATTTTAAGTAGGTAAATGACATCTTTCTATGTTCAGTAATCAGTTACAGTGATCTGATAGGCTGTTAACATTTTCAACCCTCAAAAGTTTTAAGTACAAATTGAGTTGATACCTATTCGATAACAAGCAGGTGATTTTTTTTAACTATCTTTTTAATTACAAAGAATAACGGGATGCGTAAGAGGATGACCTGATGTAAATGCCCATGTTATACGCCTGCTCATGTCAGATGCAATGCGTCCCAGGACTTTGTCTGTTGTCTTATTGGGTCCCTTAATAAAAAAAATTTGAACGCTAAGATATCGATGTATTACATAAATAATTTTTAATCAATAGGTACGTAGCCTCATCGCGTCTGCGTTCCACGATTCCGTGGACATGTTGACGAGCTGGCTCCCCTGACTCATCATCTAATCCCGAATCAAATCCACCTCAAACAACAATCAAGCATTAACAGCTGTGGGCACCGGGGATCTCTGATTGCCTGGTACTGACGGCTTACGAAACGGCTCCGTTAGTAGACAAACTAAAAATTAAAATAGCTAAACGGGCTTCCCCGCCACTAAGCAGACCAATTGTAGCGCGCAGCGGGCGGCGCACCTTTCATTATTCTATAATAACTCGGATACAGGGCGAGCAAACCTCCGTGTCATGCTGCGTCCAAATAACCAACTCTTACCGAATTAATTGCCACATTCTGGGCGGTAACGTCACTCGATCGGCTCATTGCTCGATTCTGCAATCCCGATACTAATCATAATTAATGAATTATTGTCATTGTGCTTCGATTTTCTTTATCGGAGAGACTGGGACGGCAGGAGAATTTTTATTGTTCCATCTGACTTTTAATTACTTTCGAGTTAAGGTTAATTAGACTTTTTATGACGGACACAAAAACTTTCCTCCTTATCAAAAAAAAAATATTCTGATCTTATACAAAACCTAAACAAGGTAGGTTACGTTTCAATCTACGAAGACTCGCCCCACGATTCGTATGGAGTTTGATAGAGTGAGGCGCGTCATCGTGGGTTGAAATATCTATAATAGTATCATGTATGTATTCTAAGTACCTAACTATAGGTGAGTTATAAATATCATTTATTTATTTTGCACAATGAGTATTACAATATATAAAACACACAAGTAGAGAGGACATGTACAAAGACATCTTATCGCTACAAATAAAGATCTCTTCCAGATGCCCTAGATGTGGGAGTACGAAACTACTAAATAACCCACAATCAACACAGAAAATATTGTTATTCAATGTAACATGTAGGTTATAATATTATTATGCTTAGGCAGGTATTAATCGATTAAATGCCCATAATTCAGCAGGCCGCAGAGTTTGTGAACCCTGGCATTATTTTTCGGTTGGGATGATTTGCGTGCCAGTACGACGCACGTACCTGTACGAGACTTATTAGCTGTTGGGCTATCGGCACCGCCTCCAGCGGGCGTTGCTCGGAACATCTGTACAAATCGATATAGCACTCGATCCGATACCGAGATTATGCTAAAGCGATGTTAGACGTGTCGATATCTCGGATCGATATAAATCATCTTATTAACTATTGTTTCGGGAGGTGTGGTGTGAACGAGCGCGATGTTATCGCCCTCTGATGTGTTTTAAATTAACATAATAGGTTTTGTGAATGGATATCGCGCCTATGTGTTTGTTGTTTTTGACGGCACGGCTAGCACGATGCTGTTACGATGCTGTTTCCTAAATATCATAATTATCTAACGACAAATATATATCTACTGTCTATAATATATCAAGGTACGTACTTTATAGCTATCCTTTTTGCAAATTCCCTTTCTAATTTTCTCAACTCAACGTACTTAGTCGGTATTCACTTACAAAGGAGGGACAGCTGAATACATTCATAGTTAGTATTGGATTCTTACCAGCATTGTTATTTGTATCTAGGTTTGTGATCCTAATTGCCATGTGGAAGTCAATTATTATTGTTAGAATAGGCATGCAGGTTTGTATAAAACTGTACTTTAACTCCCATTTATTCTTGGAGGCACGTTCCATCTCAGACTGCATCATTAGATATTTACCATAGGTAAAGGTATTACATTCTCAGTTCATCTCATATTTTATCCTCGGTCAGTTTTTTTTTGGGAATGATACTGTCTGTACCTAGTAAGTATAAGAACCAGCGCCGAAAACCAAAACAACTGCTGGAGAAACGTTTAACATTAGCAATTTCTAGTAATAAACAATAAGTTTGTAGGTATTTCTATTACAGCCTAGCACTAATAAAAAAATAGGAACCCACCCGGTTTCTCAAATTGAATAGAAATTCATTCATAGGCCATTAATATCTTCTCATACGAGATCGTAGTATAGCCCTGTATCATCAATGAAAAATTCAAAACAATAAAATTTAACAGTCACTTTAAATACCCACCATATTAAAATACGATTGAAATCTGATACATATAACACTTTTATAGTCTTCTATTCCAATCCAGAGTCCGGAGACTTAACAATCTGAGAATTTTTCTCACAATATGATTAAATCCGTCAGCCGCATTTAGATAATAGACAAGGATACGATATAAACGCGCGTTTGATCTCAGCTTTAAATACAGTTAAGTAACAGTAGGTATCATGTTACTTCGTATAAATGTGTAATTAATGTGTTTTAAGTTCATAAACTAATTCTTTCGTTATTGACTAAAATAAGTTTTCGTTTATCATTTTAATTGCTATAGGTAAGTGTTACTACATAGTCGGAATAAAAAGTATTACTTAGTGCCTTAGTAGCTTAGAAACGCTACATTAATTATTACAAAAAAACACTTATGTATCTGATCTGATATTTAAAGGAAGCTATTTATTATGATCATGAGAATAATAAAATGCTGACTCATTGACATCCAATGGATGTGAAATCTATACAATGTAGTAACAAACATCTACATACAAACATATTCATAATATGTATACCTCGGTACCAGAACATTACTGTAGATTAGCAAATGAGCATCACTGTAATGCTCCTTAGAGTATCACTGTACCTATAAAATAAAATTATTGTAAACTGTATATAATTATTTTAGAAGAGCTTCAGTAGAAATAAATAAAAAATCCTTGAAATCCTTCATTGAAATCGTTTAAGCCCGCTAAATTCAAAGTCTATTTTATTTTTCACATACTGCATGCTATCAATTAAAATGTTATCGATGAGATTTTGTGGTATTAACTATCAAATAAATGTCAAACTCTAGGTACTGGAGTGGTTCCCACAGGATAAAAACATAAAATCAACACGAACTCTCTACATTTTTAGAAACTATTTATTAGCAAGACGTCCATAACATTTACAATCGTGTATGTATGTATGGACATGTTTTTTTTGGGATATTAGGTATATAAGGATACTCAATATTAATAAAGGTTATCTATAGGTATTTAATTACAACATTTCCTTACTTTAATTTCTGCCAACCTCATGTTTTGTATGAAGTAATGACTCAGTATTCTTAGGTCACGACTTTAATAAACCTATAGAAGCGATATTGCTCCTACTCTACTATAAAAACAATTCCAACGAAAATAAAACAAGTACCTTAACAGCTGCTGCTGAGAACCAAAATATACGATCGTACATAAACTCATCTACTATCACAGAAGATGATGGAGGATTTATTTCGATATTTAATACGTTATTTTCTTGTTATTAATTTGATAATAACTAAGAATAACTATTATATATTATTTTTGATCGAGGGTTCTAAAGCATTCTACACTTTTATTTTGGCAGAAGCTTGCAATTAAATCAACGAAAAGTCTATTCACCTAATATTCTTATACGAAACTAACGGAAGTGATTTTTCATAAAAATCCCCCATTATTAAGAAACTAGCTTTTGCCCGCGGCTTCGCCCGCGTGAATTTCGGGGTTTTACAAATCCCGTGGGAGTCCTGGATTTTCTGGGAAAAAAACAGCATATGTGTTAACCTAACTTCAGAAACACGATTGGATAAAAATTTCTCGCCAAAAAGTTTTCCCAAAAATTGCTCCATAATCTCAATTTTTCTAATTTCCATCGAAAACTACGATGGACATAATTGTAATTTTTGTTTTAATGTATCGGTAAAAAATAATTCCCAAAAACGCTCAGAACGACATTTAAATAACTGGCTTAGTTTTTGAAGTAATTAGGTAAAACAACCTTTTTCTGTTATATTCTTCCGCAACGCTGCATACTAACCTAACCTTTTTTTTTTTATTTTTTTTCTTTTTTTTTTTAATTTTTTTTTTCTTTTTATCGTGGGGAATCCTCATGGATACCCAGTCGCCCGGGGGAGCGGCTGGGTTATGCCGGACTCTTACCGGCTAAACCCCACGGTGTTTCCTCCTCGCACCGAATGACGGGAACACGGGAACGCTTGCGCAAACCTCCGCGAACCCGCCGGTGCCCGGCCGCTTGCGCAGCCCCTCCACGAGGTGGAGCATGGAGCTCCCCTCCAACAGCAAGGCCGGCCAGAAACACCTAAGCCGGCCTTACCTCCTCGGCGCCCATCCGTAAGGCGACGGACCCCCCCGGGACCGCCACCCAGGGGCCGTGGGCACGGGTGAGCCGATACCTGCGAAGCTTGCTCCTGCACTTCGCAGGCATCGACCTCCCATACCCCGCGGCGGATCTGATCTTTGGCTCCGCCGCAAACCACCAAACGGCCGCAGAGGACAGGGCGAGCGGCAACGACACACCGACACGCCTCTCCTCCCGCGACCCCTCCTGGCTGCAGGAGACAGAAAACTCTGTCCCCCGCACCCCTCTTGGACGCATCCAGAGCGGGCCCATCTCCAGGCCCACTCCGAGCGTCCCCTCCTGGATTCCTTTTGGCTTCACCGTGGGGCCCAACCACGGCTACTGAGCCCCCCCATCGCGACAAGATTGGAATCCATCGGGGGGGATACTAACCTAACCTAACCTAACCCACCAACGTATTCATAAGAGTGAGAAGGACGAAAATAAAATCAACGTATCCGCTTAAGAGTGACATAATTTCAGAACCTTTACCTTATAGGTATCCATTTTCGCATTTATTGCATAATTACTATCACATATTCTATTGCTCAACTAAAACACATATTTTTAATAGCGAAACAGTTTTAATATCAGAAACTATACAGGAACACCTTTTTAGCATTATTAACCTGTAAGCTGTATCCCATTGCTTAACCAAAACACACATTATAAATAGCGAAACAATTGTACTTTCAGAACCTTTATGGGTAGGTACCCATTTCCACATTTATAGCATTACTAATTACTATACCATATCCCACAGCTCAACTAAAACATACATTGTCAGTAACGAAACAGATGTTAGTTCAGAACCTATATCATAAAGGTACCCGTTTTCATAGTTATAATATTATTAACCTGTATCTCATTGCTCAACTAAAACACAATGCTAATAGCGAAACAGTTGTAATGTCGGAACCTATAATACGGGTACCCATTTTCACATTTATAACATTATGCATTATTTATAGCATTATAGCATTATTATTTATAGCATTACTATCCCATATCCCCTTGTTCAACTAAAACACACTTGTTAAATGCGTACAGTGCTATGTTCAGAACCTACATAGTGGCCATTTTCACATTTATAGTGATAAAAGATTCAGCTTTTGCCCGCGGCCCCGCCCGCGTCAAATTCGCTTTTTCATGAATCCTAAGGGAAACGTCATTTTCCCGTTATCGTTCCCTATTCCAACCTTTAAACATGCTTTCAAGCAAGTTCGCTTGAACAATTTATCTATAGATGTAGCTATAGATTGCTCTAGAAAAGTTGGTATTTTAAGTATCCCACGGGAACTACGGATTTTTCCGGGATAAAAAGTAGCCTATGTTTTAATCCGGGTTATAAGCTACCTATGTTCCAAATTTCAGCTAAATCGGTTCAGTAGTTGAGCCGTGAAGGAGTAACAAACATACACACACACAAACTTTCGCCTTTATAATATTATTAGGATTATTATTAAATAAGCTGGCATGAAAAATTGATTAATGGTTTCCTTCTGGTAAAATTTAAGCTGAATCATACAGAAATACTACTATACAGCTACAAAAAATCCCACCATTAAAAACTACGAGTATATTTCGCGTTTATGAAACATTATAAGCATTTTCCACTGGCTCAACCCGTGTGAAATTCCGGGATAACATTAATACGGATTTTTTGTAGATATACCTAATCAATGCCCATACTAAAGACATATTTTTAAAAGGTCTTGAAATTCGACTTCATATCTTTGGCAACCGTATACCTACCTCAACTAAAATATTAAATTATATAAATAAATAAATAAAATAAGCCTTTATTGCTGCCAATGGTATTACATTAATTATTTAAACTAAAAGTTTATAAAAACATTAATATATGAACATGTGTAATATTTAATTTGTTTGACGATCGGTATATTTTACATAAACAGCTTGTCCTTCGACAAAGGCCTCCTCTAAAGATTTCCACCTTTCCCTGTCTCTCGCTATTCTAAGCTATTAAAGGTAGCTATGTATATATCTGTAGTATGTTTTTCAATCTTTAAAGGGTCGTGGTCGTGGAAAAATATTAAATTACTTTAAGATCAATGATTTCTAACAAGAAAGCTTAACTGAGGGCCCAAACACTATATCCGAGGCTCTTGAAATAGTTTTATTTAGAAGACTAGAGGGAACTAGTTTTAAATACTCATGTTTATACATAAACTTTAATATCTCGGCTACGCCTCCTTAACGATTGGATAGGGAATATGCATGAATGCTAAATATGAACTAAACCAGGCTCTGAAATGAAAAACGCGTCCGATCTGAGATAAGTACTCTCGTTAGTTGTATCTTCAGTGGGCGGGGAAGAGTACGTGTTGTAGATCGCGTAAGCTCTAAGGAAGGCTTTCCTGCTATAAAAATACGTGTCTATAGACGTACCAACCTGTCGCATTCTACTATGAACAACTTGAGTTGGATACCCGCATCGTTTCGTTGTAAATTAAATTAAATACACGGCAAGTCTGGAGATTTTTTAAGATAGTTATAAATCTATTTTCTTTTTAACCGACTTCAAAGGAGGAGGTTCTCAATTCGTCGTAATCTTTTTTGAATTGATTGATTGAATTTGGAATTGAGATTATATCCTAGCTTAACACATAGGCTACTTTTTATCCCGGATATATAATATGGTTCGATAGATTGTTTGCAAGTTTAGTTATCGCTCTGACAAGACAGACAAGATCGGTTTAGCGATTAACCTGGTCTGCCAGGTCAAGAAAACTGTTTTCGAATTTCAACCAAAAGCAATATATTCACTCCGGAACGGTGTGAACATGGCATTGATTTTCGTTTGATAAAAAGTCAATAAGTGTTTGGTATATTATGTGCTTGTTGCAGTTATAATCTAAAACTACAGAGGTGTCTGGAGTGATTAGTATAGGTTCGTTCAATAAATAACATCTCATTACAATGGAGGCTCGCGGCAAAGATTGTGTCTACAATATTTCACGCGCCCTTCGATAGACGGTTGGGCATTTAATAGCGAAGAAACAGGGACGTAGCCAGAAGAACGGAACATTTGCTTGAAGATTTTCTGACTATTTAAATACAAAACTCGTATAAAGTGGTGTGATCTTTCACGCACTAATAGCACGCTAATTATTATTATAGGTAGGGATAGTAGAAAATAGCCCCTAGGTTTGGTAAGGAAAACGTAATTCATCGATTTGTTATTTTCACTTATTCTGCCCGCTGATTTCACAAGCACTCAAAATATTTGCTATAATTTTCATGAATTTTGACATAACATTACCTATCTACATTAAAACCTGAGTGAGAACTGTAATCAGATACTTATTGAGTTCATTTATTCACCCTTTCAACAACTCCAAGGGTATAGGTTAGGGACTTTAGTCCAACAGAGCCTCATGACATGATCATAAAACTTTTTCTTTTCCAACGACCTACGACAACTGTAAGTTCAAAGAAGGTAAAGGGTTCGTAATTTATAGGCACGCATTTACAAATTCCCCATACCGATCTTATGATTTTTGCAAACTTATGATGAGTGAGTTACGCTTTAAAATATTTTTCAAGAAGAAGCATGCAGACATCTGAGACATTTCACGAACGTTGTGTGTGGAAAAAGCGTAAAGTTCAGCATCGATACAGATTCCATTTCGCTTTGATGCCCCGATGATAATTATAATAGGTGCAATTTTGATGGTTATGGATTCTTAGGGCCTTTACAAACCATAGACTGGGCCTCTGACTTTTGAGTGTGGTTATATGACCAAGACACTGGTGCCAATTTTGTTTCGAAAAATCTCTAAATTAAATAATTCTACGAATTTAAAATTAGTTCTATGCTATTCCGTGAGGAGCATTTTGAGAATGAAAGCACTATATTTAGAAGCGTCAGATTAGTTTCGTTTAGAGATTTTACTCAACAGAATTGGCACCATTGTTTGGTTACTCTTCCGGACACTTTTAACAATCAAAGTTGGGTTTTTCAGTGTTCAAACCTTATTTAGCTCTTTATCTAACTAATTTCGGCTAAGACAACCCAGCTTAGCCTATAGTGTGACAATTCTGAATCTGCCTGTCTATCTGTGAATCATAAAAGGATACCTAAACAGACTGATTTCAGTCCTCTATCATTATTTTCTAATTTCAATGTACCTATTAATAGTAGGTAGTAGGTAGTAGGTAAGTAAAATGAAGACATGTTACTCATATAAAATGTAAAATCATATTATATAAGTAGTGACTCAACCTATTCCTTAGTTTGTAAGAGGACTTAAACACATAATTAGGACAGTGCAAATATTTCGCATGCATGTTTGTGAACATAATAATATCTCGTAAAAAAGTTTCACAATTTCGGAGGCACCTAGGGCGTGATTGTATCAGTTTAGATCATATCGGTTTGTATGATAGATTTCTTACACGAGATGTTTTGATAATATCGATATTAAGTTTGTTACATGAAGCACCTTCCTTGTTATAATGAAGAATTTTTATGGACGCCGATTTCTTGTGGCTACTGGCTATCAATTTTAGCATCATCAGCTATCGTCACTAGCGTCTATCACAGGCTTTTCTCACATATAATCTTATTGATCTTTATCTAATAATGTCTAAGACACACAATACAAAAAAAAAGACATAACTCCCCTCATTTTGGAAAACCAACTTTTGTCCATGGTTCATACAAGTTTTGTTCACAGATTTACACCAGACTCCGTTTCTAATGGTGCAGCCATTTTAATTTGCATTAGTTACTGGTAGTTGGTAGTAACTAATCGTTGTACCTATCTTCGATATCATTATCTGATGCCACCTTCCTCTTCTTGGTTCTTCTTGAAAAAGCCTCACAAATCTGCATATTTTCTTATTTTATACGTAGGGGTAAATAGAATTTAAAAAGTTGTTTTATTACTGGCTGAATCTTCTTTAATATATAAAGTTCGCGTGCCAATTTTTGTTACCAAACTCCTCCGAAACGGCTCGACCGATTATTATTAAATTTACTATGTATGTTCGGTAGGTCTGAGGGTAGGTAGAAAGTAGTAGGTAGGTAGGTAAAAATACCTTATACCTACCTACCTAGGTAGGTATAAGGTATTTTTATATCTGTAATGGCAAAACAACGTTTGCCTGGTCAGTAAGTATTATATAATACTTCTGCAGTCGGGCGGGAGTTGAGCGAAGTCGCAAAGAACAGCGTGACTATAAAACCAAGTTAATTCTGCCAACCCCTGCTGGTATCTACCATCCCATTGTTACGGCCATGCATTGTAACACGGAACCGAGTGGTAAATTCGCCAACAACCCGCTGGTCAGTCCGCACCTCGTGGGCGGGGTGCGGTGGTCGTGCGGAGCCGCAGGCGAGGGCGTGCCGGCTCGAAAAGTACGCGGTTCCTACTCTACCTTGAGGTTCAACGTGTCTGTGTGACTCAAATACGATATAAATTGCATATAGAGCGGAAAACTGATAGGCGATTATCACGTTCTGTATAAGCGGTTCAAATTCGAATAAGTGAAACAGATATTTTTTAATTAGACTGAATATTTCAAGGTATAGAAATCATTTTCATCTGCTGCATCGAAATCTGCGTAAAACAATGATTTTGATAGGTATGTCACATCTACGTGCTACGTTTATCTCTGTGATTCTAATTTTTCTGGATAGGTATACCTACTCTTCAAGCACGCTTCATCCACATTAGAAGAACTAAAGCTATCATCGTTCGACTGTCTTTTGTACATTGTACAAGGCTCATTCTAAATCTTTTATGCAACAATTGATAAAAATAGTAAAGATAGGCCGATCCGAACATTTTACGTAAACCTTCATACAAGCAAACAGTAGCGTCATCAGTCAAAATACCCGCCCGCGCCGCCGCTGAGTCCGAACTATCGCGTGGCCTTTATACTGTTGGTACTAATGAGACGCCAGTTGGTACTGGTGACATTTTTTGCGCTGTTCGCTTTAGTATAGTATAGCTGTTTTTAGTATACAAGTCTGTGTATGTAACACTAGAGGATTTCTTGAAGAACTCAGTTGCTACTAAGGCCAAATACGATATAGGTTCGTTAATAACACGAAAGTATTTTTTGACATCAACAATTCTCGCATCGACGACCTCCGTGGCGCAGAGGATGCACGCTCGGATTCGAGTGGGAGGTCGCGGGTTCGATTCCCGCCACGGGCCACTTTGGAATTTTATAATTTCTAAATTGGCTCAGGTCTGGTCTGGTGGCTTTGGCCGTGGCTAGTTACCACCCTACCAGCAAAGACGTACCGCCAAGCGATTTAGCGTTCCGATACGATGCTGTGTAGAAACCGTTGGGGTGACATAACTTACCCCCTCCAAGTTAGTACGCTAACATCTTCGGCTGCATCATCACTTACCATCAGGTGATATCGCAGTCAAGTACTAACTTGTATAGCGTAAAAAAAAACGAACAAGCTCAAGTACAGGTATTCCAATCAGAATTGATCACGGAAGAGTTGTGCGTTGCACCACGTTATGCCGATACCTAACGAGTGCGAGGCGCCGCGCGAGGGCGGGGCGGCCATCGCGCACGTATAAACAACTCAACTACAGCATTTAATTATCGCTGTTTATTAAACCAGACACGCCGAGAGGTAGTGGGAAGCTTTGAAGAAGTACTTGACATTATACCTACCTAATACAGATATTTTAATCCACAGTGACACGCCCCTCTCTGTTAACCTCCATAGGAACGAATGTAACGTAAATAGCGTCTTCGTGGGATTCAAATATCTATACAGTCGCTGTTTGAAAGCGACTGCTTAGCAACAGTATAGAATTAAACATTTTACACATTTACATACAACATTAGCACGTGGGTAGAGTATGACATCTAGATCAATAATTATATTCATCACGCACCGATTAGGTAGGACGATATTGGTGACCAATATGTATAGAAAATAGCAACCCAATGACATTTCTCGTTCATCTCTTCCATAAACCACAGGGAATTTTCCGCTACTTAGATGTCTACCTAGGCAATATAAGTATGTATTGTTTTACATATTGGCGTATTTTAAGAAGGAAGGCATACCCTTTAAAAAATACGCCACTAGCTCATCGAGTAAAGGGCGAAGCACACCTACGGAGCGGATAACAACTGATACAAATCGTGGATGAAACATCGTTCAACGCAAGGTGCCCAACATCGCTAACACCAACACCTACTGCGGGAATTTGAAGCCTCATTGTGTTAAACATTGTTTTTAGGGTTCCGTAGGTGAAACGGTTCCGTAAAAAAACGGGACCCTATTACTGAGACTTCGCCGCCCGTCCGTTCGTCCATCTGTCGCCAGGCTGCACAGACTTTATTAATGTAGTTTAAGCCAGGCTGTATCTCTTGAACATTAAAATAACACTTGAAATTTTCACAGCTGACGTAATATTGAGTTACTATGTTACTCAATGCTCTATAACGACAAAAATACTAAAAAATATGATAAAATGAAGCGGATAATTTTAGTGTGATTTGGATCAAGTCTATGGATAAGTAAATAGACAAAAAATTTCACAGTTCGTATTATTATTTCGATAAAATCTAATAAAGATCAATAGGTGTCTATTTAAAGACCATCAATTGTTTAAGAATATTACTTAGTGAATATTACCACAGCTAACATCAAGCTGTCGCGTGAGCTAAAACTTAAAGACACTTAATTACACCCACAAGCATAACCATTAACTTCCTACAGTTAAACAAATCACATTCTTATAACACCTTAAGACATCGCAGCTCCATATAGTGTATTGCTAACAAATCACAGGCGAATGGGTCGTTTAGCCGCCATTTGTTGCCCTGTGGGTGGCGGGGGGTAATTGTGTTTACAATACCCCCCTCTTTACCCCCTTCTCCCTCCCCTATCCGGTCGTTCCTCATGCCTGACAGGGTAACGCTTAGCGACTTTACGAAAGCATACATTTGCCGTGTGTACCGCTTAATGTGACACTAGATTTAGGATTCGTTATTTCAGCGAACATTTTAAAGTCCGGAAATGCCTTGTGCAATGTGCTAAGGTTTACTCTATTTGACTTTGATAATTATACAACACACTTCTAGTATTCTACGATTCCGTACCAAAAGGGTAAAAAACGGAACCCCATTACTGAGACTCCACCGTCCGTCTTTCTGTTACCAGGCCGTGCCTCTTGTACTGTGATAGTTACACAGTTGAAACTGAACAAGCAAAAAACAACCAATACTAAAAAAAAAAAAAAATAAGTATTAAACTCCCATACAACAAAGGTATTTTTTTGCAGTTTTTATAGATAATGGTACGGAACTGTTCATGCGCGAATGGCACTTGACCGATATAAAAAGAACTACAAAGTGTCATGACGTGACATCCTCGCTGCATCCACCTTACAAGAAGTCTCAGAGTCACTCAGCGGGCAATGAAAAGAGCTATGCTCGGAGAAGCTCTACGTGATCAAATTAAATGAGGATATCCGAAGACGAACCAGAGTCATCGACATAGCTCAACGTTTCGCGAAGCTAAAGTGGGAATAATGATGAATGGATGGGGCCACATAGCTCCTAGAACCGACGGACGTTGAGGATCCAAAGTGTTGGAATGGCGACCTCGGACGGGAAACCGTAGTTTTGGTAGATCTCCGACCAGATGGACTGACGACATTAAGAGGGTCACGGGAAGTCGCTGGATACAAGAGGCGCAGGACCGTGTCGCTTGGAAATCATTGCAGGAGGCTTTTGTCCAGCGGTGGACTTCCGTCGGCTGAAACGCACTGAAATATGAAAAAAATCAGAGATAAGTAAATTAATTATACAGTAGTAAAAAACTTAGGTATATTATCTCAACCATCACTAGAGAAAAATCCTCTCACAAGAGTTCCGTAGCTTAGTGCCCGTCGTTATTCATGAAAGCGTCATACCTAAAAAATAATAAACAATTTACGTTCCACGTCACGCGCGCCTCATTACCCTTCAGTGTAGCCATCTCGGATTTTTCATGAACTCGACGCAGAAATTCTCTGTAGCTTCACCTTAGGAGGGTATTATTTAAAAGATAGATGGGGCGATAAGAGATTAAAGAAAAATTAATTCAAGTAAAAGAATTTAAAATTTATTTAAGTAAAAGAATATCAAATTATAATGCAGCAATCTTAAACCTAGATAAGCTATAGTATTGACCATCAAACAGTTAGATACCCCCAGCCCCAGTGCAATCAGTCCAAGCGGAATTTTTGTAATGAAAACCGCTATATCGTGGTATATTGGTGGGAAATTTTGATAGACGGCGCTACTATTTTCTTGTTTGAAGAAAGTTTCCGTAAAATGTTCTAATGGCTATATCCTCAGGTTCCTTATCAGCAGAACAAAGGACTCAATCGTTTCCCTACATCTCGCCTATCAACTCCCCACTAAACGACTCAGCCATCATTACCGTACTTGATAATTGATATCAGATTTCATTCTCAAATGGTCAAGTTAAACTCGTCATGACCAAAAAACAACGCACGCACCTCACATTGTGTATATGCAAAATAAAACTGGTCGAAAGCAACAAGTGTACAATTCTTGGAATACCTAACAAATGTTACGTTTTTTCCGTTGTCCCCACAACATGGCCCAATTAAGGGCCCAACACGGCCCGCGCCGTACTCTCTCTTTATAATTTATTCGCTAAGGATTTTGGTTTTGGACGTCTGTTTTTGTGATCGGAATCGATTTCGTAAACACCTTGTTTAGTCGACTGCGAGCTTTGTTCCGCGATAACGATGGTGACGGCTTGCAAGGAGATTATCAATATTCTGATTAATCTGATTTAAATTCATTAGACGAGGTTATAAGTGAAAATTTAAATTAAAGGACGTCATGCTTGTATAATCATGCGCTTAACAATAAGTAAAGCTGATTAATTCAACCTAACGCGTCCTTAAAACCATACAAGTTTATAGATAGACCACATAGCTGGGGATAAAAACCTGTTATACTATTAACACAATTTACTGCATTAGAAGCAGATTTTATAAACAAGTAACATTTTTGAAATATTTTATGCAAAAGGCAGAAGAAAGACCCTCTAAATATTTTTGTTATACTTAATTGTGTATCTTGCATTAGTTCCCTTCCTACAAAAATATCTAGGTATCTTACTAATAAATGCGAAAGTTTGTATGTATATTTGTTACTCCTTCTTCTAGGTAGGTCCGATTTAGCTGAAATTTTGAATAGTGATAGAGTTTCCCCTGAGAATTTTGACAACCCTTTTGTGCAAACGCGGGCGGAACCGCGGGCAACTGCACTTTAGTAAGCATTAAGCAATATTAATTTAGATAGATTTAATTTTAATAATATTAGTTTAGATTTAAGCAATATTAATTAAAAACTGTTATTATACCATTATTTAATTATTAGGTACTATTATTAGTAGGTACTTAAACACGTGTATGACATTATGTATTCCAAAAATCACTAAGTTTAAAACAATCTTGTCGGGACACAAAAACCGCTGCTACTTAAATAAATACATTTTAACCCGACAAAAGATCATTGTCTCCATTTTACATTTTACCTTTGGGTGGACTACCAGTCTCGAGTCGTTGCTCATTGGTCCGTTCCTCGCAAACTATGACATTTATCTCCTAAGAAGAATTTAGTACAGATAAAACAAACCAGTTTCGGTAGCGGGTAAATGTCGACATGCTCTACAGCTAAAGCCTAGAGTAGTGATGTGCTACCTGCTGAAATTTGACTATAAATCCTCGACTAAAACACGAATCAGTTGTAAATTAAGCTGTGTGACGTGTGTGTGTAGCATTCATGCCGCCAAAGTTGGAAAGCTTTATTTTTAGCTTTCGTTTTGGATATTTTCTTTTACTTTTATATGATGTAGAATAAAGGGTTTTCTATCTTTCCAGTAAGTACCTATGTAAGTATCGAAATTATTGTCTGGATGAACAACAAATAATAATTGAGCTTGCCTTTGTTGTGTTGACTTTATGCTTTTCGGTAAGTGATATCATATAATATAAAGGTTCAACAAATACACATATCAAGCTAATTTCAGAACGAGATTTTAGAAAACAGCCAGTGGTCACATTGTAATAATATATAGGACCGAAACATCGGTTTAATACAGCAATGAAATAGACAAAAGTTCGACATGCATTCAGAAAATAGATTAAGTAGAACTATAAGTAACTACTGTATGCCCGTCACTAGCACTCAAGTGCAGTTTGTCTTAAATCATGCCACATAATGATACAATTATTTATGTTGATTTATATCATTCATCAAAAACGGGTTTAAGGGCAATGGGTAACATCCGGGCGCGAAAATTCAAATTTTATTTAGTTTTTTGCTCATAGTGGGCTAATTATACATCGAAAGTTAATGGCAATGTGTTTTGCGAGCACAGAATTTATGCATCTACATGTTTTTAATAAAACCTCTGCTCAACAATACTCATTTACTTCATATTGGTTCCCGATAGCTCGAAATCTGGGAAACTGCAAAAAATTATCTTTCGGGAACCAATATGAGATGAGTGGGAACTTTCGAGCAAAGTTTCTATCTAAAACATGTAGATGCATAAAAAGTAGGCCCGCAAAATGCATTGCCATAAATCTAAAATGTTTAGTTAGTCTAATATTTGCGAAAAACTAAATAAAATTTGAATTTCGCGGGCTGGTAGGGCCGCAACACCTTAAGGCATTTAATGTAAAATTTTATTTATTTATTTTACGATATTATCTATTTTGTAGTAGGTACTTCTGGTTGTCATGTTCAGACGTTGTTCATTTGCATTTAGGAATTAGGATTCTTTCTATATTTTTAATAACGTCGGTCTCAGCTGTTCGATTTTCGATTTTGTTCAAGTTTAGAAGAGTTTGCCATACCCAATAGCCAAGTATTTTAGTTTTCTATAAGTACACCCTGTTTTCGGATTTATTATACTAAAATTCCTCAGTTCATACCTAACAACGTAGCCCTTATATTCGTGCGGGCACCGTGCATACGCGCTGCGCGGGCGCATCGATTCCCAGAACTCTTTAATTGCATCCACTGCGAAGATCGAACGCTTAAATCGATTTTTTATTCGATTTATCCCATGTGAGCTCGAGTTCAAAATCTTGTTTTTGTTTTGCGATAGCGAACGCTCTGTTTATGCAAATTTTACACGCATCTACTGTAACTTCTCAATTAATTAAAGATGCTGACAGATGCTTGCGTTCAAATGAATCGTTATTAATGGATAGATATATTTTAAACATGTACCTAACTAAAAAGAATCATTTTTTTACTTTGGGAAACATAAATTAAGTACGAAATCTTAAGTATGTCTATTTCATTTATTTATATCTACTCATAAATCTTAATACAGTGAGTTAAACAAGTTTCGGTAAAACTTAAAAGTTATACTAAAGTATTAATAATTTTATGTACTCTACGTAATAAAGTTAAACTGATAATTTTTTTTTTCAAAAATTATTATTTTCTACAATTTTTATAGTGACCACGATTTTTTATTTTATTGCAGCCTTTTTGCATAATGATGGTAACTTATTGAATTTAAATAAAATTAATCGCATACGCTATTCCGCGAGACATGTTTAAAAATTGGCGAAAGAATGCAACAAGACTATTGCATTCTGTATAATATGTTGAGAATTATTTTAATTGGAGACATAAAGGATAGTGGGCATTAGTCCAGCTCAGTATTTCAGTGAGCGAAATTGTCGCATTCACTTCTACCTGCCCGCGCGTGTCTTCACACCTTTGTAGTTGAAAGACCACGCGATTTTTAACTTTAATCTTAAACAATATAGAGTAGCAATTCCCTGGAATGTAATATTTAAATCACCTCATTTAAATAACAATCAATTCCCAACTTTCCTGCGATATCCTTTAAGTATAAATTTGCAAATAAATAACGACCAATAAAACGCAACCTGCTAGATATCTACCAATGCTTATTTGTCTCTATTTCAGATGTCTTTAGAGTTAAAATTCGCTTGTATTCCAAATATTAATATATCTGTTGTAGTTCTAAAGCTATTCGTGCAGGTAATGAGGTGAAACAACTCAAAATGCGAGCGGATTCAAATATGTAGTTTTTATCTGTTGCGAATAAGTATGCATCGGTAATCGCTATCTCCTTTGACTTTAGAGGGTAGATTTTAAAGAGCATTTGTTCAGAGTACTTATCGTAGGTCAAGGCACGAGTAAACTGTATTCGACATCCGTAGCGTATATGAACGGCTTTTACAATGTTATAAATCTAACTGCTCTTAATCACAAAATAACACATTATTCAAAAACTATTAGTACACAATAATAATAATAGACATACCCTGGAGGCCTGGACATAGAGGAAGTATTTTCTTATCAGTGTACGTAATACATAAAGTACACAACATCCCCTTAAGTATTTCCAACATAAGGATTAACACCCGGTTTCTTCAACTGACTTTTACTGAAAAGTAATAGTTAAATATGGCGTACAGTTCCTTATGTTTTTCGCGATAAGGGTCAGGCCACCATATTTAACTTTTACTTTTCAGTAAAAGCAACGAATATATAATATTGTAAAAGTTAGTTGAAGAAACCAGGTGTAAGAATTGCAGCAATTCTGTGTAACGTATAAAGGTATAAGACACCTTTAGGTAAGTAAAATCGAAATGGATACTCTTGATAACACGAAAACTCTTCAACATTAACATTTCTATTCTTGATTTATTATTCTTGAAATTCGCGCTGTAAAAGGTCTTCTGTATTGTAATTCCCCGTAATCTAAAATTTAATTTTAGCTTTAATATTAAATCTAGCTCATTTATCCCCGTTTAATGAGGGACAGGGATGGTCAGTGAAATAAAAGAGGACGGAGACAGGTGTCTGACTCACGTTGTGGCAAGGTGCAAGGATCGATCAGGTGTATTTGTTTAACAAGGTGCTTTCTCAAGGACTATAATAAAATAATAATCCATTGTACTCTTGCGAAATGACAGTTTTTTTGCCCTCATTAATGTGAGTAACTATATTAAGATGAGCGAAGTTCAGGACAGATTAATTTTAGGCATTACCACGGAATACATAATAGTACCTAACGTTAGAGAGGGCTCCGCAAGATGATTTAAAAAATAGCGACGCTAGCGCTGAAACAAAAAGTGCAATTCAGTTCGCAATAGAGTTTGGCCACGCCTCCGGAAAGAACACGCAACAAACGCAAAATTGTCTTTTTCTACCGCTTAACTTTTATCTCATTCGGCGTACTAAGGTCGCACTACACTTCTCACTTTTCGAGTCAAGCGTGTCTCAGGCTAATAAATAATATGTAATAATTGCTCCGTTGGAAAATGGAAACATCATAAAAAACTCTGCACACAAGAATGTTATTTCAAACATTTGGGATATGCACATCCTATGAAAAGGTAATATTATGTACTTACATGAAATGTGAAGTTTATAATAACTATAAGTTTATTACAATATTTATAATAAAAGTCATGAGGTTAAACTTAAGTAATATACATATATCACATATTCACAAGTTTGTGGACGTTCCTACCTAGTTATGAGTAATTAATTTCGTAGTTGTGGAAACATTTTGTTTTGAAATAATATTTCGCTTCTACTAGGTATTGATTATATAGCTTGAATAGCTTGAAGTTTTTCAAAAGAAGACTCATTGACCTCAAAAAAGATTGTCGCCCTACATTTATAACTATATTACTAATTGTAGTCTATGTTTTTACTATTACCGCTATTACTGAAGTTGTACAAATAATTAGGGTGTACATTTTATATCCATTGTATTAATTAATTTATAGTTTCTTTTTTTGCTGGCTGTTACTGGTGGTTTTGTGCATATAACTCAGAATTTTCACAGAATTATGGCAAGAGATGTAGAAAATGATATTATGTTTAGGCATATTTTACGTTTTCGAAATATGTTGGTTTTCAATATGTAATTGTTATTACCTCTAGAGATGCAATAAAATGCTTCTTATTTGTCTTCTTTGGCTTATTGGGAGTTTATACTGGACGGGTTTGAGTGATTACGATCTTAACTGATGTTAATTGTGTGAATTGATAGGGGAAGTTAAGTTAATGCAGTTTAGGTACATTTTTGTCTGGATATTAGTAACTTAATCATATCATAGCTACTGAAAAATCGATTTAGGGATTTTATTCCAGAAAATCTTAAATCTTCACGTGAAATTGGAGAAAACTGGTCCCTTACAAACTTATTTTCTTTCTTGAAAATAGATTGGTAAAGGACCAGGGAGTAGAAAAAAGGAATAGGATAGGATAGGTGATTTCCATCCCACATGATTTTTAAAAACCGAAATTTACCGAAGCCACGTAAATATCTTACTAGGTATAGTAAGAAATAAGTAAACTTACCTATTCATATCTATAAAATAAATAATCGTAGGCATGTATTTAAAGTCAGTTACAGATAAGGTACTTCGCCTACGGCCTAATTATCATTCCGTAACCTGAGACTCCGTTTTCAGAGTTCAAGGTAGGTAGGTAGATATCGTACTCAATTCAACTAAATGTCTGAAATCCTAACGTCCCATTTGAGGCTCTAACACCAAAATACATTGGTCTTTTCAGGGCTTCGTACTCAAATGATAAAAACGGGACCCTATTACTAAGACTTCGCAGTCTGTCCGTCCGTCCGTGCATCCGTCTGTCTGTCACCACTCACCAGACCGTATCTCTTGAACTGTGATACACACTTGATGTATTTCTGTTGAACCTATAACAAAAAAAATACTAAAACAAATATTTAAGGGGGCTCCCATACAACAAACTTGATTTTTTGCTCGTTTTTGAAATTGGTGGGCAGAAGTTACATACCTACTGATTACTTTGTATTTCCCTCACCATGTGCCTACTTTTCGGATTACCTGTGAACGACAGAGTGGGTCATGCACTGATTAGTTTGTTTTCTAGTGTTAAATTATAGTGCTAGACTGTTTGTTGTTAATACATAATAAATAAAAAATAAATAAACAAAGTGTTTTGCTTGGAATAATATAATTGGTCTTTATAGTGCGGAATCCTCAGTGCGAGAGCCCGACTCGCACTTGACCAATAATTTTACCTAAAGCTAGCTTCTAGCATTACGCGTAAAAAGAAAAAAAAACTTCTAACAGATATTCAAAACGCGGTCAGGTGCAGAGGCGCGTGCGCAGCGCTTTGACTAATTGACAGTTAACCTCAGGTGAACTGACGGAACCAACCGTTCACTTCTCAGAACCACCGAGCTCCCAAATCAAGGTATTTTATTTCGCATAGCAACAGTTTGCACCTATTTTTTTTTCAACGCTTTGCTTTAGGCTCAAAGATATTTTTTATTCCCAAAAGGAATACAAACTTCTATAATATTTCATAAAAGAAATACGAACATCGGACATATTGCATTATGAACCTAAGATGTTTTTTGGAAAACAAATATTTTTAATTTTTATTTACTTTCATACCTACTTCTCAGTATCTACTATCTACCTAATAAAAATCGTGATGAGTGGCAATATTTAATGACATTTGTTCCATTTAGGATATGTCATAAGAGGCAGTGAGAATTGTATCTTTATCCTGTCTTATGGCATATATTATCTTCTCTCAGAGCGAAAGAGATTTGATTGTAGTTAACAGACTTTACACACTTTTTAGAACATGTAGAGTAGGTGTCTTTAAAAAAACACCTAAACACTGAAAAACTTGCATGTTCACCACACAATCATTTTCCAGTTGTGGTAACCAAACCCACGAATTGTAGCAGAAGGCAGGGTCAATAACAAATGCGTCAATCGTTCGTCAAATACTTAGAGGTATAGGGTCGTATACTTATGCTCGTTTTCACCAGCATTTTAAGAGTCACCTTAGCCTCATGACAGTTTTCACTCACAACAACTGTCACCTAAGGGCTTAGGTGACTCTTAAAATGTTGGTGAAAACGAGCATAAGGCAATTATATTATTTAAGCAAAGTAAACTAGCTCATGGGCAGATGTTCTAGCACGCGCCACTAATCCCTATTTAAGTAAAAGAACTGAAAACGAACGTCATTCGCTTTGAATCATAAAAATCACTTGCATTACCTACATTAAACCTTACACCTTACGCATTATCTCGTAACAGGTGCGAATTCCGTACCAGCAATCAGCACGTGTTCACTAACTACTCGGTAATACTACAGTATGAAGCTTAATAGGCTTACATCAAACGGCTGAGTGGACTGGACGTTTATTACGAAAAAAAAGGAAATATGATAATTCTTTAATGCAAGGGTTAATCCTACCCGCGGGGTTTCGTATTTTTTTCTTTTTATTAATGGATATATTAGGTCAGTTTTTATTTTAACTTCTATTTCTCTTAACACTCACACGTTTCGTCACGAACAAAAGGTTTCGTCACGAAACCTTTTGTTAACAAAAGGTTTCGTGACGAAACCTTTTGTTAACAAAAGAAAGAAGGATAAACGAAAAGCCTTAAGGCTTTTCGTTTATCCTTCTTTACTACGAATTCAGTACACCTAGGATGCTTAAGGCTCCAAAATGTATAGTTGAAGTCTTTCCTAGAGTGTGGAACTAGTGATGGGTCTCGGAAATGCGCTATTGCAACAGAAAATCACCTCCTTACCTAACCGATATCAGTATTTCAGCCATGGAAATACACCGGACACATAGGTACATAGCCCTCTAGTGGAGACTAGAGAGCGACTGCCTCCGCGATCTTGAGCAGCTTTGATCCAGCGGCTTTCTGCGAAATCCACTGTTAACGCTACGCGCTCCGCTTCGAATTCGTATAGTCCAGTACCTTAGATCCCAATATCTATCAGCTTAATGACACATAGAGCTCCGGAGGTGGTATGTAATAAAATTGTAAATGGTATGTAACTGTAGTATGGTGGTTTAGGGATCTCCTCATTTCTGATATGATCGCGAACCACTGAGTAACCTGCGTTATAACTATGGTTATAATGTAACATCAAACAGCTGACTTCAACATAATATAATAACATATAAACCCCCTCCTCGGTTAGTGAAGTAGGAGCGAGTAGCCTGGTAATTAGTGGGTCCGTTGGGTAAAGGTGCGTGCCCATACTTCCGCTCCCCGAAGGAGGTTCAATCAGGGGCTATAAAGCCTACGCAGCTTTGGACAGGTGCCTCTCATTTCTCATACGTTGAGAGCTGGCTAACAAGTCCCTCCGTGGATAAGTAAATTCACCAAAAATTATCATCAATCGCCTGTTATAAAGTTCACGAATATTCTAGGTTTTAATAATCACGCACGATTTTTTTATTCCTCAAGGTTTTAATTCTACGCAAAAATTTATATTCCATTTATTACTTGTAAAGAAAACTTAATGTAAGAAAAATATTATGAAATAAGTCTTATACAACTTTCTGTTGTAATATTTGTTTCGTATAAAGTAAATTTATCTGAATGGTTTCTAACTCCTGGTCTATTCCTCCTGGTTTTATAAAACCTATGTACATATACTGCGTTAGTTTCTACGACAAGGGTGTAAAATAGAGGGGGAATTTGCAATCATAATTTTTATTAATTTACGATTATGACTTTTATGACATAAGATATAGGATCATGGCTATAATAGGTATTGTGGGGTTTTTTAATTGTCAATAGAAATGAATTGCTCTTTGTTTGAATATCCGGTAGGTACGTAGGTATTGGTACCATCATTTTGATACAAATAATGTGATACCAAGAGTCAATATTGTTTCCATAATATACCAAAATGATTTTATATGCAGTGATCCAACTAACATTCTTACAATGGTTATATTGTAGTTTATGAAACGGATGCATAATGGGGGGTATTACAACAAGAGTGTGAGTTATTATATATATTAAAAAACTCGCCTGCGGCTCGTTTTTTAATAGAATCACACCAGTGTTTTAATACTTAATTATGTAGAGTTTCATACACTACTTTATCTACGCTCATATTATCATAAATCCAAATCATAAAATCTTGCTAACGTTTGTCGTAAATCCTTCACTTTGTTGGGAAAAGATTGTGGGTCATTTTTGTTGCAATTACTAAAATGTCAGGTGGAGTTAAATTTTCTTTAATAGCTTTCACTGCTAGACATTTTTCCGCGCAAAGTTTTGACTAAGTAACAAAAATAACACATTAAAATGGGAAATGCTTTCCAAAAAACCAACTTCAAATGCCACTACAAAGAGTGAAATAAATTTTTATTTAAATTTTAGGTACTTACCTACACCAATTCGAAGTCGGGCAATGTTTCATACAATCCCCAATAGTCTTTCTTACTTACTTGATGTGCGAAGAAATGACGACGTCATAGACAATCGCCCGACTTCGAATTGGTGTAGGTACCTAAAATTTAAATAAAAATTATTTCACATTTGTAGTGGCATTTGAAGTTGGTTTTTTGGAAAGCATTTCCCATTTTTATTTTTTACTTTTTAGTGAAAAAAAATAAAATGCACAAGGCGTTGTAAAAATACCCAAATCGCTTGAGGTGTGTTCATAAAATCTGAAGAGATCCCTCAATTTCACCAAGATCCCATCATCAGACCCTGACTTGATGACTTTAGTCATCAATTCAGTATCTGCTAGCAAATGCACCAGTAACTATAAAAAATACCCAACTCGCTTCAAGTATACTTGCAAAATTTGAAGAGTTCCCTCAAAAAGAGTCATACAACACCCGTTACACGAGTATAGTGAATTGTCAACATACCGGCGTCATGTCGACAGTGTTACTCGTATGAAATTTATAATAATATTGTCATGTTTATCGGATTTCCGACACTTTTTACCGGGTCACCTGCAGGCTGCAACGGCCAGTCCGTTACACTAGTAATTAGCATACTTACAAACAGATTATTTGCCTCAAAAATGTGATATAAAACAGATAGATATACACTGGCGCAATTTAGTGAAAGTACCTGAAAGTGAAATATAAATATAAATAAATATATAGAGGACAACATCACATACATTGCTCCGATCCCATAGTAAGTAGCTTATGCACTTGTGTTATGGAAATCAGAAACAACGAAGGTACCACAACACCCAGACCCGAGACAATGTAGAAAAGTTATTTTTCTACATTGACCCGGCTGGGATCGAACCCGGAACCTCAGAGATGGTGGCGCCTTGAAAACCGGCACGCTAACCACTCAACCACGGAGGTCGTCAATACCTACCTTGAAATGTTACGAGCTAGACAGTTAGTTTTTATAACTTACTAGCTGTTGCCCGCGGCTCCAGGCATGCAGTTTTTTTTTTACAAAAATGTTTCCCGTGGAATTTCTTAATTTTTCCCAAGATAAATGAGTGGTCCCTGGGTTCGATGGACCCGTAAAGGAGTCTTCTTCCAATCTCTCCTGTCAACGTGCTATCTTCTTTCACACGATTTACCTATATCTTCTTTGGTCTTCCTCTACTTATACACTCTGTCGAAATCGCTTATGTTACTCAATTCGCATGGAGTAAGACAGAGTGGGGCGTGTCATCGTGGATTGTAATATCTATACTAACCAAACTTATCTTATTCTGAGATGATAATTGATACCAACGCCCAGATATTGTAATTAAGCATTCTGATGCGCTGCTGTGTACGTAGCAACCCGTTCCTGCTACGTACGGGTTATCTTGTATAGTTAAACCTAGTTGCACGATCAAAAGGACGATTTAAACTGTCGATATTTCGACCCCGTTTTGATTGTGCTACGTAGATAAGTAGCTATAGGTTTTTTTATACATCCCACGGGTGCTCTCAAATTTTTCAGGATGAAAAGTATCTTAAATGTTGACCGGGCATATATATAAAGTAGGATCATAAAATTTCATTTAAATCCGTTACTTGAAAGACGCCTGCTTACTGTTTCTGTAATGTTTTCTTTCCCGCGGGAACTCGATTGGATTAATAAGTTTTACTATATATATATTTTGTTAAAGAGGCAACATAAGGTATCAGCATAACAAATTTTACTAAATTAAGTTCATTAGTTGTTGTTTACAAAGCTGTTAAATTAATTGCAGTTTTTTAACTATCCGACGGGAATTCTTTATTTTACCGGGATGAAAAGTATTCTATATGTTGACCAGGGACATAAGCTACCACCACACAAAATTTCATTGGAATCGGTCCAGCCGTTCCAAAGATTAGCCCGTACAAACAGACAGACAAACAGACAAACAGACAAACAGATAAACAGACAAACAGAGAAACAAAAAATTTGAAAAAAATTTAAATTAGTTCTATTTCACTTCTTACATCCCCCTGACTCCGTTTTTAGCATTTTTTTTATTTGTACAGAAATTCGACCTCTACAGATTTATTATATGTATTGATGATTGATGATTAATATTGTTTTTCCTATGAAGGAGGCCTTTGGCAACGTTTACATACCAAGTTAATTAAAAAAGTTAGGTAACTATTATTTGTAACACTAGGACCTTGTCATAATAAATATAGGAATAAGTGCAAACATTTCAAAAAATCTAAGAAGTTGACGAGACTAGGAATATCTTAGGGTTTCATATCAATGGCAAATGGCCCCAATGTTTAAAATTCAATGCGTTTGCACCAAATAATTAAGGCAGTCCGTCTGAGTGAATGCATCGGGGGGTTTCGACCGTATACATTATAATATTAATGCTGGGCCGAGGAGCCCTCCTCGGCAGGTGTAAGAAATGTATCACATTACAGACACCTAATACTGGCACACTGTGATATGATAGCACAGAAATAAAACAAATGACGGAGATATCTATATTAAAGTCAGAGCTTATACAAGCTTGAGTACACTGATATTATGCCTCTTGACTCTCATCATAGGCCATATAATTCAATATCGTCACTTACTTCTGGACACAAGCCTTATATGCTCTCAAATGTTTGTCCTCTACACAAATTATTATTATTATCTTTAATAATTTGGATGTTTTGGATGATTGGTTTTGGATCTCGAAGTACTTACCTACTGAAGAGATACAGCGTTTTTCCAACCAGCCCTATGATCATTATTATACGTTTTCGGCGATAAATTCAGTTGATCAGGGAGCAGACTTTGCCGATGGCTACGTTTTCATTGCACAATTCACTACGCTTTTATCGGTCACCCGACACTGGTCAATAATTAACTCAAAAGCCTTGAACATCGTCGAAAGGCTGTCTGTCTGTCTGGCGGTACTCTATAGAAAATATTTCGGAGAGTGTGCTCAAGAACGATTAAATTTAGTTCCCCCGTCACCTTTTTACCATAGAACTGCAAGGGCATCGAATAGGCTTTCAACCCTACATAGTAGACGTACCAAAGACACGTACGAAGCGGTTTGATTCCTAGTTACCGATACGCGCTGCAATTTCTGGAATATACCAGACACTGTCTTTCCCACCACCTATTACTTGGGCGCCTTCAAATCAAGAGCGAATAGGCATCTCCTAGGTAAACGCCTTACGCTCCACCTTATTCACTTCACTTTCCATCAAGTGTGATCACAGTCAAGCGCTAGCATAAATATTTAAAAAAAAATCCGTGCAATTGTTTCATTGTGATTTAAAACCATCCGCAGCTTTCAACACCGATTTCATTCTTCAGAATTTTGGCCGCAGAGAATCTTTAATACAAAACTTTTAAACAACAGCCTGGATGGAATATCCATTTCTTTTTTTTTTTTGAAAAATTTGAAATCGTTCAGTATTGAATAATAATTAAGAAATTGAGTCTGCAGGTGCGAGGCGTTCACATTACTGATAACCTGAGTTACGGACATCCAATTACTGTCATGAGCCGTGTACAGAGCAGGAATATTATGCAGTAATATTTACGGTACCAGTATCACAGATTTTTTTTATGAGTACACATGGCAAGGAATGTTTTCAGGGCCAATAAATTTTACCTGAGCTTTTAATTTTACCATTGAACTAATTTTAATAAGTCGTAATAAGTGTATCGTAGAACAAGCTTTTTCAGTGGAATCGCCTAGCAAAATATTACACTGTAACTACTTATTTCAACATTACAGACAAGCGTATTTCTTATTTTTTATTTATTAGACTTCTTACTTACTTTCTATATTAAATTTAAATTATCCAGTTTTAAGTTTTTTCCTTTTAAGGGTCATCTATGGACTATGGTTTTTGTTCATTATACAAATCTTCTTATCAAACCTTGTTCAAAATTATAGATCTGTCTTTCTATCATAGTAAAATATTTAATTTTGAAGTTGTATTTCTTACCACTATAAATGTTATTCGTTGATATACTTGTAATCTCAATTTTTATTTCTACTATCGTCTATCGAATTCCACTGGATAATCGTGCATGATTAATGTAGAGTTTTATTCAGACGATCTCTGATCCCTTATCTACAGATACTAGAGTGCTTCCAAGAACAAATTCTTTGACTCTAGCTTTAGTGACGAAACCGCCTTCGTCATCATTTATTGCTTAGGTAATAACCGAGGAGTCTTTAAAAATGTAACTGTCATCCTTTGAAAATAACGAAAGGCACGTTTGGGGATTAATAAAGTTTTTTTTTATAACTAGCATATAACTAGCATAATATAACAAATTATTCCAATGTTACCGCATGGATGATAGAATCATAGAACTTGGCGTGTTATGAATTCCATAATTTTTTTCGATACATAAATATTTTCTACATAAATTATTTCTCGATTCCCAGGCTGGTTTTCAATCGCAAATATTCCCTCAATTGAACCCAATCAGAGAGAGACTGTTGAAATTCTGATTGTATTATGCCTTCGGGTGATTTATACCCTTATTAGGACTCCTGTGGTTACTAAATAAGAGGTATCTCAACTAAAAGTAGTAGCCTATCAAGTTGAAATAAATGGAAAGCTAATATAGTAAAACTTAAAAAAATCTCCAAACATAATATCATGTTAATGTTAAAAATAAGTTGGTAAATAAATACTCAAGAACCGTTAAAGTAGATGTGAGCTGACAAAGGTAATTCATATTAGCTCCACTTCAAGGATCGTATTATGTCAGAAGTATTGTGCTATAAAATTGAGAAGCTAGTCAAATGTGTCTCGACGCCGTATACCGGGGTCAGCTAGATAAGGCCGGGGTAAGTCCAAGATTGATTCCGGGATCAGCCGGATAGCGGCGCGCGCTGGAGTGTAAGCGATTCTTTACTCACGTCTCGCTGCACCACATGACTGACTCCTAGAGGGATTTGTGACGCGCTAACCCCAACACTTTTGAATCTTGTGCGGATATTGACCGTTGATTTAGTAAAGATTTACTTAGATGTGAAAATAAAGTTTTAATCTTTCTTCCCCCTCTTTTGCACACATCCTTCTGTCAACTAGAGTTATAAAATACACACATCTTTCTGTCAACTAAAGTTATAAATCATAATGCACGCTATAAAACTAATGATCACTTAAGAATGTTGATTTTCCTTCACCTAATTCCGAAGTGTATTCCCAGGGTTCGAACTTCGAACCCCGAATTTTAAGCAGAGCCTAAAGCCATCAAGCTATTAATGCTGACTGCTATAAAAAATTTAAGTTTTTTTGTACTTTTTATGTTCGATAAATAAATTTTGGTTTGATGAAGTGAATATTTTGAGTATGAACAGACCACGTTTGACCATTATTCTTACGTCTTCTTTTTAATGTTATCTCAATTGGATTGAGGCTCGTGTTACACCCTCATCGTGTGTCCAGTAAAGCCTTTGTTGTGAGGAGATACAGCAGTGTTACAGTCGTAATTTAGCCAAGTGCGAAGTTCCGTCACATCGGGGGGTACGCGCATTCCCGGTTAGGTGTAAGAATATGCGCAGAATATTGTCGCGGATTAGCTATTTTTTAGATGGGTCCGTCCGCCTAGTGTCAGAACTTCAGCCACACGCCGGCCGGTCTATTTTAACAAAGATCCATGTACAAAAACATGTTCTATCCATACCATCTGGGTGGTAAATGGTAATACACGACCACCCGGTATGCCAGCTCCTTCTTTCCACGCATATGCAAACTTTGGAACCAACTACCAGCAACAGTGTTCTCTAAAAACTATAACATGGGGTTATTCAATAGGTAGATAAACTTTCATAAGTGCCGGCAACGCATTTGCATTTCCTCTGGTGCTGCAAATGTCCATGGACAGCGGTGATCGCTTACAGAGTTTGCTCCTTTGCTCGCGTTGATTATAAAAAATAAACCAACCTCTACATTATAACAAAGTCAAAGATGATCTACACTTGTGATGTTGTAGTGCAGGGTTGCACTCTATACGACATACAGACTATCTACCTATCTCTCATAGTGCGACCTACCTCTCATGTTATTTTTTTCGTTTAAAAAAGATGTCATGGCTCCATTGTGAAAAGCTACAAAGGCATACATACATAAAAAATCAGATTTAGGATATTATGACCGCTTACAAGTTACAGGTAAGTACCTAATCGACACTCGACAGCGAGTCTACGTTGTGACTATAACCTACAATCTATATTCCTCCTCGTAAAGATACTAAGTATAGAGACTGTAGCAAGAAGACACAATATTGGCCCTCGTCTCATTTTCTTCCACTTCCATTGCCTTAGTTTGTGAGTGATAGTTATACTTTACCCAACGGTACGATTATAAAACGGTGTTGCCATACGCCTCGAAATATTCCGCGGTGTTGCCACACGCAATAAATTCCGCGGAGTGATGGCGCGGTTTTTGCAGCGGGACATTTTTTCCCGCGCTAGTATCGCATATATCACCGGCCGGTACGTAGTGACTTATGCGGTTGTCTTGTGTCTCCGCTTAAAATAAACCATGCCGTTTTTGAAAGGCAAACTGTGGCTTTTTTACTCTTTTTATTCGTACTTAATATAGGTATCCTGCTACCATCAAACCTCTGTCCATACTCCATAGTAGAAATATAAGTTTGCCTGGATAATCTTACTTACCCACTGGACCCACTGGTGCATGTTTCCACACTGTTAGGTACCTATAATATCTACATATTCGTACCTCTTCTCACAATGTCTATCATAGTGTCAACAGTTACTTCTATAATTGAAAACGTTTATAAATTGCGGCACTCGGCGAGATTTGAACCCGCTTCTCCTAAACAACTATCGCTCCCATACCTATAGTGACAATTCTACCACGCCACAAATTGATAAAAATTCTTAAACCTACGCATATTTTTTAGTCCTGTGTCTATATTTTTGTGGACCCTTTATCTATGGAATGTTTGATAAAATATATGTACAACACAGTATTTTATTCAATAATTAATTTTAGCATATAAAACTGTAAGAGATTAAGAATTTACAAAAAAAATTAACGGCTATCTAATATAATGCGTCTTATTTATAACTTTTTAAAGCTCGGATATTCGCGAGGCTATTCCCATACAGCTGGCCGTGCCAACCGCATATCCGCTGAAGCGAAAACACTCACAAGCTAGCAAAACCCACCGACTTAAAAAGATCAATCGCAAACATTAATTGTGTACAACAATGTCACCCTTAAAATCCGGGCCGCAAATAAAACCAACATATTAGGTAAGGAGAGAGGTCTATCGGGGAGCGTTTTATAGGTACATTATCCGGTGCCCTTTCTTCTGAAATGCGATTAAAATTGAATGGGTCCGTATGTCGCAGGCATGAGGCGGCCCCGTTGCGCGACAATCACACGGCCGGCTGCATTTTCAATTTGCCGGGAGATAAGTGCCAGTTTTGGACGTTTTTCTGCGGAATGGTGGAATTGATCCGGTGACTTATGGCGAACGTAAGACGCCGGACGGTCAATTGAATCGGTTTCTAATTTAATTCTGTCTGCATTGAAAATGTATGCGATGGATTTTTGGGGATACCGTTTGACTGAGTATCGGCAGTTATCCTATTTCGAATCTCGATAAAAGGGATCTACGTTAAAATCATCTCATTTTGTATTCGTAGATTTGTCCGCATCAATAGTTTCTCATGTTTTTTTAACGGATTTTGATCGAGGTCAGATAACTATTAATTCTAAAATAAAAAGTCGTATTGAAATATCAATAATTATTGATAATTTATTCGCAATTTTATTTAAAATACACAACTTCACAATGTTTTGTTTTAAAAACTAAAAACTTTAGGTACGGGATATCGTTACAGGCTGTTCTGCGGTGATCGCTAATTTACATACTTCTTTATTATTTTGATAAAGTTTTATTCTCTAAGGTCATTTACATTTTGTATATTTACATACTTTTGGGTTTGGAAACACTGTTTTTGAGAGACATTTTTTATAATGTTTTAATAAGGGCTCTTAAAAACATTGTTTCGTGATAAATTTATGGCCACACAACTTTATCTTAATTTTATGAAGGTATCGTAGTTCAAATCTATTGTAAGAATTCATGATAAACAAAAAAGTTATTTGACGTAATTAAAACATTTAAACCAATTTTGTGACCAACTATTGAATTAAGATGCACAATGCAGAATTTTCAATTCATTGAGATGCTTACAGCACTAGATAAAGGTCAAATGACATAAATAAAAACTCCACATAAAAATATTACAATGTAAAGGGACTAATCTGTATTTGGTATTAAAAAATCATGTTTTAATTCAATTTTAACTCAAAGTAAATAAGGTATTTCCAGATTTATCATGATTATATATATGATTTTATTCAGGTCATTTAAACTCAATCTTTAACTGTAAAAATCAAATTATATACGATCAGAAAATTTCGCCGCGCCTCAAATGCACACCAACTTTCAGTTGTCATCCCCAAGTATCTATGTCTGATAGTCCTCCATGCTGACAATATTTCTGCTACAAATTTATTTACATCTCGCACAAATTACAACTATGTATATAAATTACTATTGCATTTTAATATAAAGACTACATGAATCGAATTTACAAAAGAAATATCTGGAATATTTTTTGAACACATCACAATTCCTATAGCGAACTGAACAGTTCAAAATTAAATACAATAACACGAAAATAAAAACAATCTATACAGGAACGGAATATAACTTAGATAATATTTTATATTTACAAAATACATAAATTGTTTACGAACAGTACCTACTTATATAATATATTTATATAAATCATCTAAGCGGATATAGTAACCGACCTTAACTACTTTATAATACTGTACAATTTCGCTAATTACTTGATCTTGAATCGAATTACACTGAATTATTAATTTTTTTCTTTAACTGTTACCTAATATGTTAGATAAACGGTTATTATCATGCCTACTATTGTACAACTCAACTCTAAGAAAACCATTTTTCTGCTGGTTGTTATCTTCTATAGCACAAAGTAGAACATAGCAATTTAACCATCTTAGGTTAATACAACACCAACTCGATTTTATATTATCCTAATGAAAATTCGTACTTTCTGTGCTTTTACAGGTTCTAACAATAATTTGACAGTTCAGTGTAGTCCGACGCAAAGATTTTAATACTTGTAGGGAACAATATGACGGAATATAAAAGCCTTTCACCGGGAACCTCATTGGTTTTTATTTACGTAACAGATATGTTGTTCAATTCATGTCGTAATGAGCGTTTGTATAGCGTTACAAACATCAATTCTGTCCAACAGTCTTATAAATTAGTGTGACGTGTCAAAGTACGCGTAGGTCATTGACGCTTTTAATGCAAAACGCTTTATAAAGTTATATTATGACGTTTTTACGCAACTTTGCTTATATCGGAAATGTTACTATAGATATTTAAATCCACGATGACGCGCCCCACTCTGTCAAACTCCATACGAATCGAGTGAAACATAAGCGATTTTGTCACAGTGGGGCGTGTCTTCGTGGATTGAAATATCTTTAATTATATTTTGACGTGAAAATTAAACACGTTTTGTATATTTATTGCAATATTATTTGCTTTTAATCAAAAACATCATAAAACGTTTCGCTTTAAAAGCAATGTTACAATTCTGTTTTATTACTACAAGTGAAATCACAGTATCTATTTTTGTGATGCATTTGTTTAGGGTCGCTCCGTCCGAGGGACTTTATGCCTACATAGTCACCGACATACCAAGTTATGCTCTTGTTTGGTTGACTTATCACGTATATTCACTCCTCCAGCCAGTCTGTAAAAAAAAACATCTGTTATAATCTAGTAGGAACGAGTACCTACGTTGAGAATAAATACGATCTAAATAACGAGACATACTTAAGAGTCCACTAACCCACGATACATTCGTAATACCAAAATCATTCATCAGTCGTGCAAATTTCGATCGATCATGTTGTGGTGTTATTCGGGTTCATATAGTAATAATTTTACTGTCCAGTTAAAGAAAAACACCAGTTAATAAAGAAAGTTACAAATTTTCGTTCATAATTTTTGATATTACGGAACTCGACCAAAGTTTACAAATTTTGATCAAAATTGATTATTATTTCGTTTTAAAGAAGTTTTTACGATCCAAATATGGCCAGAAGCATAGATTATTACTATATTATGAATCCAAATAACACCACAACATGATCTAAATATGCACGAATTACAAATGATTTGGTATTTTGAATAAATGGAGACATCGTGGGTTAGTGGATCATCATCATCAATCATCAATTTCAAGGATCAAGAGCTGTTAAAGTGCGTAGTCTGATAAAAATGGACTGTGCAAAACTTTTATATTAATATTTAACATTTTCGCTTATCGTTGATGAAATCGACGGCGATGAGCCTTTTAAGTCTTTATTTCGCCTATTGAAAGCAATAACTAGAACAAACCGATATCTAAGCCAATATGGGACAGACAAGGGTTTTATATAGATTTATGTTGCTTGTAAAGGGGTTTTGTACTCTCCAATCTTAAACTACTTATATGAAGACTTCTCGTGTGTAGGTTTCTCTTAACAGTAGTTTAGAGATATGTAGTTCAGAAATCAGAAGCTCACCATAGAGTTTAATTGCGCGAGGTGATGGTGATGGTAGGGGTTGTGTGACGAGGGCGGGGGGGCGAAGCCCTGGTGCGGCGCCCCGTACCAGTGGGACATGTGCGCCGCCGCTGGGTGCACCAAACCTACTTGATGTTGACCTGTAGAAAACGAAAACGTTTGTTTCAAGGAATCATACATTGCTTAATTCTTACTCTTTTTGTACCTTTTATAGTTTTAGGTACAGCAAATGAAAGTTAACGTAAAATTAGTTAAGACTTAAGGCTTGGAAAGCGTTAATTTGAGCTTGAAATTATTATTATTATTTATTGAAGGATTCATCTTTAAAAATTTTTTATTATTATTATAATTTTATCTTTAAAAGCCAATTAAAAATATATCATACCTATTGCTTAATACGTAACAAATGAAGTATAAGCAATAACAAAACACGGAGAATAATTAGAATAAAAATTACTTAGATACACAAAGGTAAGAGTAGTAGTTAGTGTAGTAGGTAGTTTAAACTGCTAAGAATTACGCAAGAACATTAAGCCAAAGCTTACCAAAGTCCATGGCAGAAGGGAACGCGGAGCCACCAAAGCCCTTGGTGGCATCGCCGAGGGGCTTGATCATGTCGCCCATGACCCCGCCCAAAGCAAGCGCGCACGCACCACCACCGCCCATGCCCATGCCTCCCTTCTTCTTCTTACTTTTACTGCTCAGCTTGCGGTTCCGCGTCTGGATGCCTTCTTTCTTCATCGTCAGTGGCCGGTTTACCTGTGGCAGAAGAAAAACTGTTATAGGACTTTTACACACTTATACGCTGAAATATTTCGAAATTGAAAAAATAAAAGAAAGTTTTAAGCATGAGTTACAACTTATACGCTGAGATATCTCCACAGACTTGTATACTAAAGACAGGGCGAACAGCGCGAGGGCGAAATGTCGCCAGTTTAT
Source organism: Coenonympha glycerion (assembly GCA_963855885.1). Lineage (NCBI taxonomy): Eukaryota > Metazoa > Arthropoda > Insecta > Lepidoptera > Nymphalidae > Coenonympha > Coenonympha glycerion. Next base: position 12,498,393 of record OY979633.1, on the reverse strand, counting down.
GGGAGCAAGAATGACTAGTTTGCACCCTCCCCCGTCAGTAGACAGTATAGGTAAATAGGTAAAGACCTATTTCTTTTTTTTAATTAATAATAATATTGCAGGCAAGGTGACCACAGACATATAGATAAAAAAATAAACATGTATTTCGCAGGAGTTTCGACAGATAGCGCTACATTTTCTTGTATGAAGAACGTTTACGTAAAATGTTCGGATGTGCCTATCTTGACTATTTTTATCTATTGATATCTCGAATATTGAAAACAAAATGTTTCCCAATAGTGATAATCCAGGCTACCTAATAAAAAGAAAATTTAATCGGTGCCATATACCTAGATTCATTAGGTTAATATTGCGGAGAAGAGCTAAGTCGTTTTGTTTTTTATTGATATCCTCGGATTTAAACTTTTAATACAATAAACGTTTGCTTTTAAATATTGAAAATATAATTAGTTAGCTTTTATCTGATTTGAAGCTCTTCCATATTACAATTAATCAGATGATTGTAGTATGGAAGAGCTTCAGAAGATTGCTTATTATATTTCGCTATTATGAAAAGTCAAGTCACAGACAATAAATTAGGCCACAATTACTTTAAAATGTAATATCGAGCTGGGTTAACGCGAGGTTAACAATCGTAGCGGCCTGACTCAGTTTTGCCAACGCGTCCCCGCTTTATAGCTATGACATGACATTAAAGCTGTATAAAAAACGTTTGCAAACTAATTTGGAATGCTAAGTAAGAAGTATAAAGGCGAGCCGAGACCATAAAATGGTATCACAATGGGTTGTGTGCGAATATTTAGTTGTTTGGTGGCCGAAGCCGACATGCGTGAAGAGTACCTACGACGCATCCTAATTACTGCACCGATGCACTTTGTGACTACATTTGTTCACATTTGGTGGGAAACTTGGATTGCGTCATCGCGCATTTTAATGCCGAATTGGCGAGAATTGTTTTTATTAGTGCAGGGCATGACACTGTTTTTGGATGAATGTTTTATGCAACATTGATCAAGACGATGCCGAAACAGTCACCATTGAAAGATTGCTCTTGTTGTTGTCATAAGAAAAGGGAAGATGTTGTACATGTTCACTATTAATATTATACATTCGTTGCTATTATGTTTCACGTTAAGATTCTATGTTAAGATTAGGTACCTATTGCGAAAGTCAAACATGGCTCCTCCTTACTTTCATAAAATAGGTGTATCTCAAGCGAGAGTTCACATGCATCTCCCGTGTCGACTTTTTCTACCGCGGTCCCGTTGAAAGCATCGGACAATTTCATTGTTTCCGTGCGAAATGCACTTTCATATTTGTGCATTTCGCGGGTCAAGTATCTCGGTCACTTTCTGCATTGCATCGTTGCTTCCAAGAAGCATGCGTCACGACGGACGGACGGACGGACAATGAGTTATTCATCGCCTTCCGTGGAAGTTTGCGGCGGCATGTGGCCTAAACGCACGATTTCATTGCGCCTGCCGCCGGGACGCTCAAGCGGATGACCTGACCTTGTTTGCGCTTTTGGTGTTAGGTAAGTAGTACCACATACTTATATGGTGCTACTATTATTTTACAATAATAGTAGCACCATATAAGTTAATAAAAATCAATCAACAAAAAATTTAATCAAGATTTTGTTCCATGCTCTACCTCATTGAGTTCTTAAATCTCATTGTTGATCTAGTTTATATTTAAGTAAATAAACGGGTTCTCCCAGAACGAGATAATTTGGACATTTGCGCCACGCTGGGCTGACTAGCTTTACATATCTTTGGGGACCATTGAGAACTTGCAGGTTACAGGCATGTAGGTTCTCTTTTATCGCGGAGCAAGTTTTATCTCAAATGCCCGTAACTCCAAAGAGTACCTAAACTGTGTGTGCCTGGGATTCAACCTTGACCCTATTATAAAACAGACGTCTGAACTACTAGGCTACTACAACTCATACATATTATAATCTATAATAACTGATCAGCAGAAGTAGTTTATAAGCCTAATCTGTTTTGTCAACTGCATGCTTAGGTGACAGCCTACTTCGACATCAGCGTATCAATTGACTTCCCGCTCCAGCTGGCATTGTGCTCGGGCACGAAGGCTTCACAATGACCTAATTACGTGCGCTAAATCTGCCGGCATGCTCGCTAATGTTAATGCATTTTATATTGCCTCAATTGCACGCCGGCGACGCGCGACGTCCCGGTATGCGCCGCGATGTGTGGGCGATTCGTAGGAACGCATTAGGGACATTGGGAATTAGCACGCACGTTTTACTCCACTTGCCAGTTTATTTGACCTTCCATAATCATAAGCGAGACTCACAAAATAAGCAAGAATTCGCTCTATAGGCCAGGGAATTACTGACTGGCGGTCATCAAAACTATTGCATCACAGGAGTTGATAAAACCATCATCTCTAATGATATCCAAAGAAAATAATTTTCTCAAGTGATGATATTTAACACAAATTAAAAAATTGAGTAAATAAAAAAAGGTTTTGCGTAAATTAAACTATTTGACGATTAAATTAATCTAAAAAAATATCCGTGACACGAATCTCCATGGCGATAAATATTGATTCATGAAAGTCATTTATTAAACTATTTACACCAAACTATCATTTTCTTATTTTTTGGGATAATCTGAGAAATTAAGAGAAATAAAAGATACAAATTCAAAGTGGAACATTGATCAAGCAGATTTGAACGATGAAGCCTCTTCCTTGCTCGGCGTGTGGCGAATCTGTCTCGTCAGTACGTTCAAACGTGAAGAAAGGGATCAAAGCAGCTTTGAACAAGCCCGTACCTGCTGCCATCTTGGTCTGGACGTTTCGCAAGCTGTCTTCCAGGGAGGGGTTGACGTCTAGAAAAATTATAGGCTTTCTGAAGCAGCGCTATAACGCTTCTGATGATCCAGGAAAAACGGGAAGGCTTTTAGGGAAGATGCTTCGCTCTGCCGTCGATCTGGGATTGTTAGTCAAATGTCACAATAGATTCTTCCTAGCTGATGATCTTTCTTATCTTGCCAGACTAATACTTATTTAAATAAACGTTTAAATAAATATTAAAACAAACTTTTTAATTTTTTTGCCTCAAACGGGTCTACTTTGGGGTCACCAGATTAAAGTACCTACGTGATGGATATTAAAGCAGCAAGGGGACTGCCAATGCTTTGCTGGCGCTTGAAAAATTTGTGAGGTTATGTATGCAATATATACAAACACGCAGAAACTGGAAAACATTAGTGCTCATCACAAAAACGTTTTCCAGTAGTGGGAATCGAACCCACGACCCGATGCAGAGAGCACCACCACTACCGCTGCAACATTCTGTCATCATGATGATGTTTCATGATGAATCATTGCAAACTCTTGCCGAATGCCAATTCCAGCCAAAATACCGGTAAGTTTAAAGCTAATTATTGTTATTCAAGTGATATTGTAGTGATCGTTTCATTCAAATATCGTTAAAAGTTTTGGTCTACTATAAAGTAGGCTCATATAATTTTGTTTGTTTGACATGCGTAACAGTTTGATTTTATTTCTTACACCTGCCGTGCTATTCTGCAAAACAGCGACGAGCGTACATCTATGCATCTATGAATTTGTCAGTTGTAATAGAGTACAATTTTGCATGCCATATTCGGGTTGGCAGCTGTCTGGCAGCTATTTCATTTTGTAGAATAGCACAGCTGCACGTATTCTAATGTAATAAAGTAAATAATTTAATAAAATAATATGACGTAGGGAGCTTTATAACGTTATTGTTATAAGATTGCGAGCGGCCTTCCTGTTCGTCGTCAGTAGGAAAGGCGATGTAATTAACCTGATATAATAGCCAGTTATTAAGCAATTCCGACGCAACATGGCGACCGTCTCAAGACCTAACCACTAACTGTACGTTATATTCCTACCTGGTACCTAGGCACGTTAAGCTAAGGAGATTCGCCTTCCTTTATGAGACTATAACCCTTAAAAGGAACTGATTCACATGCAAACAGCGTGCTATGATGATCGCAAACATGGTATTTTCCTGCTTCATGTTATTGTTTGTTTTTGATTCATGGAATCCTGTTATTCTTCTTTTATATAAAATTTTGTATACACTCTTGTCTAGTAAAGGGCTAATCACAATGATCGCAAATCGCAATGTGATGTAGTCTTCACTTTTGTGGCAAGGGTGCAATACCATAACCATTGTTTTCGATAAGAACAGTTTTGAGACGTTTAATTTTAAAGTAGGTAGCTATTATATGAGCTATTGTAGAGTTGGTAAATAAATAAGGTGATTATACAAATAAAATAACACATAACTTGCACTAACACTTGTCGATTTTCTAGGTATGGTTGAAAAAGGTTTAAGTAACACCGTACCGTAGTAAAAGTGTAAAGATTGTAGACGCCTTAAAAGATATTCTAAGGTCTAAAACAAAATCGGTACTAATACCTAAGTAGATATTTAAAAAAGATATTTATAAAGTCCTTATAGCCAATTCAATACCTATTACAAAAATAAGCATTAGGTGCGTTGTACACGAAAAAGTCGCTAATCAGGGCTCATCTACAAACTCATAGCACAAGTTTATAGAACTCAAACTTCAATAAACTCTATTCAATGACTTCAAATTCACAAAACTAAATAATATAATAAAATTCAAAAAATTCAAAATTCAAAAATTTTATTCTTTCACATAGGCCTAACTTACAGGCTCTTGCGAAACGTTAAGACTCTACCGCCTCGTTCGGAAAGTAGCACTGCACCGAGAAGAACGGGCAAGAAACTCGGCACTTGCTTTTTTTTTTTAAATAATATTTTTTAAAAATTTTGTTTTAAACAATATATCACATTATAATAAGCATCTTATGAGCAGACGGAATATACACTTAGATCCAAGGGTCTTTGTCATTTAAAATATTTATACCTAACTAGCTTTATATTAAATTACACTAACTTAATATTACATTACATTAATCGTACATTAATTGATTGTAGCGTTACGTTACAATTGTAATAACCGCCTTACTGACTGTCGAGTTTTTCATAACTCACTGATATCTACTACATGCGAATCGCCAATGCTTTCGATGGTGGACCGTCCTGTATATAGCTTGTTACTACTTATTCAAATTATCCTGCTTTCAGCACATACCTACGCCTCAAGTAGGAGTAGGATCATAGTAATTACGCAGAAAAATATCGTGGTCTTATTACGAGTTGCCGGCGAATCCGTTCACTAACGATATACGCACTTTGCATGCAACATTCCGCCTTCTTTGTGCGACCGACAATGATTTAAACGATTATGGTTTTTATTGTGTAGAAAATAAATAGTACGTAGGTACGTAAATTTTATTTAATAGGACAGGAATAACACACAGCATAAATTAAGTAGATAGGTGATTACGCACCGCGCCTGTGCACGATGAATCAGCGGGCAACTGCCGGGCCCATCAGAGCAGTCCAGCGGATTCTCACAGGCAGCGGCGGTGGCGGGTCGAAAAAGGCCCGCCAAAAAATTTTATTAGGCGTTTTGCACTGGGTTTAATCCCGCGGCACAGAGTGACTTACTGCTAGGTACTTACCGGCGCATGGAGACAGCCAGCACGTGGAATCCGGGGAGTGTGTTCGTGTAGGATGAAATGTGGTGTGTGGTGCCTGCTGTGTCAAATGCAAAGAAACACACTCGCCCTCCTCTGAAGGGTCTTTCGCGGCGGCGGCACGAATTCGCGGGTAGCGAAGCGAGTCCGCGGCGGCGTGGTATCCAGATCGCGCGGGAGCACAAAAAACAGTGTTCCGGATCGTCAAATGGGCCCGCGGCGTTCGAACGAAGCGGCGGACAACACAACACACGAAGGAGCGCAATAAATAGGGCTCGTAAAACTAAACGACACGGCGTGGCCGGCAAATCTTCAACGCGGGCAACGCGGACCTTGGGTATGGACCGTTTCGATCGGCTTGTAGCACCGGACTGCGCGCGCGTCGCCGATGCGGGGAGGCGCGATGCGCGGGGGCAGTGATAGCCGACCGACGCGAGGCGGCCTAGCGCAAACTGGAGTGCTAGCGTAAAGCGCGAACACCCCCGCCAGTGGACCCATGGATTTGGAGTCCACTAACAATTGGGCAACCGGGATAAGGAAGAGACGGCTCGCTGCAAAACCGAATCTCCGACCATTACCTCGGCAACTCTGGGAACCCCATCGGATCCATATATCAATTTAAGAATGCGTCCACGACGCCAGCACAAAGGCAACAAATTAGGCTCCTTAACTAGGACAAGATCACCAACCTTAGGTGGGTCGGTCTTGTCTGACCACTTAACGCGCTGCTGCAAGAGATGCAAATATTCTAAATACCAACGATGCCAGAAATTTTGGGTCATCTGCTGTAGCAATTCGAAGCGAGACAACCGTGAGACCTTCACGTCCCTGAAGGGGTACTCGGGCAGGGCGTTAAGGGGTTCACCAATTAGGAAATGACCGGGGGTTAAAACTTCCAGGTCATTGGGATCGGACGATAAGGGGCAGAGTGGCCGAGAATTGAGGACAGCCTCAATCTTACAAAAAACGGTAGCGAGCTCTTCAAAAGTCAAAATGGTTTCACCTATCACGCGTCGGAGATGCGTCTTTGAGACCTTAACGACGGCTTCAAAGATCCCGCCCCAGTGGGGACAAGCTGGCGGGTCAAAGGTCTTTAGGGGGTCTGGGGTGTGATGAGTAAAAATGTAGACGTAAAAGTACACAATTATTTAATGTCCCAAATACCTAGTTAATTTACAACTTAGAGATTCGTGTTCGAGTCTACGGCTAGACATACAACTGAGCGCGGATACGGTCGTCAAGTAACTGACGCGTTATACAAAAGTGCATAAGGTGCACACTCGTAAAATGATATGCGTTTAGCTGCACTGAACTGTGTCCCTACAGTACTCCGCCGCTTAAAAAAAAAAAATTTTTTTCTAAATAAAATTTTCCTTAAAAAATATATTGAATATTGACAAGCGTAGACTGGAGTCTGCAGTAGTTTCATGCACAGCGCAACTATTCGCTAAGCAAGCGATTCACAAACCTCGATAGTCCGAGTATCATATTACACATAACTCGTAAGCATATCTAGCTAATTACATTAAGTGGGTTAAAACTACTTATTTTTATATTAGTACATTATTTTTCGAAGTTTCGCAATAGACAAGTTTGTCACATAATGGTAAGTGCATCTGCTTAAATTGCAATTTACTATTGTATGCGTTTTGCACTGTTTGCTGTAGGTAAGTGTCACGTTCTTGCTGTGCGGCCAATTCTGAGTAATCTATCGCTGTTAGACTCGCGATAGCTGAAACTCGAGACAATGCATCCGCTACAACATTATCTTTACCGCTAATCAAAGACTTCTATGTAGGTATTTGCCGCTAATATGCTGTATAGTAGATATTTCGTTACCTAAAAATTCTAGATTATCTAAACCAAACTTACACTTAGACACATTAATAGTAATTCCATATTCATTGAGTCTTGAGAAAACTGTTTTCAGATGCGTTTTATGCTGTTCGATGTCCGTACTCGCGATAATGACGTCATCTATAAAATTATACAAAAAGTCCAAACCGTTTAGTACAGTTGTGTCCATAAATCTTTGGAATGTCTGAGCTGCGTTTCGTAGACCGAAGGTCATTCGCGGAAACTCAAATAATCCAAAAGGAGTTATGATCGCAGTTTTCTCAATGTCTTCCGGAGCCACTGGAATAAAGTGATAAGCCCTGTTTAAGTCCAATCTCGAAAATATTTTTTTATTTGCCAATAAATAAGTAAAATCTTTTAAAGGTGGTATAGGGTAACGGTCGGGCTTGGTGATTGCATTGAGCCGCCTGTAATCGCCACACGGCCTAATGTCGCCGTTTTTCTTCGGCACCACGTGCAGTGGGCTCGCCCACGCGCTCTTAGAAGGCCTGCAAATCCCTAGTTCCGTCATTGCTCTAAATTCTTCCTTAACCTTCGCGTACCTATCCGGAGGTAAGGGTCTAGCTTTAGCATACACAGGGGGTCCGGAAGTCTCAATGTGGTGGAAAACCGAATGTTTCGGCAATTCCTTATATGAAACTGGTTTAGTCACCTCTGGAAACTCTTTTAAGAGCTCATGCCAGGGATGGCTATCATTTATCGATTTAACCGTAATATTATCACTAAACCTACTTATTGACGCTAATGTGTATAAACTAGTAACTTGATCTCGCAATTTCTTCGCGCTGAGATCTATAATTAACTTATAGTGTGCTAAAAAATCTGCGCCTAGAATAGGTTGCTTTACGTCAGCGATTATAAATGTCCATCTAAACTGACGCCTTAACTTAAGATCTAATGTTAGTGTTATCAGTCCATACGTTTTAATTTCTGTTCCGTTTGCCGCATATAGTTTATACTCACTCACTGCTGATCGGTTTTTCGGTTTCACCATGTGCACCGGCACTGCACTCACGTTAGCACCTGAGTCTACCAGGTACTGCTGGTTGCTGTTCCAGTCTGTCACGCACAAGCGGTGATTTGTCCGCGATATGCAGCCGCCCGCCGCCGCCTGCACCGCACCTAGTTTTCCACGGCAATGTCCAAGTTATCCCCATCTTGGACATTGCCGTGCCGATGCCTATCTTATTTTCATTCAAAAATTGGGCGACTTCCTTCAAATACCTATCGGCACCCTTATAGTTGGTCCCACAATCCGATCGGATCAGGTGCGGATAACCTCGGCGTGAAACGAAGCGGCCTAGCGTGGCTACAAAGGCTTCGGTGCTGAGGGCACTCACCAGTTCTAAGTGTACGGCCTTGGTAGCCAGGCAAACAAAAACGCAAAGGTAGGCCTTGAGGGAACGAGCATTGCGGAGGCTGGAGCTCTTGACGAAGAACGGCCCCGCAAAATCCGTCCCGACCGCCGAAAAAGGGCGCGAGGCCACGACACGGTCGGTGGGGAGGTCCCCCATAATGGGCTGCATGGTGCTGGCCTTCAGGCGGTAGCACGGAATGCATTTAAAAATGACGCTTCGGATGGAGCGTCGTCCCGATAAAATCCAAAATTCGCGCTGCAATATGGCCGAAAGGGCGTTGCAGCCAGCGTGGGCATTTTTGACGTGGTAATGCGTCACCAACAATTTTACAAAAGCGCTATTGTTCGGAAGCAGCAGGGGATGACGTGCCCCATAGGGTAAGTCAGAATTCCGGAGGCGTCCACCAACGCGTATCAATCCGGTGTCATCCAGAAAGAGGTTTAAGCGGGCGAGCGAGCCCTTCAAAGGTAAACCTCGCTTCAGTGTCTCAATAGCGGACTCAAAATGCTCCAGTTGAACCAAACGTATCCAAAAGGTCCGGGCCTCCTGTCTCTCCAGGGGCGACAAGACCGGGTTCGACATTTTGTCGCGTGGGTTCCGAGCGTTGTGGGTGAAGCGCTGAATCCAAGCCGTCACCCCAATCAATTTATCAAGGGAACTGTAGCGTTCCTGAAGATAGCTCAGCGAATTGGCTGGCTTATCTTCAACAACTCCGACTCGCAAGCCAGGTAACACATCGGGCTCGGAGAACCTACTCTGAGGCCAGGCGGACTCATTCCGAGTCAGCCAGTCAGGGCCCCACCAAAGAGAGTGGTTGACAAGGTCGGAAGCTTCACATCCGCGGGAAGCACAATCTGCAGGGTTCAGGTCCCCTGGCACATGTCTCCAGGTCAACGGGGTTTCCGAATTCTGGATTTGGGAAACCCGGTTGGCAACAAAGACTTCCAAGTTGTGGGGAGCGGCTCGCAACCAACAAAGGACAATTTCGCTGTCCGACCAGGCGTACACTTCCGTCAGGTCAACAATCGATAGGAGGGACGTACGCACATGGTTGAGAAGGCGCACCAAAAGAGCGGCTCCAGACAACTCCAATTTGGGTATCGTCAAGCGTGACCGAATTGGGGCCACTTTACTTTTCGCCAAGACAAGGTGGGTTGCGACCTCGCCGGTGTCACTGACAGTTCGCAAATAGACCACGGCTGCGTACCCTTTTTCGGACGCATCACAAAAGCCGTGGAGACTGGCGTGGCACCTTCCGGGCGGTAGGAAGCAACGAGGCATCGAAATCCGATTAACATTCGGAAGTGAGGCCACGAGGGAGAGCCACTCCTGTAATAGCCTCCCTTGAAGGGGCTCGTCCCAGCTGACTTCAGCCAACCAGAGCTTCTGCAGGAAGCATTTGGCCAAAAATATTACGGGGGTGATCCACCCATTTGGATCAAAGGTACGTGCCACCGTGGACAAGACCGTACGTTTGGTCCAAGTCTTAGGGGGGGATCCAGTTTGACCCGGTAAGTAAAAATGTCCTGCACGGGCTGGTATTGTATACCCAAGACTGTCAGCAAATTAGGATTTTCGGGATTTTCGAAAATGTGTGGATCCTGCTGATCTTCTCCCGGCAAGTCCCTTAAGACCAGCGGGGAGCTCGAGAGCCATTTACTCAGCTCGTATCCACCCGACTTCAGGATGGCAATCAACTCATCCCGCAAAATCAAGGCTTCCTCAACACTGGAAGCTCCCGTACAAATGTCGTCCATATAGACTGACGACTCCAAAATGGCTGAGGCGCGAGGATATTTCAGTCGTTCCCGGTCGGCCAACTCCAGTAATGACCGGATGGCAATGTAGGGGCTGGACCGAAGGCCATAGGTGGTCGTATTCAGCTCGAACACTCGTATGGGGTCACTCGGACTCTCGCGCCATAATATCAGCTGATACCTCCGATCATCACGATGCACCACGGTTTGGCGGAACATCATGCGGATGTCGGCCACAAAGACCACCTGGTGCTGCCGAAACGTCGTGAGGATGTCGGAGATATCCTTGATCAACTTGGGACCGGAGTGTAGACACTGGTTGAGAGACACTCCGTTGGACGTTGGAACAGAGCCATCAAAAACCACACGGATTTTCCCATTCGGGTTTTTCAAAATGGCGTGGTGGCAAAGGAAGTAATGCTCGTTCGAACGCCAATCAAAGTTGGACGGCGACATGTGACCAAGGTCTTCATATTCCCGCATGAAGGCCACATACTTGCTACGGAAGACCGGGTCCCGTTTCATGCGCCGTTCCATTGATAGGAGCCTCTTCTCAGCGAGGGCCCGCGATTGACCCAGGTGGGGTCGTGCCGCCAGGAGTGGCAAACGGGTTACAAAGCGTCCGTCCGTACGGCGCCCCGTGTTATTCCTGTAAAAGGACTCACACTCCTGTTCAAGGGGGCTAACCCGAGCGGCCTGAGGCGGCTCTTCAACCTCCCAAAATCGCTGGACAACATCGGTCAGCGACAAGCCTGCGACCTGGATGGGGTCAGGCTCCGGGGAGGGGCTAGACCATAAAACCGGACCGAAGAAGCTATTGCCAAAAATAGTGGGCAAGGCGCAAAGGCCATTGGTCTGCAGGGCCCTAGCTCCCCCAGTTATGATAAGACCCAGCACGTCGGAACCCAAAAGAAGGTCCATAGGACCGGGTTCGGACCAGTGGGGGTCAGCAGGGGCTAAACCTGACGTACAGCGCACTGCGGCGTCGTTTACCCGAACTTGCGGAAGGGGACCTAAAATGTTATCCATGACGGTCACCATAATCAAAACCCGCAGGTTTCCACGAATAGGACTAAACATTAACTCAGCCTCTCCCTTGTGCGATGCGGGCGTGGCGCCACCGATACCGATGACACGACACTCGCGCGGTCTCCAAGGGAGCCCTAGCCTTCCCACCAAGTAAGACGAAGCTATGGAGCGTTGGCTACCCAGGTCCAAAAGGCAACGAACGGTCATAGATTCACCATTAGGGTTATACACCCTCACTGAGGCCGTCGGCAAAAGTATGGTCTGACATACTGTCTGCTGTAGGTTCAGAGTCTCAGGGGAGGTGGCTACGGTGGGAGCTAGGGTGGCGGATACCTAGCGCGGCGAGGGTTCACCAGCGGGATCCCACTGACGGGGGTGCTCCGGCTGGGGCGGCGCTAGAGGGGTGGAGGGCATTCCGTACGGAGAGGTGACGAACATGCCGTACGGGGACCATGCACCCATCCGGGACCGCACCATGCGGCTAGCGTCCGGCACCCGGTAGGGATTGCCTCGACCTATGGTGGGTGGATGGCGCTCCAGTCGCGGCCACTCATGTAGTGGCGGCGAGAACCGACGCGGGACGACGCTCAATGGGGCAGCCGCGATATCCCCGTCGTAATGACGCGAGGGGGATGTGACCGTGACGCGGGGGGGTGAAACCCTCCTCCGGGGGGCGGAACCCCTACCTCCACTAGGAGGTTGGTGGTTCACCGGAGAACGCCGAACGGGGCTGGCCGGGTGGCCAGGACTAGCGCCCCCGCCCATGGGGGGGGTGCGCGATCGAGCGCCCCCGCCCATGGGGGGGGTGCGCGACCCAACGTCCCGGCGACCGGAACCACTCCGGTTAGCGCACAAGAGGGCCGAATGGGCACCGCCGCAATGTGGGCAGGGCCGCTGGCGCGGGCAGTCTCTTACGAGATGCTGGCCCAGGCACGAGAAGCACCACTGGCGTGTCGACACGTATTCTCTCCGGGCCGCAACCGGTTTGGCCAGGAAGTGCGGACACGAGGAGACCTGGTGGCCGGGGTGCCGACAATAGGCACAGGGGGGAGCTTCGTTGCCACGGCCCCGCTGTACTGTGACACCCGGCGACCTTCTCTGGCGTCGGCTCCACGGCCTCGCCGGTTGGGGCCGGTCCCCGCCGAAGGGCCAGTCCTTGCCCCACCCCCTCGGACATGCTCGGACCTCCCAGGGGCCACTCGAGGGCCGGTAACTCCAGAGTTATCGGCCTGGAGGCACTCCTGCTCCAAAAACTTCAGGAGGTCGGAGAAAGGGGGCAGGTAGGTTGCACCGTCCCCTCCGAAGCGCTGCTCGAAGCGGAGCTTAAGCTCCGACGGCAGGCGGGAGAGCACTATGTGCAACAACAAGAAGGACCACTGGTCGACGGGGAGATCCAATCGACGGAGAGCATTGGTGGCCACAATGCAAGGGTTTAGCAAGGCCTCTCTGAGGCCGGCCACCCCGGTGACGGCGGGCAAGGCGAGTAGCTGGGCTACATGTGCGTCGGCCAACCGGCGCACATTTTCATAGCGCCTGGCCAGCAATTCCCGAGCCGTGTGGTAGCTCTCCTCCGAGAGGTCGAGGTGTCGCACCACGTCCAGGGCCTCGCCCTGTAGCGAGGACAGTAAGTATGTCAGCTTCTGGGTGGGGGACAGGTCCTTCCTGGCGTGGACCAGACTGTCGAATAACGCCAGGAAGCCCATCCACTCTTGAAGCTGCCCACCGAATTTGGGCAGCTCGATCGTGGGCAGTTTCCCGAGTAATGCCGGCTGTGTGGGCGGTCGGCTGGGGGAGTCTCTAAAAGCGCCACTTCGACGCCTTTCATCAGCGGCGGTCCGGATCCCATGGGCGGCCTCCACCACCGAGTCCATCAGTTCGAAGAACTGGTCGTAATCGGCCTGAGCCGTCCTCAGTACCTCCTGTTCGGGACCGAGGGTGAGCAGGTCTTGAAAGGCCTGCTCCACGGAGGCCTGCCGAGTCCGCACCTGGTCCGCTCGGTGTAATAGGGCGGCGGTTCTATCTTCGCGGCCTATCAAACCCGCGGCGGACGTCGCCCAGCGAAGCTCAGACTGTATCTGTACAGCTAGCTTTTTTATGTTCGCGGACATTCTAACAAATTAAATGTAAACAAAATGTAAAAATAAAGTAATAATAAATTGAAAAGGCGGCCGGCAAGTCGGCGGGCGGCGCGAGTGCAAGCAATAATAAATTGAAAAGGCGGCCGGCAAGTCGGCGGGCGGCGCGAGTGCAAGCAATAATAAAATTAAAGCAATAGTAAACAAGTCGTATCGCGGTCGCGGTCGTACCGTAGTCGCAATGAACAAAGCGGCGCGACCGTAGTAGGTACGCGTGTTAAATTACGGCGAGCGGGCGGTACCGGCACGCAAGCAAAACTTAAAATAAAAATTAAACTTATAATTATAATAAGCGGAACGCGGCCGAAACGCGGCGTTGACGCAGCGGAACTGGCGGCGATTGCGGAATTTCCGCTAACAGCGCGGCGAACGACACGGCGCGTGGCGGAAAGCGGGATTTATGCCAGCGGCGCAGAAAACGAACGGCGCGGCGGGCAAAACCAGCGCAAAACGCAAAGCGAGGTGTAGACAAACCACGCTCTGCTACCAATAATGATTACGCACCGCGCCTGTGCACGATGAATCAGCGGGCAACTGCCGGGCCCATCAGAGCAGTCCAGCGGATTCTCACAGGCAGCGGCGGTGGCGGGTCGAAAAAGGCCCGCCAAAAAATTTTATTAGGCGTTTTGCACTGGGTTTAATCCCGCGGCACAGAGTGACTTACTGCTAGGTACTTACCGGCGCATGGAGACAGCCAGCACGTGGAATCCGGGGAGTGTGTTCGTGTAGGATGAAATGTGGTGTGTGGTGCCTGCTGTGTCAAATGCAAAGAAACACACTCGCCCTCCTCTGAAGGGTCTTTCGCGGCGGCGGCACGAATTCGCGGGTAGCGAAGCGAGTCCGCGGCGGCGTGGTATCCAGATCGCGCGGGAGCACAAAAAACAGTGTTCCGGATCGTCAAATGGGCCCGCGGCGTTCGAACGAAGCGGCGGACAACACAACACACGAAGGAGCGCAATAAATAGGGCTCGTAAAACTAAACGACACGGCGTGGCCGGCAAATCTTCAACGCGGGCAACGCGGACCTTGGGTATGGACCGTTTCGATCGGCTTGTAGCACCGGACTGCGCGCGCGTCGCCGATGCGGGGAGGCGCGATGCGCGGGGGGCAGTGATAGCCGACCGACGCGAGGCGGCCTAGCGCAAACTGGAGTGCTAGCGTAAAGCGCGAACAATAGGTAAGTCCTTTTTCATATCAATGGGAAAAGCTTTTATAAGATCTTTTTCGCAAATATTTACAACATTTTTTTCAAAGCTATTTCAGCTTAATTGCTAAAGTAATTCACTTAAATTTTTTTGTATCTTAGAAGACAATTTCGTGAAAAACTATTTAATTACCTGGCGATTTTTATCAGAAACTCAGATTGGCAAAGAATCATCAGCAGTAAGTATAATTAATAATTACTTAATATAATATTATGACTAAAATGATACCCAATAGATATCTAAGAAATGTATCATGGTAGTTGTTACATTAATGGTGACAGTTTATATATTGTTTGCAACGTTATTACGACCTAAACGAGTTATATGACCATTATGTATTCTGTGCTATAACCTCAAGGTAGAAAAAACAACGTGTCGCCATACAAAATGTTTATAAAAAATGTCAAACTTTTGAAAACTGACCTCTAGCATCATAATGTAGGTTAACCTTTAACGTATCCGTGTTGTATGCTTATGCTTAGCAATAATAGCACGTAAAGCACAGAGTAACACGAGATTGGAAGGATTAATACGGCAAGGCTGGGGATAAAGCTCATGTAGGTGAATGTGAGCTGCACACGCGATCGCCCTTATGGTGTGCTGGCATGACTTCGCCTTGTAATTGTTTACAGACTTTCTTCATTAGACCTATTAAAGGTTTATTTAAGCAAACGCATAGGCTTTACATGGCCTCGGAATTTCGCAACGTAATGCATAATAAGTTCTGACATATTAAATAAACAATTTGATGCACGTTTAAGGATGATCTATTACCCCCTTATTAATAAAAGGTGGAATAAATATGGAGTAGATAAACTATGTTTTTTCTTTATCTGTTACTTAGAAATTTACATTTGAAGAGAAATAACAAAAGAGAGTTTAACTACTCTGTCGTTATTCCACGTTTATTAATAAGGGGGCTAATGACGGTCTATTTCAAAATGATTTTAACATAAAGTAAATGCAGTAATTTTGTAGCCGTATCTACCATGTGTAGACATAAGCTGAAAATGTTATAGTACTTATACAATACTTTGTCGCGAGAAATTAAAGTTGCATTTCCGGTGCTATTTACAGTTTTTTTTTACCCACCACCCTAGAGATTTTTTTACCACCCTAGAAAAGACGCAACCGGCAAGCGATCTAGCGTTCCAGCGCGATGTTGTGTTGTACCTTGGGGGTGACTTTACTTACCCCTTTGAAGTTAGTACGATACCATCTTCGTCTGTATCAGTTGCCATTACGTGAACTCGCAATCAAGTGTTATTTTCTACAGAGTAAAAACGTGCCCTACACAAGGCATAGCCCGCGCGGTAGGTTAAAACCCGAGATAAACAAACCTGCACACAGATATAAACAGTTGAACTAAAGTTCAACATAGGTGTACATCTTTGCTATAGTATGAAACAATTTATGCTTTGTGCCTACCTAACCTATAATTATCACTTAACCGTTCAATTCTGTAATGCGTAACGCCAACATGCTTTCGAAACGCAAAAATTGAGTAACACAAGCACCTACATAGTTAGCTACTCATAAAAATATTTCTCGTAATGTGTTGCGGTGCGTGTGAATAATTATGTTAGGTTTCTAGCTCGGCTATCTGGCCCCATCTGCACAGCCACCATAACCGCTGAAATGGGAAAATAACAGGCTCACATGTACAATGCAATGGAAAATGCGAGCGCGGACACCATGCGAGTAATTTTTCCGACAGCGAGCGAGCTTTGTGTTCGTTGCTCGTGTAATTAAACCAGATTTACGTGCGTTCTGCTGATTTTACTCGCACCCTTCTCGATAGGAGTTGCGAAGGGAAACCGATATCACTATAATAACTTACGTTTATTGTGAGAATTTATTTTATAGAGCTCTATCTTCTAACAATCTTGTTGAATACCTAGGCATGAAAAGGATGTGGAAGTAGGATACAAAGGAAGTGGTAGATGTACTCTGGGTATAAAAAGGCTGTGGAAATAGGGGATTACGAAAGAAGAGGTAGATGGATGGGTTCTAGGCGTGAGTAGTGTGTGGAAGTAAGGAAATATGAAAGAAGAGTTTGATTAGCTCTAGGCATTAAAAGGGTGATATATAAGAAAAGGTGGATAACCTCTAGGCACCTGAAATATGTGGAAGTAGGAGGATATAAAAGAAGAGGTGGATGGGCTCTAGGCATCAGAAGGATGTGGAAGTAGGAGGATATAAAAGAAGAGGTGGATAGACTCTAGTCATGAAAAGGGTATAAATATTAGGGAATACGAAAGAAGAGTTGGAGCTAAGTGAAAAAGAAGAAAATATTATAAGTTAGATTGTGA
The DNA here is from genome assembly GCA_963855885.1 of Coenonympha glycerion. NCBI lineage: Eukaryota > Metazoa > Arthropoda > Insecta > Lepidoptera > Nymphalidae > Coenonympha > Coenonympha glycerion. The sequence goes on along the minus strand of OY979633.1, from coordinate 12,481,145 downwards.
GTTCTGAGTGGGAGAAGAAGACACGCTGTGTCATGATGTTGACAAAAGATAGGAAGAAGAAAATTCTTCAACTACTTACTTACAATTTATTATGCATTTGCGAATTTCCAAAAACAATTAAACATTATTCTCAAGGTACACAGTTTTGTTACGAGTAAGAGTTCTCAGTAACTGTTTTTCCTATTATTGTTCTAAAGAAACAATGGTGACGAATCATCAATGCATTACCCCATTTGATACTAAGTAAGCACTAAAATCTACATAAAAAAAACCTTGAGTCACACTATGAAAACCCCGAATCGCCATGCCTACACTTGTAGGTGAGGTTGTGCTAGTGCCTTCCTTGTGTATTAGATTGACTAAAAAAAATTACTGCAATATTTCTACACATTTTTCTATTTTGTGGTATAACGTTTATCGAAAACGACAAGAACGAGCGCTTACATATTTTTAATTCAATTGTTCGCTCCTTTTCTTCATAATTACAATTCGGTCGACAATTGAACGATCATGAAATGAAATTCGGTACTGTTCGAAATGGCCCAATTGCAATAAAACCAGAACAAAACAGAATGCAGCGGCCTCGCAGCGAGAGAAATTGTACAAACCCCGGTTAGCTGTAAATCAATCGATAACGATCAGATAAATTAGACAGCCGTACCGCACGACAAACCTTAAGAATTAGCAACCAATTACACAACAAAAAAAATGTACAATGTACTTACGCTGTACAGCCATTATCAAGCAAAAACTGCCTTAAATGGCTCTATTGGAACCGATCGTTGTAACGGGTACGTGCGCCTTTTGTTTTTGTTCTGGTAAACGCCTATCGCTGTCAATATTTACCTAAATAACGATGCCAATTAGGTACTTTTGTACGGTGAAATAATACGCCTCAGTATTGTTCCAGTCTAATATGAGAAAGCTATAGTAGCTTATAGGTAGATACAGTCTACGAAGAGCCTAGCTACGTTGTTTCAAATACCTAAGTAGCATAATTGGTACCATCAATGGCCTACGGAATATATTTTTAGTCTCTACTCATTCAGTGGCCTGATTCTGTTTTGTACAGTTTATCAGCAACCCTCACTGGGTTGTTAACTAACAAAACGGTGGCAAAAATAGAATTTACACAAGTTAACCAACCTATAGGTTCGTATGTGGTAACTATGGTATCACTTTAACATAGCATGCTAGTTGCTAACCAGAAATCAAAATCTAGCCATTTTTATAAACATTAACATTTATTATATTTTATAACAAACAGTAGATACCTACAATCTATAAAGTTATAATTCCCCTCTTTTGTTCTATAGGCGTCAACGTCGCGTGCGTCTTTTTTCAAACGACACGTCAAGTTATAATAACCGTAATAAATAACTTGGAAATACCTATATCGAGTTACAATAGATATCAATCGTGTGAAAATCAAACACTTCATACGTACGCATAAATAGCGAACATAATAGAGTCGCAAACACGCCCACAAGGCTGCCTTCTTATGTACAATCAAGTGAGATAAATATGTTAATGACAATTTATAACGTTGTGCGTACCAATGTAAGTTGGTAATTTTATAATTTTTCTTTTTTTCTTTTGTATGAAGAAGCCATTTAACATTTTAAATTATTGCTCAAGAAATAAATTTATTGCCCGCTAACATAGTGAGGCAATGCACTTTGTAAATTGGAACATCTGTGTAGCCTTGTAGGACCTACACGGCAAGTACCTACCTACTTAGATTGTTGGTAATTGCTGTATTCACATTTCCATTAATTTTTCATATTACATTACCAGCCCGTAATTATTCTTTGTTACTTTTAATAAAGCCCATGATAGAGGAAGAATCCCTGACATTGAATTTCTTATAAGTTATATCTTTGTATGTGGAACTAAGTAAGTTTTTAAAACATTAAAAAAAAAATGGTTGTTTTAATATCATGGATGCTTAAAAACTTGCTTTCACGTCCGTAGAACTTGGCGCACATTTCTATCTCAATCCTTTTTCAGTACCTACTGACATTTTACGTCCTTTTGTCTTCATTATGTTTTGGTTAAAAAATATTTTCATTTCCTACTATATCATCGGTATTTATCTATGTATTTATTTTCTCGTCTCCACCGCTTTTTATGGATCACTATTATACTGGTCCCGGATTTCATAAAAGAACATCTATACTTAACAACATTACAATTACTCTAGCATCATGTCACAGAAAAGACCTACGAAGACTTGGCACTAAGATGTTAGGTACCTACTTAGATATTTTGTGTGTCATTAACCTTTCTTCAAATTTCTGGGAACTAAGTCGCAATAAAAAAGGAGACAACAGCTCGCCATCTGATCCAATCAGTCTCGTGTCGAAAGCAGCAATTAAAGGGCGAAAATGTCTCGAGGTCGGGGGAAATGTTGCGAGCAGACAAATAAAGGAACGGTCGCAATTGGCCGCGTCGACATCGGCGCGGGCGCACGGTGCGGCGGCCACACGCAACTCTTACGCAGAATCCTCTGGCTTCTAAGATTTGACTGTATTCGAGATGCCGTGCCAGTCCTCTTATAGGTAAAATGGAGTCACATATTGCTTAAAAATAAATCTTGAAACTCCTTGCAAATAAGTGGATCAGACTGAAATCTGAATTTTACCTGGTGGTAGGACTTTGTAGAGTTTTCAGAGTCCAGAGAATCAAAATCGCATTTATCTCAGAACTGGAAGCTTTTAGATGTTTTATCTACGCTCATTGCTTAAAGTTCGAATTATGAAATCAAAATGTGTCACATATTGACCTACTTTATTCACAGACTTCTATAATTATTAAAAAGTTATTCATTATAACATCGCTGTACTATGGAAATATCTCTAGATAGTTGAATAATTTCTATTACGATACGCGGCTCTGGGTTCCTGTATTTTTGTGTGTCGTCATCACAGACCAGGGAATAACTTTCTTTTCTCTGTGGTCGTCATAGCCAAAAGAGAGTGTAGAGCCAATCCTCAATTTTGTTTTTTTTTTTTATATAAGGAGTCCACAGACAACATTTAGTTGGTAGTCATGATCGACCATAGACAACAATTAATTCACGGAAACAATACTTTTTCCCTGCCTTATATGACTGATTAAAAAGTGTGTTCATACAGAATATTGAAAAGAATTATGTATAATTTTTGATTATTTAATTATCCACTAAAAATATAGTTTATCTGACTTGTATAAATATTTTTCTACTCTTTTTTGTTTCATGACTTTTTTAACAGACTATACGCAGTTTGCAACTGAATTTTGGCGCCATACCTAACTTTTAACATTTCAATGTGTTATTTTTGTTACTTAGTCAAAACTTAGCGCGGAAAAATGTCTAGCAGTGAAACCTACTAAAGAAAATTTAACTCCACCTGACATTTTAGTAATTGCAACAAAAATGACCCATAATCTTTTACCAACAAAGTGAAGGATTTACGACAAACGTTAGCAAGATTTTATGGTTTGGATTTATGATAATTTAAGCGTAGATAAAGTAGTGTATGAAACTCTACATAATTAGGTATTAAAACACTCGTGTGATACTATTAAAAAACTCGCCTGCGGCTCGTTTTTTAAACTCACACTCATGTTTTAATACACCCATTATGCATCCGTTTCATAAACTACTATTACTTGATAATATCACTTTTTTAGAAATTTTGTATGAGCCTCGATATAACTAAAAATATTCAAAAACACTTTTATTTATTTATTACTTTTTAGAGCATTATCACTGCTTGTTTACATAATAATTGTTTGTTTTATAATTATTGTAAGACATTCGACACAAAACTTACTTCTACTTAATTTCGTTAACTTATATAGGGCACAATATAGGGTATCCCAACGAAAAATCAGCGTAGGATTAAAAAAAAATTAAAAGTCACGTTTATTTTGTTTCGCATAAAAAACCAGAGGCGCCGCGGTTTAGTTCCAGCTGCGAAAGTGCGGCGCGTGAATGAAAGCCAACCAACTGTGAACGAAAAGGGTTCAAGTATTTTTAAGGGCTGGCTTAAGTTCAGTTATTGCTTACTGACTGATTGATTTAATGTCCAAAAAATCTCAATGTCCAAAATAGTCATGTTATGTGAAATCTTTAAGGTACATCTTATTTGATTTTATGAAAGTTCAGACTCGAAAGTTCTCGAATCTTTCTCAAATCAAACAACTCATTTGTTTTGATGATATTTAAAACAATGCATCAGGAATAGGGTCCTTGACAAATTCTTTATTATAAAACCTGCACAATTTTTGCGGTGGATTCGAATGTAGGTATCCTACATTAAAAGAAGTATACTTACTTGTAGGTATATCATAATAGCTTTAATTTTATTCTTTTCCTTCCTTTTTTTTATTCCTATTCATATAAGAAAAATAATATAAAAGAAAAAAAATATATAGCATGAAGACTGTTTGAAACGAGCAAGTGCCGAGATTCTTGTCACTATACTTCTCCACAAACTTGCTTTCCGTAATTTCCGGTGAGTTTTGACTTTTCATAAAAGCCTGTAAGTCAGGCCTATGTGAAAAATAATCATTTTTTATTTGCATTTCCGTTTTAAAATATAAGAGGTCTTTTACAATGCACATTGGATAAGGTTGAAAAATGGACTGAAAAACGCCTGTGTCTTTCAACGTAAGTTTTTATGATTAAACTGCAGTCTATAATGTAACTCATGTACCCTAACCCTGTGTTCACAAATTACGTTAAAAAGTAAAAAACATACCTACGCATATTTGATGTGGTTCAATGAGGAGACGGCTCTCTCAGTGTTGTCAGAAAATTAGTTCCGCGTTGTTAGCGCGGCAATCGAGCGGCCGGCGCCTGCGCCTCGCATCTTGTAGCCAGCTACTTCTACATCGTAGGTACATCGTCGTGGTATGTTTTGGAATTAGAACGTGAACGTTTTAAATATTGGACACAAGTGGGCGCTACTTTGCGGTTGCTCATAGATAGCAAAAAAGTATTAGGTAAGTAACTATTTTGCTGAAAGATTTATTTTAGCTTTGCACGAATTGTAAGGGAATCGTAGACTTCTTGTTCTCGTTCCTCCTTCATCTATCTTTGTACCAACTTTCCAGGAAGTTTGCTAGAGGAATTTACCTATAGCTGTTATAGCAAATTCTGTACGTACTTAACTGTTGATTTCTGGAATGAAAAAATAATTATTTTGTACCTTTAAACCTGAGTATTGGACAGTAATAATATGGCGGCAGTTAGGTTTAATCGTATGAAGATTAGGGTGCTCAATTATCTATTATGTGAGCATACCTAACCTACTCGTACCTATCCATGATTAAATTTATAATCACTTTAGTAGATTATTCACGTTATCACGTAGGTAATGATAGGCATATAGCATTCATATAGCCATATAGGTATATCTAATGTATAATATATATACTTAAATATTTATTACTAATTTCAACTCATAAGTAGTAGAAGTACCTACTATGATACTAATGCTCGTTTTCACCAACATTTTAAGAGTCACCTAAGCCCTAAGGTGACAGTTGTTGTAGGTGAAAACTTACTTAAGCATTCGATTTAGGCGTTTCCTAGGTTTAGAGAAAACAGCTGTAAGTGATTTAAAGACTTTGCATATACAACTTGAATGACCGTTAAGAAGATCCAAACTCCTGTGCACACAATATTATTACAGAAAGAAGCGTATTCTCAATGTTTTATAGGAGTGAAAGTTTGCTTCCATAAAAAATAGCATAATATTTGACATATTATACCACCCAAAGCCAAACGCGACTTCGCAAAGATGCCGACGAAAGAAAGAAATCTACGCTTTTGCCACAGATAATTTATTGGCGCCGACGATTTTATGAACCAAGCTGTGTTTTAACACATAAATATCACCAAAGACGGACGATGCAAGTGTCGTTAATTGACAATTGGTTCGGTGATTGCAATAAGCAATATTTCATAATTAAGAGGAAACGATAGTGGTCTTTTCTCCATACAAACGTTCTCGTCTGTTTTCTTTCTGGTTTATGAACTTAAAGCAATGATTTTTTACAGTAAAATAAATATCAATCTTTTCTATGTTTCTATGTTTTCTTTTTTGATAATACATTATCTTTATAAGCACTAGAAGCCTTAGAAAATGCTCAAAATTGCCTATTTAGACTCGCTGTTAACAGATGCCTAGTGTACGAATTTGACAACTATTACCGAAAAAAGAAAAACATAGCGACAAAGTATATATTCTCTATATTCAGTTTACGAAATATCTTTCAAATTGGTCCAGTTTTGGAGGAGGAAATAGCCGAGAACGAAACCCCGAAATATAGCATTTTACAAGGGCCTATTGTGTCGGATCTGCAGTTGTCCTTATTGCACGAATTTGCGGGCGGGGACGCGGGACGGTCTGATCATACGTACACAGATTGAAGTGATGCGTAGTAGTTGATAATAATATCGATAAACTAGTGTTGTTAACAGCTATCGATAAAAGCATTTACATTTTCAGGGTACGGTATCTTAAAAGGAAAAAAGGAACCCTTATAGGACTCTCTTTGTTGTCTGTCTGTATGTCGTGTCTATAAAAAACTGGCCAAGTGCGAGACGGACTTGCGTACGTAGGGTTCCGTACCATCATACTAATATAATAAAGTCGAAAGTTTGTATGTTATATAAATAGATCCATGAATATCTGTTTTTAGGGTTCCGTACCCAAAGGGTAAAAAAAGGAACCCTATTAGCGAGACTCCTGATCGCTGTCCGTCCATCCGTCTGTCACCAGGTTGTATTTCTTGAATCGTGATAGCTACAGACTTGAAATTATCACAGATGATGTATTTTTGTGCCGCTAACAACAAATACTAAAAAATGGAATTAAATCTATATTTAAGGGGGCTCCCATACAACGTGATTTTTTTGCTTGTTTTTGCTCGACCCTGATAACGCTAACAGGTAAACGCTTCAAATATTCACAAAATATTACTATATATATAGCTACTTGTGCTGATTCACTCACTCACTCACTGACTGATTAATCACCTCTCGTGAACATTTTTGTATGAAATTTTTTTTTTCAATGACCATTTCGTATATAAGGGAAAAATTCATTCGGAGGAAAAATACGGAGAGAGCTCATGATTGAGGATTTCAAAGACGGGTAAAGAGCACGGGGAGGGTATCGAAGATAGGTGGGTGGGGGGAGCTAGACCAAATGGCATTTGAAACGTCATCCAATTGGCAGTGAGCTGAAAAAAAATTCAAAATGGCGGATTCAAAATGGCGGCCAAACGAATTTCGCCAATATCTCGGCAAGTATAGAAGATGGAAGAACAGTTTCTTAGCAAGAGTTGATCAAGACCCGAAGGTCTATTTGATGGCTAGAAAAAAAATCCAAAATGGTGGGATTTTTTTTTCGATAAAAAATGTAGGGGATTAATGTCGGCCTATATAGGCGGGAAGACAGCACGCGGGCTACATGTGGCCCGCGCCTCCACGCGACCTACTAGTTTAGTTACCTATATACTTACTGTAGAAATAAATAATTAAAATAAAAAAAAATAAAAAAAAATAAAAAATTAAGGGGGCTCCCATACAAAAAACGTGATATTTATGTTCGTTTTTGATTAAGTGGGCACGAGTGTTAAGTTTACTTTAATAGTATAGAGAATGGGTCGTGATGGTACGGAACCCTCAGTGTACGAGCCCAACTCTCACTTGACCTTTTTTTTACTATTATCGTAGAAAATGCATAGAAACAATAGATTTTCCCGAGAAAAAAGTAGTTGATGTGTTACTCTAGGATATAATCTTTCTCCATTCCAAATTTCAGCCAAATCGGTTCAGTAGTTACGGCGCGAAGGAGTATTTCCCACATGAATATCTGATTTTCACTATTTTTTTAGAAACCATGGATTTTTCAGGGATAAACATTAGCCGATGTTTTATTACAGGGTAAAATGTATCTCCATCCTAAATTTCAGCCTAATCGGTTCAGTAGTTACGGCGCAAAGTAGTATTTCTCTCGCATGAATATGTGATTTTCACTATTATCTTAGAAACTATGAATTTTTCCAGGATAAATAGTAGCCGATTTGTTATACCAGTATAAAATCTTTCTTTTTTCCAAATTTCAAATCAGTTTAGTTATTACGCTATGAAGGAATATTTTACCGCGAGAAATTTCTGTTTTATACTACTATCATAGAAGCCATTGAGTTTTCCGGGATGAAATGTAGTTTATGTATTAATTCGGAATAAAATCTATCTCCGTGCTAAATTTCAGCCAAATCTGTTTTGTAGTTACGCCGTGAAAGTTTTTCATCCGGTTGAATATCTGTTTTTTACTGTTCCCGAAGGAGCCATGGATTTTTCGGCATAAAAAGTAGCTTATGTGTTATTACAGGATACAGTTTATATACAGTCCTTTCCAAATTTGAGCGAAATGGGTTTAATGGTTGCGGCGTGAAGGAGTATTTAAACTTGGTAAAATACAAACTTTGGAGCCCCGATGCACACCCAATTAGGGGATGAATTTTGAAAAATCCTTTCTTAGTGCACCTCTAGACCTCATAAAGGACCTGTGTGCCAAATTTAGAGTCTCTAGACCCAGCGGTTTGGGCTGTGTGTTGATATGTCAGTCAATCAGTCAGCCAGTTTCTTTTTCAATACTAATAAGATAGGTACTGCTGCTTTTTCTTGCAGTAAGTACTTTGAATTGCTGCCACGCTCACGATTCAATATTTTTGTTGGTCAATATTAAAATTCTCAGTCAAAAATCTCTTTCAGCATGATAATTGTAAGATCGAAAAAATCGAAAAAACCAATTTTGAGATCTCAAAATCGGAGTAAAAGCGGTTTTCTTTTTTTTCCGATTTTGCAGGCCTTAGTAGGTATGTAGTAGTATCTTCTTGGGTTTTATAAAACACACGGTCCAGTAAACATAAGCCGAATCAATAGCGTAGCAGGGAGAACAATTCCAATAAACAAGCCAAAACCATTAGAGATCAATCACTTTGCGTCTCAATGCGTAAGTAAAGAATGATGCGACCACCAGAAAATAGCAGGAACGAGTGCGGACTTGCACGCGCGAAGCGGCAACGCGCATCGCGGACACGCACACTTTGTCAACTTACACGCACATGGATAGGGCTGCCGGACCGGACACGGCAACGTCGCAGAGCGACAGCGATAGTTTTCTAAAATACCTAATGTTCAAAAGTCTCTCTGACCACATTTCCACTTAAGGATGTGCCTCGAGAGATGTCGACGAGTAAAGGACTTTGTGTTCTTGTGTGTGCGTGATTAAAATAAATACTCGGGGCAGTAGTCCGACAGCTGCTACTTCAACGATAATTGAAAAAACGATTTATATTCCCGCCAAATTTATCGACAACCTCGATTTATACTCGCTTTGAAGCGTTGACGAGTCGTACCTACTCGTAAATTAGTTTTTTGAGCTTTTTGTTTTAAATAAATTGTTAATTTACTCGAAGTTTAAGCAGGGTCCGCATTATTTTGCTAAATTTAATCAAAATCCGTCATAAAATGATGTTCCTACAAGCGGCGAAATGAGAATAAGTATAGTGGTACTTAGTTGTATAACTATTTGGCATAACTGGCCATAAAACTTATAAATACGTCATAATTTCGCGATAAAACTTCACACTTTACTTCAACAGTTAAATATTAAAACTATTATAAAAGAAATTTCCCAAAAATAACACATATAAATTATACCAGCGTAAGATCAACACATACTTACAATAAATTAAATTAAATTAGATTTTATGTTCACAACTAAGATAGCGGCTATCTTTAAAACAAAATTAAATGGTCGTTCTATTATATTCCTAAAGTTAATGGCGGTTTTTAATTGTTTTTATCAAATGTTAATTAGTTCTCACTATCGATAGGCACTGCCCGTATCGCGGAAACAGCTCGTAAATTAATTTGATTTGTATAAACTCAAATATTGCGGCCGGCTTGCAACATATTTAATTACTCACGAACTTAATTAAAGAATCAAATATTTAACTCCCTAAGAAATTACCCCCTGACACAAGCTTTCAAACTTTAATCATTTAATATGAGCAGGAGCCGTACCACCTTCTCAAGCAGTAACACCGCAATATTGTTTTGATCTCAGGGTTTTGACATTTTCATACTATGTTTGTATGAAAATTTCAAAATAATACTGCAGCTTTACTGCTATAAGAGATGGTAAACTTAACCTAAACTAGATGAACTAGCTAAGTTTACTTCCTGTATGACAAAATTAGTAACCTAATATTTATTATGTCTGAAGAAGCGACGGTATATTATACAATTCATAATTTTGTTTTATTGAAATGGCCATACCGAATCATTCATAACTTATCTATGATTTTTAAATTTTTCGTCACGCACTTGACCAGCTTTTCCGCATTGCGAATAGTCTAGAATACTAATGAAGATGGCGCTAGCAGTTCTAAAGGCATATCTCAAAAACAATTATAGCGAGTCATAAATGTATCTGTTTCGCGCCTCTGGCATCGAACCCGGTCCAATTAGACGTCGGCGGGTCCTCAGTAAATCTCATGCGGCTACCACGCTACACTAATTCATACGCGGCCAGCGAGCGGTAGCTGTCGACATCGACACAAACTTTAACAGCTTCTCGATTATCGATAACTCTGGTACCTGCTCTGTAGTGTTCGCAACACTCAACAGTGCTGCGGTCAGAGTCGATAAATTTATTTGCTTCTGAAGGTAAATTCAGGTTTAAAATTTAAATAAGTATTTTTTTTTTACTATCTATTCAAAAAATAATTAGTAGGGTGGCTAAATATAATGAAAATGGCTATTCCAATTTTGAAAAGAAAATTGTGGATACTTGAGTGGTACCAGTGTTAGTTTAGAGAAGGCAGAACAACGTCTGTCGGATTAACTACATAGAATCATGGTTTTTCATTAAACTCTACTTGATAGCGGAACTCTTGCGTCAGCTTTTGCTAAAATGTAGCTATTAGAGATAGCTATGATAGCTAGATATGATAGCTATTATTGCCAAAGAAACGAAGTTTCGGTTCAGCCAGTGTGATGGTTTGGTTAGTTGGCTGTGCATTGATAGATCAGTCAGTCAGTCACAGATTTAGGTTCCTAAAGAAATTGTACACAACTGGGCATACAATTCAAAGAGAAAGACCAAGTTTTGATTTATCTTTTATATCATAAATAATTATTATCATTGGAGTTGGTTATCATATTCAAGTGCAATTTTAAAAAGTCATGTTCATCGACTAATATAACAATTTCAATACAGATATAAAAGCAACTGCTTCCAAATTATCTACATACACAATTTACAACTGGTCTATTTTAAATTATTCATTACAAAGCAATATTTTTACAACAATTTAGTGTTTCAATGTAATCGTGGTGGCTCGTGGGTCGGAGTTGTAAATGGGCCGTCGCGTCGCGTCGGCGCGTGCGCCGGCAAAACCACCTGCTCCTAAGACCCGGTAATTATTCCACCACTTATTATATGATTATAAGGCTTTTTTGGTGCTTTCAATCAAATTACACCTTGGCTCGGCCACTTCGGAATGAGATGTCATAAACTATTTTTTTGTGGTTCCGTTATTACGAACGACGACGGTTTCGTGGCAACGGTGTAAAACGGGCGACAATTATTTCGGACTTTTTGGGGTTACCGATAGGAGACACCTTTCATCAATTATTGTGAGTAATTATAAGCAGATGCCCCCTTGTCTTTGTGATATTAACATGTACTCGTCGGAAACCCTTGTAGGTATTCAGTTTCATGACCCTTCACAGCAGAAGCAGTTTCGTGTTTAGGTTACATACATTCACAAGTCATTTTATGATACCTATAGCTACGATTTTTTGGATACTCGCTCTCTCCGCTGTTTTATAACTGTCTATTGCTTCAAAACTTAATTTATTTGATAAAATAAATTAAGTTTTGGAGCAATAGACAGTTATAAAACAGTACCTGTACACATAATAGATATATATTTAGAATACCTCTCAATAATAATTGTTATCTCTCTATAAAAGAAGCAGAAACTGACAGAGATAAAAATCTTATAATATCATAATGTATTTTAACATAAATGAATTTCTGAAATAAATTCAGTTTGAATAAAATAATTTTAGCTCTACGGTTCAATTATAATTGACCTAGATAAAATAAGTTACCTATCGATTGATGATTTTAGATATGATTTTTAATAAGACTTGGATGACTAGGTACGAAAGAGCAACCAAAGTTATAATAGCAGTAGGTACCAGAGTAAGCTCTACGTTGCAAGCGTTCAAGTCAGATAAATCAAGTACCTAATTAGATTGTAAAATCACAAAAATCATAATAGATTAAGAAGGTATTATCCAGGGAAAAGTGGTTAACATACCATAGCTTAGTACCTAAGTATCTCTTTTTGTTTAGAAGAACTTGATATCTTTTAGCCTCAGCTTATCCTATTATGGACTGCCGCATAAGCCAAAATTTAAAAATAGACCATAAAAAGATACCTTCTTCGAAAGTTAGACCCGCGATTAAACGTCTAAACGCGCGTGCACAAATAGCGTAGCAAAAGTATTGAGGCAATTTTAGAACGGACTGTCACTCAGATCGCCTAAATGATAACGTTACGACTCCATTCTAAATATGTGCTCATGAAAACACGCAGTTTTGCCGCCGAGCGCATCGATGCCTTGATAAGCGGGCATAAATAAATAATTAGACGGAGAGCCGAGGAAGTTATGGAGACGAGGGGGGTGCGGGGAAACGGGGAGGGAAGGGAGGTATTCGGATAGTTCTTAGATAGTATCTCCCGCAACCGCGCTTTGTGTCAAACGTCAGATGCTTATCTCTAAGATGTTTACAGATGTACCGGAGGGGGAACGAACGGCCCAAATCTTTAGTGAGCGCAATCGACCGATATCTACTCTAATATGGTTGATGTGCGAGTTAATTACCTGTGCTGTACCCGAGTTGGTAACGTCAAACGTGTGCGCTATGACGGCGCGGGAAGGAAATGTTATAACTTTAATGGACGTACGGGTTAACCCGAAAACAGAACAAGCTTTTTATGCACTAAAGTGTACGTTATGGACGTTTTTATACTAAATCATCGATGGTAATTTTTTGTATAGTAAGCCGGAAATTAAATAACCATCGAATAATTTCATTGAAGTAATATGGAAAGTTACAGGTGACGTTTCGACAAATGATTGATATATAATACTATCATACTCGTACTATGACTGTAACTTTATATTATGAGATTAATGTGGTAAAATTAACCTATTAATTTTTGTTTCCTTAAAATTAACACAAGCAAAGATTTTAATAATATCAACACGTAAAGATACTACAAATAGGGTATTTGACTCCAATTTTTTATTACTTTATTATAAAGTAGAATTAAAATAATGACGTGCACTGAAAGAACTAATTAAATCGATCAAATAACAAAAAAGTTATAAGCATTTAAAGATTTGTGATTAGACAGAGATAGCAACATGAAATTGTGACGTCACACCTTACCAATGCCATAGTAGCTTCGTGCGGCTTCATACAAATTTTCGTTTTGCGAGAAAGGGATAGAAGATCCCCCCACTCCAAAGTTTAAACGCCTGTAACTTTGTAAATCTTCGTTGGATTTTAATATTTCTTTCACTGCACGTTATTATTTTTATCCTAGTTTATAATAAAGTAATATTTTTTATCAAATTCAAAAGTAGTGTAAGACCCAATTCCGCAATTTGACTGGAGTAAAATTGTTTTATTAGTTTACAAAATTTTGTACGTATTTTAGTAGGTATGGGAAAATCCTAATACAATTTGGCGGACACGAACATGATCAAAAGATCTTTAAAGAAAATATCTATTTCCCGTCGTAGCTATTTCAGTTACCCGTAGATCACGCTAGATGGCGCTGATAAGGTGGCTGTTTGCCAGATCTACGATCATCTCTGCATCTGCGTCTTCATCGTCTACTAATTATACGATTATCTGCTGATATTCTATATTGTGAACGTTTTCCTGCACATTAGTGCATTAGTTAACGAGTATTAACTCGTTATACTTATTGTCACTTAACAATTTGGAGATAATTATTATTATTCGTATTGTTTACGTAAATATCTTTATTGTTAAACAGTCGTTTGCCTGTTGGGCAATAAAATGGGTAATCAAACCTCATGTTTCAATCTTTGTCGCACTCACGGGCTTCGCGGCGTGCCTGCCAGACTATTCTGTTTCGCCATTTTATTTTCCCGGTAATAGGTAAATCAATTGAGGTGTGGTGAATAAGTTGTCACAAAGCTAGCCCTCACTGGGATAAAAGCTAAGAAGAAGAAAAAAGTTTGGATGATTTCACTGTTTATACCGTTTCAGAATCTATATTCAAGATACTTACAATCTAGACTAAAAATGGGTAGTAAAACGAATTGAACTTTTAGATTGATAACAGCTTGTATTGTTAGATGTTGTTATATAAGTCATTTTAATTTAACAAGTTGTATTAAGTTTAGATATTGAGATTAAGATTAGTCAGGAGGAAGTATCGAATGTACTAAAATAAAAAATTTGAAAACTTTGTAATAAGTTTTGTCATGATTTATATAAACCGTTGCACAAATCATTGTAGGCAAGTCGAGTGTAATTGTTTTTTAGAAGGACACAGCTATCGTGCTAACGATCGCCCGACTACGTGCAGCTGCTATTCTGTTCCTTTTTTAAATAAGTATATTTTAAAACCCCTCTACACGATGTGCCAACACACCGAACATGTAGCGATGTTTTGTGGGCAGAAAACTAACAGAGGCCATCAAAATATGCGAATGTCAACGCAAATAGGCTTCGTAATTTAACTTTGACCCCGTACATCTTCACCTCATATGTGCTTGTTTAAACATATCTCAGTAGTTGTTTCATAATTAATAAATGCTTCATCTCAAACTGTAATTAGATATTTAACTTTCTAAAGGGGAAGACAAGAAGGCATTGCTTACCTAAAAACTGATCCTGAGTTATGAATAAGACCTAAGTTAGAAATGATCCATCCAATGTGAAACTACTTAGTCGAACTCGTGTATTTGACTATCCGAATTACAAAAGTCATTAACTTTATTTTTATTAGAAGGACTTTGATAGTGGTAGGTACAGGGAAACTTTCACGAAGCTCACGAATAAGTAGACAGACTTCTGCAGCCAAACACAAATAGGAAATGTTTTGTTAGGTAATGTTGTACCCACACTCTCGTGAACAAAAACGATTCACAGTTTCCCAAATTTATTACGTAGACAATAAATCAGCTGAGAATCGCTCGCTAAACAGAATGGGAGCCTCATGAATAAAAACATGCTATTTAGCGCTACACCATGCCTGCGAGCTCACAGAAAACGGTTTTATAGATGCACCTGGTATAGGAAAATTAACTTTAATAAACGGTGTCAAGTGCCAGAATTGCATATAAACTTTATTGTACATACTACTGTTTCGCTTTGCACGCCGCGTTCTACGCAAACGCATTTCCGTCCGAATGCTGCCGGGAAAAAGCCATTTAAAACAAAAAAGAAAAAAATGGTAACGCGCGGCGCGCTCGGACACTTCCGGTGGGCGCCATTTTTTCTGTATTGCCAACAGATAAAATCTTTCCGGCCTACTGCGCAAACGCTAACTTGTATTTTAGTTATTTTATTCAATTGATGGACACAAGCAAAATAGACACGGTGTAAACAATATTGGTCATTAGGCTAGGGCATGCAAAATTAATTGAAAGTGAGTCAAAGCAAACTTCTTCATAGCTAATTAATTATTCATTGCCGACTTCTTTGTAGGCATCCTTCCTGTGGCGTAAGGGCAGAAACGTTAAATTTACTACAATGGCCTGGGAACCTCATACGCACGAAAAATTTAAAATCAATTGCATATAGATTGATATCGGTGTAACCACTTTTAAATGTGACTGTTCTTAAGATTCTGTATTTTATTTTCTGTGTGATTGTATAATCATACTAGCTGACTGGGAAAACGTTGTTTTGCCATTGAGCGGTGTGGAAAATAGGTTATGACTTACGACCTAGTCTCAGTAGGTATTTACTACCAAATGTAGACCGTAGTACCGAAAAAAAATCTCGTAAAATTCGGTCAAGCCGTTTCGGAGAAATTTGGTTACAAACACTGTGACACACGATAATTTTATAACTAAGAGAAGATAAGGAAATATGTATGGTTCATTTTATTGTCACGTAATACAGAGGTCTAGAGAAAGAAAATTTTGTATTAAATAATTGAAATTGAAAGGTTTTAAAATAATTGAACTAAAAAAGCTTTTCATTTTCCCTTATCGCGCTTGGCATCGGCAGCTAAAATTAAACACTAGGGCGACATAATTAGGAGAGAGCATTTTGCAGTGCCACAAAATTCAACGGTCGAATCTATGTAAATGGGATCGCTGTTCAATGTTGAATATTCAAATTGATGTCATTATAACATTCGGCCAAACCCGCTGGCCGTTTGGCCACCGGCCAGATGCATGTGTAATGTAATGTAATGAGTAATTTAAAGGCTAACTTTTTATGTTCACCGCTAGTTAAAACATAGCAAGCTCTATATAATATCCAACGAAGTTTCATTTTATTTCCTAACATAAGCTTTTACTCCTCTCTTTTCTTTTTTCTTTCTCTCTCAGTGAGAAAGGATTGGTTAAAGCTCACCAGACTGGCTAAATGCGGGTTGCCAGGCTTCATAACTCACAGAACCCCTACGTCATCTAAATACGCGTATAAAAAATAAAGATTTTACTTTGTATCTATAACCTCACATTTAAATCTAATGCAAAAGAAAAACACGAGAAAAAACAGTGACTGTCAGATTCCCTCGGATGTTGGCTGAACAAAACAGCACTTTAGCCCGAAAAGAAAAAAAAAGAACTAGAAGAGCGTTCTCAATTCAAAAATTGAATTGATCGCCCCATTGTATTCGAAATGTATCATTTGAGCTGTTATTATGTGCTCTCGCTCTATCTTGAATGCAACCTGGTAATCCAATACTTTTGTATGGAAGGCACTTAACGTCGCGATCTAGTTACGAAACGGCACAAGTGTAGTTAGAACTTAATTTTGTTAAGTGTTTTAGCGTTGAATGTTACATAAGGATGGGTTTGTTGCTGCTGTTAATGATAGTGTTTGCTTATTAAGTAAATTGTAAGGAAATTAATAGGTATTTTATATCTCAGTATTGTCAGTACCTACTGGTACAGTTAACAGTTATTCCCTCAGTCCTTCAGGTAGACAAGTGTGAAAAAGTCGAATTAAATAAATAAATTTTATTTCACCTATTTTAGTTTTGTCTGTCACATAAATCACACTAAAAAATTTAAGAATTGGCCATAACAAACATCACTAAACTCATTATTTTATATTAAATACAATTAATTTTATGTTAAATAATTAAACACTGTCTTTTCGAAACAATAGGTTGCAAGAAAATGGCTGACCTGGCTAACATTAACTACATAAGTTGTAGCGGAAATCAAACAAAATAAACTCGGTATCACGCAAAAAATAATGAATTTTATGTTTGAAAATGAAAAAATTTAAACGACACAAAAACTTAATCGTTTATAAGCAGAAGGAAGTACCGAATAAACGAGCGTGATAAATTAAATAAACAAGTTATTTATAAAAACCTCAACAGACCAACGGGCTTTTTATTAAAACCTTTGCGGTCGCTACATGCATCGACACTCGATAAAATAAATTAGTTTATGTTACTAACTCCATAGAGTTCATTTTTGCATAGCTAAATTATAGTTACAGATTAACTAAGCTATTTTGTATTGACTGAGAATCGAACCCACGCACCTTAGTTAATCCTATTAACCGAGCATTGTGGTTGCCCAAATAAATAATTTAGTTTTCAATTACGGTACGAGCGGGTACGAGTACCTTTTAAATTTTATTAAAGAATCCCATCCCATCATTTGGGTACAGTATTTAACACTAGAGTACACGCGCGGCCTACTATAGTAGACCAGGGTTAGTTTTTTTGTCGTAACTTTTTATTTTTGCATGCTAGAAGCTTGCGATTCCAGATAAGCCTCGTCTGGTATATTCTTCGCAACCTTATTACCCAACACAAGTCCTGCGCAAACGCATGTGCGAGTTATTTGGCGCCAAAAGCGCAGGCCTACTAAAGTAGTCCGCGCGTGTATTGATGTACCAAAATCAGGTAAGTAACTTTTCGTGTATTATCGAATTATAACGCTAAAATATTGCTAAATAGTGTAGTATATAGCGGACACCCTGTCTAGAGCCGCATTGCCGGAAGTCATGAGTGATCACATAAGTTCTCAAACATGTTTCTTAATTGAGAACACGCGATTCAGTGACGAAAAATTAGAATTGGTAAAAGAGCATATCGCCAATGATGCTGAAAGTAAAGATTTAATCTCGTACATCATAAACGGCTGGCCGAAACACAAGAAAAATGTTAATGAGAGCCTTAGGCTATTTTGGCAGCATAGAAGTACATTGCAGTACGCAGATGGTTTAATTTTCAACGGAGACGTTTTGTATATACCGCGAACTTTACGCAAATTAATGTTAGTGCGGGTGCATGAAGGGCACCTAGGTATAGATCGCTGCAAACAGCGAGCACGTGAAGTCATGTTCTGGCCCGGCATGTCCCGCGACGTGGAGCGCGCGGTGCGCGATTGCGAGACGTGCGCGTTGCACGCGCCGAGCCCGCGAGCTCAGCCGTTGCAACAACATTTCGTTCCGAATATTCCATGGCAAAAGTTAGGTTCGGATATATTTGAATACAAAAAGAAATATTATATTATTTTAGTAGATTATTTCTCGGGTTACGTGGAAGTAGATATGATAAAAAATTTAAGTAGCATGTCGGTGATACAATTTTTGAGGGAAAACTTTGCCCGCCACGGCGTTCCTTTGGAACTAATCACGGATAACTCTACGGCAGTCTTTCCCAAAGTGGGCGATAACGCCCCCTTGTGGGCGCTGCAGGTCTCAAGGGGGGCGGTAAGAGACCCAGAAAGAAAATGGGGGCGTTGTGTCGAGGCGGGGGGGTGATTTGTAATTTTATTTAGCTAGTAGGCCTCTTAAACAACCTCTTAACTGCAAGAGCTCTCGACTCTCAACAACAACTTGTGAACATCAACTAATATGAATTAAAAGATTGCTCAAACTCGATTCTATATTTCTCTCCGCGTAGTTCATATATCTGTCATATTTTATTGAATATAGAAAAAATGAATCATCATGTCAATCGGTCGCTCCGTTTCGTAATGAAAGTAGACACAAATAAAAAGGCAACAGACACACTTTCGCATTTTAATAGTTATTAGTACTCGTAGATATCTATCATGTTTAAACAAGTTTTTGTTAAATAACCCGAATTGTGCATTCCTGTAGCAGTCGGATGATTCATTGAATACTTGTTCGGACTTGTTGAGTACGATTGAGCGTCGAATGAGATTAACGAGTTTATGCATGTTTGTTTTATTCCTGTCGGTGCGTGCTGCTTAAGCATTTCTATATAAACAATGTAATATTTATTTTATTTTCATTTGTGGTCTCGCGCGTAATAGATGAGCACTACTTACACCTCCTCTACACTACTCGCGAAGTTGAACGTATTTCTCATTGCAAAACAATGTCGGAAGTAAAAAAGAAGAGACGGCAATACTGTGCGGAATATATTAAATTCGGATTTATTGAAAATCCCACAAACCCATCGTCGCCTTTGTGTCTTCTATGTCTAAAAACATTTTCGAATGAAGCAATGAAGCCTTCAAGGCTGCAAGATCATTTGAATAAAATGCATCCAGATAAGAAAGACAAGAATGTAGCATATTTTCAAGACCTAGAGAAGAAGCATAATACACAGCCAAGTGTAGCAAAACTATTTTCGGCGGCTGCTAAGCAAGATGACGACGGACTTCGAGCTTCGTACAATATCTCTTTGTTAATTGCTCAAAAAGGCAAACCACATAACATCGGAGAAGAGTTAATATTGCCAGCAATAAATGAAGTAATAACTACTGTGCTTCATAAACCGGCCGCAGATATTATCCGAAAAATTCCTTTGAGTAATAATTCTGTGCAAAGACGAATTGATGAAATGGCTGAAAACATTGAAGAATCATTGTGCGATCACCTGAGGACAAGTCAATTCTCAATTCAGCTCGATGAGTCCACTTTACCAACTAATGAAGCATTGTTGTTGTCTTACGTGAGGTTTATTAAAGATGAGAAAATATGTGAAGAACTATTATTTGCTAGAAATTTAGAGACCGATACAAAAGGTGAAACCATATTCAATACATTGGAAAAGTTTTGCGATGAGAAAGAGATTCCTTTGAAAAATATTATTTCAGTTGCTACGGATGGCGCTCCGGCTATGACAGGGTGCCATAAAGGCTTCATAGCGTACTTAAAAAATAAAATTCCAGATGTCCTTGGTGTACATTGCGTTATTCATAGACAACATTTAGTTGCTAGAAACTTAAGTGAAAAACTATTTCAATCACTGCAATATGTCATCAAAGCAGTCAATAAAATCCGCAACAGCTCTTTGAATGATAGATTATTTCATCAGCTTTGTGTTACTAATGACGAGGATTTCAACCGTTTGTTGTATCATACTGAAGTTCGTTGGCTATCAAGAGGCAATTGTCTGACTCGATTTTACAACCTGTTTGACTCTGTTATAGAGTTCTTGGAAACTAAAGATACAGAATTGCACGACAAGCTCATAACATCAAAAAATGATATAGCTTACATGACAGACCTGTATAAATTATTCAACGACATGAATCTCCAAATGCAAGGCGATAAACTAAATTTAATTAAAACAAAAAACGTCGTTGCTGCTTTCGCAGCCAAACTGCTTCTACACAAAAAGAATCTGGGCAGACGTGAGTTTCACAATTTTCCAAATTTATCAGTATCATGCAGTAACGACGAATTGTTTGCCTACTGCCAACATTTGGAAAACCTCCACATTGACTTCACCGAACGATACCAGGACATTTTGAACTTGGAAATACCAGACTGGGTGTTGGATCCGTTTTCAAATGTCAACACAGCAATGTCACCTCAGCTGGAAGAAGAACTTATAGAATTGACAACAAACGAGGAAATAAAAATCAAGTTCAAAAATGGTTACCAAGAATTTTGGCTACAAAAACCGATCCCGCAATTGTACCCTGGATTGTGGTCAATCGTTCAACGATTCTTGATAGCATTCCCATCGTCATATTTGTGTGAACGTGGATTTAGTGCTGTGACAACATTGCTTACTAAAAAGCGAAATCGTTTGCTTGTTACCGAACGTGGCGACTTGCGACTGTTCTTGAGTAAATTGGAACCTGATATCAACAAACTTATTAAACAGCATCAGATTCATCCTTCACATTAGTTTTTATATAAGGATTGATTATTTTAGTTATATTTTTAATAAAAGATACTCTGTTTTAATACTATAAAGTTGCGTTTCAATAATCATTCTTATTGGCAGGTGGAGCCCGTAAGAGTTAACTTGAGACCTTAAGCGCCGTTGTATGTTACCTACTGCGCTCAGGTTTCAAGTTGCGGGTTATAGTAAAAGTTTCGTTTAGAATTCTCCGTTAATATACATATATAGGTCACAATAATTAATTAATTCAATTTGAAGTTATAGTGGTTTTTAAATAGGTGAAAAAATGGGGGCGCTAAAAAAATATTTATTCTCAAAGTGGGCAGTAGACAAAATAAGTTTGGGAACCACTGCTCTACGGCTTATAGTTCGCGTGAATTCAAACATTTCATGCACGAATGGCAAGTGCGTCACGTGACGTCGTCGCCGCACTATCCGCAGTCAAATGGGAAAAGCGAACGTACTGTGCAAACTGTAAAACGAATGCTTAAAAAATGTATCGATTCAGGACAGGACTTTTACGTCAGTTTACTTAATTACAGAACGACGTCGCGAGATGGGTTAGACTCACCGGCACAGATTCTTATGGGTCGGAGGCTCAATACGAAATTGCCGATTAATCATAAGTTATTGCGAGAAAAGGTAGATAACGATACTAATTATGAATACATATTAAAACGTCAAATGGAAATGAAACAGCAATTTCACAAGCGTGCCACCCCGCTTAGGGACTTAGCGTCAGGTGAAAAAGTTATTCTTGCTGATGGCACAACTCGTAAACCTGTCTCGGTAGTGGCCCGCGCGCCGGAGCCGCGCTCCTACTTCGTGAGGGATGATAGTGGTCGCTTGTGTCGCCGCACGCGCCGGCACCTCATAGCTCGTGCGCAGCACCCTAAGCCACCTAGCGCCGCCGGTGACCACAGCGTTAAACCGCCAACGTCCAGCACTGACGGCTCTGGCGACGATCAAGACCTTTCGGAGCCAGATACTATGTTAAAAATAAAGGCTTATATTATGGCCAAAAACAAAATTATAGATAACAAGAATATTTAGAATTTGTCTTTAAAATTGTGTTGTTTTTAATTGTGTGGAAAGGTAAATTATTGTTCAAGTGCATTATATAAACTCATCTCTATACCAATTGTATCGTATATTAGAATGATAATTTAACTTTATTCTTAAGTAAGTATGTTTTATAATTTAAATTTTGTAAGAAGGGAGATGTGGTATATAATGTGGGTAGTTATATAAAAGATCATAGAATAAATCAGTATTGCATCAGCAGGCGTTTGATTACCACAATTCTCCAGCTATGTTATGTATGTATACTTATACATTTGTTTAATTATTGTTATTTTAAAATTGGAAAATGTTAATTTTTTATTTTTTACATATAATTTATAACATTAACGTCATGAGTGATTCACAAGTGGAAACACTTGTGAATCTTTGTTGCTACTTAAGCTAGACACTGATGATGAAGATGTGACAGAGAGTGAAGATGATAAAGTTGAGCCAGAACCAGACTAACAACAGGCCCTACTTCTGCATGAGTCAGAGTTTCAGGAAAATGAAGAGGAAAGGTTAAATGAAAGGTCTGACGAAACATCAGATTCGGATAACACTCCACTCTATCTGGATGGCGCGTTCTAGTCTATAAATTGACGAACGGAACCATTTGGCACAAAAATATACCATCGGCAACGCGAACTCGAACCCAAAACCTAAGTATTAGATAAGCAAGCCCAAAAGGAGATAGAGCTAGAAATGTTAAGGATCCATTATCCAGTTTCAAACAATCCGAACCCGACAACTTAAATTGAGGATTGGGGCACTTTTCGGCAGCACAATTCAGGATTCCCAAGTATCTAAGTCATGATTTGACACCAAAGACAGCACGAGATGGTCGATGTGCTCTCTGCTCGAGAGCCCGAAATCGGTTGACAAAAAAGTGGTGAAAGACTTGCTACTAGAAGATTTTTCACGATCACTAAGCAGTAGTATATCCTGAATGCTACGAAAATGAAGAAAATAGTAATGGAGAGTGATTTTAATAAAAACAAAAATACGTTGATCTCAGTATTGCCATTTTTCTTACTTTTTCGTAGATATTTAATAAATTGCTAATTGTTCACAATTTTAAATATTTTATTTAAATTGTATTGTTGTAATGTTAACTTAAATAAATATTTTTTCCATTCCATTTGTTATTTTAATCAAATAGTTATAAATATACAATTTAGTGACTTTTTAAAATGGGCTACTATAGTAGGCCACGCGTGTACTCAAGTAACAAAAAGAGGCGCGTGTACCGTAGTGTTAAGAATATTCAACTCCATCAAACTCCATACAAAATTTAATAAATATTTTGTTTTATTGAAATTTGACTGTCAGGTTGAGGTAAACATAAACAGACTTCAAACTGCATTTCACAAAGATGATGTTAGTAGTAGTGAATTAAAACATAACTGTAAAGCGTAAATCATAAATAGGTACTCTACATAACTAAAACACATTATTATTATTGTAATGTAAACATAAAATATCTTTCGACCTGACTCTTAACTCAAAGTCATCATTCAACATTGTATAGAAAGCTAAAGTTTCCCATATCAATCAAGTCAACAAAACAAGAATGTTTCATAAGGCCAATAAAATGTTTTTTAATAAAAACAATAATATAATAACGTATTTAGCGAGACCGAAAAATCATGATCGTTCTGTTTTTAAGTGTACCTTAAGTTATAAGGGCAATTTAAGCGGGCACAATTGTAAGGACTCAAGAGGCGTGTTTTGAGTAAACACTCGATACGTATTTGAGTGGTATAGTTGGACGTATATCACGGAATACTTAACGTGATATTTAAATTAAACAGATTGTTATTGAATATACTTTCATATTTAATAACTAAAAAGAATAAAATACAATGTTTTGTAAATCCTACCGCTTTTAAATTGTTTGTCGAAATAATCACTTATTAAAGACACACTTGTTTTTAAAAGTCTAAAATTATTTACTAATACAATCCCAACAATACATATTACATTTAATGTGTAGAATTGATAACATTTTATTTTACAGTCGGTTAAAAGCAAATAACCCAAATTATCAACTCACTGTAATAAGTAAGTACATAGATAAGTAATTTGAAATATTTTGCTACGCATTGAAGTGATAAGATAAACTAAGCGGCAATTGATTTATCAGTAAGTAATTAGTTTTGATTTTAGGGAGCTACATGCATTGGCATTATGGCTTATCTTTTTTTAAAGATTAAGATAGATATCAGTTATCACCATCAGCAGTTGGTGTATAAACAAGTGCTTTATCAAAGTCATGTCTTTTTTTAAATTAACGTGTTTGTTTAAAACAACAATCAGTAACATTAAACATAAGCTAAAATTCTGGAATTCTGGAAACCCATTATATTTTAGGTAATGAAATTAAAACTTATTAAAAATTATATCAACATGTTTAGGTATATGGACTTGGATGTATTGCATTGTCACTTGAATTTGTGACATTATTTTCTCAAAAATTTCCCCAAGGCAATTCTATTTTTTATTTTAACGTACTTATTAATTATTAAAAACTTAAAATTCACGTGAGCGTAGCCGCGGGCAATGCCTAGTTACCTACTTATCAGTATCAACAATCGCTTTTGCGTCATTTTCTTTGATTGATTTTGACGCGATTTTGGCAAAATTCCAAAATATGGAAAGTCCAATGAAATTCAAGTAATTTAGACATTAATTCAACGCAAAAATAATATCTAATATTAACGATTTAAAAATATTTCAATAATGCAATACAGAGGCAAGAACATATTGTTTAATAAAGTGTTTGAATAGATAAGAAAGACGTTTTAAGACATTGTTGCAAAGTTGTATAAAATAATAATTATTTTAATAAGGTGCACAATAATTGTACTCCTACAAAACTTAACTACATAACCTTATTCCTCCTTCACCTTTCTACCATAGGACTGCATGAGAGCGGTGGCATCCTTATGTGGTTGACATCCAACAAACTCGCACGAAAGGTTTTTCTTCCACGTTTCTGATTGTTATTTGGGTGATGATCTCGGAATAGAAATTAAACACAGTGGTCTCGAACATAGCTGTATTCCGACTAAATCGAATGACAAGCGCGGGCGCAGCCGCGCGTTCCAAATAATTCCACTACCCACAAAACATTATCCTAACACTGATGCTAACCGCTAAGGTGTGGAACGCCCTTCCAGCCTCCGTGTTTCCAGGTCAAGTACAACCCAGGCCTTCAGGAGACAAGTGAATAGGCATTTTCTAGGCAAGCGCGCTCCAACCTAGACCTCATCATTACTTTCCATCAGGCATGATTGTCGTCAAGCACAAGCCTATCTGTTGCAAACAATGTTCAATTGTTGGCAACACTGAGGTGAGTGTGGCAACACTTTAGTTGTTACACAATATGTCTGCCAATACGCTGTCCATGTAAGCGATCAGACTAAAAAATAAATAAAAGTGCAGTGAAAATGTGAGCTGTGTTTTAATAATTATGTGCAGCCATGGTGCAACCTAAATAGCTATTTATACGTCGATGATTCGACAGAGATAATACGTCGAGGAGTCGATCACTATCTACAAATTAAAATTAAAAAATAATAATTATTTAAAGTAGTACAAATCTTACTCGTACGAGTATCAAGAGCAGCAGGTCGCCGTATGCGCTGCGCGGGTGACGTCGGCGGGCACGTCACAATGGGCGTGCGTTATTGTATGAATCGCGTTTTTTGAGTGAAATCGATCGCGAGCGGCCTCTGCCCGACATTATACTGTATTTATTTACGCATTGTTACAGAATAGTCCTTTGCTGTGCCGATAAAAGTATCCGAAGGACAATAAAACATAACGGACAATAGTGCTTCAATCGCCAATAATTACGTACAGATAATGCTCTTCTTTGTAGAATTGCTTCAGCCAAAGCTATAATGACCGCAAAAGCAGTTAAATTTTCTGTTAAAAATTCAGTTTGTTTGCACATAATAAGATTTTGCCTAACGAAAGAAATGTGCAAAATTATCCTTTGTCAGAAAACATGTGTACCTATGTGTTTTTCTCCAAAAAGGAAAATTTACGGTATATAATTAAGTAATTGATATTGGATAAAGACATCAAATTATATTATTTTTGTTTTAACGTTAGGTATAGGTACCATAGTGAAAACCTATTTGCGTAAAACTGCTTTAAGTTAAGTACTAAAACTATAGATACCTACTAGATAGAATCTGTTATCAGAACACACTGTTAAAGAAACTGTCCTGTTGAAGTTCAGGGGACAGCATTGATGATTTCTGATCAATGTCTCAAAAATACTTTGAATAATACATGCCATTACAATAACATACGAAGCAAAATCACCGTAATCGAAACGCAAATCAATGCACATTACAATAAATTTCTGCTTACGTAAAAAGGATGTGAGCGGAGCTAAACTCGTTTCCTTAAACTAGATTCACACATTTTTATGAATGATTGATGGGGACTCGATGCCAAGGCTAAGAGGCCAGCGAATGTTTACAAGATTCTATAAATATGTATGAGGAGGCGTTCCTCACATCTTGACATCGCTACTGGCTGGTCCATTCCCGTATTGTGCTCCCATCAACATGCTTTCAACTTATTAAGTGGCTGTCTCTTCGCTTTTCTATAGCTAGATAATAAGTTTTAATAAAATTGCCGTAAAGTATAAAACTATTACCTTTAGGTATAACCCGGTATTTCACCACGCAATCCTACAGAAATGGTGTGCTTAATGTTTCACTAATTAAAAGAAATAATAATTTTTCTTTCAATTATTTTGACACCCGAAATTACGTAGCTATGCACAATGGATAGAGTCCGACCGAAACTGGTTTTCCGGCCGAAACCGAAACCGAAACCGAATATTCGGCCCTGGCTTCAGTTTCGGCCGAAACCGAAACCGAAACCGAAACTCATGTGGTCAAGTATAAAATTCCTTAAAATACTGAAATTTGATGCATTTTACACATTAGAATGTTTACGTCGGACGATAACGCACTAAGTTTTGTTGCTACGGAGCTATCCGAACAGCGCACGACAACTCCCGAACAGGGGCGCCGGCGTCCGCCAGTGTTGCCGCGAGAAACGAAGCTAGGAGAGCGTGCACGACTGCTTCCGAAATCAGTTTCGGTTTCGGCAA
This sequence comes from Coenonympha glycerion, assembly GCA_963855885.1. Taxonomy (NCBI): domain Eukaryota; kingdom Metazoa; phylum Arthropoda; class Insecta; order Lepidoptera; family Nymphalidae; genus Coenonympha; species Coenonympha glycerion. The sequence goes on along the minus strand of OY979633.1, from coordinate 12,453,496 downwards.
AAGTTTCGGCCAATTTAGGCCGAAACTGAAACTGCCGCCGAAACTTGATTTTTGGCCGAAACTCGGCCGAAACCGAAACCGAACTTCCGGTCGGACACTAACAATGGAATCAGAATAATTCTCTCTGAATCTTCAAGTACTAATTTAACTCTAAAGCAAAAAGTCCCAAATGCAATTTACAAATTCCATTGCATTATTGTAACATTTTTTGACCTTAGGGATAAACCACAAGCAATATTATTATTTTTTGGCACTAGAGAGGATCGATCAAAAATTTCTTCGACATAAATGTCTTCAGCGAATGTTTCTTAAATAAAATGGTCCAAGTGCTCTACATCTGCTGCTATAGAACTTAGAATAATTAGAGCGAACAGTATTGTCGGTATTGAGAGAGGCAACAAAGTATACATTACAACAAAAAATAAACTCAAGTATGTAGGGTCGCAATGACTGTTAATTCCTTGTCATTGTATGGTTCCATACCATGATGTTTGTTCTTTTTGAAATGAAATGTATCGTTGAAAATGCATACCTCTCGATACAGGGTTGTGAGAGTCGTGAGAATTGTTTCACAGGCTTTATTATTTTGATCAACAGTTAGTGGTTTTTAACAGTGTATTGTTTAAGATGTAATAAGTAACTAGAGTCTCATAATTCATTACTTAAGTTAAAAATTATGAAAACCCTAGGTTTTATCCGCGACTTCAACCACTTGGAATTAGTTTCTTATAAATCCCTCTGTCCCATTTTTGTTCCTGTGATTCTCTTTCCCGCTCCCAACTTGCTTTCATGGAACTTCACTAATCACTATACCTTGTATTGATATAGCGATAAATTGGTAAAGCAAATGTCAGTTTTATGCATTTATCCAGCGGGAGCCGTGGTTTTTCCGAGATAATAAGAAGTCTTTTATTCAAAAATTTAGCAATATTCCAAAATCGGTTCAGTAACTGTAATGTGATTGAGTTCATTCAAACATTCAAACGTATAAATTTTTAATATAAGTAAGTACAAGAGCAATAAGATCTATAGAAACATGTCATATTTTGACTTTAGTTAAATTCGTACCTTTACCTTTTTCGTGCTTTTATGAAGCAGATCTAGAAGTGGCAGTAATCAATAATGCATCTAAAACACCTTACGTAGACCAATAACTCATAACTTAGATACTGTTTAGTAACAGTATTGTCATGGGAGTCAATCGTTTCATCTTGACACAATTGTTCGGGTGTTATGACACATTAGTCCCAAAGTCCGCGGGGGTGCGGCTGGACCCCAAGAGAACCCTTATTCAGTCAAGTCATCCAGAGGGATACGTTATCCCCTGGGACTCAATTGAGAGCTGTTTTTTTTAAATACATTTGAATGTTCATAGTTAATCTGTTTGATCTTCCTTTATATTTTGTTTTTAGTGAGGAAATGTACGGTAGTGACGTTTTCACTATCGTTTATACAGCAATTAAGCTTAATTTTTTTGGCATGTAATTGCAATCTACATGCTTTAATAAAACGATTTTGCCGATTTATCTTATCTTTCTTTATTTCCACTGTGGCAGTAAACGCTTCGGCGGATATTGTTAACATCATACGATAAAAAATAATTAGTGACAACTAATTTAAGACTCTACATTATATAATTATTAATAATTGCATTAAATTTTTCGGCGATTATCGTATTCATACCAAATTATGATGTTTTATTAGTGCACCTATATTTGCTTACACACTTGTAACGTGTATCTCAGACATAGTTGGCGGATGTTTCTAGAGATTGGTCACTGTGGTCACAATACGTGTATAATAGTATCAGAACGATCCATACAGCCAGCAGAATACTGGCAGAAGTTGTAATGTAGAACTATAACGCCGTGGAAAGACGTCGCCACAACCCGGCGCGTCACGCGAGCCCCGTGCTCTGTTCGGCAGGACGATGGCATTGGCCAAGATGTATGAGGTCTTCTCATTGATTAAACTTATTAAAGGATCAGCACTTACTGACGTCACGCACACATTTTTAGGCTCCCCCTGAAGCCGGATTTTTGAGGTGTCAAAACTGTAAATGACGCTAATGTATGCAAACGACAGCGGTATGTGCTGTCAGCGATACGAAATGTATGAAGCGCGACGCTATATTTGAGAAATTTTTGGCTTCAACATACGTCACATCTTTCCCGTTCTCTTAGCGTAACGTATTTCGTCATTGGGTCTTCACTCTTCCACATAAACTAGTGCATTACAACTGCTCCCGCTGACGACACGCCAATGCCAATGCTCATGCGCTGCCGGTTGTATGCCGAGTGCATTAGGGTGTCGGTACTCACATTGTGCAGTTTGTAGTAGAGTCCACACGCGTTGCACACGGGCTCGCCGTTCTGGTTGCGTCGCCACAGCGTCGTCGTCGTGGTCTTGCAGTTGGCACACGACGTGCCCGCCCGCCGCGCCGCACTCTGTAGCGACTGGAAAAACAAAGCATGAGGTTAAATTCACTGAAAATCTGAATTTTTTAAACTATCAATATAGAGTCCTATGAATAGACATATATACACGGGATCCGGCGAACCGCGCAAAAAATCTCGCCAGTTTACTGGTGTCAAAAGTGTTTGTTTTGACACCAACGGCGTCATTAGTAACCCAACCGCAGTATTGTTTATGGACCGCGGTACGTGTCAAAGATCTCTATCCTTGTTATTGGTCCGCTCGCGCTTTTCCACAGAGACGGATTCCGCCATTTTATGGCGTATTAGGCGTGGGACAAACCTATGGCGTTACTTTTTCTTGTATGAAGAAGGTGTAAGTAAAATGTAAAGATGGGCTCATCCTTAGGTTCATTTTGGCAGTCCTATAAAAGTCATATAAAGGTAAAAAAACGTAAACAGTTTCAAAAATGCTCATGATCATCGTAATATCAAAAGCACATATTTAACGTCACTTGCAAAACCGATGAATATTAAAGTTAAGAACAATCAAACGATAAGAGCGGGTCGCAAAACTGTTCGCCCGACAAAAAGTGAACATTGGAACAAGGAATCAAAAAAGCGGGTAGCTATCGGAGGGCCCTCTTACGCACCTGCCCATTACTACACGTCAATCAAACAAAAAATATCCACGGCATGCGGTGGCCGTTTTATACAGTCCACAAAAGTGCCTCACTCAATTAAAAATGCATTCGTCCTAAACCGACACGAAAATAAAACGAGCCGCACAATCCGACTCATAATAAATCCATTAATTTGTCATGTCATTTATCGAACAAAAAGTATTGAGGTCGTAAAATATTACATACAAACTATTCGGAGCGTCGCGTCTGATCGATTCTCGGTAACTAGTATCGAATACTACCGAGATTATCGTGACTGTACCGTCGGTATTGTCCGGTTTTATATTGTTGGCGACTGTATCGTTCCCTGGTGCGGACTTCAGTGTACTGACGAGTTCGAAAACCAAACCTCTAACCGATAATTTTAATAAAATCAGGCATTAAACGCGCGGCAAATGTCCTTAAACATACAAAACGGCTATATTACAATAACCGTGATATCGTGATCAGATAAAAGTAATCTAAACGAGTAGATACATACGTATTTGTGTCAGACGAAGGTGATGCACTAAGCGTGTTTATGAAACACAAAAACAATGGAGTCCGACATGAAGTAACGATTTTAAAATCAATACTGGTTATACCTGTTGTACACGCCGGTACTGCATATTGGAATACCTAAATATTAAATGGCTCGCGTCAATATTCGCCTCGTCATGGCATCTCCTTTGTGCCAGAATGAGATTAGAGGTCGCCATATTAGCCGGAGCCATCAACCAAATCTTTTTCTTCCTATTGAAGAACGACTCAGGTCGACTTCAATCTGTATCCTTGTCAAAGAAATAACTAATTTTGTCCCCGAATACATAATACAGATACCGAATAAAGTATTTCATAACACAATTTATTTTTTTGTGAAACAAATGATTAAATAAAATTTAACTGATCCTTTGTCAGGTGGTTAGACAATAGGTATCTACTGTTAATAGATAATATTATTATTTGAAGTGATTATAAAATGGTACTTTTGTCTAAATGACCAGTGTATATGTGCTATCTGTGAGCTTCGCCTACCCACCCTATAGAATAGATTAGTATATAAACACAAAAGACGTGTTCTTCGAGTACTAACGCGTTAAATCATGGACCTAATCATGCGACATCAGAGCTTTTTGGCAATTTCTTAATCATTTTGCCTGCAAAGTGGCCTGACTTCGGGAATCCGTATTTTGAATCTATTAACGTATACATATCAGTGTAGTATATAACAGATTTTTAAATCTGTTATAGACTATACTTGTTCAACCAATCACTTCATTCAATGGTGTCGATTCTTTGTACTCTTTTTAACTCTTAAGGTAAGACACATCAATATACCTCTCATAAAATAACCACACTCGAAAGCAGAATTACTCTCGTAAAGCGAGACAAAAATTAACTGGAGGTTTTACGACTCAATTACGCGAAACCGATTTCATAATCTGCAGATAAGGTTTTCTCATCAAGCTATAACACCCGCTGCAGCCGCCCAGTCCCAGGGGAGAGCGCCGTCTAAACCGGAGGGGTACAGACTAAGCCGATTATAAAAGTCAACCGGTCGTGGGGGCGCTTTTATTTCCATGGAAAAACGGCTGTTTACTCGTAATTTTATGACCGATATTACTTTCGATGCCTCAGACAGCGATAAGGCAGAAAACACTACAAAAATCACGTTCTTTCTTGGATAAAAACCATAATGCATTTAACCAACAACATTAAGAAATAATGGGTTTTGGGGTGGGTGTCTTCTCAAGGCAAGGCATATTTACCAACCTACGTCATATACCCTCGTATAGTTAGTTTTAAGCCGGCTATAAGTATAGTATTGTATTTATCACCGTATAACCGTACCATGTACAGAAAATCAAATATCAGACACTTAAGAAAGGATGTAAAATAAAAAATATTGAATTTCAATTCGATTCTTCTACGTTCACTGAAGTACAACAAGAAATTATCATTAAATTTTCTGTAATAATCGTTTAATCATGTGGATACACAAAGGACATGGCCGAAACTTGTATGGAGCTGTGCCCTGGAAAAAAAATATTCATGGCCATCGACAAACAGTACGTCATATTAAAGCTTATAATTATGACTTTACAATCGTTTAGTTTTTTTGATCAGAAAACTAGCGAGAGACGGAATATCAGCATAACAACTTGCAACAAAATTCGCATATATATTTTTAATAGCAATGATTTTTTATTAAAAAATGATGCGTATTGGTTATGAACTTATTAATTTTTCATATTACAAATCTTAGAAAATGCGAGTAAACATTTTGAAAAACAATTCTTTAATAAAAAATCATTGCTATTAAAAATATATAGGCGCATTTTGTTGCAAGTTGTTATGCTGATATTATGTCTCTCGCTAGTTTTCTGATCATAAAAACTAAACGATTGTAAAGACGTAATTATAAGCTTTAATATGACGTACTGTTTGTCAATGGCCATGAATATTTTTTTTGAGGGCAGATTCCGGCCATCTTATTTCTTAAAAGCCGACAACGCATTTGAAGTTCTTTTGGTGCTGCAAATGACCAACCATGGCGGCGGTGATCTCCGCGGCCCGCTCGTGTGTTCGCGATGACTTTAATTTTTTTTTTTATGAAAGAGACTATCAGAACTAAGAATAATAACATACTTAATTGTTTTTCAAAACCACATTGGAAACAATTTGAATTCAAAAAATACCGGTTAATATTTTTTTTAGTTCGAGAATACCTTGAAAAGAGACAACACTTAATTAAAATTAAGAACTTCAAATTCCCGTGTACGAAGAAAAAATCTAAGGCATGCGGACACTTGCGTTCCGTAAACCAAAATATCTAAAGAGTTTTATTAATTGTTAAACCCATTTCACTGTCAACAACATTCCTCTGCGATCGATATCGTGCAGGCTTCCAAAAAATGGCCATCACACAGACAACCGTTTGCCGACAAAGATAAAAAAGCTTTATACACACAAAATACTCGTACTTAGCCCAAATCCAGTACATATTGTCATGGCACTCTAATTTTCAGTGTAGTGTAAACTCAAAGGACGCGATGACAAAATCAGGGATCCCTTTGTGTTGTGACATGAACAAAAACGGATCCATTGTTGTCGACTCTGGACTAAGTATAGCCATGATAATAGAACATACATATTGCTGTCTTCTACAAGTGGTCAAACGAAGTCTTTATCTCGTATACCTACTTATTACTCTAAATTGATGAATGTTGTTTAATAACAGTAATTCAGTCCAAAGGGAACATATCCCGGTTGCAATACCCGGTACCCGGTAGGTTTTGGAAAAGTATAGATAATTATTTGTTTTTAATTTTGAAAATATAGTATTCTATTTCTACTTTAAGAAATTTATATGTATAATTAAGTCATAACTCGTTTACAATAAGGATTATTCTACAAGCTGTGAGAAAAGTAACTCAGTTATTTGGTCTGGCATATAAGTTATAGTAGACTTGCTGACCGGGCAAACTTTGTTTTGCCATGTAATGGTATAAAAATAATTTTTGACCTATTCTCAGACCTTACTTACGTACCTACACACAAATTTTTATAAGAATCCGTCGAGCCGTTTCGAAACAGTTTGGTTACAAACACTGTTACACGAGAATATTATACAAATTACATCAGAACTCTTACAAAGAAGGTATTTTAAAAAGCACAATATTGTACTACAAACAGAGAGAGCACAAAGTTTATCCACACCGAATTCAATGTGAATAATTCAATTAAGCCAATGAACGAGCACTCGTTTTGATAATTAACCAACAAACAGCAAACGGATTAGTTTCACTCCAACTCGCTCGAAGTCAGATAATTCAATAAGCTACCCACATTAAAAACATATTTCTATCAACCCTGCCCTCCCTCCGATCCAATCAGCCTTATCTCCCCGACCCTCGGCAAACACCTCCTAATCAAATCAAATCACAGCCTCCGTCTTCCCTAATCTATCCACCTATCTACGCTTAAACATAAAATTATATTACAAAAAGGGATGGTTACCTACAACCCCTCATATATTTGCAAACACAGGCAGAATTCGGCCCGACGGAAGCGTCCCTCCGAAACGCCCGTATAACTTCGTAAAACAGTGCTCGTCTACAGATCCTCCTACACATAGACGAGCTCCGTGCAGTCACATCGCACACACAGCCGCCTATCAGCATATCTACGTCATCTAGATCCCACTACGAGAACCCCCGGGAGGGAGGCAATCCATTTACCGGAGAGCCCTCACCGCTCAAATTCCTCTCCTACACAAATAAACTTAGAGATGACAATCGCATGGCAAGAGCACTATTTTTAAAGGTTTACATGGCCCCTAGCAGTGAAAGCGCGGAATCGATGTAGCCTTTACCCCTCGCCCCGCACCAGTTTTTCCGGCGTTCCGTCCTTATCAGACCGGAGCGATTAGATAAAGAGAGATAGAGCGTGAAAATAAAGATTTTCATCGTGTTCACCCACACAGAGTTAGTTTCAGCTTTTAATGATATAAGGCCGTTTTGCGTGTGTGCTGGATGGTTATACGGGAGGTTTCGTGTAGGTTTTACATCACGAAGAAGGCTGTTATAAAATTCAACGCAGGTTTAGGGTGAAAAATGAAGTGAAAATAATAGAGTGAGTGTCACATTTTACTTCTCATCTTATAAACTCAATTAAGTACCTACCTTACAAACATTCTGGTTTAAGAAATTTATTGTCTCGTAAAAAGTATACAATACTCACTTAAACGAAACTTAAGGCTAATTAATATAATATTTAAGTATAGTAAGCGTTTGCACGTACTTTGGTCTTGTAAATAGTCACTTATAGAAATTTGCAAAGCTCGAGTCGTATGAACATAAACACACTACGGATCTTTCAATCCAATTTTAAAGACTAGGCACTAGTAAAGAGTCTGACTTAACAGGTATGGCCAATGCGAGTTATCGACCTTTGCGAACATTATGGTGAACTTTTTAGGAATTCAGGTCTCTTGAAGGTGCTATCTTTCTGCTTCACAAAAGGATTGAGAAAATTATAAAGTTGAACCAGCAGCCTTTCTAATTTCGGTCATGCCTGGGGTTTCGACGTACAATATTAATTTGTAACCTGCTCAATACGGCGTTTCAATAAAAAGTGACAGCCGAACAAGATAGATACAGCTCAACAGCCGGCATAGGCCGAATTTTTATGAATCCGTTACGATAACAAAGGCGGGCCGGTTGCCCAAGAGGAGACGGAATACGGGCCCGATACGAATCGCACCGGATTGACACATCGAGCCGCCACGTACCGCCAGATTACATCGTGTACGTCGTAATCGACGCGCGCGTCACGCCAACTTATCTGGCTTTAAAAATACTAATGATAATATTGATAAATCATTATACCACGGTGTCTTTTACATGGGGCTGAAGGAAAAAACATCATGGTGTTGTAAAGTTTAGCACAGCGTTCCGTAACACCGCCTACCTGCTAGTAACGGACTCATACTCGTATTGATAAATCATTATACCACGATATCTCTCTCATGGGGGTGAAGGAAAAAAACCTCATGGTGTTGTAAAGTAACACAAGCACAGGGTTCAAATATTATATATGTACGAATATAAACTAAACGTAAGTGCAAATTGTTAATATAATCTTAGAATCAAATTATGTAGTTAAATTACAAAATATATAATAACTAGCTGACCTGGCAAACGTTGTTTTGCCCTTAGGGGTAGTAAAAAATAGATAAATTGAGATTTAAACTATCCTATCTCTCAAGTTGGATCGAACTGCACATGGTGTGCGAATTTTATTATAATCGGTTAAGTGGTTTAGGAGTCCATTGAGGACAAACATTGTGACACGAGATTTATCGTATTAAGAATATTGCCAATTTTATTAAAATTAAATCTATCTAAATTAAAATTAAATCTAAAATAATTTAAAAAAGAAGTGAAAAAAAATATAACAATAAGAACTAATTTTATTTTAAGCGTCAAAGTATTCCTCCGAATCGGTGTCAACTGGAAAAGTGCCCAGAAGGCTGGCAGCATTGCCACGCTGGATGGCAATGCTTATCCTCTTATTATTGCCTATTGCAATAATCAGCTTGAAACAATAATATGAAAAGTGCCACTATTAGCAGTATAGGTATACCTACGTTCGATTGAGCATAACGGTGGAAGTGATAACACTAATTTTCGGGGTTATCAATATTGATAATCTCGATTGATAAGAACTTACAGCGACTGTGTATTTGCCGAAGGTTGCGCAAGCCATATCTTTTGTGTAGCATAAAGTAGTTTTATTTATTTATTTTAATATTAAAATACAAATGATTTCATTATTGATGGGAGCCGATTAGGGATATGATAACGGGACATACCTACTATAAAAGATGGTGAAAGTATGATGGTGATTCTGAAAGGTAGTTTTTTTAATGATTTTCTAGGGAAAGGGACGATTCAATTGACAGAAAGTAAGAAATTAATAGAGTACGTTGATTTGGTTTTTATGTCAGGACCTAAGTACCTGAACATAATACTTATGTATCGGATTATCACTAATATATTATGTATAAAATTCGCATGTCAGAGTGTTAACCTGCAAACTCCTCCAAAGCGGCGGGACCGATTTTTATGATTTTTTTGTGTACATTCGGTAGGGAGGTAAGAAAAATGGGAAATGCTTTCCAAAAAACCAACTTCAAATGCCACTACAAAGAGTGAAATAATTTTTATTTAAATTTTAGGTACCTACACCAATTCGAAGTCGGGCAATTACAATCCCTAATAGTCCTTCTTACTTACTAATTGATGTGCGAAGAAATGACGAAGTCATAGACAATCGCCCGACTTCGAATTGGTGTAGGTACCTAAAATTTAAATAAAAATTATTTCACTCTTTGTAGTGGCATTTGAAGTTGGTTTTTTGGAAAGCATTTCCCATTTTTATTTTATACTTTTTAGTGGAAAACAATAAAATGCACAAGGCGTTGTAAAAATATCCAAATTGCTTGAGGTGTGTTCATAAAATCTGAAGAGATACCTCAAATTCACCAAGATCCCATCATCAGACCCTGACTTGATGACTTTAGTCATCAAATCAGTATCTGCTAGCAAATGCACCAGTAACTATAAAAAATACCCAACTCGCTTCAAGTATACTAGCAAAATTTGAAGAGTTCCCTCGATTTCACCAAGATCCCATCATCAGACCCTGACTTGATGACTTTAGTCATCAAATCCGTATCTGCTAGCATATGCACCAGTAACTATAAGAAATACCCAACTCGCTTTAAGTATACTAGCAAAATTTGAAGAGTTCCCTCGTTTTCACCAAGATTCCATGATCAGATCCTAACCTGATGACCATAGAACAACTTGGAAAATATTACTCTTTCTAATAATACTCAAATAGTTTCATGTGTCCATATAAAATTTGAAGAGTTCCCTCGATTTCTCCAGGATCCCATCATCAGATCCTGACCTGATTAAAATGGGACCATCTGGAAACAAAACCCTCTTAAACAAAAAAAGAATTTTTCAAATCGGTCCACGCGTCTTCGAGTAATCGGTGAACATACATAGAAAAAAAAAAAAATAAAAAAAAAAGATTCCGACGAATTGAGAACCTCCTCCTTTTTTTTGAAGTCGGTTAAAAATAGGTCGTAAGGTATTTTTCGTATTCCCGGCAAACAGTACGGTACGGTACTTCCGGTACCCGACAAACGTTGTATTGCTATTTAAGTTAGTGAGTATGATAAAATTGCATTAGGAGCTATTCGGAAGAAATTCTTTCAGTCGAGTGTTTAAAGATACCAACCGAAGTTTAAATCATAACAGTTGGTACCACTTCGATGCCATGCAAGCCCTGAGGACAATAAACTGTTTTTAGTGATGCAAAAGATTAACTGCGCCAGCGTCCAACGAATTCAGAATAATATCCAGAGGCGACTAAACGTTGGTAATGCAGCGTCGCGGATCGCTTCTCGTAACGTGTGAATTTGCATTGAATGGCAAAGGACAGTGCGGCCGTTTTCAAATTAGATACAAGGCGAGGCCGCGAGATACACTGTTTCATATAACCGAGAGACAACCGTCAAAACATACGCTGGAATTTATCTCTGTTGCTATCGGATATGATAGATCCGGGACGAACATGCTGCAGAGAGCCTGTGACTAGTATGGACACGAGACTGGGCACTGGCAGATTATTATAGAAAATGAAAGGTCCTACTCCAAATAAAGAATTATGTTTTTTTTTTATTTCAGTAGCAGTAACATTTATGTAGGCAGTGCGTTTGCGTATGTAAGATATTAAATATGTTATTACATGCTATAGGAATCCATTTGTTTCATAGTCAAGAAACAATCATTACAATTATATTATGTGCATACTTAATGCATTTAAGAATGAATGATCTGTTTCGTAATCGGATACGATAGTGGACTGCACGCTTGAAACATTTCACCAGGGTATACCTAAAGGGCAGGCAGATTGAAAAAAAATAAAAAAGCGCTTTTCGCTTCTGTTGTTGACAATATTTCTATAGATTAATTTTGTATGGTATTTATAACTGTTTACAAATTTGCAATATATGTCACACAAACCTTAAGCCGGGTACCAAAGAAATTAGGAAAATTCTGAAATAAAAGAAACTTGATAGGTATATTTTTTATGAAATTTACCGTTTTTGTCGCAAAATATTTAGTCTCAGATCCGTCTTTTCGCTCACCATCACTAGCTTTATCATTATCTACGTGCAACTGACGCAAAATAAATATTGTAAAAATTATTCGTTTTTTTATGGTCGTATCTCAGACTATATTTATGAGGCATCAGGCATCAAATAGGTTACCTCTAAAGCCGTGTTGCAGAGTGTTCTATGTGAAAAAAATTGGTATATTTTCGTAGATTTTACTAGAATTCTTGAAGGTTACTTACTGTTACTGATTTACTGCAATGACATAATGGACTATATTATGCACTTACTCAGGTATACAGCTGTCTTCGAGTTTTATTTATGGCACCGCGATTAGCTCCATTAATAAAGTTTGCTATTACAGTTTTTGTAGTGGCTATAGTGCATAAGAACCTACTTTATGATTAAATGGTTCATGTTTTATTTATAACGCGGCTTTGTAGACCGTTGATAATGATGTAATAATTTCATTATTTCCAAATTAGTAAAAACAGGACGGCGTTGACTTATTATTTCAATTAATTTACAACCGTTTCTTATTTTTACAAAGCAAAAATGATAAATGGATGAGGTAACACTCAATAAATAGCTCTGTTATTGCTAAGGTATATTATAAACATATACTACTAGGTATTATAAAACTGAAAAGTTTGTTTGTAAGTTTGTTTCAAAGAGAACGTTTAACAAGAGCCTGTACGTTAGGCCTTTGTGAAATAAAGATATTTTGACATCGACTTTGAGGTTACCTCAGAAACTACATACTGGTCCAAATTGCTTTGGACAGTGCATTTATCGAAGAAGGTGATATAAAATTACGTTATGACCAAAAGGAGCAAAGCATCGATGACAAATCTTGCAAAAACGGAAAAAATAGCATCATTAGGGAAAAATAAAATTTTATTGGAGAAAATTGTCGTTGCGTGTTTTCATTATAAGCTTTTGTATGTATGATCCTCTTAAGTTTTTAATTAAACGAAAATAAATCTTTATAGTCTATCAGTGCCAAGTCGTATACAATATACTCGTACATATATCAAGATAGAGCTAATACCTATTTCTCGAACAGCCTTAAGGGGACGGGGACTCAAGGTGTATAAAATGCTACAGTTAAATTACAGAAGAATGGTGAATTAATAAAATTAAACAGGTGGAACGCTCGAGCGCAAGTCCCGTAGGAAAGCGAGGAAGTCGTAAATACGACCAGCTGCCCTGCTCCGTCTAGCCTCCATGATTTTACACATTTGCATCCAAATTGGACGCGAGTGTATGTATATTCTAATTTATTACGAATTTACTATGTGTGTGATAAAAGTAATTTAATTTATACTATAGTATGTGTATAGTAAAGGAGTGAATTAAATTGTAAACTTTATCTACACGCCGTGTTTTATGCTTGAAGCAAGTGTCAGAACGAACACTTACATTTATAGTATTAAAATCTGACTAAAAGATACTTGAATATTACTGTGAAATGAGATTTGAGTTACTGTGATTTATTATAATCTTTCCGTGATACTGTATCTGTCTTTACTTCATTTGACTTATGAATGGTATTTCGAATGTATGGAGAAAACGTATAGGTTCAGGGCATCCTTAAGCGTATCAAAAGCAATCTTAGAAATGGAAAAGTTATTCATAATACTGTTTTATCTTGAACTTCTGTTATGGAATAAGTAGGACCCACCCGATCTCTGACTTGCCCATTTCACATTTCAAATATTTCAAATCAAGAATGAATTTAAGGTCAATAAGTACTAAATTATATTTTCTAGACAAGCAAGCTCTACCTTAGACTTTACTTAATCGTCCCTTTGCGTCATATCAGCCAAGAGATTTATTAAAACTCTTAAAAACTTTAAAAGCTTTTTTTTATAAAAACGTAGGTACCTACTCGTATCAACCTACTACCGCTGATGATGATATTGATTAATTTTTACCATTTTCCATTTTGTATTCTTAATAAATGTCATCTCTCAATATCTTGAGGCTTCCATCATCCATCATCTAGTTTAAATAGGAGCCGCTTTCCTGATGTCATCGTTCCACCTGTTTGGAGGGTTCTTCGGGATCGCTGCTCGAAATATTGCTTATTAAGGTAAACATACATGGATAACATTATACAGGATAGACAGGGGTCGAAAGGATAAAGGAGTCGTTGATCTTATTATACAGCTTTGTTGAGTCCTGCATCTTTTAGTCTTAGGACAAGAAAGTTTCAAGCTGAAGAAGATATAGACACAACTAAATGTAATAAAAGGTAACGCGTCTCATTCAATACGAGATTATGATTTACGATTCGAAGGGCGTAGTAAAGCCTCGTTCACACTGGTCAGGCGGGTCGCGGGGTCAGTTCGCACAGTTTAGCACGGAGCACCGCGTCATATTTATAATTACCACGAAGCGAGTCGCACGCGCGCGAGGCTATCCCGCGCTTGTCGATAAATCAAAATTTTAAATCACCGGTGGGCGGGACGCGCTCGCCCGGCACCGAATAAAATGAATTAAAAATAAAACAAGCCCCAACCGTGCGCGCCCTGAGAAAATTTAAAGATATTTTCGCTTTAGTTTTTTTAATTAATACCTAGTTAAATTTTAATATTGAGAGCGTATGCGTTATTACAATGGGTGTGCGCGAGATTTTTAACCGGCCCCTCGGATGTTTTGGTAACTTATTGATGCGCGCGAGTCCGCGACCCGTAATTGGATCAGTGCTTTAACGAGAATTGATAAGGTCCGCAACGGGTGCGACGGGTTCATTACACGGACCTCTCAGTCTCCCCTCTCGCTCTCGCAAATTAATTGCGAAAATAATACGTCCCGCGTGAGTTAAGAGATGCTTTCGAGGAAACATTCCTTTTCCGTCCTCATATGGTTATGGTAATTTAAAAAAATCGATTCCCTATACAGGGTTTTACATGCTGTCGCCACTGACAATTTTGTAGGCAAGTCTTGTCACTTGGCCTAGAAATCCACGTTTTACCTAATAGGTACAAGTAACATTGCCAAATTCAGTCTAAACAAACCTCTAGCAGCAACAAAAATGGAAATAACCTAAATAACGCTCGGAAAGCATGGACGCTGTCCCTCTTCTGTCATGTCAATCTACAGCTGCTGCGATAGCCACTGTAGTCCGAGAGGTAAAAGACCAAGACTGCAACACCTTTATAAAGGCTGATTTTGACATCATAGTTCATGCAGTGTTAATATATTCAACCAATGCTTGCAACACCTGACTTTGGCTCGTTTTTAGGCGACAGTAGGAACCTACTTACTTTCTATGAAAATTTGAAGACAGTTTATTAGGGCCGTTTTCCTACAACTTCAGTTTTAATGGTAGGTAATATTATGTGGGGGCAGCTACTTACCAGTAAAATATATCTTAGCAACATGCTTTTAAATATAGCTTTGACGTTATATTAAATCAGATCAAACAATGAGCAACATGGACATACACATTTTTTTAAGATTTTGGAGCCCTACCCACGCCAGGTGGTAATAGTTAAACTAACTGAATGACATACAAAGGATATACTACCACTGCATAACCAAATGTCAAAAAATCTGCCTTTATAAATCTGATGTAGTTTTGGTCACTCGTCTCTCCGACTATATTATAGTGTATAAAACACGAGTAACACATTTCATATGTAGGTAATATTGGATACTGACACACTTTTAACATATTTTATTCACGTTATAGAAAAGTACGGTCGATATGTCATTTCAAAAAATGTTATCATTTTAACATTTTTATTTTGCCAAATGTCGTAATTTTACTCAATTTGATGCTCAATTATTTCATATCATCCTGTCTAATTAAAACAATTTTACGTGAAAAAAGACGATCGTGCAAACGATAAGAGAATTCGGGAAATTACGGAGAGATTATAAAATAGCCCAGTTAGGGCTACCAAGTTAAAGAAAACAAAAACTATATATTCTGGTATTCTTTGGAAAACATAAACTGTTAATAAAAGTTAATTTAGTTTTGTTTTTCACAAAATGTTTATTCATACAACAAATTAGTTAAGTAGAGTGGAAGACACTAATATACTTTCTAGTTGTTAATCATGTTTTTACGTGTTTTTACGCTTTCTTTTCAATGGGCTAGGCACACACGAAAGAAGTAAAAAGTGCGGCACTTAGGGTCCATTTACATTCATTCAAAACTTAATGATTGTTATTAAGCTTAAATAACTCAACCTCATATTCTTATGTGAAAGCTGCTAAAATTTTTTTGAGAAACTTCAAAAAAGTTTAACGGTTTAGGAGTGTCAAATCAAAGTCATTTGTCACCATATTATCAGCTTGTGGAAATCCAATTTTAACGCCAATTAACACAATGACCTTACTTCCTATAAGCAAATGCCAAAACACCTTAATAATCCTCAGAGTTTCTCATCCAGCCACACGCTGTCAAGATGCCACATTTTTCTGGCTCAACAGACCCTTGATGCATCTAGGGTCAAGAATCAAGACAAGCGTAAACTGCCTAGATACCACTTTAGTTTTATGATTAGGGCTCTGGGTAATATTAATGACCTTGGTTTTCCATAATTTCTTAACAGCAACCTCTTAAACATGTCGAAGGCGAAGTATTATCATTTACGCCACGTCGAACAAAAAATGACCTCTCTCAAATAAGTAGACAAAATAACCATGCTTTTTATTCCATAAAAGCCTAAGCAAGTTACTCATTAGGTGCATTTCGACGCGGGTAGCCGTCACAGTGGCATGATTAAAGGCGCACCAATCAAACGTCCAGGGAATGAGCCGTCAGCTAAGTGACGCGTGTCCGACTACTGTCTACTGCCGGAGTGGATGTTGAAAATATTTGACCCGCGAGGTGACTTGGCTCGCTTTTAAAACTCGTACATCCCGTTATTGAGACGGGTAAGGCGATTTTTTTTTTATTGATAGTCTTGCGCTTGACTACAATCATCTCTGATGGACAGAAATGATGAGGTCTAGGATGGAACGCGCTTGCCTAATGCCTATTCACTTTTCTCTTAAAGGAACCCAGATTATACTTGGATGGAAACACAGAAGCTGGAAGGTTACTTAGTGCGTTCATAGGATTAGCGAGTTCGAGTTGTCTGTACATAAGGATGAGGACTTTTGAACATGTTTTCTAAGGATTTATTAAAATTGTAGTAATAAATGACGAAACACTGGTAAGTAATCCAAAAAACTAAATAAGTCATTGATAATAATACCTATACCTCAATTATTACTGTCCACAAGAATATCAATATGGCAAAATATTGTCACCCGAACTAAACAGGCACCGAAGGTGGAACTTAAGGTGGTTCGATACCACAAATCGCGAATTTTTTTCTAAAATATTAGGCTAATTATAATAATTAAATATATCGTAGACTTATGGCAATGAGTTTTGTGGACATAGCATTTAAGATTTTCATAAAAAACTTGGTAAAAGTTCTCATTGACTTCATATTAGTCCCGATAGCTCAAAATCCCAGATTTGGTGTTATTGCCATGTTTAACCTGAATCCTTTTAAATTTTTTGTTCTATACAACCTCGCCTGATTTGTAGTTAAGTGAATAATGCTAACATAACATTTTCAACGCAAGTATATTAATGTGAAACCATATATTATGACTATTTTTTGCTGCTAATTAGGTACGTGTTAAAGATGGGGTGTTAGGCAATTGCATGCCATTTCTTCCTCACAGACTGGCGTGATGTAGAAAAACTTTTACGAGTATGTTCAACCGCTAAGTTAGATATTGGAATAATGTTTTAATTAACGCGCTGAATTAATTAACAGTTTGTAGTGAACATGACAGACAGTATAGTTTAAAAAAAACATTACCTAGATATTCAGGTATATAGATATAGCTTTAGCTGACCTGTCTGTGACCGGAATCTTAGAAATTCGTTGAATGTTTTGATTATTTAGTGAATAATAATAATAAAAGATTTTAGAATAAAAGCATTTTAAGAAAATCATGACATATAGGCATTGCCGAATTTGGTTTATTATCCCACTAATATTATAAACATCTAAAGGAGTAATCTTTACGCCGTAACTACCGAATTAATTTGATGTTTAAAATGGAGATAGATTTTAACCTGGATTAACACATAGCCTAGTTCTTGCCCCGGGAAAATCCATAGATTCCGGGGAAATAGTAAAAAACCCGAATTTCACGTAATAATTGTTTTGGCATCGAAAACTAGAAGCAATCATAGTCTCAATAAACGTTATCAAAGTTTTGTATGTCTTTGTCAATTGTATGGCTGTTGTATGTCATAGAACCTTCAGATAAACTCTGAATGAAGAGCAAAACCCGACGGGACCATCACCAGTGCAAGGGTGGCCCGAACATTTAACAATACGATTAATTATCGACCACTGAAATATACCTGTCAATGCTGTAAAACAGCGCGACCCAATTTATAAGGGCCCCGAACAATGGTAAAAGCAGTAAACACAATGGGTGCCCGCAAAATGAGCAAAACTGGCATCGCAACGAGCGCCCACCGGCGGCCAATAGCAACTTACGACCCGAAATATACTACTCAATTGTTTTCAAATATACTGTGATGTGTAATAGTAATTCGTTGATTTCCCATATTTTTTTTATAAGATTACTTAGTTTCTACCTACTTCATTTTCTGCAATCATTACTCTTCATATCATCAAAGTCTTTTACGCCCATAATCAAAATAATAAATCGATGTAGAGTACCTATTCAAAATATTGTGGGTAAATTTTTATAATACAAGTAAATAAAAGACGGGATTGGGTTCTGTTTGAAAAAAAATGTTGTATGTGAAAGAAATTATTAAGTGAAAAAAATAAATATTTTCAGACTAAAAATTAGTCAAGTTCACTCTCCAGTTCTTCAATTAATCTGACCGATAAATCCATGCATCAATGATTTCTTTTCATGGTCGCATATCCGTTGTTTGATGGAAGACATGTAGTACCTACTTCTTTAGTACCCAATTAACTAAGCTATTGGTCAATGCTGGCCAAACGAATTCTCGTATGTGAAAACAAAAAGCTTGGTATAAGATATTATTTAATAATAACTTGTAAGTTACAAGTAGGTTATTTGTTTAAGGTATGTATTTATTTATGGCGTGAGCATTATATTTCATATTTTGTATGAAATTTTTATTCGCGAAATTTTCATACATCAATACAAGATTTATCTGAGTGTGTGTATATCTCGGATGTTTATGTAAATCAAAGGGTTGAACAGAGCCGCGCACGCGCTGCTGACGCGCGGACCACCGGCGGCTGTGTCAGCCCTGATTCACGGCCCTGCTGATAGGGCTGAGCTACAAACACCACTATTAAATGTCGAAATTGGGTTGCTCGATATAGTTAATTAAATCCAAAACGACGCGCCCCACTATTTCATCTTCTTAAATTCGGACGACCAAATTAATTTTTACTAATTTCAAAGCAATGTATGTTATTGGTGTAACACTATGCAATACCCAACAACCCTCTTACTCCTTTCGAATCGCATGAAACATATGCGATTGTTAAAAACTGAAATGTCTTCGTGCATTTAACGCACTATACTAATAATTATCGTTTCAACTATTACGGCCATCCTGACTTGTACTCTATACTCATATGTGGGCGATATTTGGCCGGTGAACAGGGATAGATAAACAGGCATGGAAAGTTGAAACGTAAGTGAAACACATTGACTTGAATACTTGACCTGAAACGCAGGTGAAAGAATCCGTAAAAAAGGGAATCGAAGGGTGAGTAAATTCTTGTGACAACATCCGTTCTGCATGACATCGATTACGACGTAAAATCCCATAGAAGCGCTGCTTGAGCGAAATGTTGGGATGTAACCGATATAAAATAAAACATTTAAATCTTAGTAGGTAACTTATGTATGTAATAAGAGAGTAAGAGAACATGGCTAAAATGAATCAGATAAAGTCCAAGTACCTACCTAACTGAGATGAAAATACTGTGGTGGATGTTTCTTGTATACTAACTTTAAGCGTCCCGGCCAACAACCATAACCAAGAAGGGTACTTTTTTGTCTCAAATCAGAATTCAAGCCATGAAACCTAGTAATCAGCAGCTAAATAAGCTACGCTACTAGATCGACGGGAATGACAGCAAAATTTAACATACTACTAGCATGTGCCATAAACATTTATAGAGGCTCATGCGATCGCTTTATTTTCATGGCTTTATGCTCAATAGGTCGGCAACGCTGCGATATTGTTATGGACTTGTTGAGCCAACCCTGCGGCTGCGACAAGCGTAGCATTGTTAGACGGAGGCCGCCCTGCCTGTATAAATACATTCATATTGCCACTCTAAATATCTGGAATAAGCCCCACGGAACCAACAGAAAAAGACGCATCTGTTGCAAAAAAAGAAAGAGGAAATGATCGATTATACACCTTTTACGAAGATTTTATAAAATAGGAATGGCTACTTGATAAAGCAACTATTAAAAATAAACAGCCACTTAAATCAGAAGTAGGCACAGATAAGAAAGCGAGAGAGATAAAATACAAAACTAAGATCGCTCCAAATCGTTAACACTAACAACTCATTCCGATCGCACTCCGGGATTTAATCGCGCAAAATCTACCGCATTGCCGCACATTCAGCGCCGGAGAATGCGTAGAAAATGGAAAAAACATGGCGCTAAACCGCGAAACCCTGTGTATTTAAACGCCGAATCCAGGATTCTGGCCATCAAAAAAGCGGGCTATTTAAATTTTTCCAAAACGTGAACACAATGGAACAGATTCTGAGACTGTCGTTTTGTTTTGTTTTTAATTTTAAATTTGAAAAAGGAATTCGGTTCGGCAAAGCCTGTCACATCATTCCAGCGCTGCTAAGTGACGCCGGACGCACGTCAGTCCGTGGATGTGTTTTATTTTCATACGAATCCGGCCGACGAGGCCTGTTTTTTGTTATCCTAGATGTCGGACTCGCGTATACGATTAATTTTATAAACGTTTTATATGGATCTTTTCTTTCATTTTTATCGCCGTTATTTTAAAAGCCTAAGCGAATTTAATAAGACGAGATATTGTTTGGTTGTTTCCCAGACACACAAAACATCACTAGGAGTTCTATTGATGATAATAATTATATCACTGTTGTATTTACATAGATATAAATATTATTATGTACATAGCATATTAATATTCTTTTAGTGTTAACATGCAGTGATTTAAAATCCCCAACTCTCCAACAGATTGACATTTGACAGAGCAGTTGAAAATCACGGAACCATATACTAACCTATACGTAATAGTACTTGCCAATTCAATTTATTTTGACAACACTAATTATGGAAAAAATAAAAAAAAAATCGTCGAAGTCAAGAAAATGGTAAAAAAATATGATTGCATTTTTTTATTTAGATCAGGTGTTGTAAGATATAAAATACCTAATACATACATAAATAATTACTGCATAGTCAACATAACACTAGTGCCGCGTATTTCGTATCGGTGCTGGATAATAAAGGCCGTCGCTCACTTGCGCTCACTGGGGCGACTAGCGATTGACGCACGTCGAGATGACGCTAAAAGGTCTATTGTATACGAAATGCTCGTTACTCGCCATCCAACCGGTCTTTAACACGCCCGAACAATGTGATCACTTTATACGTACGTACCTTTTTATGTGGCAATGATTGGACCCCAATACATTGTATCAGCAATATTTATTTTATTAGCCGTCTATCAGGCACTGTGGTGACAATGATTGTTTGACAAGAACCGCCTTCCATCCGTTTCAAGAAAAGACATAAATGATAAAATTCCCTTTTTCCTAACAGCTTCAGTATCCTGTTAGGTGTATGCGCACAAATAAGTATAAGTATATGATTATACAAGTTTCCAATAAAGATTTTTTAATTCATAATATATCGACCTAAATGTAATATTATGTTTATTTTTAAGAAACAAATAACAGAAATAATGCTATTCCTAATGCAAAAAAAAAACGATAAGTATACATTAATAGCGTTTGTCTGACGCTTTGTTACCGTTTAAAGTTTATTCGTAACGATTTTTATGTATTTATTCAATAGTAATAAAGCCGTAACTCAAACTGAGCGTTTAATGTAAATGTAATTACTCCATTGCGTTCTTTTATAGTGCAATTAATCAAAGGCTGTTACAATATGCATGATTACTTGAACAAATAAAAGCAATTATGTAAATACGCGGCTCATTAAGCATTTCACGTGAATATTGTCGCGGTAAAGGCTATCGCACCGAGTCGACGCGCGATATCGCGTCTCGGATAAATATCGGGATTGCGTCAATTACGCACTGATCTACCGCGATCGGGCGATACATACAAATGTGTGCGTCGACCCTCATATTTGGCGGACCAGTTCTACGCATATTAAATTACCATAACAAACTGGAGAGAGCTAGCAAAAACCTATCGAGTTTTGTGAGTCGTAGTCGCTTTACTGACGCGATAGAGCTAGACCAATGTTGCACAAGGAAATCGATATTATTCGTGGTGTTTTTCTGCACTATAACTACAGTGCCACAAGGCTATATTGGCACTTGAATGACATTGTCAAGAGGGCGTAGTTGTAGAACAAAGGCAGCCAGCAAATAAATTCTCCTCAATTTTAGATAACATATTACAAATGTCAGTGTTTAAAATCGAGGTATTTGTGAAACCAATCTGCAAATAAATGGTTTGATTTGATTTGATTTGATTTCGAGTGAGTTTTATCTTATTTTAACGGATTGAGTCCTAGGTATATTCTGACGGAACTCTAGTATCAGGAAAAAGCATGAAATGAAATGAAATAAAATGAAATTAAATCAGAGTATGACAACACGTAGGTATATGGAAAAGCTGTTATTAAAAAAAATGAATTACAGATTAAAAACTACGTGCGAAGCCGGGACGGATCGCTAGTCAACCATAGGACCAGTACGTAGTTCCAAAGAAATCCCTGCTACTGTAATCAAAGCACTAACTGCCAACAAAATGCTATGTCCAATTGGTATTTGGTAGGTATGGCGTGTATAAAGGGATTGTACACGGAAGTGAACGGGAAGGCAAGCCGGTGGCGTGTACCGCGCACGCGTGGGACGCGACAGCGCAGTTGACAAAACGCCCGCTCCCGGGTTCAGTGAGACAACGGTTTCGGTTAAATTGTTGAGATAAGGCTTGGGAACAATGTCGATAGGTTTGTTGAATAGTTTTGTAAGTAGGTGAATTAATGTTGTTTTAGAAATGAAAAAAAAGAATTTATAAAACGCGTTGTAGGGTTTGGGTAGGAAGGTACAGTAGTCTGTCTTGGCATCAAAGCATATTATACTAGCTTGACGTTCTAGTGGTAACTTAGAATTAGGAACAAATTAAACTCCAACAATAGGTACTTGCGATTGGATTGCCCGTGGCTTCTTTCACATGTTCCCCATTTTCCTCCTATTGAAAATTTATCCTCAACCTTTTCAAAAATTGAGTGTTTTGTTATCGTGTGGTTACGTTATCAAAAAGAAAAAGAAGTACTCACGCGTCATTCAAAGTACAAAATTGATTTAGAAAATGTTTCTTTTGGGGTTGAAAATTAAACCCCAAAACATTTTCTAAAATCCATTTTAGGATAATAGCTATCGGTATGTACTAAGTACCTATGGCTAGTGCCAGATCAGTCCAGTTACTGCAGTGTGTTCATGCTTTATACACCTATGCAGTGAACAATCTTTTAATACAGATAAACCTTTTTGGTGCAATACTAGGTACGCAAACATCGATGAAAAGTTACTAAGTATTTTTAAGTCAGATAAAAAAGTGCGTAATAACCACTGTGTTACTTCAATGTTATGGGTAAAAATAAGGTACTAATAAAACTTAAGAAGCAATAAAAAAGGAATAAAAAGAATGAATCACATCCAAAGTTATCATACCCGCGCTATACTCAAGCAGAGTGGCTCGCTGGTAGAGCTGCCAATCATCATATTTCCTCATGTTGCTCCCAAACTAAGCAATTAAGAGCATTAAGCAATCGTTTGAATGACATCAAAGGCAGAACTACCGTGTTACGTTATAATCTGGGCTAAGCCTCCGACGGACTGACAGACGAGTAAAAGCAAGCTACCGTCCAGCGGCGATCGAAGTGGTCGATCAAATAAATGATTCCGATGCGCTTACACTAATCAATTAACATAACATAGCTACTACTCAGATTTTTTGACCTTCTTCAAATCAATCGAGCTTTTGTAGATTTTTTATTTTGCAGGGCAAATACGGATTTTTTATTTAACTTAAAAGTATGACGTGAATGTAGATGTTTAAGTAGGTACAATAATACCTCAAAATTCATTGCATAAAAATGCGAAATGAAACTTAGATCTAACTTGGATTTGATTCAAAAAGTAATCGATCGTCAAAAATTTAAAGACGTTGTAGGTACATTTTTTTTTTGTAGATAGGCTTGCGCTTGGCGACAATCATGCCTGATGGAAAGCTATGATGAGGTCTGGGTTGGAGCGCGCTTGCCTAGAAGAATGAATATTAGAATGCCTATTCACTTTTTTCTTGAAGGCACCCCGAATACTTGGCTGGAAACAAGAGAATTTTTTTAAAACTAATTAGGAATCATTAAAATACTGAAATAATAGCTTGGCACTGGTAATTGTATAGTATTGGTAGACTCTTAGGTACACCAAGTATTCCAAAGTATTCAAAATTTATTTTGGTCCGGCCGTAGATAATATAATTATTCGACTGTTGAAGTTATCGACTACTATGTTATCATTAAAAAAGAGTGTAGACGGCGTGGAAGTTGAACCCTGCGCAGAACATTTTCGTGGGTCAACTTCGGTGCAGAATGAGGGTACATCAAGGATGATCAAGGACGAGATCGCCATTTTAGGTCAACTTAATTGCCGCGTACCTAGTATACTAATTCATAATGATTGAATATCGGATAGAAATTAGTATAGAGATGCTTATAGCACCTATAGCAAGCAGGAAGCAACAACCATCATTACGCCGTCAGCGCCAACTGTTCCGAAAGCACTCGAATCACGGTTTGCGCTCATATAATTAGGAGCCCAATGGTTCATAAATACAAATAAATAAAGATCGGTGTTGTGGCAGGCGGCAATTTAGCGATGCGTTCGCCGCGGCTCAAATTATCGGGTGCGAGGGCGACCTCTCACTGACTAATGACTCGGGCTAAGCCGTGTTATGAGCGTATTTAATAAAAATCAATTTGAATATTTTATACCACCATATGCTCGAATATCTGTTTGTTACAAGTGGTCTTAGGTAATGCTTTTTTTGGGTTTGGCATTAATAAATGTTTTTGGATTTTTAGTTGATTTTATTATTATCTACGTAGATTCAGTACTACCAGAGGTCTTCCAAAACACTTTAAATTCGAAAATCACGTAATTCCATTTTATCCCTCTACACTGAAACGCTATAAGTACTATGAACTCCCATAATAATGTCAATCAACAAAGCCATCTTCATTAAGCGATCGATAGATACTCGTAGGATAAAAGTTGGACTATGTTATTTTCGTTATATCATAACAAAAGAAACAATTATATTTTTAAGACCCGTGTACCGTGTGTAATAGTATCTACCGCTTGTTAAAATCTTCGTCTCATTAAACCATGGAATGCATAATACTAATAAACTTAAAAAACAAAGTTTAAATTAAATTCATGAACTCTATAAATACGACCGCCAGTAGAGTTCCAAGTTATACTCTACATCTTGTGAGTTGTATGTAATGTCTACTATGTTTAATGTAAATACCAGCACAAGTATAAGGGAAATGCTCTCATAACTCTAAGCTGTGCAATTTAAGGCTTTAAATCAAAGGCGTTCGCAGACGTTCCCGGCTACCGATAAATAACTTCGCTCGCGCCAAACGATTTGTGTAACACGAGGATCTCTCCGCTGCATCTCTTATGAAGTTATTACATCCTAGTAGGTGTACTCGTAATACAAATGTTAATATGATGAGGTATGAAATTGAGGAACGGATGGTTTTAGAAGATTCTCAATTACATTCTCTTATTAAAAGGAAAACGCCTAAAAGTGCGTTAGAAACTCCTTAGACTGTAGACCAAAATCCAGAAACAAATTGCCTAACTTATCTCATGGCACAACCGGAAATAAAAATCTAGTTGTTCTTCGATATTAGTTTCTATGATTGCCTTATTACTGTTGGTAATGGAACAAAGAAATATAATTAAAAAAATATGACATCTCAAGGAAGTGTACTAGGAGTAGCATACTCGTAACACGTAGATATGCATGCAGACCCAATTGAGTTGATACACGTCGTGCTGGCAATCGATTCTCCCCGGTTCACGCGTGAAATCGCCCGCCTCTCCAAAACCGATCCGTTTAGTCAGCTCACTCGATTACACTGTACACAGCACATGCCAGACCTCTGAACCGAACTCAAATAGAATAGGTATACGTAAATGTACTACAAAAGTCCACTGTAATCGATTAGTCTCATTCTGATCATGTTAACTTTTGTTACTCATTGTAGATTATTAATTAAAAAAAAAGAAACAATCCCACGCCTATTTCATACAAAAAATGTCAAGCTCTATTTTGACACGCAAATAAAACCAGGAACCCTGCAGCCTATTTATGTGAATTTATAACCACCCAAAAACTGTGTTCCTGTTATTAATATCGACATTAATACGTTCCCAATATCCTGCCCATAAATGTCACAGCCACTGGCGCCTAGGACAGGTAGGGGCCATTTGAAACTGCGTACAGAAAAACATCGACTCCCGAGTGAAAAAAATTAAAATTTATAACACCTCGCCACCGGTATAAAATCCGGGGAATTGTAATTTTTCTTTTACAAAATTTAGTGATATGTCAAACCTGTTCGACGCAGCAAATAAAAATGTACGAGCCAGTTGAGAAAAAACGAACTAAAGACTTTGGGTTATTGCTAAAACAAGGGAAGGTTACCATATCAATCAAGGCGTTGACAAAAGTGGAATTTTTTTAACTCGTGCTCGGACCGTGGGATGAAAAAAGGGTCCGTGTTTATGGAAATGCAGTAAAAGACTCACGC
Source organism: Coenonympha glycerion (assembly GCA_963855885.1). NCBI lineage: Eukaryota > Metazoa > Arthropoda > Insecta > Lepidoptera > Nymphalidae > Coenonympha > Coenonympha glycerion. The sequence continues at coordinate 12,426,647 of OY979633.1, read as the reverse complement.
AGGCTTCGCGCAGGACGGCCGGAATAGCTGCGCTTCGCCGGTGTCTTAGGAAACATTTACACAATGCAGATCGTTTGACTCTTTCATCATGGAACTACGTAATTAAGACGAAAAATTATTTAGTCATTTAAAAGTTCAGTCCAGGAAATATTTATATAAGGATGACGGTAGCAAAAGTTAACCTATAAAAGTTTAAATTCGGCCAATCATATACCAGCATCCCCAAGAAGCATGACCAATTTCAAATTTGGTATAGTGTCGAACTCCGACCAAATAGTTTAGTTAGTAGGTTATTATTAGAAACCAATGCGCATTGGCAACTACAATTTTTATAAACAAAACAGAGAATACAAGTAGTAGGTAAATTTAAGATGGCCTATTTCTATTTTCTCAATTGCCAACAGATTTTCTGTGATTTATTGCTCCTAGCATCGCAATGGTAACTACTAACTACAGAGCGTGTACAGGTGCAGCCCTCAAGGTTGTGGCAGGTTGTATGTGCAGTGTGCACTTGTGCAGGTAAGGTGCGGTAGGCCAGCGGTGGTGGAATACCGAGTGAGATTGATACAATGCCAGCGAACCCCCGCTGCGCGGCCGCATGTCACTCACCGACCCGCGCCTGCGCCGTGAGAACTGCCTTGTACCGACTGTCTTGAAATATTTTAAAAACTATTACTTTACTTATACAGTTACATGTCCTTAACTGAGATTTAAGAATGTTACCCTGCATAATCCACATATGATGATGATGAATAGACATATTATACCTACTCAGGATCCAGCGAACCGTGTGACAAAATGTCGCCAGTTTAGTGGTGTCAAAAATTTTCGTAACGCCACCAATAGAGTAAGAAGTAAACCGACCGCATTATTGCTTTAGGACTAGGACCGCGGTCTACGTCACAGATAGATTCAGCACGCGCGTTTCCACAGGGACACTATCAGCTGCTATATTGTGACGTATTAGCGGACAGTTTTACAGATGACGATCTTTTTCCTGTATGAATAAGGTTCACGCACAATGTAAAGATGAGCTTATCCTGAGATTGATATCTTTGTGAATAATAATATTGAAAAAAAATATTTTCTTTTCCTTTTCCTTTTTCTAAAGTTTTAACAACACATTTTAAAAAGATCGAGAAAAGCGGTGCAAGTAAAAAAGAAAATCACATTGTTCGCAAATAATGAAAATTATTTATTTCTTGCATGAGTACTTAATTAATGTAATAATAAATGTAGCATGAACTTATTACAAGTTAATAGATAAGTAAGATAAAGAAAAGCAAGCAGCCGAGCACCTTGGCAACAAATAAGCTTGTAAATCAAAACACAAGGAAGTCAAACTCCAAGTTACATTAATTTCATTGCCTAATTAGAATTTCAACAAACAAAACAGCTTTACGATCAGAATGTGTCTAGAGGAGTCGTTTTATTGTCTTTGGGAGGACAATTTGAAAAGTTTACGACGCGAGCGGTGACATTTAATTGTTTTGTATATTTGATATCCGGTGAAATAAAAATCGCTGCATAATACGTTTATTTCGTTAATTTGGTTTGTCAGCTTTGGACTATAAAGCTTGTTTATGGACTTATACAACTACTTAGGATATTGTTATTCCGACTAGATTTATTATTCATTCCCAATACATAGTATTATTATTTATCGATTATTATGTTTTCGTCGAGTTCACGTATTATATCAGAAATATTAATGAGAGACTTGACCGCTATGTGTGTACAAGTTACAACTATTAAAAAAAAGACAACGACAAAGTACTAGCATGGTCGGATAGATAAATCAGAATTGTAACAAATTAAAATATGTTCTGTAATGTACTCTATCTTTATCACCAACCAAATGAAAATCGATAAAATACTTGCTATAGTACGAGTAGGTAAGTAGTAATTCATCACAGATTATGATGACGAAGCAGAGAAATATGGATTAGTGAGGCAGTTTTAAACGAAATCGTGACAGCAGCAGTGCGCGCCTAAACAACAGCTTAACGCAAAGATTAACCCATATTTCGACTCGTATCAACTCGGCAGTCGCCATAATCTTTTAAATCAGCGCAAGACGTGAATGACCTAGCTACACATGACTGAGTCAAATGAATCACGTTGCATGTATTTCGTTAAATTACACTTATAAGCTTTTTGTTTTAAGAAACGGCATCCAATTAGTGAGTGCAAGGGAAATCTTGAAAACGCTAACATTTTTGGAAACTTTCACAACCTGAAATAATAATTTGATTTTTGCCTTTTTAGCCCTTTAGCTTTTGAGACTCTAAGGTTAAAAGTTCTTTGGAATTTTGCTGGCTAACAAACATCTACGTCTGCAAGCTAAGGTTATGGGACACGAAATATAAGCAAGATTTATACTTATTTGTATATTATATACTAATCTCAGTACAAGTATATATTCCGCTCAAATTGTGAGTTTGTACTTATGAAGGTTTTAAAACTGACTAACCGGGAAACATGGCATACCTACTTTTGTCCCTGTCTCAATTAGACCTGTTCATGCTAGGCCTTTGATTTCTATATTTATATCATCACTATTAATTGTGCATCATAGGGAAAAGGTCATCTCTGTCATAAAACTGAGACAGACTAAATAACAAAAAAAAAACATTTTTAAGACAAGAATGTATGAACATTTTAAATACCCGCTTTCGCTTGTAACTCGCGTCGGGTACCGAAACAAGATTTATTCGACGGCCCGCCGTGATCGATGAGCGGGCAGCGGGCCCGCGCGACAACGGTCACTACCGTATGAACAATAAAAACTATATACATTTAATTAAGTTTTAAATTATGTGCGCGATCAAACGATTGCTATACGAACGAGTATGCTATAAAATGTAAGCAAAGAGACAAGTTGTTGGCGTGAATTCTTCCAATAAAGTCGTAAGTATGTAAGTATTTATCGACTGAATTTCAGTCTGTGAGTTAGTTTAGAGCAGGACCGATAGAGTAATTGTTGATGATGGGATGGCCCATAGTTGACTTAAGCTTAGGAATGGAACACTACCATTTCCAAACTTATGAGGCTGATAATATAATTAATTTATTGACATGATGATGATTTATTGAGTGAGCTCTTGAGAGACGCTAATTAGTTATTTTACCGGTATATCAATGCTGGGTGAACCAAAACATTGAGGAATTTGCTGTATCTGATCAAGAATACCTATACTTCCTATTAAAAGGATTCATTATTTTTAATGTCATTGATTCATTTACATAACAGAAAATATTAATTGGAAACTGTGGTACACTTTTCGACCAAGTTTATTTAGAAATTTGGAAATAGCGGGTAGGTAAGTATGTAGATATAATAACTAGTTGGATAAGATTTAACGTCTCGCTATTATGTATGCAGATTTCCCGGAATTAAAACCACGCACCTTATTTATTTCGGACATTCGTATTCAACATGACGTCATGGCAAGGCACGTAAGCAGACAGTGTGGGACCGATTCATACATAAGCCTTTACGTGACCACAGTTACGACTTTACTGACAACAAAATGTCGTGAATAACTACACGAAAAAATTTTCAGATAGCCAAAGACAAATGACCAGATTTGGTCTACGATACTACTTATCTAATTTGAAATTATCTCCATCTATCTTGCTCGTGTCATCTTAAGTGAGAAATCATCGAGGGTTTTAATGGATAATAAAATACCGTAGTTCAAAGTACCTCTTCATCTAAAGCCATTTTTTTTCAGAGACAATCTGAAACCTACTAAAAAACTTACTGTATCATATTCTAAACTAGATTATTAATTAAGCGCAATTTACTATACCTACGCGTACTTTTATTTCCTTTATTCTGCGATGAATGCAGCTCAACATGTTACTGTTCATATTGAAGGGTTGCTGCCAAACTAGTGTTAACTATGTCTTGAAAAGTATTCAAGATATAGTTAACACTCGTTTGGGTAGCAGGGTAGGTACAACATGATTGTTTTTGCTGTTTTTAATAAGCATTTAGCCTAATATAGTACCTAATCCCCCACGTAATTGACCTAGACTAAGTCACGGTATTTTTGTATGCTTGAAAACTAATATTTTTTTTTTCTTTCTTTTCTTTTCTACTAAAAACGTAAGGTTAATTCATGACATTTGATAGTTTTTAAGGCAAGACATAATGTTTTAAACGAAATGTTTCAAGTATCCGCAGGTATACGCGTGAGTCCTTATAATTCTTATTGTAATATATATTTGGCAGTTGTGAGGGCGGTGAATGCCAAATAGGCAAGTTCTATGACCCGCACAATGTACATTCAAGCGAAGGATGCGGTGATTTAGATCTTTGATTAACCGTGTGTTAGTAATTGAGGCATTTGCAAGCCACCTGGATAATATTTAAATGTGGTTAAAATAAATAAATAACAACAACCCTTTAAAATTTGCGTCCTAACCGTCGATGAAGATCGACCTAAAGTCCTAATCGGATTATGACGTTTGATTTGATGAAGATCGTATCTATGTTTTAACCAATATTGATGGAAACATGGATATTAATGTTTACGTCGCTATTGGTCTCGTTGCAGACTATATTAGGTAAGTATTCAGTTGAATTTAAGTTATTTTTTTCATATCCGTAGAGCAGAATTCTTGCATTTATATTAACTGTTAATTTGTTACCTTGTGCAATAAAGACTTCTTATAAAACAAACAGGACAAAACATAACTTGGTAGCTATAAATAATAGCCATACAGATAAGTCGACATCCTTTTATTTGCAACACAGGTGCCGGTCATATGCGCATTATGGACCCTTTTGTTTCCATTATTACATACGAACATAATATAATTTATTGTTCTTGTACGTATCAAGCATAACTACCAAGTAGAGTCCGATAGCGTAAAGGTAGGCATACCTCTCTTTACTTTATTGCTTTAATTTACGATTCTTAAGTAGCGAAAAATGGCTCAGTAAGAATTAAGTAAGTAAGAATTAAGAACACTTACTGAGCAACTAATTTAATTGATATATAGGTACATTGCAGGATGCTGATTATAATTTCAAATAGAATATTATTTATGTATAGCTAGTCTAAATTGTCCTATTAATTCCTGAGTTCCGCGAAAAGTTTAAATACAAAAAGAAATATTATGTACATACGTACCTACTTAGAAACTTATCTCAACATGTACTTAACTAGTTACATACCTAGAGAAGATAATACTCAGGAGAGGATAGGAACAAAAACAAAAACAATATTTATCCTCATAAATGGATAAATATATGCCAGTGTGATAAAATAAAACATTGTAAGAACTCGGATTTGATTTAAGATAACCGTAAAAAACAATTTATCATAATTCCAAACTATTAAATATCTTGTTTAACACATAAGATTCTTTAAATCATTTATAAGTATCTACGTATGAACACTTGCTTATAAGTACACTTTTTCAAAGAGCCTTTTAAGATTTATTGACAATTTGTAATTTATTATCTGCAAACATGGTTATTTTAACGGCACAGATAACCAAGTGAATTTATGATGGCTCTAAGCGGCTTATAAAGATAACGCGATTATAAAAGCTATTAAGTATTAAGTGTTAAAAGTAAGTAGAAAAAGTGAAACCGGTCTAAAGACTAAAGGCTTATCACAGTAGCCTTAATAAAAATCGATACGTTATCAGTAGCTGACTAGTGACTACTAGTGTCATATCGATTTTTAATCGATGTAAGAATTTTTTACTTTCAGTTTCATAATGCAATATTAAATATCATATTATAATGGTCGTAGGTACTATAGCGAAACGCTTCGAATTACGCCTCGAGGAATTTTCGCTCGGCTGTTGGATGAAGGGCCGCATATCTACAGAAAGCAGTAAGTATGGAATTGTGAGAAGGTCCCTTACTCATTACAACATTGTATCCAAATTAGTGAACGCATGGGACTGAGTTTTTGAGTTAGAAAAAAATGTTATCTAACCTGCCTGTGGTTACTTTTATATCATTTTCTTTATTTAGATTTAGAGAACTTATTTTATTTATATTATTATTTATTAAATTTACTACATGGTAATATGAATTTTATTCTAGACAGTTCAGGTAAAGTTTGAGAAAAATTATACTTTAGTGCCTACTTGCAGTTTTTCTCGTGTTCTTTCCTAGGCGTTTAGAGATAGAAGGAAACATCACAATATAATGTTACATAGGATTAATTAAATTAATCGCTACGAAGATATTACGATAATTCTGCATCTTCAAGTCAGTCAAGACAGTCAAGAGTCACTTGCATTGAGTAAAAAATGTTATTAATTCCGATCACATTAGTTACAAACGATGAAACACATACCTGGAAACTTTAAGACGCTCTGTTTATATTTTCAAAAAAGAAAATAGTTTATAAAACAATTTCCAACGTGCACAAGTTCAAAAACCTGAATAATAAAAGTTTATCACACCCATCTCACAATAAACAGCGGAGTGGCAACGCGTTTTATATTACAACGCCTGCCACTGAGCACCGCATTATTGCCATATTTGCATTCATATTTTATTTTATTATGCACAATAAAGAATTATAAAAATATTATGTACCCACTTACAGAGTGCTTTTGTTTAAGCTTCGTACGCGACAATGGTTATAACTTCATTATTACACGGATCCAAACAATCAATGCTCAAAATGTTCTCAATTTGGATATTTAATCTTGAAATTGTAAAAGATTTTTAGTACTTAAGTTTAAAGTGATAAGTAGCCTGTTTTTAACTTAATATATTTTGAAATATATATAATAGGTTTACTCATCACAATTCCAAAGTAAAGTTTGAATTCATCAATTATTTTTCTGATACACTATAATTCCGTAGTTTTTAGGTAGCTACGATATTCTTTTTTCATTGCAGTTTACTCCGTTTGTCCGCAAATAACTCCTAAACTGCTTAACTGATTTTAATTAAATTTGCAAACAGTGTGCAGTTTGATCTAATCAAACTTAAAAGATAGCTTAATTCTCAATTTATCTATTTTTTATATACCTAAGAGCAAAACAATGTTTGCCAGGTCAGCTAGTTATATTATGTATTTAGTAATAATACTTAAAGAAGTAGGTATACTTATACCTACTTCTTTAATTTTCAAAATCCAGATAGCTAGGTTTTCTGATTTCAGCACCCAGTAATTATAGAAATTTTTTGATTGATTATTTTATCTTTCGTAGGCCGTAGCATGTTCGTAGCACATTTAAATTTATTTAATAACAAATTGAAATATTATCTTATACGGTCTTAATTGGCAATTATGTGTTTTCATTGTTTATTATTCAAAATTGAGCAACTATTTCATCGTCGCGTTAGCGTCTCGACTAATTTGTATTGTCCAAAGGTTCCCACTTCAATTCTCATTCGTGTCAAGTGCACTCCAGTAATTAGTCTATTTTATAATGATTATTATTGTTTCACCTCCTTCATTCTTTGATGTGCTGAACCACCGGCAGCTAATTATACTAACTACTTGGTAAACAAGGTCTTAATGTTGTAACAGTTGCATACTATTTCTCTAGCTTTTTGTAAATTTGGGCAAAAAAATACTTTTCAAACTCAAACTTAATTAATTCATTTACATATAAGGCGCCAATTAAAAAAAAACTGAGTCGTAATTAGACTCTTGGAGAGAACTGATGTAGAAACTTGTAGAACTACCTAAATCCTGTCGAAACCATTCGCTTAGGTATATAAGAGGAGCGAAGAGAATGTTTCAAAAACTCTCACTTTTTAGTTTTTCGCAAATGTCTGAGATAATCGATAAATGTCTGAGTCAAATTACTGAGTTGATCGTTGTCTGGTAAATGCGGGACGTCTCAGACTAGGAGCCAGGCTGCTTCGAAAAACGTTTTAATACATGTTGACGTAATAAATAAATAAAATAAAAGTCTGCATTTCCTTTCATTTATTAGAAAGTGTCTAAAATAAAATAACTAAAAAATGGAAATAAATGAAGACATTAATGAAGTAGGTATACCCACCTAATTGAAACAAAGAAGGGAGACCAGCATGCTTCTTTAAACTTAATTGTGTTGGGATTAAGTCAAAGTACACGTACATACATAACTACCTCGCCACTGACCGACACAAGCATTGTCTTGTAATTTCCCACAACGAAATTAAAAGTGAGAATTCAATCCCAAGCGAGCCGCATTAACGGTATCACCGCACAGTACACTGACTTTAAATATTTAAACAACGTAGGTATTAATGCATCCGGGTTTAAAAACCATAACAGCACGAGCAACCTACTTATAAATCTTTACGTATGTACTTGCGAAGTATAATTATGGTAAAAATTGTGACAAAGTCCTTAGACTTTGTATTTCGAGCCTTCGCAGCATCGCGATTATATCTGTCATAATGTTTGGACATTACGTAATTTAGCAGACAAAAAGCGAATATTCGGAGCTGTTCCTCAGGTTTATTTGTGCGAGAGGGGTATTAAGGTAAATTGTACAGTTGTAGGCAGTCTGGCACGGGCCACTCGTTAGCCGGCGACGCGACTATCGCCGACGCGACGTCTCAGCGGCGTTGTCGCATTGTTTCAGTGTTATGCGTGCCCGACCTTACATTAAACGTTAACTGGAAGATTTATGGCGGTCATAGAGCGGCTAGTTTCGTGGCCGGAGAGGTCTTTCGTCGAAATACTCAGGTTTCTTAAGAGCCCAATTTGTGGGAGCGCTTAATGCGCTGTCGTGCTCGCATGCATGCCCCGCCTTTTTATAGCTGCCCCTAACTGTAAACAACACCCATTCTGGGTTCGGTCTTGGCCCGACTTAAACTTGTAATACGAATGACAATGTGAGATAAATCCGCTTATTAAAAACAACTTTACCTTTTCGTCCGTAAAGGAGTTCGAGTGGAAAATCCACAATTCGATGTTATCTTGACCGTTGTTTGCCCAACAATGACCGATATTTTTATGAAAGATGTACTTATGAATAATTTATTATGTTTCATATACAAAATCCTTATGTGAAATCTAATAATATGTAAAATTCTCGTGCCACAGTGTTTTTTTTTTTTTTTTTTAGTAAGTCTCATTTTTTTTTGAGACGCAATTTTTTCCCCGGCGAAGTTTCCCCGGAGTCTTTTTCAGACTAAGTGCTGTTTTGATATGGTACTAATAATTATAAAGAGGGACAAAATAGTATCTTTAGCCTTGAGTGTTGAATTTTATATTCTTATAATATAATAGTTCAACAACTCCTTTATGCCTTTGTTTTGTCCCGTATATATATAGAGAGGAACAAAACAATACCTACAGCTTCTATGAGTGTTTCGTTTTATATTCTCATAATATAATTAAACATCTCATCTATGCTGTTGTTTTGTTCCTCTCTATTGCTATCTTAGCAACTTTAATAGAGAATCTCAGGAAGGGATCCCTGAGTTCAGTCTTTTCAAATATGACGGGGAGAGCGTCCCTGCACAGGTTCAAATTTATCTCTTGTTGGAGGTCCTCGCGCGCGATAGTATGCTGCGGACAGTCGAGCAAAAGATGTATAATCGACTCCTCCTCGTCGTCATCGCATATACAAGCGGGACTCTCCTTACATTTGAACCTATGCAAGTACGCTGCAAACCCGCCATGGCCTGTTAGTACCTGTACCAGCACCGGCGACAGCGCCACTTTTTTTAGAACCTTGTATGCACGGGGCACAGTCGGCAAGAATGTCTTTGTAACTGCCGCTGTCTCACCGTTTAGATATCGGGAGTTCCACACACAAATGGTTTCTTGCCTTATGCTCCGCTTTATGTATGAAATTGGGCATCTATCGTAATCTGGAGCCGATTTTTTCGCCAATGCGGCTGCCTTGGCCAAAACATCGGCTCTTTCATTGCCGACTGTACCCACGTGTGCCCTTATCCAGTTCAGCCTGACTTCTTTTCCACTTCGCTTGAGCTTTAATACATTCTGTCGTATAGCGAAGGCTAGTGGTTGGAATGTGCCAGGCTGACTGATCAGTTGCAGGACTGACTTTGAGTCACTGAAGATGCTCACGGATTTTTCTTTTCTGTTGATCGCAATTTCCGTAGCACGGTACAGCGCATATGCTTCAGCCTGAAAAACTGTGCAGTAAGACTCGAGCCGAAATTTTCTGTACTGTATTTCGACCCGGTCTTTCCAGATTGTCAGGGCGGCACCGACCCTGCCCTTTATCTTGCTTCCATCCGTGAACATCTCCAGTTCATCATTGTCTGTTTCCCTGTTTTGTGATAACTGTTCGTCGATGCTGGCAATCTCAATAGTCTCATCGTCAGCCGGGTGTGGAGCATTAAGGAAAGAAGTCTTTTTTTCGACGCTCCTATCTTCGCCAATTATTGTTTGGGGTTTCCCTCTTTTGGCCTCGTACACACGAGTGTTTTCTTGCACTCTTAGATCGAGGGGTAGCAGTCCGGCTAGGAGCAACACAGCATGGAGCGACGTGGTTCTATACGCTTTGCAGATCTTTTGGGCAAAGCCACGTTGTACAGAGTTAAAAACCTTTTGTGACATCCGTTTGCCCGCTGCAGGTGCCCACACACTGGCCGCGTACAGTATAATTGGTTCTATTACTGAAACATACATCGTTCTGATGATCTCTGGATTCAGTCCCCAGCTTATTTTTGCCGAACGTGCTAGTGGTTTATATATGTTAAGTGCCTTCTGGGTTACGTATTTAATATGGCTATTAAATGTTAGCTTTTTATCTATTATAACTCCTAAAATTTTAATTTCATCTACTAAGTTGAGTGGAATGCCGCCCATGTGTATGAGTGGGGTGTCGAACTTAAGTTTATTTGTGACCACCATGGCTTGAGTCTTATGAGGTGCAAACCTTAGTTTGTTGCTAACACCCCACTGATACACACGGCTGAGCACTCGTTCAGCTTTTTGTTCCAGTCTTTGGATAGAGTCTCCAGAGAACACCAGAACGATATCGTCCGCGAAGGCCTGGCAATGAACGTCTAGTTTTTCCATTACATCTAGTAACGGATCAACCAGAGCGTTCCAAAAAGTAGGTCCACTGATAGAACCTTGTACGCATCCCTTAGTTGTTTTGGCGGTGTGTTCTTTCCCAGCGTACTGAACGCTCACACTCCGATCGCTGAGGTAGCTACCCACAAGCCTTCTCAAGTTTTGGGGACATCCTTTTTCAACCAACCGACACCTAATTGCCGGCCACCATGCGCTGTCGAAGGCTCCCTCTATATCCAACGATACAACAATATTTATAAGCTTCTTGTCATTGTTCTGCCTAATATGTTGGATCAGGTCATAGAGGGAGTCCTCCGTACTGCGCTGGGGAACGAAGCCGTACTGTCTCGGGTTTGATTTCAGCATCAGGTGCCATCGAATCCTCCTTACCAATAGTTTTTCTAGGATCTTCCCGAGAATTGGCAGCAGCCCGATCGGTCTATATGCCTTTACGTGATGGTAATCTGGTTTAGATGGCTTACGTAGGACGATGATTGCTGCCTCTTTCCATATTCTCGGGAAGTGAGATAATTCGAGGCACCGATTCGCAATCCCCAGAAATACGTCTCCGCTCACTTTGATGGCTTCGGCACAGATGTCGGCTGTGAGTCCGTCACTACCTGGCGCTTTCTTTGGATTGAATGTCCTCACTACAAATTTGAGCTCCTCGCTCGTGAAAGGAGGGTCCAGTTTATCATTCTCTAGGTTGTCATCGCTGTTGTCGGCTTGGATTCGGATCTCTCTGTGTTCTGAGTTGTCGTCCGACTCAGAGTCTTCGGGAAAGAAAGTTGTGGCGAGTAACTTAACAGACTCCTCGGAACTCAATGATTTCCCATGGTTGACGAGTGGTAGGTCCTCATATCTTTTGTAAGTTTTCCGCAGCACTCTGTAGATTCCGTCCCAGAAGCTTTCTCTTTCCTGAGTGCTGCAGAAGTTTTTCCAACTCTCTACCTGCGCTTTTGCTGCTTCCTCTTCATAACGATTCTTTGCCACCAAATACTGGTCAACCACGAACTGCCTCCGTCGCGGCGCAGCACATCGGATTCTCCTTTTTAACGTGATCATCTTCCTCCTTAGGGCTTCCGTGTGTTCTGTCATCCAGGGTAATTTAAATTTAGGATTGTATTTAATTTTCAGTAATGTTTTTTCACATGTTAATTTTATACATTCTGTAAATTTTTCTACAAATTTATCTAACTCTTCTTTGGTTTCTATATTACTAATAAGTGTTGAATTTATGTTATTAGTATCTAAATTCTTTATTAATTTATTTCTGAAGTTTATCCAGTTCGCTTTATTCGTGTTGTATATTCTAGTAGATTTAGGTGGACGAACCGCTGTTGATGCTTGGAGCACCAAGGAGAAAGTGATGGCGTTGTGGTCTGCACTGGTAAGCCCCACATCGACTCTCCAGTTCTGAATAAGTCCTAACATCCGCTGCGTGCACACCGTGATGTCGACGTGACTCTGGCACTCGATATTGTTCCTCACTATATAAAAAGTCGGAGTCGTACCCTCATTTAGGACGTGCATGCCCATTTCCTCAATGAATCCCGAAAACTCTTCACCCCTATGGTCTTCACGGACGCTCCCCCACCATGGGCTCCACGCGTTAACATCACCGCCTATTAAGATGTTGTTTGTTTTAAGAGATTCTTTGACTTTTTTGAGATGATCGAGATATGGCTCTAGGGGCAAGCTGTCCTCAAAGTATACTGATATAACTCCAACTCTCCACGCGCTAGTTTGTATGGTCGCTACTGCTATATTCTCAGAGGTAAGGTCGGGGTGATATACATGTAATGAAATGAGTGACATTTCATTCATTTGAATTTGCCGCGCTTCGCGTATCAGCTGTCGCGTATCTATGATATTGATCTGTGTCGATGATTTAAAATGGCGAGGGACGCTGAAATTGTTGTGTGCATTTTTGTCGTAATAAAAACTCATAGAAAGAATGTGATTGAGGACTCGAGATATAGTGAACTTTAAATGTCGTTTCTTTGTTATTTCAGGGAAACAATTTGTGTTTAATTTTGGAGATCTTCAATGTCTTATAAAACGACATTTTTGTGAACTAAAAGAAGATGGACCGGCTTCAATTTGAGTTTACAATAATAGCCTCAAATGATGGCAAATCAAATGTATTAGCTATAACCTCAATATCTACTGAAGAAGGAAAATGTTATGTTTTACCCGAGGAACTGAAGCCGGTGAGTCATCATACATATATTGTTAAAACGAACACTTTCACAAAAGTAAAAAATAGCATTAAAAAAAGACACCAGAGTAGAAAAGTATGGATAAAGTTGGATGAAAATCTAAAGAAGACATATGTAGATGAGGAAGGTAATATGCAATTTTTAGATCAATATTTAGATGAAGTGAGCACAACACAAGCAAAGGACAAAAATGACACTTTGCAACAAATCTTGGAACAATTAATAGAAACTACAACTAAGAAAGAAAGTCAACATAACTTAAAACATATCTCAGAAAAATTTATTATTGAAAAATTCACAAGCAAAAATCCTAATGCGATGCAATGGATAGAAATTTTTGAAAAAGAGTGTGCGCGCTTTAATATAACAAAAGATGAGACAAAAATAGATATTTTGAGGTTATTTTTAGATAAACCTTGTTTGGATTGGTATAGCTCGATGATCATAAAACTAACAATAAATTCTGAATGGAGTGAATGGAAAGACAAGTTTTTAGAAACTTTTAAAAACCAAGGATGGGACATAGTCACATATGCTCTCGCATTTAGGTATAAAGAAGGACAGTTAATTGATTATGCCATAAAAAAGAACGGCTTTTATTAGATATAAACAAATCTATAGATTCCAAAACAATGATAGATCTTATTGCAACTGGTTTACCTGGATTTATCTTAAATAAGTTAAACAGGGATGAACTCAACAACACTACTGACTTGTTCAACGAGATAAGAAAATATGAAGGCACGATGTATAAGAAAAACTCAACTAACATAAAGAGCAGTACATTTTATAATAAAAATAAAACTTATGAGAAGAAGTCATGTAAGACTTGTGAGTCTTTGGACAAAGGGATTAGATATCATCCGGAGGAGTCATGTTGGTTCAAGAAAAATAAAAATGAACCTGAAAAAGATCTTAAAACTAAAAATGTAAACAATAACTCCATAATTGAAGTAGACATAAATACTGAGAAAAAAACTAGTAAGCACACCATTAATCAAAATCAAGCTTTTATTAGAAAATAAACTAGAAGTGAGTGGTATTTATGATTCAGGCTCACAGATTTCTATAATAAATTCAAGATTAATAAAAGTAAAAGAAAAAAAAGATGATGTGAACATAGCATACATGAGAACGGTTAATGGTGTGAAGAAGATGGATGGCTTGATAACAATAAAAATTAAAATATTTGATTTAGAAGAAGAGGTGGGATGTATACATAGTAGAAAATGAAGATTTTGATGATTTCATAATCGGATTAGATATGATAAAGAAATTCAGATTAACCCAAAATGAGAACTTGCAGATAGAACAAAAGAAAATAACAAATAAAATAGACAGGATGTCTAAAGATAACAGAAATGAAGATAATAATATAAAAAAATATAGAGTAAATTTCAATGAACACATACAAACAGAGGAATTTATAAGTATGACAGACCATTTAGATAATCAAAAGAAAATTGAGATAGAGAAAATTATAAAGGAATATAAAACAATATTTGCTAAGGACAAGTATGATATAGGTTCAGTTAAAGATTATGAAGCTCGCATAGATTTACAAGTAAATAAATATTGTAGTAAAAGACCATACAGATGTACAATACAAGATAGATTAGAAATTGAAGAGCAAATATCGATGTTACTAAAGAACAATTTAATAGAAGAATCATACAGTCCTTTCGCTGCTCCAGTGACATTGGCGTTTAAAAAAGGTGAAAATAGAAAATCCCGTTTATGTGTAGATTTCAGAGAGTTAAACAAAATAGTTATACCACAAGCTCAACCATTTCCTTTGATAGATGATCTAATTATTAAAACTAGAAATTGCAAGTATTTTACTACACTAGATATAAACTCAGCATTTTGGGCAATACCATTACGGGTGGAAGACAGAAGTAAAACAGGATTTGTCACACAAGATGGCCACTTCCAGTGGACCTGCCTCCCTTTTGGCTTGAAAACATCACCAGCAATTTTCCAGAGAATCTTAAGCAATATTCTAAGAAAACACAATCTCACAGGATACTCTGTTAACTATATCGATGATATTTTGATATACTCGTCTACCTTTGAAGAACATATAAGGCACATTAGAAATGTATTAGAGGCAATAATTAAAGAAGGCTTTAGACTGAAGTTTAAGAAATGTACCTTTGCTTCAGACTCGGTAAAATACCTCGGCCATATAATTCAGAACAATTCAGTAAGACCACTAAAAGACAATTTGATTTCAATAAGGAACTTTCCAACTCCTAAGACGCAAAAGAACATCAGACAATTTTTGGGAAAAATAAACTTCTACCATGACTATATACCAAGAAGTGCAATTATTTTAGATCCATTACACAATTTATTACGAAAAAACGAGAAATTTGTATGGTCAGAGAAATGTGAAGAAGCATTCAATCTGATAAAAAGATATTTATGTTCGCAACCGGTCTTGGAAATATTCGACAAAGACTTACCAATCAAAATCTTTACCGATGCATCTTTGGAGGGCATTGGAGCAATATTAAAACAGACACAACTAGATGGTAAAGACAAACCGGTGGCATATTTCTCAAAAAAATTGAATGAACATCAAAAACGGAAAAAGGCTATATATTTAGAATGTCTTGCTATGAAAGAAGCTGTTAAATATTGGCAGCACTGGCTCATCGGAAAACAATTCACCATTTACTCAGATCACAAACCTCTAGAGAACATGAACATTAAATGCAGGACAGATGAAGAATTGGGTGATCTCACATACTACCTATCTCAGTATGACTTTACCGTAAAATATATACCTGGTAAAGAAAATGTAGAAGCAGACTGTTTGAGCCGAAACCCTGTATTAGAACCAGAAGATAACAGAGAGGAAACATTGAGAATAGTTAATTTAATACAAATAAAAGATATAGTTGGAGACCAAGAGAAAAATGAAACAATAAGAGAAAAGAAACAAAATTTAATACTAAAAAATAATATCTATTATAAAAAAATAAAGAAACAGGAAAAGATTATCCTCTCAGAAGAATTTAGTAAAAAACTTATAAAAAAGGTGCATGAAGATTTATGCCATATTGGGATCAGACAACTGCAGAAAAAAATAAGTTCAATATATACGGCTATAAACCTAACAAAAAATATCATAAATATTTGTAAAACATGTGAAATATGCATAAAAAATAAATCAAGATGTCAAAAAAAAATTGGATTAATGTCACAACTGGGACCAGCTACCAAACCATTTGAAATAATGTCAATGGATACTATTGGTGGATTTGGAGGATCTAGGTCTACAAAGAAATATCTACACCTTTTAGTAGATCACTACACAAGATATGCATTTATTGCGACTTCGAAAACCCAGAATGCATGTGACTTTATAAATTTAACAAAGAAAGTACTAGAGACAGATGAGATTGGAATTATCCTGACAGATCAATATCCGGGCATAAATTCAAGAGAATTTAAACAATTTTTGCAGGAAAATAATATTAAACTAATTTTTACAGCCGTGAATACACCATTCTCGAACGGCTTGAATGAAAGATTAAACCAAACAATAGTAAATAAAATAAGGTGTAAAATGAATGAGAAAAATAATAAGAGAACATGGACAACACTGGCAAGAGAATGTATACAAAAATATAATGAAACAGAACACTCCGTTACAGGTTTTGCACCAAAATATTTACTGGATGGTACAAATGTCAGTATTCTACCAAATGAATTCAAAACGATGGAAAAGGAAGACAAGTGGATTGCTGATAGAAGATTGGCATTAGAGAATACCATAAAATCTCATGAGTATAACAAGAAAATATTTGATAGAAATAGAAAAATGCAAGAATTTAATGTAGGAGACAGTGTATATGTAGAAAATGGAAATAGACTGAATAGAAAGAAATTAGACGAATTAAAAATAGGCCCTTTCAAAATAATAGAGAAAATATCGAATTCCATTTATAGGATTGATACAGGCAACAGAAAAACAGAATCAACATTATTTCATATAACAAAATTGCAACCTGTCATAACAGAGGCTGAAGAAGATGAAGGAGATGATAATGAATATGAAGATGACTTATAAGTACATTTTACAGATATATTGCTTAGAATTTTCGCTCTTAGGGGGGGAGATGTAATGAAATGAGTGACATTTCATTCATTTGAATTTGCCGCGCTTCGCGTATCAGCTGTCGCGTATCTATGATATTGATCTGTGTCGATGATTTAAAATGGCGAGGGACGCTGAAATTGTTGTGTGCATTTTTGTCGTAATAAAAACTCATAGAAAGAATGTGATTGAGGACTCGAGATATAGTGAACTTTAAATGTCGTTTCTTTGTTATTTCAGGGAAACAATTTGTGTTTAATTTTGGAGATCCTCAATGTCTTATATACAATTTCCAACTGATCATCAAATACTATAATAGCTGACTTAATTGGTTTATTTCTATTAAGAGTCCGTTGCACGACTCTGCAACCTGATGAAAGTGAAACCTCGCCTACGGATCCAATGTATGGCTCTTGCACTAATGCGATACACACTTTCCTCTTTTGTGCCTCGTATAGAAGTTCGTTGAGTGCCAGTCTTTTGCGTTGCAAATTTGCTTGTATGATTTTGTATTCACGAGTGTTATCCGGAGTGCCCTCAGCAATACGCTACCTTTGACCTGGCTAAAGCATCCCACTTTTTCCGGATCGGACAGGCTTCGTTGAAGCTGTTGTGGTCTGCTCGGTCTAGTTTGCTGTTCTGGCAGTTCCGGCAAGTGGGTTTTTCCCCGGCCTTCCATACAGGACATTCGCTGCGCAGGTGTTCGCCTGCGCAGTGGCTGCAAGTGTCTACAGACTCCACACATGCCTTCCGACCGTGCCCGTAGCCCAGACACCTCGAACAGGTCAGCAGTGGAGACTGGTCTTCTACCTTTACCCTTTGCAGATCGACGTGTATTTTTCCAGCACAAGTGAGCCTCTGCCACACCGGAGGCGATACCTGGAGGACCACGTGGCTTTCCAGCGGGTTTCTCGCCTTCCTTCTGTACCTTACGCTTACCCTGTAGTCGTCTCCAGGTATCTCCCCCAGTATGTGGGCATTTTGATTTTTAAGGGCGCCCAGGATATCATCGTCAGTGTTCAAATTCAAAACATTTCGCAGTATTACTAATGGGTCCCTATTTGATTTTGCCTCCATAAGGAGTGTCGGGCTGCCCGATTTGAGCTTCTCTGTCACCTTAGAAAGTTCTTCTTGCGTCCTTCCCATCCCATCCTTTGCTTTTCTCAGCCGGTCCACCCTTATGCCACATGTCTTTGCACTCACAGCCTTGCGGATTTTTGTTATTACATCATCGCTCGTGTCGTGAGCGTCTACGGAAGACACTAGCATCGAGTGGACAGGCTGAGGATAAGAGGTATGGAAGGGCATCGGTTTGGAGGCCGCGGCTTTAGTCGCGTATGAGATGCCGTCCTGCACTTTATTTTGTTGAGTGGTTTCATTTAGTTTTTCCATTTGTTGCTTGACGGCCCTGACATCCTCTCTGGTCGCGGCAACCAGCTCCGTCTGCTGTCGGAGTTTCTCCATGACATCTCTGGCGAGATCGGTGGCCGAAGCAGTTGGAGCAGTCGGGGAGATCGTAATGTTGCTTCGGCACTGAGCCGCAGTACGATATTATAGAGGCTGCTGAGGCATTCTGCCACAGCTTCCTTGATGGATGCCGTAATTTTCCCCGCCTGCTCCAATTGGTATTTGGCCTCCTGAAACAGCCGGTTAGCGACTGTTCTTAGCTCATCCACGGGACCCTCCGCCGCTGATTGCATCAATAGAGGGAGATCCTCGGGCGGTGTTTTGACCGCCGGCTTTTTGCGGGGCACTGTGTCCACGTGCTTCACTGTAGTGCTCGCCACGTTCGATGACCTAGGCGTTGTCTTTGATGCCATTGTCGGGGATGATATTAAAAATTTTAAATCTATCTAATTAATTTTAGTAATTGGGAGGTGTAAATGGCCTCCCAATAGTCAATAACAATTTAAATAATGCTTAATTAACCATTCAATAATCTCAGCTGGCGGCTTACCCGTGCGTTGAATTACTTAATACCTACAAACTATATATTATTATTATAATAATTACCTAATTTGTCAATAAATAATAATATAGTATTATAGACTAGCAATGACTTTATCACTTATTAAGGGGGTTAACCTCAATACAAAAGTGCTTTCCGGGTGTAGGAAGTCCTAAAAGCGCAAGACCAATGTTATCAAATAGAAGCTGGGTGGTGTAAGCCCTCCCCAACTGATGCAATTTAAAACTAGTCAGAACTATCTGCGAAGAATAAGTCAATTTGGAGGTGTAAAGGCTCCAAGGGTCGAGTCAATCTTTTCACAGTATACAAAGAATATATCTACAGTCTATATTTTTATACTCGAACGGTTTCCGTATTTCGGTGTCATCAATCGCGCTCGTGGTTCGCCGCTGTGCGCCGCGTCGTCATTCAATAAGAGCCGCCCGGGAGCACTGCTTAGTGCACTGAATGATGTAGTTAGGTATGTAGCACCGGTTGCACGGTGCGCACACGCAGCTCGTGAAGCCCTCCTCCTCGGACAACCGCTGTTGTAACCACCACAGTGTTTGTAACCAAACTCCTAAACAGCTTTACCGATTTTTATCATTTTTTGTCTATATTTGGTAGGTATGAGTATAGGTAAGTAAGCTATTTTTCATACCCTAAATGCCAAAACAAAGTTCGGCGGGTCAACTAGTTAATATTACTACAAATAGACGTCAAATGTTTACCTGATGGCAAAAGGCAATGTTTGTCGTAATTTATTTACAGTAACAATTGTTTATTCACAATAATTTCTAGGAACGTATAGGGAATTAAAAACTTGTCATCTTAGGCATGACTCTTCTTAACTCTACAACTGAGGTATACGTGTTTTAAAAAAACTATAGCAATGTTGCAGCGTTCCCAGATAGAATTCAGCCTCATAGCATTGAAGAGTAAAAAATACACAAATTGGTCGGATTCTTACACTCACCAGTCTCCGCTTGGGCTTGATGAGGGGCCTGTTCTGGCCGTTCATCTTGTAGTAGAGTCCACAGGCGTTGCAGAGGTAGTGGCCCGTGCCATCCCTCCGCCACAGCGGCGTACTCGTGGCCCCGCAGTTGACACATTCTCGACCCTCTGTACACGATACAACAAGGTTCAAATTCATTGCCGACAAAACCATAACTACCAATAACTTACATGAACACAAAACCTTAATAAAAATATGCTTAGTTGAAATAAAAGCTGTGTAGACAAATGTATAGATATCTACTGAGTAAATATATATGTCATATTGCTTCGAAAGTTCATTATTTTCGTGAGTAAGTACCTATTTTATGAACTTATTTAAATAAGTAATTAATTAATTAGGGGCAAACATGTGCACAGGCAAAAATATAATTATTAAAATTTTATAATGATTAAATTAGATAATGAAGCTAAATTTTTATAGTGATTTAGCAATTAATATGAAACTTTCATCACACAGAAAATGAACTTAAAAGTGTGTAAGTATAAAATAAATATGGGTATGATAGTAGGATATAGAAGGTAGTATTAGTGGTTTTAGTTATTTACCTGTCTCCTGGCAGGCTGGGGAAGACGACAGAAAATCACATTCAGAACCATTACCAATCAAATATTTACTAATTTTCTACGAACAGCATGCAAACAATACACAAATCACTCGGTTACTATTATCACTATGAAATCTCGGTACAAATTTAAAATTATAAAGGAAAATTTAAAATATTCAATTAATAGGGGAAAGCGAGCGAGTTTTGCTCGTAGAAAATATCAAGACTTTTTTTACACGCAAGGAAAACGTATAGAGAAAGTAACGTGGCTTGTTAATAAACCGCCGTACCGTACAATTATTTAATAAAATAACTTGTTAACATAAGCCATTGAGACAATACACTAAGAATTAATGATCTACCTACTATTAAACTACGAGTTATCATGATTTTGCGTGTCGGCCGCAGATAACATTAGTTATATTGAGCATTATTTTTTATATAGGTATATAGTGACGTAACTATAATATTAAAAAGAATCGTCAGGTATGTTTGTCTTTTACTTTTACCCCTTTGTTCATAAAAAAGGAAAAAGCTCAAGCTATAAAGTCAAAAGCACCAAATTTGGAGGACCACACTTTAAACATCCTGCCTTAAGGCTATTAAAACTGAAAATGCCATAAAAGAATCTACGGTGAGACGCTATCCCAAATGTAACACAAAATCTATATTAATGTATAAGTATTAAGAAATAGCCATTTAAGTGTAGTAAATTGTTACGAAATTCAATAAATGACGCGATGAAAATATGAAAGTTAATCAATTGAAATTTGAAAACTTATTAAAATATATGAAGGTCGATAAAATGATGTTAGTACGTAATACTAATAAAAACTTGCATTAAATCCATTCATAGTTACTAACAAAAGCGAGTTTCTTTATAAAAAAATGTGTTGCAAAAAGATTCGAGAGCGATGCACTAAACAGAGCGTAAAGGAGCCATAAGTAATACCTACATGCTAATTTCCACTATGTGTAATTGTATTATACGTAGGTACATAAGTTTATAACAATTTCCAACGCAAGCATTCCAACCGTAAAATACATCCGCATAACAATAAAAAATCACTCGTTAAGGACGACTTTTTCTGTGTTAATAATGGCTACAGAAGCAATAAAATTGATCACAAATGATAAGTATCAACTTTTACCAATCACGAAATAAAGCATGCTTAATTTTGAACATGCAAAATAAGTATTAGAAATTTGCCCCAAGATGAGCAGCCCTCTGGGAAATGCTAATCCTATTCAGGTATTAAAAATTATATCTATTTTGTAACCTCACTTCAATTTTATTGTTTTAAAACAAAATAAGGAGTTTAAGGCTAATTTCAGGTTCATTCCTAATATAATATTCTTGGCATTTGTTCTACTTTTCTTTGCCTATAGACATCTACGTCATATTGCGTAATAATCGTTTGAAAGTCTACGCAGAATCAAGTTCGCTAAGCCTGATTTCTCAAAGGATGTTCACATATGCAGAGCGTGAGCCGCCCCTAATCTTTCTCCAAACTCGATTACCGAAACGGTTATTATTTATCGAAATCGATTTAAAAATCCATTTAGTCATGCATCCTATTCTCCAGTATCATAAAGTTACAGCAGTCTTTATTTACTTTTTTAATTTTAAAGAGAATTCAAGAATTGTAGGCACTAAGTTGTCGATAAAAATAAATAAAACTCGTTGTCCATTCATTGATCTGTAGTAAAATTCAGTGTCAATAACATTACTCACTCGGAAGTGTGTAAAAATAACCTCAAAGCGAACAAGTTTATTACCCTAGAGATGATATCAGCGCAGTGTATCGGTAGGTATCTATATCATAATCATATGTATCTAGATCTGATTATCCAAGTCCCCAGGTAGACGCAGCGGCGCACAGAATAAATAATGATTCCCGCGCAGGGAACCAACAAGAAAGGTGAAAGTGGCCGCCATCCGATAGGAAAAAACTCCACACAACGCTCCCCGGCTCAGGGCAGAATAGCCATTTATCTTTTTTATGTAAAACCAGATCACAACCGGCAATTAAATCGCCCGGACCTTATCGAAAACTTATTGCGATCGAACCGACAACTCACTTTTTGGGCTAACCCTTTATTTTTTGTACGTCGATAAAGCCTGTAATTTGTTCCGAAGTTTCTAATAAATAAACACCAATAACGATTATTACTAAAAAATAACAGGATATTACAAGTAACCGTGGAATCTTATTATGGTGTCTCTCGCACGGTCGCTCAAATTCAATAGTAACATCTCTATTGATATTTTGTGAAAGTCAGTCCGGCCCGGGGCGGCGGCCGGTCAAGAATTACAGCCTGCTGACTGACCGAGGCCCAAATCACACGTATTATTAAAGATAGCACGATTCTGATTAATTGCTCTACAAAAACAATTCGAATCCTGTTAAGTCGTAACTCGTAACTTGTGCCGAGAGAACTCCTTGCTACTTGTGAGTTATTATTACTGCATTTCTTTTCTGGTTTTGACTATCGAGTGATCTAACGTTCGCCGCTCGCCCGACGTGGTTCAGACGCAAAATAAAGATACCATTTAGTGCGCACGTAACGGTACCTGTCCGGCTAGAGATAAACCTATCCTGAACTGCAGAAGTTGGAGCGAAAAATTCCAGTGTTTGTTCAAAATTAGAATGCGGCGCGCTCTTTATTGCCCGGAGTGACGCGCGGTCGTGACGCGGCGGTGCTACGTGACCGCGATAAAAGATTTTCATCTGCCATATTTACGTAGCCGAGTGGGCGGTTTTTATTTTTCGAGAGTCTCCAAGCGAGCGCACTCCGGCCTAGAGGGGAGCGCGCGATTTTCACACGGCCCGCGCGTTGGGAAAATATTGCACAGGACTGCTGACGTCGCGGGTCAGGGATGAGCCACCGATGGATTCATAGTAACTGGTGACGTGACGGGCAGTTAGCCTCTTCGCACACGGCTCGTAAGCGTAATCGTATCATTATGCATATCGTTACAACGCTTCGTGTACGAGGCCTGCAGTGTTGCACTAACGAACCGTCGCGTAGACGTACATGATATTATAATGATTATATAGACAAGGGTAGTCTTCATCCAGTTTTGCGAATTGAATTATTTTTTCAGTAATATTAGAAGTTAAAAGTCATACTATACTGAAGTTCAGTTAAAATCACTGATTTTTAAAGAAAATGATGACAATAAACACCTCCTACGACTTACGAGTCGCTGCAACACCACTTCGTATGCGGACTTGTTACAACATGTTCGTGCTATTGCTCTCGTCGTATGCGCGGATTACGATACGCTAACGCTACGACGCCGTGTGCGAAGGGGCTTACTCCTCAATGAAGCCGCGTAAAAACTGGAACATACTCGCGTTCAACGCTAGAGCGGAGCAGAGCGGAGTAATGTAATTTAAATGAAGGACTAATTCGCTCCCGTGTACCGTGACGCGCTCTCTCGGCGCATCGGCCCATCAACACGTAACGGTGAGGCTATTTTGCATACAAACCATTAAATTATTGCTCAAAACTTATTCTTTGTTGCGCCACAGAGGCTGTTATTACCGCCTAATTGTAGTCTGTATGCAAATATATAATTTTGTGGAAGCCAATAATCGTGTATTGTTTCATTGGGCGTCTTTACTCACACACAACACTCAATGTTACTTTATTTGTTTTGTACATGACGTGATAGTTAAAATTATGTTTGGCCTTGGCGTTAATTTCAACTCCTATAAAATCTTGCTACCTATCTTAGCCCCTTCGCACACGGTTCGTAAGCGTAACCTTATCGTTATGACGCTACGCAAAACAATATGACAATTACGCCTCCTACGATTCGCTGCAACACCGCTTTGTCTGCGGACACGTTTGAATATATTCGTATTGCTCTCGTCGTACGCGAGGATTACGCTACGCTTACTCTTACGAGAAGTGTGTAAAGGGCCTAGTCGTCCAGTAAAACATTATTCCACTAGACAGGATAAACTCTCGTCAGTAGGTAGCTTTTTAGCGATCGGCAAAGCGACGCGGGGGACTTGTAAAAAGGAATAAAGTCATTTTTCACGGCGCTTGCACAGGGCTGGCGGCTGGCTCGTACGTATTTGCATTACTGCATTATTATCACAGAGCCGGATAATTGCGTTTGACGCCAATGCAGCCGCCAGCACTAGTAATTATCCACATCTGTATCTGTATGTGATTTGACGTTGTATCAGCGAGATGTAGGTATAGGTAGGTACTGTCAGGAATAAGTGCGTATACGATCCATAAGTTCATAAGGCCTATCTGCGACTTTACTCGTGTGGGGTTTGATATTTACGTATAGCAGTGTACAGCTAAGGATACCTAAAGTACCTACATGTTTAGCTATAATAAATATTACCAAATATAGTTTTTTTTTCAAAATCCCGTCAGAACCGTAGATTTATCTCGAATAAAAAAAAAGTTCACGTTTTGATTCAAGATGTTACTCTACATATTGAATTTTAGCTAAATCAGCTCAGTAGTTAGGTATATCGTAATAGAGTAGAAGGTACCTACTAACAAACATAACTTTCTGTACATTCAGATATTTACTCACTAATGTTCACAAATATATTTAAACAAAACGAAAAGCCAAATACGTTACGATGCTAAACGAAAAAATGTGAAAAAAGAAATTTTTGTATGGGTTCCTAGTTCAAACAATATCACATAGTTTGGAAGTAGATATGCAGCAATTTTTAGTTTTCACAAGCGTTTACGTTTCTCGCTTAGCATAAAGATTAAGATAAATTATTTACAGCTCGATATACTTAAAATAATGAAGAAAGTCCCCGTGGAATTTTCCGCGACGGTCAATTATACAAAGCATCAATGCGAATATAAATTAAAAGCGTAACAACACGTACGTAAATACAAAACTCATTAAACAGATCGCAAGTACACTTTTATAACGAATTAATCACTGAAGTTCCGCCGAAGTCATATGCAAATTTTCGTGGTGCTGCAATTGTATCCCACTGTACCGACGGACCATGACGATACCGGTACATTGTTAACTAGCTATAGGTAGAAAATATATTGCTTTGTATGTATATTTAACACAAAACATTCATTAGGAGTCTCCAATTATAATAAGTGCCTATAACAGACCTCTTCTATGAACACAGGAAGGCATGATGTGAATTTATTCTTTAACCCATTTTCTTCTGCAGCCTTGCAGCTTCTCAAATATCACTTGTACCAACTGGCATAAGTCTCTGAGTACTAAAATTTTAACGCAAAGACTCATTCAACTTAAAAGCTGTGCTTGAAAAAATACTTAAATAAATTCAAACTTAACGTTACGAGTTCTAGTATCTAGATAAGGTCTAGATTAAGGTAATCCTATACAAATATTCAAGTGTGCAGGAAAAAGAAATCTTATAATATGCAAATCTTTTAAAAAACATACTAGCAGAATTCTAGCACAAAAAGAATTGCATCCAGCAAAATAATAACACCAAGACGCCGTCTCGTCTTCATTCCTCTCAGTCGACCGTCCGTAGCGTACAGTAGCACACTACCACTGTGTTTTTTCCGATTTATCTAAATTAATTTGGAACTTACTTCTTAGCGCATAAAGATTATAATATCTTGCACAGTTTTAGATAGTAACGTAATCTCTTTATGAAATGTATGGTTCTACTAATTGGTTGCGCAACTTTCCGCGAAACATCTTTGTTGCAACAGTACGTGAGTTGCATGAAGTGTACGCCTGGACTTGATAAAAGACTCAGACAAATGTGAGTCATAAGGCCATTTCAATAAGGGCTGTGCCTTAAAGTGCATTGGACTGACTTGCTGTAGAGATAGGTCGCAATGTGATTTGAGTTATAGTTAGAACTTGGTACAAGAATTGTAGTTTAAATTAAATAGCATTAAAGTGAACGTAGCGTATTGTATTAGAAAGTTCACAAAACGATTCGAAACTTAGTTGTAAAGTTTGAATGTTGCTTTTGCTTGTGGTAAGTTCCAATTTACTTACGTTAACTTAAATACCCAGTTCATATTGCTCAGTATATTACATTTATGCGTTTTGCTACTAAATTAATGTAAACAGTTTTAAATGAAATAAAGTTACGTAAAAGAAGGTAGACTAATATCATTTTTAATGAATTTGCCTAATAAGCCTTAGAAGGATTTTGCTATTCAATATCCATTCAATATCTATAAAGAGGGGAATTTTTGACTGATATCTGTGCTAATATCTTAAAATATTCGAATACAATTGATACAAAAGTGCTTAAGTTGAGTGCTTTAAAAACAGAATCGTTTAGTACTTAATGTAGTCAGTTAGTAGGTACGAGTAAATAAAGTAAATCTAATAAGATTTGCATAACAATCGTGTTAAACGCGAATATTTAATTTCTTCTAAAATGCTCTATAGCTCCGAGGTCGAAACTGCAACAATGGAATGGGCCACATCCGGCCAACATTATCATAATATTGCCTCCGCTAAGTAACTACGCCAATGTAGCGTTTTAATGTCGGCTTTACTCGACGTTTATTTGTAAACCTTCTAAACTATAAATAAAGAATAGATACAGATACTTTTCTTCTTTAGTAGTCTTAATAATCTCTTGTCTCACTAGGTATGTTTTTGTTATTTTATCAAAAGTTACGACCACTTATTGAAAGTTCTTCTTTTTTTAGTAGACTTCTGTCATAGGCCTGACATAGGCCTTCCCATAAGCAAGCTATCTCTTGTGGTGTTGGACTATATTCTCGTCCATGATTGTCCCAACAGTTTGGCTATGTTGTCAGACCAACGTGCAACGTAACGTTTTCAAAAACTCAAAAGGCGGTTTCCCGCTGTCTCGAAAATTTAAGTTAGATGAATAATTTACCAACTATGAAAAAACTATTGAGAATTGGAGGTAAGGAACCTTCAGTGCGTGTGCCTGACTCACTCTTGACCGATTTTTTTAGAAACGTTTACAGTTTTTTCGGTTTCCATGATATTAAAAGCACATAGAGTATTAAACAATGTCTTTGGATCAGAACAATAACATAGCTAAACTAGACCGGATTATTGAACAAATGAATAAATAATATCTGATACTGACCTAGATAAAACAGATATTTATTAATCCATTCATTTATTTGATATAGTCAATATTATTTCGTCCTTTCAATATCAATGGCGACCTTGCGATGATATCCTGCTTAATCGAACGTAACAAGGCTTTACTCAGTTTTCCTTGAACCTAGTTTTAGAGGTCAACCCACGGGCGCATTTAGGTACTGAGAATTCCTTCTCACCTACTGACATATACCTTCATGAGGAAAACAAACAGTCTTATAAGTATAAACAACTTTTTTTTCTAAACCAGTGCCTCATCAAAATAACGTTCCTACTTACCAACCAAGTGCTCACTGTGACGAAACTTTAAACTGAACTTTAAAAATGTAAAATCTGTGGTTACATGATTTTGGATTTTAACGGCGTTAATGAAATTGTATTTTTTATTTCGATAGCTACTTATAATTAACTCAGAATAGCATTTAAATAATAATATAACACTATATTTCAAAATCAATAAATTATTTATTAAACAATTTAATAACTGAAGTTCCTACGGACATAATATCGATAGAATGCAAAAAACAACAGTAGTTAAACGCAAGGGAAAGCACCGAACCCAATCTTTAACCTTAATGAAGAACTAGGCACTTTACACTTTTTGTCCCTATGCCACGATGTCGATGTAATCGTCGATAATATAAATCAAGAAGACAATATTTAATAAGAAATATGATTTCCGCCGATATTGCCACGTACGATTATAATCGCATGCCCGTATTGACAAGAGTTCCACTTTTTCTATCGCAATTAACACGCGTTTTTCACTACGCCTCTAATTATCCCCTGAGAATCCATTAACTAGATTAGATCCACTCGTGAGATCGGAACACGTTGATTCGAGGTGGATTTTCACAAAATATTGAATAACTATAATTGGTCCCAATTGAATGTTTGCGTTAGCATGTTTTTAGAACGTAATGAGAGACAATAAACGGCCGCTTTTTGTTCCCTTCCATTGTTAAGCTTAACTATGAGCGTTATAATTACATATTTATGTATAAAATAAAGCGGCCGTAATACAATTACTGTTGAATGTTGAGCAATTCTCCGTAATATGAATATTCGTCATATTGTGTTGGCGATTGCGAAAACTTCGCGTCCAATTGTTGGAGTAACAATGCAAGCATTAATAGGTAGCAGAAAGGTCAGTAGAACAATATTACGCGAAACTCAGTTTTAATTATTATCGTATCTCCGAATTTGCATTTTAAATTCATATTCTAACATTCTAACGCCTTCCTAACATAAGTTGCATTAAAACATTCTGCCTCTCTGCTACCTTATAAAACTCAATAGGTACTTAGCCATTATTTGAAATAATATTTGGAAAATAATTGCCATAGATTTATAAAAGGTCGTCGTTTGTGCTCAGACTAGATAGAGCTCTACCTAACAAGAACAGCTCCGTCGTGAGTGCGGCAACAAGTTTTTTTTGTAGCGTGTGTGTGTCAATTGGAAAATAATTGTATGGTGCGCGGATGCCATACGAGTATGTGCGTGAAAAATTGTGCAGCGACGGCTTGGGTTTGCCAATTTGGGCAAAATATTTTTTGCCGCACTCCCACTTGGACCTCTATGATAATTGCCAATAGTTGCCTAATTCAAAAGAACTTATGATGCATTATTAGGTACATTTTTATAACTTCACTGTTCACTGTTCTAACAGATGGGTAACTCAGATTTTTTTCTATAACTAGGTAATAGGTAAAAGTGGATTTATTAAAATACTAAAATATTTAAATCTGACTAACTCGTATTCTTTAAACATAGGTACCTAGACTTTCGTAACTAACGCATTTCGGAAACAGTCTTGAAAATAATAAAATCTGCTCGGTTTTACATAAAAACAATAGCGTTGACTTTAGGTAATGGGAACTCCGCTTATCCAGTCATGTAAGAAGTTTCACATGGATAGAGTGAAACAAAAGTTTAATTTTCTATCGTGGATGTGAATAAGTTATTAGAAAATCCTTGAGCAAATAACAATTCTCATTATTACGTAAAGTATATTGATGGTAGTGTTAGAAAGCGCAAATGACTTACTAAATCTTATATTTTCCACTTTATTCTCGATTATATCCAATGTTAAAGGGTAAATTTTATTCCCATGCGAATTTTGTGAAATTCTTAAGTCACATAATATTAAATGGAAGCAGGCGTTTTTTTGCGGAAATCCATAATTAGCAGGACAGATTAATTTGTTTTGCTATAATCCGCTACTTGAAAAGATTCTTTATGGTACAATATGCGGGAACAACGCCCACATGAAACATCACACTTAATTCTTCCAAAACTTTCTTCGACGCACGAAATCATAAAGAAGAATCTCTACGATTTCGC
Source organism: Coenonympha glycerion (assembly GCA_963855885.1). NCBI lineage: Eukaryota > Metazoa > Arthropoda > Insecta > Lepidoptera > Nymphalidae > Coenonympha > Coenonympha glycerion. Next base: position 12,396,383 of record OY979633.1, on the reverse strand, counting down.
ATTGTGAAGTCATCAAGACATCTCCTGAGGATGTTCTAGTATCGGAACGAAACGAGCGTCGAAGAAAGTGTTGAAAGAATTGTGGGCGGTGTTTCAGCATATTTTATACAGAATCTTTTTAAGTAGCGGATTATTACAGCAAAACAAATTTATATGTCTTGCTCTCAAGTTATATTTAAAAGGGAATTGATAACCATTATAAAGTAAAATTCATAAATATAACCTTTTCGTAATATTTACCTACCTTATATTTTAGCCCCGAGCGTAGCTCTGCCAAGGGCCCGCTCTCATAGCTTTTGAACTCTATCGCAACAAAGGTTTACGATTTACTAGAATTAAATATCAACTCACAGGTGAAAGCAATAGATCAATGTCAACATCGTGTTGAGACTCCGGTATTATCTAATGCCATACTAGAACCTAAAAGGCTTATCATTGGACATTTTGGAGTTTTGGAATGAAATATCCCACAGTAACTTCGAGTAGGTTATATTAAATATGTATAATACAATACAAGGCGTGTTATTTGGTAATCATACCTTTTTCATATTTTAATAAAATATATTGCAAACACATTTAACGCATTTCTTCTTATGAATTTTTTAATGAAATTTTCGGAATTTTTGCAATTCGATTCGTAACTTATTTTATTTTATTTGTTCTTGTGTGTGCACTCAGAATTACAAAATCTATAAAAGCATCCGGATTAAACCGTATAATAATTTTATTTGTTTAGTGCATTATAATTCAAAGCTGAATTAATTAATATGAATGCATTTAGAATTTATTATTTACGCAGACAACAGTAAGGTCTTATAGAGCTAGGTCATAGCTTTCCAAATCATAATTAATTGTAATTTACTCTCGGCTAGACGGTATTGTATTGTAGTTTTAATAAATCTGTCATCAAGCACTACTTTAATCTTAATTGATGAAAGATTAGCGTAGGTGAGTATAATTTTTGTTTGTCGTTTGAAGTTATTTTTATGAAGTGCATAAGTGTTATTATATGTACCAAATTACCAACAGCAAATGTAGAATTAGGTAGAAGGAAAATATGAGACAATATTGTGATCGCGAACTTTTAACATGTTTCTATGTATCGTTTAACTAGTTTTACAGAAGTTCAACGCAGAAGAATAGAGCCGTTATTAATAACTCATCAATAGGATTCTCCCTTTTCTTAAGATGCCATGTTATTTGGTAGTCTCTTAAGCCTGTTACCATCCTAAGTTAGTTCAAAAAGCGTTGCCATTAGTAACCTCCACCAACATAACAGTTAAAATAAGCGTTAATGGTGACATCACAAATAACCATTGTGACAAAAACGTGTAACCAACCCCAGTGCAACCACGCTTATCTGAACACATAGCTGGTTGTGGAAACAACCATATGTAAGAGAACACTATATATTCTACAAGTACCTATTTTATGGGACCTATCGCGAAAAGCAGAGTAATCACTCGAACCGTAATTATTATTATCATTTCAAATGCAAATCCTATACAGTTAATTTCCGCTACTCTTTGTAACAGATCGGCTTCAATGCACTAAATGTACAGAAAAAGTAATAACACACACTTGCGTGACGTGCTATTTGCGGTGAGCTTTTCTGAAGGCTTTTCTGCCTTTATAAAGAGTCTACTGTCTGCTTTGGACCGTATCCAATCAATAATCGCGAACGATGAGACATCATAAATAGGTATGTAGAAAAAATGGACAGTCTACTCCGTACCGCGATTCTAATTACCGCTACTACGGCCCACCATTTTGTTCACGGCCAGAAAGCGGTTATTTGATGGTACTGATTAAGAATTGTAGACTTTGAAAGTCATAGATCTCTGATCGAAATCGGACCTAAGATTAAAGTTAATCATTGGCAATACAATAACTTTTTTCTTTCGATATCTGTTAACATTACTTAGACTGTAAATAATGGAACAATATTGAACGCGTGATCCTTAATTACAGACACAATACAAAGAGCAAGTGCCGAGTTTCTTGCCAGTTTTTCTCGGTGCAAACCTGTCTTCCGAATATGGTGGTAGAGTTTTGACTTTTCAAAAGAACCTAGGTATATTATTTAGGCCTATGTGAAAAATTAATATTTTGATTTTCATTGTCATTTTCAATTCGCCACTCAAAGGAGAATTCTAAATAGCTGCCTGGTTCATGTAAAATTAAAAGTTTTGATGGTTTACAGCGTAATCCACAGGACTGTCTAGCAATGGTCAGTGGTCGAGTGATCGGATAAGCGTGGAGTCATTAGTGTGAGTGCGAGCGAGGACAGTGCAGGGGCGGTCCGGACTCACCGGCGCTAGTTCGCGTCTTGTTCGGCCGCGGTTTACTCTGCTGTTGCCCGCTATACCCCTTCCCCTGGTAGTTATAGTAGTCGCCGGAGTTGTACTGCGCGTTGTATTCCCCGGAGGGCTGGCTCTCTTGGGGACACGAGTCCGGCTGCGCACCTTCGCGTTGTTTGGAGGGAGGGGCGCCCATCATGGGCTTGACGTCCCCGCACAGGGGGAGTTCTTGCTGCTGCTGCATGAAGGCGACGCTCATCGCCGTGGCGTGCGCGACGGCCGCCTGGTAGTCCTGCTGGCCTAGCGCCGCCGCGGCGACGGAGTCCGGCGTCGAGTCCTTCGGCGGCGTGGGGGGGAAAGAGAACAGGGGGTGGGGGTGAGGGTGCTGCGCGGGGGAGAGGGGCTTGTCGGCGGGCGTGTCCTGCTGGAACCCGCCGCCCCAGGCCCCGCTGCCCAGCGCCTTGGAGTCGAGCCAGGGGTGCAGCGGCGTGTGGAAGTGCGGCCTGCACACCTGCCCGCTGCCGCCGCTCAGCGTCCGACCTGCGCACACAGAGACAACCATTTTCATTCAAATGCAAGTCTTAGCTACAATCATGGCTTGATCATGGCATCCCTATTGAATAAACAGAAAGTGTTACTTATTAAAAACAATGATCAATTAAGTATCAAATAGGCCGCCTAATATAGGTCAAGGTACACCAAAAAAAGAGACACTAATGTACCTAGGTAGGTATGAAATACGAATCACTTCTTGAAAGAAATGAAAAGGTAAAGTCACCTTATATTAAATAAGGATCAATATTTTACGAGTTTGAGCTGACGAAGATCATCCGACAGTCAAGTCATTGTCCGGGCTGCCGTCAGCGTCATTAGGGCGGACAATTTGGAGGCGTTACGATCCGCCCGTGATACCAAAATTAATATTATTTGGAACCAACAACTCTTTCACACGACATCTCAATCCGCTATTTACATGTCCATGAACACTTAAGAGCTTGTGCAGACAACAGACGCTTAGGTAATTTTTTTTGTCGGTAATAAAGCCTTTGACTGTTTGCTAAAGCTAACACCTAATCACACGTCTAGTCTTAGGTAAGTTTACATTTTTTTACGAGTACGAATAAACTGTAAAACTATAACATTTTAACATATGCATATTGATCATTTTTTTGAAACTACAAGGAACTTTGATTTTCGTCAATGGTTTCTCACCTGTGCAGTATGACCGTCCGTCCGTAAAATCTACCAGAGATGTAACACGAGCCACAATACCAAAAGTATAGCTTGATCTTAACAAGCTAGAAATCAAGTAACTCTATTAGTGTCGTTGCGTACATCTCTGGTGAACAAGCAGCCTAAATGTACACCCTTACTTACTATACCTCAGGCCCGGTTTTCACAAAATCGGATAGGAGCGCAGCTGTTTGAATAACCAACCAGATTTCGTCATTTTGACATCCCCGAAACTGAGGGGAAAGGAGAAGTCGAAATGACGAAATATGATTGGTTATACTCAAATACAGCTCCGCTGTGGTGGAAATCGGGCCTTATGCGTATTTGATAAACAAATAGTAACGGCCTTCATTAAGAGTCGGTTGCGTCCGAAAACAAAGGCTTTTCCGAAATATTACAAAACTCGTGTCAAAACACCGGGGCAATTAAAATAGCGGGCCAGGTGGAAATTTCGTTAATTAAATACTCGTCGGTGGTGTACCATGTACACAAGCGTGATTTGTTATAATATACATGTATAATTATGCAGCTAGATTTTTAAATGTGCCTTTAAAGTTGCCGCGTCATCATTTTACGACCGATAGAAAAAAGTGATCGCCAAAAATATGCGCTGGTTTTTTGAAATTTTACAATGAGTATACTCGTGTTTAGGCAATGTGAATATATAGAGCAATTTTAGAAAAAGACGGTTAAGTTAACTTAGGTGGTACATATGTTGCTTGGATGGAAATAAAAGAGAATTTGATTTTAAAATAAGAGTTAAGTATGCCAGTGTATAGAATCAGATTCGATAGGTTTCTATTATCTTTATACGTCCACTTTTGAACTGAGAAATTCCCCAACGAGGGAGATTCCAGCTTGCTCTACATTCAAGCTCCACATTTTTTTTTAATTTTTACGATTTTGGTACACCTCTCTCTTGCTTCCTTTACATTAATTAATCTTTTCATATACGCCATTAATATGTTATTCTTTTCACTAGATATTGACTCAAACTGTTTTAGGACTTTACTGATTAAATCCATGGATGTTTTTCTTTTTGGATACCTCAGTGCTCCCATTTACATGTGTTTACCACGCAAATTGTTCGTCTATATCTTTCTTAACTAATCTGCTCCAAATGACATCAGTTCCAATTCCAAATAAAACATTAATGGTTACTTATATATCGTGCCTAGTGCTGTATAAAATAATATTTAGGGCCTGTTTCAAAAACACCAGATAACTTTAAAAAGTTAACCTGGCGGTTGTGAAACAGGCTCTTAGAAAAGTTTGCATATGCATAACGATATATCCATGTGTTACCGTCACTTTAAACAACACCCCATTCAATTTAACATTCCTCAATTATTATTTAAAAGTGAAAGAAGCATATGTACACGATCGGTAGGGAAATAATAATTGTGCGAATGCGACGCTGATTGGTACATTTGTGCGAGGGGGCCATCCCTTGTCTATGGTAGGTCTGTGGGGTAAGACCGCCATTGCGCGTAGGTACATCCCCGTGGTGCGCTGCGGGCGCCTAATAATCGGTTTACTGTAAACTTACATTGAAACATTGAAACCTTTACTTATATCCGATAACCGTGTATAAAGCTTATATAAATGAACTGTGTATTTTTATTGTTATTGTCATAATTATTAGCCTCCTGGCTGACTTTATTATTAGCACGCTTTTTTAAAATGTTTGATTGATTTTGTTTTAAATATCAACGTGTCTTTATGACACATAGGTATCGTCAAACATCTTCCATTTCATTGTATCCCTCGCTGTCCTTCTCCATGTTTTTCCTCCTACGTTTTTGATGCCATCCTTCCATCTTCTGTGTTGTTTCCCTCTTTCCAGTTAGTCACCAATCAGTGTGTCAATTTCTTATTTTAGATATTTAAGAGACAGACATGTTATTTGATATGAAACTTATTTCATGGGATGATAATGATGAAATCGGAAGCAAATCCATACGGCATACCATAACTAACAAAGATGACTAACAGAACGGCCTACAATCTAAACTCCAGTCACCTTACCAGACACTACAATACAAAAAACTATAAAACAATCGAAACCTTATTCCTTGGAGATAAGAGCTAATAAGTTAATGTGTTGTGTAATATTGTTGCACCCGCATGGAGTCGATCCAGGTGCTGATCCTAGTGGAGATTGTTATCAGAGATTCTTATCGGGAACACCCGTAGATGCGTAGCAAAAGTGAGCGAACTGTTGTGTGTCGCTCCTCGAAATATTAATTAGTTGATGTTTGGGGATTTTATAGAGTAGACCACATAGATTTTGGTTTCATGGGAATTGGATGCCATTTTTTAGGTCTTCAAAGAGGTAAACCTGTATTAATCTACATAGGTGAGGTAAGACTTTTAAGAGTAGGTATAGTAGTTACCGTGTCTGGGAAATATTACATTGACCCGTATAATACGTAGCTTGACAACTAGCATAGTAAGCTGACCAACGGAAGCTGACACAATACCATACCAACCTATAGGTTGGTAGGTAACTTATATGCAAAACTAATACTAAAAAATAGGATTTATGCGTCGGTTTTCATAGAAAAAGCCCACAGAAATTAAAACATGAGACACACTAGTCACTACGAATATCTTCCTGTTTTCCTTGTTTACAGTTACGCTCAAAGTTAATCGCCGACTTATCTATACAATCTACGTATAATTGAAATAAAACAGGCGATCACACGATACTTTGGGCTCTATCTACGAACGGTTACCAATAACGCTTAAGCCTTTATTTGATGGGGCAACAAAACATCGATCGCCATTACGGCGAGCACGAAATAAAACAATAATCGAGACCACTACTACGGGTACAAACGCGTTCTTCGTCATTTACTCACATTCACCACGAAAGAAAAACTATTTCGAATAAAAACTGTTTACATCATTATAAACGTGTACTTATGCAAAATATTGCTGCAATGCAAGCATAAACCAAAAAATATATCTGCCTACTTTTGTCTAAAGAGAATCAAATTAATAGTTTCAATGTAATGCCAATCCAAGATGTACTGCAAATCTAAATTTTAATAAGGGTTCCATTTTTACCATTTTGGTATGGAACTCTAATAAAAACGGTCACCATTTTGAACTTTTTTAACCACATAAATGTCTTGCACCACAAAAGCTTCATGATATTAGTCCTTCGCTTATAAACCGTAATCTGTAAGGTACCAAATTCAGTGTTTTACAGTAGGAAATAGGTCGTCATACTTTCAAATTTAACCTTACTTCAGCGGACCAATATTATGAAGCTCACAGTTTTCCTGCGCCGCATTAGGGCGAGTACACACGACGTGACAGCGTCCGCGACACGGGAGCCACCCCTCGTTCACAATGCCACCAGCGATGGCAAGCCGATAGCGTATGAATAATTCCTGTTATCGCGCCATCTCGCCACATGCCCTGCCTGCCCCCTACCATGACACCGAAAATCGACGGAACCAAGCGGCGTACTCTTACTACGCACTCTATAAAAATACATCCAATTATTTATTTATAGCAAAAAGAATATAAATTTGTCAGTAACATACTCGTATCTAATTAATTATGCTCAAGGTTTTGTACCATTTCTGGTACCACTAAATTCAATATGCCTCAAAAAGCTGAAAAACAGGAATCTAATAAGAATAGACATTATACCCTGGACCCTAGTTTATCATCGGTGTTAAAAATGCTTGTTTTGCCACCAACAGTTAGGCCACGCTGTAGTTCGCTCAGCGGCCACCTATAGAATTTTGACAGCTGGCGCTACTGTTTGCTTGTACGAAAAAAGGTTTACGTAAATCGTTCGTTTAATCGAGTTTCTTATCAATGCTAATAAGGCAGAAATTATAAATAGCAGCAGTAAAATGAGGAGAACAAACAGACAATTAATTAAGATGGCTTTTCATTTTTAGGTAATTCGCAACCAAAATCAAATGAATGACAAGGCATATCATGGTAGGAGGGAATACTCCAGCTTTTTATTTATTATGGGGCGGCTAGTTTTGGCCATTGTGCCAGATATTATGTTTACTAAGCCTTGATTGTTTAGGGATTTCGAATGCGGGAGTTTTTAAAAGGAAAAAAAATACTCCCATAAAGCGGAAATTGAATTAGAATTCATCATTCAGTTGTATGTATAATCCTTTTTTCATGAGCTCCAGTGTGCTTGCCTGCTGCCGTTTTATAAGTACTGTGAAAGTGTGTGTGAGTGTGTGCTTATGTGTGTACATAATATGTGTTGGGGTGAGATCTTTGAACTGGTCACTTCATGAAATGGTTGTATAGGTATTTCATGTTACCAGCTGTTAAAAAGAAAAACATAAGTATTTTTTTCGAGATAACAAAACTACCTATAGGTATAAAGATTAAAACCTGGCTAGACACATCTACTACCTACTGACTACTTTTACCTCGTAAAATTTCAAGTTTCAACCGAAAACCCGAATTTCACGCAAGCGGAGCCGCGGTACCAACGTAGGTATACGAGTACCCCTACACCTATTCACTTAAGTAGGTATCTACTATCTACTGACCTATTTATATTTCCGCAAATAACGTTTCTAATGAATCAAATCATAAACCAATCACGCTGGTTCTCACAGCCGGCGAACAATGCACCGGAATTGAACCCCAACCCCTGCCCTCACCAGCCCGGGCGGCAGCCGGCAGATGCAACCAGAGATCTTATCAGCGCTGCGCCGGCGCAACACGGGGCTCCGCAAGTGTTAGTCAAACTGACGACAACTTTATGTTGACTCTTGTAACGGTTTTTTAGACGTGGAGGATGTTGAATGGAAGCAGGCGTTATTTTGCGAAAATATACCAGACAATAAGAAAAAATGCTATTGACATAGAGAAAATCCTCCGCAGTAGAACATTGCCCCATTCAGCTTATTACCTCATACACACTTAAAATTATATACGCAGCAACTACATTTCCAATAGGCAAGGTTCATTCCAGGATGTAAAGGCATGTTACGTCTTAATGCTTATGTACCTACTTAAATATGTACCTTTACTAGTGTTTTTCACAGGACACGGTTGTTGTATATGCATTCAAAAATAACCCTATAAGGCCAACTTGCGTCAACTCGGGTTAGTGTGTTAACTCAGAGTTAGCACGCTAACCTAGACTAAATTGTCAATATTGTCCAATGAGCATCGTTGACTCTGGGGTTAAAAATGTAAATATTTAACCCCCGTTTCGCGCAAGTGGACCTAAGTTCATTACATAATCCTTTCTTAAAGTCTTCGATGTTATGCATTCGGTAGTTTTCTAGCTTATGGTTAAAGCTTCATCATTTTATTCCGGTATCTGGGTTTCGAATTTCATGCACACGACTTTTCCGGCGCCACGTCACACCATGAGTGAAAACGTCATGAGGAAACTTTCATATCTGAGACCTTTCTATATTATAATGTTCTCAAAGTTGTGTCAAGTCTGCCACACTTGCGAGAGCAATGACCGAAACCTTCATCATTCAGATACAAAACATGTGATCAGACTTGCCTGCCTACTAGAAAAACAAAAGCATACTTTTGGAGTCGTTTCTAAGCCTATTAAGTAACAGCAGACATGAGATCAGTAAACCAACCGACAGTGGAAAAATCGAACAAATGTAAACATGTGATTCGAATTAAGTAGGTGCTAAAATTTTATCACAGATCTAAATGTAATGGCTGAATCATCGGTCAAGGGGCTTGCCGCCAAGTTAAAGGCTTCTCATAAAAGCGAAATCGTTATGTAACCTGAGTCTCGTCTTATTTTAGGTATATGGGTTAATAATTTTGTATAATTTAGAGCGAATGTCAAGAGCAGGATTCGCGGATCGTGAGAAAATTTTCAGTGGGCGTATTGTCAAGGTTAAAGATGTCGTCGCCAAGTCTGCTGCGGTTTATTTACGAACCACGTATTCTAAATGAAAAGGAGTAGAGGAAAGACAGTAATGCATGCCAGGCCCCAGCCAGCTTACCGGTAACACGCATGCCGAGTTATCCCTTCCAGTTATTGTCTTTAGAAGTGTTATCCTTTGTTCCCGCATTGGATCATTACGTGCTCCGTCATCTGCGCACATGTAAGTGTACTTGGCGCCCTTATTTTATTGGCAATAAACGCTACATTCGTCGGACACGCGCCCCCTGTGAAATGTCCGACGTGTTGGCGAATGATAAATGTAGGCGTCAGTATCGCGTATCGAATCTCGCCGTTCGCACGCCGAATTAATTTTAATTTATTGATCGTCGTATCGACATCGAATATTTTAGGTGCCTACTAAGACAATCCAGCTTGTAGGCACTTATTTTTAATTGATTCAGTTGTGTGCAAAACTAAAGCTGAACGTCTCCTAATCAGATCACAATCAAAATCGATAAAGTCGAAGCTGAAAAAACGGCTTCCATTATCCTACTTAGAATATTACACGGAAAAGGCCAAGTGGCTGATCTATCAAGCATAGCTCAAAAAGCACTAAATACGGTAAATACGGTCATGATAGAGATTCTGGATTACTTTTTCTCGTACGGTAGATAAAGCTGTGACTACTTATCAAGTATTTTGAATTAACTTCAAAAAAGGAGGTTCACAATTCGTCGGAATCCATTTTTTTATAATATGGGTAAACCCACTTATTGGTACTTTACTAGTAGGTATAAAAAACTTAATTTAGCATGACTCAACATTGGACATTGTTGAAGTGCAAGTAGGTAGAAACTGTTGAGTATAGTACGTTCTCGTTCATACTATATCCATAATTTATTTTAATTTAATCACCTACGGCGTGGGAATTATGCAATAACAGACATCGGCGTTGAAGCTATAACTTTTTGTTGCTTTTCGCGCTTCATTTTAAATGTTAAATATTGTATCGGTTGGACATAATGTTCGTCAAATTTTTGTATATTTAATATAAATGACATTGAATTTGCATATTTTGCAGGGACGATCTAGTCTCTTTCAGCAAATATAAATAACAACTTTATTATCGATAAGTATAAATTAGCGCGAATAATAAAAAGGGAACTGGTATGTGATTGGTAAGTCTAAGTAGGTAAATAAAGACACAATCTTTAATAGATTCTTGAATATATGAAAACTTTAACTAATTTTTTCCAATTATAAATTAATTTTTAATTTAAAATTGAATGCCAAGTTCTACGAGGATTTATAATTTTCCAAAACTAATAAAAATTCAATCATAAAAATAATAAACATTATGCATGAAACTGCATTGTAACTGCACGAAAGATGCCAAACATTAAAAATTTTACGTATATCTAGAGGTTAACATACCTAGCTGACAAATAAACAAATATGAAGGCATTTCAAAGTACCTACCTAAACATGTAAAACTACTGCGATATAACTGAATATGTAATATTACTAACGTAAACGTAATAGAAAAAGAAGAAAGTTTTTAGATAATAATTAGAGAGTCAAAATTCCAAGCCAAAATTTTTATACCGATAGTCGTTACAGTAAAGAAACCTCTGCCAAGTATTTGACACGGGCTTTCCCTTAATTTAAGACTGTTAGGCCATCACTGGATGAGTGCGGGTTGGCAGACTGATCAACCATAATGGAGAACTCTCAGACATAACGAAAGTTCCTCACACGATATATTTTTACAAGTGATAAGTTAGAAAAGTCAGAAGCCTGTGATTAGAACACCCGACCTCCTGATAGTTGGTAAGCGAAATTAAACCACTGGGCAATAACTTACTGGCTTCAATATACCTATAATTATGCAAATTAAGTTAAGGATATCTATTAGTGTTGTAAACAGAGGCAATAAAATCTAAACAATCTCTTTAGACCATAAGGTATTAAAGCCACAAATGTCAACGTCGTGCGACTACTCGGAATTACTTTTCACGTTAGCAAGCTCCTAGACAGGTTTGGCGACCTCCCTGACGTAGTATAGAAGACTTCTTGAGTTCGATCCCTGGGAATTGCATATCTGCCTGCAATGTGAAGACGCTAATCTTAATTCTATCTTCTGGGGTGATTTTACTAATTCAGCAATTTTGGGTCCCCAATCGGTCAAAAAAAAAGCCTTCTCTAAAAAAAATCTTAGCACTCCTTCTCTGCATAAACATTTAAACTATTTACGCATTATGAGGCTCCATTGTGCGAAGATGAGCTTTCTAATAAGGCTTATTCGCAGTTCAGCTCTGACATCATTGATTCCCATCATCATCATCTACTTTTACTATAAAAGTTTATAAGACTTAGATTTAGCTAAAAAAAATAGTATCCTGTGATTTTCGTGGTAGCTTTGTTGAGTACGCACTCAGGCGAGTTCAAAGTTAGCTCTGTAAATATCGATAGTCAAGTTTGAGCAGTCTAAGTAAGCTTATGTTTATAGATCTCGGCCTTAGGTCTTAAGACTTAGACACATCTAACACTGAATGGTACTTATATACTCATCTATTATTACCTCACACATGGAGTCCGTGATCATTTACATTTATGTAACCCATCAATACAAAGTGTCCTTCTAATTCTTATAAGTGTTGTCCTAAAAATATTTTACGAGCTCGACGGCCGCGGCCGGAATGGTAAATGGTTCGCGCGGGAGGCCACCTCACGTTCCTGATTGGATTATAATACATTTATATTACGATTCTTATTACGAGTATCACGGTTGGCTATACCGACGCGATAGGTGACCGGCGACCGGGGGAATATCAACTACCTACTCGCTTTTTTAATGACAAGTTTATTTTATTCGTTACGAGCTACGATCTCTTTGTGCCGATATTGGGTCTATGGATGATCCAGTAACCAAATATGTGATTGATTTAACATAATAATTTTAAAGGTTAAACATGGAGCGTGAAGCTATACGTCCTAAGAGGAGTAACTTCGTACAGGAGCCTTGGCAATGAAATGTTAGTCAACTAATAGCTAATGATAATTACTTATTTTCGATTTCCGACCAAGATAATAAAATTGTTACATCTCGTTGAAAAATAAGAAAGACCTAGATAAATTTCTTATGAAGAAAAGAAAGACATATAGATCTTGAATCGATACACAATTAACTGTAAATGTTTCTAATGTACTGGAATGAGAAATATTAAACAACTGTCAAAATTGCTTAGTTTTTTTTCGATTATTTATAGACAATCAGTTCCACCCATTATTAGTGGTGTTATAATATAGGTTACAGTTTATGAGTACGTACCTAAATTTCTAACTTCTGAAAAGTGATGTAATTACTAGGCTACCTATCAAAAATAATGTTTTAGGAGCATAATTACTCGTATACTAGCTGTTGAGTGATTTAAAATAATGCCTATCATAACTCAGTGCAAAGCTACTGGTCACTCCCCTATTATGCAAGATACAACATTCGATTTTATGATCTGAGTGCACGTCAATGCTCGAACTCGAAAGCGACAGGAGCCGTTAAGCCGAGGCGGATTATGCCGAATAGTTGACTTGATTCGTCGTGGGTGTCTCGCTGAGATTTATAGCCCCGTATCGCGGCTATACAAATATTTATAACAAGCACACTCGATAAATGCAAAAAGGCAAAGCTTACTCTTGGGTTTTGCCTTTTTTGAAGAAAAATCATCATAAACAAATGTATTATTGATAGGCTTGCGCTTAAATCATGTCTGATGGACAGAAATGATGAGGTAGACCTCATCATATCTGACGGAGCGCGCTTGCCTAAGAAATTGCCTATTCACTCTTCTCTTGAAGGCACCCTGTTTACATAAATTACACTGGGAACACAGAAGCTGGAAGGTTCTTCCACTCCTTAGCGGTACGTATATCAGAAACACGGAAGAAGAAGAAAACATTTCGTTCGAGTTCGCTGGACATCAACCACATAAGGATGCCACTTCTCTCGGGCAACCATCAAGGTGCTCCAATGCGATATAATGGGCTGAGTCATCTTCCATCATCATTATATTTGTCCTACAACAAGCAGATAATAAAGATTACTACTACTACTCTACTTTTGTAGTCTGTTCTAGATGTCATTATATTATCGGTTATTTATAAAATTTGTCCTACAACAATTTCCTCCGTGGAGTAAAAACGCCGGCGTGCATTTCTTTGCATACAAGACATGTAATTTCAACAGCACGCGCCCTGCATAGGGAATGCACGTCGTCGCTGCCTCCCGGGGTTGGTATTGTGTTTTTATTTTCTTACGAACCCATCACTTCTCATTAAGTGGCGTTTGGAGAATAACTTAACATCGCTAATGTCCGGACACGAATTTTATTGTTATTGCATTTTAATAAATTTCATTGTTCGATGCCTTGTCAATGCCCAATCCTCCTTTCGTTTCCGAGTAAGGAAGGAAGTAGCATTTTTCGGTTTTTGGGAACATGGAATTGACTATAAGATATATTTTTTTAGGGAGTAAATTTTTGGTAAACCTGGGTTCTATCTCCTACATGTTAAAATCTTAAATGTGATAACTGGCTATGAGAAAGGTTCATGAATTGTAACTCGAAAGACCATCGACTAGCTGGTGGACTGTGGATATCTCAAATCCCTAATATGCACAGATATCACTGTTTAGCATTGGACATGCCTCAGTAGAGACGACAAAGAACAGTAGAGACGATAAATAAAGAATAGTACCTAGTGTAAATTCTTCATATCGTCACTTTTGAAACTTGTGAGTGTATATTCCTCATAACCAAGCCCATAGATTTTACCTCTGAACTGTATGCATAAGTTAGTGCGCTGACAACGAGTTATTTAAAGAAAATTAGTCAAGTGCGACTCGGGCTCACGCACTGAGGGTTCCGTACTAGACTAATTCTCGAAGTAAATTAAACACCCCTGCCCACCAAATTCAAAAACGAGACATGCGTTTTAATTTTTAATGAGTATATTGTATTGACTGATCCATGATTTCACCCAGTATATTATAGACATGAACAGCGCAGTGGCGCGGGCGCAACCGTGCCTGTTATAATCCGTGCTTAGTGCTTGTATGGAAGGCCCCTTAAATATTTATTTTATTCTACTTTTCAGTCTATTTGTTGTTGAAGCGGCAACCGAAATACATCATCTGTGAAAATTTCAAGTTTCTAGCTATCACGGTTCAAGAGAACAGCCTGGTGACAGACGGACGGACGGACGGACAGCGAAGTGTCAGTTATAGGGTTCCTTTTTTACCCTTCGGGTACGGAACCCTAAAAAAGCACTAAATTATGAACACTATTATGAACACGAAATAGTTCGAATAGTGAAATGAAATAAATAATTTAAAAAAATCAAAAAACCCGACTGCAAAAATGTCAACTAAAATGCAATAACTTAAAAGACTTGAAACAAGGCGGACAACGAAAACAAAATTATAATAAACTTAAAACGATGCAATTTTTACTTCATTTTAACAAACAACATTATGAGCTGAAAGCTTTAGTTAAATTTTCGCATTCAATTTAAAAATATAGAAGGCGGGACCTATTTTCGCAAATTATAAATCAACATAGAGAAAGTTAATAGGTCCCGCCTGCTTTGCAATGTCAAAGACGTAAAGTGGGTATATTTGGTTATATATTACTAGATTAAATCTGATCGACAAAGTGGAGCGCGTCTTAAAGTACACACGACGCCATCTAGGGCGCCGTGTGTACTTTCTTGTTTCATGATTATATTAAATTATGTTTTCGATTTATGCTATAATATACCAAGTAAAAATGCCCAATATAAAGTACGACACACATTTGGTCAATACAAGATTAACGCTATCAAAAACTGCAAATATTACCATTTTGAACGCATTGATCGACTGTTTATATTTCCAAATTAATTCGAAACATATGACTTATATATATTTTTGTAATCTCCTTGTAATTCCCTTCATTTTGATACCCCACTTGATAGGTTTGGTTATAAATATTTTGTAAATGACTGACAATTTTAGGCCCAAAATCCGCCATTTTGCTTTTTATTTTCAAAAACCTATCTAAGAACACTTGGGTTAATGAGACGAATCTAACGATACCATTAACGTCAAAATCCATCCAGCCGTTTGGAAGATACGTGGTCATAAAGAAATTTACATACATACATACATACAAGATACGCGCGAAAAACATAACCCTTCTTGCAGTCGGGTAAAAAGTGAATCTAAATGCAGGCTATCAATCAAGGGAGCAAATACAGAAAGATTATAGGCTAACTATAAATAGGGAAATGTATATTTTGCATACGATTACATAATTGGTATTTAATAGTGAAATTATAGCAAATGTCTTTGAAAGTACTTAGGTCATAAAGGTTAGAAAAGGAAGCGGGAACGGGAACACTTTTTAGTTTAATCCCGGAAATATCTACGATTTCCACGGGAAAACCCAAAATTAACGCGGGCGGAGCCGAGAGCAACAGCTAGTTTGGTATAAAAACTCGTTAGCGCGAACTAACTCGACACAGCGCCTTCTAGCGAGCGGTATGGGTGGTGGGTTCCTCATTTCTGGCGGCTATCAGCGTAACGAGGGCACTTTTTGTTATCACTTTTATGACGCATGTCTGATTAATCACCCACTTCCCAATTGTAGAGTTCCATATAAATAAAAGATTATGTAAATAAATGTCACAATGTTCACCGCGATGGGATTATTGAATATAAGATACCGGTTAATATCTGATAGCCGCATTAGAAATCCATATCACACACTTTCCCTTGTCCTCGGCTGGAACACACACGAACACGACCGAGTGAAAGAAAATGTTTGCTAACTTAAACAGTGTCTACCTTGAATTTACATAATTTAACAATTCACTTAACATACCTACAATCAATTTTTTGTACATACCTACGAGCTATTTTTGGCTTAGGTATAACGTCAAGTTCATGGAGGTGTAAATATAACCACACGGGTTATATTTCTTCGTAAAAAGGTTTATTGAGTTGCTACTGTGCGTAGGAATATTTGCCGCTTTATAATACTGTTTATTTTCTAACAGAAGCCTGAGTAAGTGAAACAAAGTAAGGTACCTGGGTCGAATATGGCCACCTTAAGGTTTCGTGTCTATTATTATTATGTTTTTTAAGACTAGAGGGCAAGCTAGGGTATTTAACTCAAAGAGTATCTATCAAACTTTCTTTTTATAAGAAAAAATATGAAAAACGTTAAATATTTACAGATATTCTTTACTCTTTTTAAAAATTTGGAAAATGGCCATATTTCCGACGGGGTAGGTTAATATGCCCATAGATATGGCCATATTTACTGTATGAATAATAATTACTACATAATTTTAAAATAACTGTAGGGGCGTAATTAAAAAAAAAGAAGATATCAGTTTTTATATAATATATTTATTAGACGTAAAAAAAACTAAATGGGAACGAATTATAAAACTATCTACCAATGGATAGTAAAAAAAATAACATTCAAAAAAGTACGTCTTCTACGTTTGGTAAGTAAGAAATAAACAAAAATTAAAATATCAAAAATAAACAAAAATTAAAATGTCTGAGATCAATTAAATAAAGAGATCAATTGTGAATATCAGTAATAATAATCAATTCAAATCTAAAGAAAATACTTAATAAACTGTAGCTTAATCCTCACTACACTGAATGCATACAAACCTATCCGTATCTTCTGCGGTTAGCCAACGCAGTCCTCATGAACGTAGGTTGCGCATAAGAAACATGACCTCATGTCAGCTACTCTATCTTCATTACAAACAAAACAGTACCAAGACTCCGCAGTGTTTCTAGAATCGTCTTTACCATGCGAAATTTTCAAAGAAACCTTATTAGATACCGATTGTCTCTTGTCCGTTTTTCCAGGATCTTGTTTTCTTTTTTGTGGAGTAATTTTTTTCTTTTGTAAAGCACCTTTAGCTGACTTTGGTATATTTTTTCGTTTTTGTGAAGTAATTTTAGACGGCCCTGGTTTATCTTTCTTGTCTGCAAAAGTTGATGTTGTCAATTCTTGAGCGAGGCTATTAATAGCTTTCGCCCTAGGAGCCGTTTTCGGGCTTGATATCTTTTCTGGCGTTTTTAACATTTCACAAAACGACTGATATGAGTCATTAAGTCTCGCGAAGCCAACTAGATTTGAGTCCAGTCTCGAAATGTCTGTACTACCCTTTTTCTGCTTTAAATCAACTAATGCGACGTCATCACTGCTGTCGAAAACATAAGAGCTAGAGTTCTTTCTTGAAAAAGTATTTTCTATAATATTACTTGGATGTGATTGCAGAACATACGGAATGTCAACATTCAATCCATTGTCTTGACCTGGACACTCATTACACTGTAGAATATCGTCAATGGTATCATTTGAAATAGGACGATGGAAAAAAAGCGGCGTCGTGTTATTGTCTGAGCAACAATTTAGAGAACGAGATAGTGAGCGTTGCAGAGATAGTGAACAATCATTTTCAGCAGGACGCTGAGTTATCAATACACAATCGCCATCATTTGGAACAAGATGTCTTATAAATTGTGAGTTATTATTAGTGTTATTATTTGGAGGAGACAGTATGTTATTGTCTAAGCTCTCTCTTTGAGCTGAACCCTGACTCAGTGGCGTAGGTGAACAGGTATTATCATCTTCGTTATTAAGAGGAGGAGGAGGAGCCAACAGACTATAACTTGCGTCAGTAGCGTCACTGTCATTAGGGTCTTCATTTTCTTGATTTCCAGAACAAGGTTTAGGTGTTGCAGGATTGTAAGTAGGTATGCTCGGAGCATAAGCTTCTTCTGGGATTCTATCTGGATTAAATGGAAAAATCCCAGTTGCTTCAAATCCAGCTTTGATATTTGCAGGTGTCGCAGCTTTATCCCATACCTTCGAAAATATCACTCCAAACCTATGTTTGGTAATTTTTCTGTCTTCGTGAACAGACCAATATGTCAATATTTCTTGATCCCAGTAATATTCGAAGGAACGGAATACCGTTTTGTCCATCGGCTGCAACTCGTGTGTCGTATTACTGGGGAGACAAAAGAGCTTTATTTCATATTTTCCAGCGGCCTCAACTATTGAATAATCAAGGTGGCATTTAGCGCCATCAAACAGAAGCAGACAAGGTCCTGGTAGTTTAAATTGTGCGAAATGGTGTATCCAATTCACAAAAGTTTCCATGTTCATGCTTCCTTTGGGAGTCATCTGGGCTATTGCACCGGTAGGTAAAGAATCCAGCCATTCCGGTTTCATTCGTTTTCCTTTAAACAGTACCATGGGTGGAATCGCGTGGCCTAAAGCACTGGCACATGAAACAATGGTGACATTTTCACCGTGTTCAGCTGCTACAAGATGTACTCTTTTTGTCCCACGTGCAGCCAAAACTTGTGGTGCTTTGTGTAAATTCAACTGGCACCCTTTCTCGTCAATGTTAAAAATACGTTCAGGTTTATTCATAATATCGTTCTCTTCAAGAATCTTTTTTAACTTGGCAAAATAGTCAGCAACTACAGCTTTATTTAGCTTTTGTGCCCGTGCAGGATTAAGATTTTGTGCTTTCCGTCTACTTATATTCTTATGACGTTTGAGAAAGCCTCTAAGCCAATCTCGTCCAACCATCAAGCCGCGACTGGACCCTGAAATATTGTTTCGCTCACAGAACGTCTTGACGCTCGTACGGAGTACACGTTGTGTTAATGAATATCCCACATTGCAAAGACGGATAATACGGGATGCCAAATCCTTTTCCTGTTGAGTGTCAAGAAGAGGTTTTCTCCCCAAAATAGATTTCATTTCTTTTTTCTCTTCCAAATAACGTCTCAAAGTCCGTCTTGGCACATTGTAATATTTAGCAGCCGTATACACCTTCATCGTACCTTGCTTGACAGCAAGTAAAGCTAATTTCATATTTTCATCGCTCCAGTTACCTCGAATACCCTTACACTTGTATCGCGGCATGACCTAAAACAAAAAAGTAAAAAGTTTAGGTGTCAATAATAATTTATACGTTAAATATGGCCATTCGTTGGCCATATTTTCAGTCACGCCATTTTTTTGTTTTTATTCCTACGGATCATAAACACAAAAGTATTTTGAGAAATATACACAAAAGTAACAAAATACAATTGCCATACAGCATAAAAACATAAATAGAAACTAATGAAATTGAAAACTAACAGTAATGCAGGATAAAACTTACGTGAGATTTTTAATAGCGATGACGCGGTCTTCCACTTCGACGAAACCTGAGCGACTGGCGTCTGTGCGGGAGGGGTAGCGGGTGCGCCGTTCGGATAAGTTCGGGACTCGCGACCATGTACCGCAGCGTTTAGTTTATAAAAATATCGCCGTTTAGAAATAACAGTATGTGGCCACATTTACCGTCTGGCCATATTCGACCCAGGTACCTTAATAATCTCTAAATCACATACGGTACTCATCTATCGCCTGTTATTCTGTGGTACGACCTAGATATTAGGTTCTTAATACGATGAAAGTATTTGGCTTAAGAAAAACTCAACTCTCAAGCATATTACCAGTGATTACCATGTAGCCAACCTTCAACCTTCTTCTTCTTACAGGGCTTAGCCCTTAGGAACCAACATAGAATTGGTTCCTAGGGGCCAAGTTTGTTGGAAAAGATGTGCTATATTCATTGGCATATAAATCTATGGACCCCGGGTATAATACAAAATTCACGAAAAAAAAATGTCCCGAGAAAACCTATATAAACGAGACTACATGTGTATTTTTATAAACAAACTAAAACATTGTAATTGATGTCTTAAACCACTACTATACAGCCTAATTTTGTTTCTTTTTGTGTTTTGGCTTTCGTTAGGTTCGGACACTTTTTAGGGCTATCCCGAAATCCTTAGTATATTATATATCAGTGGCAATATTAGATAACTAGTAGGGTGCGTGGAGGCGCGGGCCACATGTGGCCCGCGTGCTGTCTTTCCGCCTATAAAAAATCCCTACAAAATTCCCCATACATTTTCCATGGAAAAAAAAATTCCGCCATATTGGATTTTTTTTTCTATTCATCACGTAGACCTTCGAGTCCTGATCAGCTTTTGTCAAAAAACCATTATTCCATTTTTTATACTTTGCGAGATATCGACGAAATTCGAATGGCGGCCATTTTGAATCCGCCATTTTGAATTTTTTTTCAGCTCACTGCCAATTGCATGACGTTTCAAATGACATTTGGTCGAGCACCCCCCACCTATCTTCAATACCCTTGGCTGTGCTCTTCATCTGTCTTCGATATCCTCAATCATCAGCTCTCTCCATATTTTTGTTCTTAATGATTTTTTCCAGTCTATACAGAATGGTCATTGAAAAAAAAATTTTTCATACAAAATTGTTCAGGAGAGGTGATCAATGAGTCAGTCAGTCAGTGAATCAGCACAAGTAGCTATATATATATTAATAATTATGTTTGAGATTACCTTTAGTCTTTCGCTGCATAATATAATATCTGCAAAAAAACGAGAATTCTCCAACAGTACTAGAAGTACTGTAATAAAAGTTGTCCTCTACTTGTCTCTACCTACCAAACAGTACAAGTAGAACCATGTGAAACATTCCGATCAATTCACAAATAAACAATCGAACTTTTTTTACGTAATCAAAAAGTTCGGCGTGCCTCACAGAGTTCATGGATCCGAAAAATATCTCCCGGCGACCGCAGAGCTTCGGATATGTCACGGTACACTTGTGATACACCTGATCAAAAAACACCGACTCTTTGCCGTGCCGGCGCGCGGCGGCGCTCGGCGTACGCAGCCTAGAAAATTTCCACTACATTTGCTTCGACAGTTCGGTACGGAATGGACTAGGTAATTGTTAATATCAATTTGATACTCGGCGAATCCGCCTATCCGTTTTCAACTCTCGCGTTCGTATGCGTTGTGACAGTATACACTTTGTATTGGTTTGGATTTGAAACTTTATGTAGGCAGGCGCAAGCAGATATTGTTTTCTTCGAATTGATTTAAGAAAAGCTTTACGTAGTTGTAAAATATTATTCTGAGGAGGAGTCTTAATACGATGGTGACATTCCAAAAAAATTTAAGGAGCACATAAAGCCAATTTTAAGTCAAACTGATGGCTAGGCACTTACTTAACAGTAGACAGTGGATGATAAAAATGATGACGGTGAAGAAAATCTTAAAGATGATTGAAAACTGCGTTGAAGTTAATACAGTGCAGAGTGCTTAAGAAATTCATTGATATAAAATGACCTATTAATAAAACAAGCTCAAGGTACAGTGTTTTGTAACTATGCAAATGTTTTCAATGTCAAGCCGTAATAGTTTTATACTATTATCGAATAGATTACAATCGTATAAACAAGCCGAGCCGTGGCGGCAGTAGGCAAAAATGATGGCATATTTGAATTACGACAATAGGCTTCTGACGTACCTACAGCAGCACTAGCAATACACGACATGAGCGGAATATGAGTCGCGGTAATCATTTCAATAATTAATAACCGTGCGCTCACGACGTCTGCCATTAAACGTGATCCGAGCCTGGCTTTCAACGTGGAATGAGGTAAATTGTTTTGCGATTTATAGGGTTATACGATGGTTATAGGGAGGTTATAGGAATAGGAAAATTACGTGGCTGGTTAGCGTCGGCCGGGTCTCTCTGACCCCACAATCTTGACAATGGCCGGGCGAGAGACCGAGTGTTCCAGTAATAATGCCTATAATGACGGCGCCGGCCGGCAGCCGCTTACATAACCGCTCGTGACTTGCGCATTACGGTATCGGGGAAGGATACAGAACGCGCTGAGACGGACTGGCAGCACGCGCTCGCAATAACAGTTGTTCTGATGGGTCTCTCACTGTTCTCACTCTCTCTGAGCAGCTGGTTAACACTATTGCTTCAATATTCAGGTTAGTAGATCAGATGGTCTATTGATCACCCTTCTTGAGAAGATGACCCAAGACTGATAATTTTTAAGTCTCAATCACCTACGTATAGGATTATCTATTTAGTACAATTGGATCTGGGTCTGGGTTTCTTATAAATAAAATACGCAACGCGTGATAGATGAAGATGAAGATGAAGACATACTTACCTGGTACTGTATCGGTGGTAGTGTACTGACTACTGGTAGTACTGTACCTGGTACTGGTAGTGGTATATGTATATTTAGGTAAAAGGAGCGGTATGATTTAAACCTTCTCATTCTTAAAGAAAAGAAGTGAAAACTGCACAGTGTAGGCCGTAAAGAGGGGTTGAGAATATAGTTTCACATTCTAGTATACATACCTACGGGGCGTTTTCTTCTGTTGCGTTGATTTTAGTTTTGCACAACACTAAAGGAAAATGCATATTTTTTCGAAGTTTGATTGCAAAATAATGTTCTGAGAACAGAACATATCAGTAAATTATACATAACTGTCAGCACAGGTTACGTCATGAGCAGGTAGTACGAGTAGTAACTTAATCCAGTATGGACGAGCCTATATAGTACCTACCTAAACAAATAGGTACTCGTAAGCACGTTGTGTTTCGCTCCTGGTAATAAAGTTCATATTGTTGTAGAACCTAATTAAAATGCATTTAGGTGACCACTGAACAGCCACCTAGGAAAGCAGTAGGTATATGCAAAGTTATCTAATTTAGCAATTCAATTAGATGAGGCTGTTCAGTCAGTGACAACCTTAAGTTTTTTATAATTAGCCGATATCATGTTACACGAGGCAATGTATTCAAACTGTGATATTATTCAGTCAACTCGTATTAAGATTTTTATGTCACTTCGAAGGCGTCAACCATGTCACTTCTGTTATGTATGACTAAACTATTGTCAATTGTGATAGTAGGTATCATTCCTTTTTTAATTTTGTCTTTTGATAAAGATAAAAGATTGTTTTATTTTAGTTTAGTTTCTATCGTTATCAAGGTAGGCTTCAAATCAAGTCAAAACCGAAAGTCATAAATAAATAATTATTCCTAAAAATACATAGGTATAATATGTACCTATTTATTTAGTTAAACAATAAATGTAACAAAAAACCTTAGAAGGTACCTATATCTAATGAATGCGCAGTATATATTACTATGTATCTACCTATTCAATTAAAACGTACAGGTAACGTGGCGAGTGAATTTACTAATGTAATACTGATATCAACGATCGTATAATAAATCAAACGCTACAACTTAGTGGACATACTTGCTCGTATTATTTATTTAGTCTGTGGCAGACATTTTAATCAATGTTGCCACACGCTGACAGATCGTGGCAATCGTCACTTCAAGCATGATTTAAAATGATCAATGCCACATTGCTGATATTACGATTTGTTTATCGCATTGTTTAATTAATGTAGGTCTACTTGCGAGAAAACGTCCGGGTTTGCTGGTTAAGAAATTACTCCAACATTTGACATTTTAATAAAACAAATCTGTGATTTTTCATATTCTAATAATACAAAATTTTAACAAATAAAACTCTCATCAAACTACCCTCAAATTGCACCCGTTCCAAAAAAAAGAATTATAATCGAAATCAGTTGACGTGATTTTGAGTTATTTGTCCATTTGTCGCGCACATACTCGTACCTACTTACAGTACTTAGGTATAATGCAAATCAAAAACTTATATGGTTTTCATATGAATGCCATTATCAGAACATATATCATTTGGTTCATATTGAAACAAAACCACACTGATAGCTTACAAATAAAAAAAGAATCATCAAAATCGGATAACCCAGAGGTATCAAACATAACCCAGAGGTATACAGTGAAATGAAAAAGAGGTAGAAAAAATTATTATTTTTTGAAGTCAGTTGAAAACTGAAACTATTTATATTATAGATTCTCTCTTGTGAGTTACATACAACCTTTTGTAAAAACACCTCTGTTTCATCTACTACCTTATTTTTTATTTAGTCGGATTCAAAATAACCTCAGGCGATAGTAACTTGAGTGCGACGTAACCAATATAATCTTTGGTCACAAAACAAACTTGAAGTAAGCGGCACGGATACTCAACTGAGGGAATGCACCCGAAGCTCGTTTGATAACAGTGATTTCGCTGCACGCGCCCGAGCCTCGGCCACAGAATATTATAATGGTAACTTAAAATTGCAGTTAGGCAGTGTGGACGGAAACTAGCCTATTGTTAGCGAATTCCACATCTACGGGAGCGCTTATGCTATGTCAGTTTGTAAAGTTGTATAAACTCAGCTTTTAATTTATAACATTGCATTTCTTTTTTTTTAAACGAAATTCAAAAGATGTGTAAGAATGGCTTCAGGTTCAGTTACTGTTATAAATATACAATAGGTTAAATACCTTATAAAAGCTTATAAGAAAATACCTAATTGTTTTGGAATTGGAAAACATCCACATTCTTTTGCCTTCGCTCGCTACCGTCCGAAAAAAACTTTGTTTGTTGTTGTGTGAAGAATATTAATGCTCACCATATTTGACAACATTTCGCACCACATAGAATTAATCATATTATATTTTTCTACATCCATATATCAATTGTTTATAATTATAATAGAGATAATACAGTAAAGCCTCATCGTTATAAGATCGATGGCACGAGCGATATCGCGTCGGTCGCGTAACAAAGACAAATGCTGGTAACTTTATACAAAGGAATGAAATGGATAGCTCTATTCTTCACTAACGGCCAGTAATGACTCCACGTAGGGTAACCAGTAGCCAGAACACAACAGCTTATAAATTGTGCCTCGCCAGGAAACATTCATTCTTTATGATCTTTAACCTGGCACTTTATAATTATTAAAAATAATAAGTTCTTGGACCGATCATAAACTTTCGAGCAAGATCAAGGCCTTAGACAAACAGATATCCAAAACACGTACAAGAAATGAAGATAGAGTCGGTCTATTATCTATAGAGCTGAAATTTATCTACTCAATTTAAACAATACCTAAGGGTTACTTGAAATACTTTGCTTTTTTATCTTGAAGTCTAATAGATATTCTTACGCGTACAGCTTACCTAATTAAATTTAAATAATCTCAGAAATCGTTTATACTACATCAGTTTTATAATAATAAGCATGTAGGTAGGTTCTACCTATCTAACTAATGCATTTGATGAATGTTTACCGAACATTATGTCGCGCGGCAGAATCTTATCGCGTCTTTTATCGCAAAGGTGGGTATGTAAAAAAATAGTCAAGACAACTTCCCAATACAGGAAGTTATGCCACTTACTGGCGATACCTTTGGACGTAATGTCAGTCCGCTCGTTGTTAGAGCGAGTGACTTTGACAGTGACGTAACGACAATGTTGTGACAAGTATTCGCGACGTTTTCTTATGCTGAGGAGGACAGGTTTGTTTGTTAATATGGAATTCGACTTTTAATAGCACTTTACCTGCCACTATATTGGTTCGTTTTACAATTTATACCTCATGCTTTTGGCAAATTGGCAAAACTTCATCAACTTTATCAAGTCGAAATTCACTGAAAAGAACTAACAATTTTAGTTCACTTAATCCCCCACTCTCTGAATCAGTGGCTATCAAAAAAGTGCCGAGTTTCTTGCTAATGCTTCTCGGTACAAACCTGCTTTCCAAACTTGGCGGTAGAGTTTTGGCTTTTCATAAGAGCCTGTAAGTTTACATTTTTAAGTACCTAATGCAGCTTGGTGGGCCATCCATATTAACATATTTATTATTTCGTGCGAGTTGCGATGTAAATGTAATAAGCTCGTAGAGTAGCTGAGCTGGTGGCTAAAACACAAAGACGTATAAATCATTCGCGGCCAGGAAATCATTCATCCTCTGTAATGTGCTGCGAAAATAGCCTTCCAGGCGGAACAGCCTCGGCGCGGGCCCCTAACGCCTAAATGCTTTAACCTAGAAAATATGGCGTAATGAAAACATAAATCTTGTTCGTACAATTTCTGCAAGGTGTTAAACTTATACGAAATATTTTAGATCGCTTACGTGTTGCTGCAAGTCAACCGTGCCATTTAATTTATTAAGTTTGTCGCGTTTAATAATATATGACTCTTGACATTTCGCCAAGGTCCCAGAATTCCCGACAAGTCGGAGTTCATGTTGAATTTTAATATGGTAAAGTTTCAATGCAAAAGCTGTGGCAAAAGCAACAACTACTGCTGAAAGTAAGTTTTCCACGACTCGCCCATTTTTACCATTTTTGATTATAAGTTTGGAAAAAATAGTCCAGCTAAAGCCCAAAAGCTAATGGGTGGAAATCTATAAGTTTGTAAATTTGATGCCCACTGTTGGACTAATGATTAATTAATTATTTTTAATCATGTTTCGAGTAAATTTTTAAACAAAAAATGTTTAAAGATATTTATGTCAATCTCTAAATTAATATCGTCATACCGATATAAAAATAGTTCTTCCTGGTTAATAAAATTACCTACCACGAGATTTTTTAAATACCTCCAACCCAAATCTGAAGTTACCCCGGGGTTGTTGGTAACCGCACAGGGACGTATGACAAATCATGACATAACCACCGATTCATCCACACTATCGCAACAACATTACTGAATGCACTCGCTAAACAATATAATACAGAAATGTCAATCTTATTTCAAAGTGTTAAAGTCGAGGCAGTCGTAAAAAATGTTCATTGAATGTCAGAGGTTTTTTTGTTTGAATTCCTGTGGCCGTCTCGACTTCGCTACCTTCATCCATCAAGCTCTCCGAGCATCACCTTCATCGTACCAATCGACCGGAAACAGGGTCCGACTCCAAATTGGACAGAGGCCCTCGAATAACTTCCAATGTAAACAAAACTATCAATCTTCCAATACAGCCGTAACGGGTGTAACTGTTTACAAAAAATTATATTTATTTAATTAAAAATAAAATCGTTTTTTGGTATACTTAATTATATACAATTCCAGAATTTTTGGTAACAATTTTCTTTGCATTACAGTTTAGCCAATTGTAAACTATCAGCCATAGTATAGCCACGGCCGAACGAAACATTTGCTTCCATCTGGACGACTGAAGACCTCAAGCTCAATAGCATTGAATAACCTAATACCAATATTTAAGTCCTATACCTACGTGGGTCCTTTTCCGTGGAATACTACAGCTCTAGGTAGTTATGCCACGCTACCAGCAAAGACACACCGCCAGGCGATTTGGCATTCCGGCGCGATACTGTGTAGCTTCGGCTGCAGCGTCACTTACCATCAAGTGTGATCGCAGTGTATGTTGTAGAGAAGTAGAATCAAAATTATTAAATTCACATTTATTTGCGTCTATCCTCCAACGCTGGACGCTAAGAGCCACGGCGTGGCGGGGGCCAATTTGGGAAGCGAAGTGTAGGCAGGCCAAGGTCACGTTGGTCCGATGATATAGTGCGGACGGCTGGAGGAAAGTGGCTCAAAAAGGCTGAAGATAGAGAGATGTGGTGTAAAGTGGAGGAGGCCTATACCCAATGAGGGATCCTTATCAGTAACTGAGAAATAAAAAGTAGGAAACAATTTTAGATAAGTTCACTAACATAAATAACACTTAAAATACTTGCTAACAACAGGCTAACACCTTAGTTATAATTATATTAGATTGTCATAATTTTTGAAAAGTATCAACTTTTCAAAAATTTACATAAACAAAGGAAAATAAATGGGCTTTTTTATTTTTTATTTATTTATTTATCCTCCAACAGAAGTAAGGGCAGTCGATATTTTATATCTAATATAAAAAACAAAAGTCAATATTTAGATGCAATCAATCAAAGGTAATCACGCGAAAGACATAAAAGCAAAATGAATATTAAACTAGTCAACGTTTGTTGTGCATCGGAGCAGACTGAGAGCCGTTTTTGTAACGACCATAGGCTCCCAAACATAGTGATCGTTTCAATATCCCCGTCAGTGGGGTTAGTACCAATAAACCAACCAACTATAACACTTTGAGAAATAATCAATTGTGTGCAGTCAGTAAAAGTTGTTGGATTTAAAACGACTCGAATCTCGATTCATTTTTTTTTGCAATCTATATGCGCAGAGTAACCGAAAATCTATGACTAACGCTATCGAATTTGATTGTAAAAGTCTCTGACTAGCCCCCAATGTGAATAATCCGGCTACTCCTTGTTTACAGAATGTATGGAGAAAAAGAAATAGAGACTCGAATCGAAATTTATCCAATAACTTGTACTAACCGTACGAATTTCTTATTTCTTTCAGTGTTTTAGTTATAATTGTGTGTTTGTGTTTGGCGTTTTTTATTAATTTTTGTTTTTTTTTCTCTGACAACAGAGCATTATTAAATTATGATTTGTAGTTAAAGTAACGAACTTTTTCAGTTAGTAGATTTAACGAAATCCTATTGTTTGTTGTATACCTAATGAATCTACTGAGGTCTGTCGTAACTTTGAGAACTAGTGTACCAACTTAATAATGAGCGATTATAATAAAAAACACTCGCTGGGGCGCTGTGTACCCATTGTATTAAACATCATTGTGATGACGTCAGCAACTCTGTTAATTAGCTTTTAATAAGATGAGGTAGGTATCAGAATTCAGAAGGGTATCTACCTCTAGGTAAGAGCTTTTCTAAGATCTCTATTGCTTTATTTTACGTTTGTATATTCTATGACGTGTAACTACGCCACATGATTTATAATGAGTAATATTATCATCATTAAATATAGGGCATTAATAAGTAAACAAGCATCAAAATACGTAGAAAGTAAAAGTAACTAAAAAAAATACTTAATTTGTGATATGATTAAATATTATTATTTAAAAAAAATCATAAATAAATAAAGCAAAGCAAAAAGCAAGCAAAATTTGTCTTAGGTAATTAAAGTAAGTAAGTAAGTATTGTAATTGTTAAAACAACTTGGCTTGGCTTAAACCCTATTTTTTTTTGAGAATGTAAAACTAAATTGTTTAATCTACCAAGCGTGTTCGAGGCTAGTATAAAAACTTCAGTAAGGTCAAATCAGTCAGCATAAAAAGTTTACTAATTAGGTCAACCGTCCCGTGTTTAGAGGCGGCATCGATCGATAGGGGCAAACTTACACAAATGTCTACGGCCTGCGCACACTGGCGTCTTAGTTGTCTTAGCTTTTACATCACTCTTTATACCTATAGTTTGTTGAAAAAAACAGCGAAAGACTCAAAAGATTTAAGACTCTTCAAGGATTACTCTATACTTTATTACCCAGACTTACTCAATATGATAAAATATGGAAAGTTGAAACAAAAGCTACTTTTTTCATCATTATAGAAACTACCTTAGATTTTGATCGATTATGTGGCTGTCGAACCGCACAACTGTCGAAAAAAATAATATTAAATATTTGATTTGAATTCCTTGTATTTTTTACCCCGCAAGAGACCATCGCAGATTTAATTTTTGTATCAATTGAGTAAAGTATTCGTACTTCCATAATTGACTAAATAATCTGTACTATTATATTTATCCTAAAATCCTATTACTATCCTAAAGTTTTTGGAATGAATTTGTAGAAATTTGATAAGGTAGTTACCCTCTCTCTATAGTGACTGTTCCACTATAAACTAAGTATTAATAATTTCCAATGTAACAATTTAAGTTGCATTAAAAATTACTAATGTTTTATTTTAGTCACTAACACACTTTTGTCGATAATTTAGATAGGTATTTCTAAAATTTCTCTCCGCATGTTTGAACATGTTTTGTTGAAGCAATAAAAATAAAACGCTCCATTCGTCTATTGTTCGCGTTCAGGGGATCGATTTTTGTAATTGTAAGCAACAACAAAGTAACTACGTTTAAAACTAAGTGGGTTTATACAACAGAATGAAACTAGGTTCTAGTTTACGTCACACGAATCGAGACATGCGAGCTTTCAGTCATTAGGTAGACTAAACACAGTTTCTATTATCCCTTTACCAACAGATAGGTATGATTGAGTAATCGACTCGTAGACAATCATACCTATCGGTTTTGAGTTGGTATAAGTACCAATTTTGTAATCATCTTACAATATGGGGTCATCGTTTCCAAAGAACACCCTCCAAATATGTTTAAACTGCTGGATATTCGCCTCTTCAAATAGTGTTACTTATACATAAATCTAATTTCCTTTCGCATTTTCGCGTTATCATTTTTTGAAGTTATTATGATTATGTACGTAAATAAGTGCAATTGGCAGTTGTTCTGTACCGCCATATAACAAACAAGAACGAGTCGATAACCTATAATCAAAAGAAAGCCCAATTCATGGCTTCTGCTAATGAATCTATAATAATTAAAAATTTCAACGTGTACCCAGTTAGGCTTCCAGGCTAGATGAGCTGTGCTTTTATATTAGTACTATATTTAGTCGGAGAGAGAATCCACAGCACCTGTTTTCATAGATCTAGAAGAAGGTTAATTTGGCAACCTTATGGTAAAGTCCTTCCCTTTAGCTATTATAACTATTCCTTCAAAAATTCTCAACAGCTTACTAGCTATTATAAATGCAGTGACTGATTTTATGATGTCTGGTATAAATAAACGTATGATTTAGCGTTAGATCCTTATCGAGTATTTAAATTATAATTTATGGACTTTATTACCAGAACAAGAATTTCGAATGACTTTCAAATAAGTCAGTCAGCTGCTTCGATAATTTGCAATGAATGCTAGGTAATTTTAGAGCAGGATTTAATGTCATCTTTTAAAGATATTTCAGGTATTTTTACTGAGGTCATCATTTATTAATTATTATTTGAGGAATTTTGTGCACACGTTTTATAATTAGTGACGAGAAGATACGTACCTTCTGACTTTTCTAAATCTGCTTCAGACAATTGTGTACTTAAATGTACAAGTTTCGTCAATGTATCTAATATTTGTCTAGTGTACAAAGACAACTGATACTTAATCTAAATATATAAAAGAAGAAACTGACTCACTGACATATCAACGCACAGCCCAAACCGCTGGGTCTAGAGACTCCAAATTTGGCACACATGTTCCTTGTGAGGTCTAGGGGAGCACTAAGAAAGGATTTTTCAAAATTCACCCTCTAAGGGGGTGAAACGGGGGTCCAAAGTTTGGATTTTATCAAGTTAAAATACGTCTTCACGCCGCAACTACTGTACCGATTTGGCTAAAATTTGGAATAGAGGTATATTATATCTTGCATTACCACATAAGCTACTTTTCATCCCGAAAAAATTCATGGTTCCCGTGGGATAAGTTAAAAACCGAAATTCACGCGGAAAAAAAATCTCACGCCGCAAGTACACAACCGATTTGGATGAAATTTGGAATGGAGATAGACTAAATCCTGATTTAATAAATAGGGTACTTTTCATCCCGGAAAAATCCATGGGTTTTGCAGGAGAAGGGAAAAACATATATTCGCGCGGGAAAAATACTACTTCCCGCCGTAATTACTGAACTGATATAGCTGAAATTATGAATAAAGATAGATTATATCTTGGATTAATACGAAGGCTACTTTTCATCGCGAAAAAATTCAAGGTTCCCGTGGGATTAGTAAAAAACCGAAATCAACGCGGAAAAAAATCTTCATGCCGCAAGTGCACATCCGATTTCGCTGGAATTTAGAATGGTGATAGATTATATCCTGGGTTAATAAATAGGCTACTTTTTATTCCGGAAAAATCCATGGTTTTTGCAGGAAAAAAGAAAAACAGATATTCATACGCGAAAATACTACTTCACGCCGTAATTACTGAACTGATATGGCTGAAATTCGGAATAAAGGTAGATTATATCCTGGATTAATATAAAGGCTACTTTTCATCCCGGAAAAATCCATGGTTTCCACGGGAAACCTGAAACATTGATGTTCACACGCGAAAAATACTACTTTACGCTGTAATTACTGAACTGATATGACTGAAATTCGGAAAGGAGATAGATTTTATCCCGGATTATTACTAAGCCCACTTTTCATACCGGGAAATTCCATGGTTTCTATGATAATAATGAAAAACAGAAATTCACGTGTGAAAAATATTCCATCATGCCGTAATTACTGAACTGATTTGGCTTAAATTTGGAATCGAGATAGATTATATCCTGGATTAATACAAAAGCTACTTTTTATCACGGAAAAATCTATGGTGTCCGCGGGAAAATTGAAGAACTGATATTCACGCGGTAAAATTACTACTTCAAGCTGTAATTACTGATCTGATATGACTGAAATTCGGAAAAAAGATAGATTTTATCCTGTATTTATATGTAGGCTACTTTTCATCCCGGAAAATTTCATGGTTTTTGCAGGAAAAAAGAAAAACATATTCATACGCGAAAAATACTACTTCACGCCATAATTACTGAACTGATATGGCTGAAATTCGGAATAAAGATAGATTGTATCCTGGATTAATATAAAGGCTACTTTTCATCCCGGAAAAATCCATGGTTTCCGCGGGAAACTTGACACATTGATGTTCATACACGAGATATACTACTTTACGCTGTAATTACTGAACTGATATAACTGAAATTCGGAAAGGAGATAGATTTTATCCCGGATTACTACAAAGCCTACTTTTCATCCCGGAAAATTCCATGGTTTCTATGATGATAGTGAAAAACAGAAATCCACGCGTGAAAAATATTCCTTCATGCCGTAATTGGTATGGCTAAAATTCGGATTAAAGATAGATTATATTTTTTCTTTTTCTGAAGAAACTGACTGACTGACTGACTGACTGACTGACTGACTGACTGACTGACTCACTGACATATCAACGCACAGCCCAAACCGCTGGGTCTAGAAACTCCAAATTTGGCTCACATGTTCCTTATGAGGCCTAGGGGAGCACTAAGGAAGGATTTTTCAAAATTCACCATCTAAGGGGGTGAAACAGGGGTCCGAAGTTTGGATTTTATCAAGTTAAAATACGTCTTTACGCCGCAACTACTGCACCGATTTGGCTCAAATTTAGAATGGAGGTATATTATATCTTGCATTATTACATAGGCTACTTTTCATCCCGAAAAAATTCATGGTTCCCGTGGGATACGTTAAAAACCGAAATTCACGCGGAAAAAAAATCTCACGCCGCAAGTACACAACCGATTTGGATGAAATTTGGAATGGAGATAGATATCCTGGATTAATAAATAGGATACTTTTAATCCCAAAAAAATCCATGAGTTTTGGAGGAGAAGGGAAAAACAGATATTCACGCGGGAAAAATACTACTTCCCGCCGTAATTACTGAATTGATATGGCTGAAATTATGAATAAAGATAGATTATATATTGGATTAATACGAAGGCTACTTTTCATCGCGAAAAAATTCATGGTTCCCGTGGGATTAGTAAAAAAACCGAAATTAACGCGGAAAAAAATCTTCATGCCGCAAGTGCACAACCGATTTGGCTGGAATTTGGAACGGAGACAGAGTATCAGATATATCCTGAGTATCAGATATATCGGCTACTTTTTATCCCGGAAAAATTCATGGTTATTGCGGGAAAAGTGAAAAACAGATATTCACGCGGGAAAA
Organism: Coenonympha glycerion; assembly: GCA_963855885.1. Classification (NCBI taxonomy): domain Eukaryota; kingdom Metazoa; phylum Arthropoda; class Insecta; order Lepidoptera; family Nymphalidae; genus Coenonympha; species Coenonympha glycerion. Next base: position 12,362,454 of record OY979633.1, on the reverse strand, counting down.
ATACTACTTCGCGCCGTAATTACGGAACTGATATGGCTGAAATTCGGAATAAAGATAGATCATATCCTGGATTAATACGAAGGCTACTTTTCACCCCGGAAAAATCCATGGTTTCCGCGGGAAAACTGAAAAATTGATGTTCACGCTGTAATTACTGAATTGATATGACTAAAATTCGGAAAGAAGATACATTTTACCCCGGATTATTACATAGGCACTTTTCATGCCGGAAAATTCCATGGTTTCTATGATAATAGTGAAAAACAGAAATCCACGCGGGAAAAATATTCCTTCATGTCGTAATTACTGAACTGGTTTGGCTGAAATTTGGAATCGAGATAGATCAAAGCAAGGATTTTTTCTCCCGGAGAAATCCATGGTTTCCGCGGGAGAACTGAAAAATTGCTTTTCACGCAAAAAAACACTACTTTACGCTGTAATTACTGAACTGATATGACTGTTTGGAAAGGAGATAGACTTTATCCCGGATTATTTACATAGGTTATTTTTCATGCCGGAAAATTCGATGGTTTCTATAATAATAGTGGAAAACTGATATCCACGTTGAAAAAATATTTCTTCATGCCATAATTTCTGAACTGATTTTGCTGAAATTTGGAATAGAGATAGATTCTATCCTGGATTAATACATTGACTACTATTTATCCCGGGAAAATCCATGGTTTTTATGATAATCATGAAAAATAGATATCCACGCGGGAAAAATATTCCTTCACGCCGTAATTACTGAATAGATTTGCTTGAATTTGGAATGGAGATAGATTATATCCTAGATTAACTGCGGGAATAGCGAAAAAAAATTAATACGGGATATACACCTACTCCTTCACGGCGCAACTGCTGAAATTTTTTGGCTGAAAATCGGAATGGAGACAGATTTCGTCCTAAATTAGCATAAAAGCTACTTTTTATTCCGGAAAATAGATGGTTCCCGTGTGTAGGGAAAACTAAATTTTCGCGGGCAAAGCCGCGGGTTTCTGCTAGTATTCCAATAAAATAATGTTATGTACTTAATATTATTGTAGAATACGAGAATAAATAAATAAACTGATGGTGTGTTTTTGACCTCCCATACGTCTTGTGACGGCCATGCACCTTACTTGCATACTGGAGTTAGGCCAAAAATGTTATGTGATAAAGAATTTTGTTATTGATTTTATTTATCAAATCTCATATGTATTATTATTATTATGTTCGGATAACACGTTGATTTGTAAGATTAAGGCGAGCGCTACACGAACAGTCCGAGTGGCGGCAAAGGCCAAGGGTGTTCAACCTACGTGACTTAACATTTACATACAACTTGCTGCGGCTTAATTTCTATAAAAACACAAAGCGGCCGCTTGTTAAATGTATTGTGACGGCCAATAAACGCCAGCTCTAATGAATAACGGTCCTTGACTTAATTAATCTTGAAGCTTCTGAAGTTATGCTATAGCTTTCGATACTTCCCTTGCATAAAGTGAGCACTACTCATGTATTGTTTATTCAAGTTATTTGGATGTATAATATATTGTATGATATTAGCTACTCTTTACCATGGTTGTAAGTACCTGACTTCGTATTGTTTTTTGAATTCAGAAAAGGTTTGCTTGCGTTATTTTCACTAGCAGTGATATTAACTTGTGATCACTAAATAACACTCTTAGCTTATTTGATAAAATGTATCGTTATATCATAAAATATCTACTGCTTTACCTGAGATACAATGAATAAAACTACAACACTTTCAATGTACAATTAAATATATATACTTACCTATCTCTGTCTTTTTAATGTCGAAACAACTCCAAGTATCAATTTTCCACGGAGTTCAAAAACATAGAGCCTGGGACACTAGAGCCTTTTGAAAATATAAGGTGCAAATTTCCGTTATTTTAAAGCCGTTACAGTTTTAAATAAGTTTCTGTGTGTTCCCGCAAAATGGAAACATATTTTATTGGAAGTTGAATTCTAGTTCGTGGACAACAATACATTTCATGCTCACAACGAGGAATTGGTGAATTGCCAAAGATTTTATCTCAATTTTGAAATAATTTATGAACATCGTAACTTCACTTTTAAGGTCTGAAATGGCATTCACAAGTTGCATACGAGCTACAAGGCATAACATTTAACATTTTTTGCTCACTTCTATAATTGAATCTAGTAACAAAAAGTGTGAAGTTATGTGTAAATCATTATAAAGGTTCTTTAATATGGAGGAAAACTTTAGCAATATTACTTTTATAATTACTTACTGTTTTCAGTATAAGTGAATCTCCTGTTTTAGGTACTACTTTATACGTGCAAAATTATAAAGAATGAATGCTACGGTAGTAGGTATAGTCGCGTGAATTGGACATAAATGTAATTGGAAATATTAAATAAAATCGTTATTTAAGTACCTAAGTATTTAGTGTCTTAACGTAAGTAGTTAGGCACTGCACACTTTATAATCACTTAACGAGTGCCTTCAAGAGCAAAATGAATACTTAAACATTTTGCAGGCAAACGAACTGCAATCTAGACTCCATCAGTACTTTCCATCAGGCACAATTAGTATGATAAAATAATCCAACGAACATCATGTGTACAAATTTACAATAGAATTATATAGATGATAATGACCTATAAAAGAACTTTGAACTTATTCTTCTTTTCTTTATCAAAGCATTCGAAAAGAAAATCTCATACAGAATTAACTCGTGTTGAAACCATTCAAATAATCCAATAGAACAACAACATCGTATCCAATAGAACAACAACATCATAATTATGTATAAGCCATGTTATCCAATCAAACAAGAAACTCACACATATTGGTTAAAATTCGGGCGTGAATCGAGGCCTGTCTGGAAAGTTTGCGCCAATATTCCATTTCCGTCCCCCGTGCCGGTTTCACTGTACACTTGAAAGCACACATTTTATATACTGCAGGCTTCAGGGGATGGGGATGGTTAACGGTATCAAAATGTGAATTTATATCCCTACCTATACCTACCAATCGGTATAAAATACAAGGTAAGTTATGCTTATTTCAATGAAAGAGGTCAGTGCCACAAAAAAATTAAATATTTGAGAAAAATTAATTTGTTTTGAGACATTAGAAGAACTCTGTTTAAGAACATCTGTCCAAGCTTTTGTTGGGTAAGTTATTGCCTAGAATTTTCAATCAGCTGAGGTAAACATGGATATATACCTAATATGTAAGTACCTACGTAAGTCACTCAAGATATGGCTAATGTGTTTGCTAAGTGTCTCGTTAAACACATGCCTTGTATTTTTACCACCATAATTTGCTAGAAGTGTAACGTTAACATGCCTGCTGCATAGCCATTATCACTTGGCCCGCGCAGACGCCTGCATAGCTCGCCATGCCCGTCAACAGAATATAAATAATTCACTTCGACGATGCTAGGGCAATTATAATGTACATGTCATCTCGCTTGGAATAAAAGTAATTTACTTAGAACTTTCGCAACGACTGCCCGCTAATGTGGCCGGGAATGGGGGAAATAATTATAGTTTCATAGCCTCATTATTTCGTGGCAGCGCGCGTGTGTGCGCGCAAGGAGGAGATGTCGCTGCGCGGGCGCAGGCCCCGCCCCCCGCGGCTAATTGCGCCAATCTGCGGGACGCGTCTCACGCACACACGCATTTTTACAGACCCACACAAACGCACAAATGCACACTTCCACGATTGACAAGTAAAATGTTACAGCGCATTAGGGAAATGCACGCACTTATTTTTTGCAGCACTCATTCATCGTTAAATTACAAAAGAAATTAATGTAGCCATCGCGTAATGAGCGGTTGGAAGCCTATCATTATATTTTACTTATTTATTTATCATAACAAAACAAAAGATGGACTACTGCACTTTGATTGAAAAAAATAAAAAAAAATTCTAAGTATAGTTACGCAATTAGACTCCGAATATATCACTTTTTAATGTTTCCTTGCTAAGTATGGATTTAAAATTTTACTAAAGAATCGGACATTTCTAATAGATAGGTACCTATAATATAGGTAATTTGATCTTAATATCTTGATCATGGGGCCTCAACCGACACGCCTACCTACTTAGTACATAAGTTTTACCAAAGTTTAAGTATAGACATATCCAATTGTAACCTAGTTTTCCTTTAGATTGTAAGAAATATCAGAAACTGTTTTATAAAGGATTGAAACTAAACGCTCTAGGTTTATGGGATATCAAAATAAACTCTCAGTAAACATTTTCCCACATTCGCCAGACAGAATAAAATGAGGGAGGGAAACAATAAGACTATAATGGGTACGCAAAGTCGTATGACGGGTGAGGAGACGAGACGAGACCGACGGACGGACGGGAGAGCAATGCTCAGCAAAAGGAATGTTTAGTCAGTTTAATTGGTATAGTGATGAGGCCGGCACTTTCATGTTCATTTACGTATGGATACTTTCAGCAGACGGTGTAAATGGAAAAATCTAGCCTGTTAAGGGATTGGACGCAAAAAGACAAGGTTTACCAACCAGTTGGATGGATGGTTAGGAATGCCATGAGTTTTTTTTTTCTGGGAAAAGTCTGTATTTAATCCAGACGGTGCAATGAAGCCCCGGCTGTTGGATTATTCCTGACTGAGCTTCTTGTGGCCTTCTTCTTAGTATACAGTGCACGTTAGAACCCTCGTAAACTTAGTTTTAAGCCGACTATAGTGGTTACTTATCACCAAATACATAAAAATAATATATCACAAATATCGTTTTAACCTTTTGTAAAGCCTATGTAAAGTTATGTGAAAAAAGATACTTACTACTTTTGAATTTTCATGTGCTTTCACAGTAAACATTTATAGGAATCGACTAACATACACATAAGTAAGTTACTGATGAAGAGAAAAGTTAAAAAAATGAAATGTATTTATTTATTAATTTATTTTATTTTTTTCTATTAATGCACCATCCATAAAACTTAACGAAACATAACAAGAGACATGATGTGCTACGTAGCATAATAGGTATGAATGAATGAATGAATGAATGAATGAATGAATGAATGAATGAATGAATGAATGAATGAATGAATGAATGAATGAATGAATGAATGTTTGAATGAATGAATGAATATACTTTTATTGCACACCACAAAGTCAAACAAAGGACAACACAAAAATTACAAAGAATAGGTACACAATTTGGCGGCCTTATCGCTACCTAGCGATCTCTTCCAGGCAACCAATGCTGTAAAGGATTTTTGTTGCAGATACTAGAGGTAGGTGGTGCAAATACATAAAAAAATAACTAAAACATAAATAAATATATATGTACACAAAATAATACAAACATAAAATACATAATACTATATGTTATATTATACAAAATACAAATAAATATAAAATACTTACACATACTAATAAATATAAAATACATACAAATACATATTATATAATATCCTCCCAATACCATGGACCCTATAATCAAAACTAAGTTGCCAGTGACGACGACAAATAGTGATCCTTAACCAGTCTTTTGAAGATGTTAATAGACTGGGCCTCCCTGATTACCAGGGGTAAGGCGTTCCACAATTTTATAGCCTGAACCGTAAAAGAATGGTGGTAAAAAGAAGTATTATGCTTAGGTATCCTTAAAATAAGTTTTCTTGTAGTACGGATATCTTCTCCCGGACCACCAATAAATACAAATTTCTCCTTTAAATAAGGAGGAGTGGAAGGGTGAAATAACACACAGTACAGAATGGAAAGGATATGCAAGTTCCGGCGAAGTCGGATGGGTAACCACTTGAGACGAGAACGAAATTCAGAGACATGGTCATATTTGCGCAAACCAAATATGAACCGAATACTAGCATTTTGAAGTCTCTCAAGCTTATTTAACTGATCTACAGTAAGGTTAATAAAGCTTGCGTCCGCATAATCAAGGAAAGTAAGTAAAGTAAGTCAAGAAGTAGTGTCTGTGCTAACATAATTTTGGTAGGAATCGGAAGAAAAGATCGAAAGCGACGCAATGAGCTCAAAGATGCAAAGGTCTTCCTGCTAACCTGTTTGATATGATTATTCCAACCCAAAGTGCGATCCATATGAATTCCGAGGTTTTTAACAGATTCACAGAAAGGGATAACCATACCATTGTACTCCACAAGTGGCAATGTGGACCAGTCGACCCTATCGATCAGGTTCCGACTACCAATAACTATAGTTTGAGACTTCTTTGGATTCACATTAAGGCCGTAGAATCTACTCCACTCCAGGATAGACTCAAGGTCTTTATTTATTTGAGCAATGGCAGACGGAAGATTCGCAAGTGTCGACTGGGTGTAAATTTGGACATCATCTGCATACATGTGATAGAGAGACGATAGTTTATGAGTAATAGAATTGATGAAAATAGAAAAGAGTAACGGTGACAGCACGCCACCCTGAGGTACACCAGCCACGATATCGCACCAAGAAGAGTTGCCTTTCTCAGTACGAATGCGCTGCCGACGTCCACTCAGGTAACTAAGAAACCAGTCAGTAGCTGATGGAGATATGTTAAGCATAATAGGTACGTAGGTATTACCTAAGCAAAGTGTAATTAAAATTGTATAAACTTATAGATATTTATTGTACCTACTTATTTTTAATTTTTTTATTGTAAACTAGCTGTTGCCCGCGGCTCCGCCCGCGTGCAGTTCGTTTTTTTTACAAAAATGTTTCCCGTGGAACTTCTTAATTTTTCCCAAGATTTCCCGTACAATATGAGTGGTCCTTGGGTTCGATGGACCCGTAAAGGAGTCTTCTTCCAATCTCTCCTGTCAACGTGCTATCTTCTTTTACACAATTTACCTATATCTTCTTTGGTCTTCCTCTACTTATACACTCTGTCGAAATCGCTTATGTTACTCAATTCGCATGGAGTAAGATAGAGTGGGGCGTGTCATCGTGGATTGTAATATCTATACTAACCAAACTTATCTTATTCTGAGACTAGTAGGGCGCGTGCGGGCGCGGGCCACATGTGGCCCGCGTGCTGTCTTCCCGCCGATAAAAAATCCCTTCAAAATTCCCCATATATTTTCTACGGTAAAAAAAAATCCTCCATATTGGATTTTTTTTCTAGCCATCACATAGAGCTTTTTGTCCTGATCAACTCTTGTCAAGAAACCGTTCTTCCATCTTTTATACTTTCCGAGATATCGACGAAATTCGAATGGCGGCCATTTTGAATCCGCCATTTTGAATTTTTTTTCAGCTCACTGGCAATTGGACGACATTTCGAATGACATTTGGTCGAGCACCCCCCACCTATCTTCAATACCCTCCCCGTGCTCTTCACTCGTCTTCGAAATCCTCAATCATCAGCTCTCTCCATATTTTTGTTCTTAATGATTTTTTCACCTCTTTACGAAATGATTAGTAAAAAAATTTTTTTTCATACAAAATTGTTCAGGAGAGGTGATCAATCAGTGAGTCAGTCAGCACAAGCAGCTATATATATTGTAATGATACCAACGCCCAGATATTGTGATTAAGCATTCTGATGCGCTATTGTGTACGTAGCAACCCGATCCTGCTACGTACGGGTTATCTTGTATAGTTATACCTAGTTGCACGATCAAAAGGACGATTTAAACTGTCGATATTTCGACCCCGTTTTGATTGTGCTACGGAGATAAGTAGCTATAGGTTTTTTTAAACAGCCCACGGGTGCTCTCAAATTTTTCAGGATGAAAAGTATCTTAAATGTTGACCGGGCATATATATAAAGTAGGATCATAAAATTTCATTAAAATCCGTTACTTGAAAGACGCCTGCTTACTGTTTTTGTAATGTTTTCTTTCCCGCGGGAACTCGATTGGATTAATAAGTTTTACTATATATATATTTTGTTAAAAAGGCAACATAAGGTATCAGCATAACCAATTTTACTAAATTAAGTTCATTAGTTGTTGTTTACAAAGCTGTTAAATTAATTGCAGTTTTTTAACTATCCCACGGGAACTCTTTATTTTACCGGGATGAAAAGTATCCTATATGTTGACCAGGGACATAGGCTACCACCACACAAAATTTCATTGGAATCGGTCCAGCCGTTCCAAAGATTAGCCCGTACAAACAGACAGACAAACAGACAAACAACAGATTTATTATATGTATTGATGATAAGTATATTGCCTTTATTAAGACGAATCTATCCAAATAAATTATGCCCCACTCATTAATTAAATCAATAGGTACCTATTTCAAACGGAATACTAAAATACTAGCTTGTAATCTGGAAATTAGACCTTGAATTATAATTTCGTACCTACTCTGAATCCTGATTCGCCAAATATAATCATGGTAAGCCTTCTTTAATAGCTAGAATCTATTGATACACCTCGAACTCAGAACGTGAGAAGTCAGAAGAATGTGGTTTTTCATCGTATGTTTTATTTTTACAATTTACATAGTATAAATAGACTATACCTACTACTAGGTATATTGATATATTTTGGTTTTATGTACATTCTACATAAATACTAGGACAAATAAAATAGATAAGTGTTTTTGCTGATATTAAGCCGTGAGAAGCTATAAGTGAACTTATCTAAGTACATAAATTGTATAAAATATAGGTTCCTTCAAACATTCAATATTACCTATGAGACAATTTTTGTTTACGTCTCAAATTAAATTAATATTCACGGGTAATACTTTCATCACTGAATATTTTAATTTCCATATTATACAAAACAAACTTTACCAAATAGCGTTTTATATACCATTTCGTTTTCCAAGAAGTTTCCAAGGCAGTCGTGAATCTCGGTCGGCTTGTGATAAATAAATTTATCCGCACCATCAATCTCGTCACCAAACTATAAAGTATAAATTATTTGATGAGCGGTGAATTCAGTGCTATGGATCGGGTTACTAGCCAGCCATTACGAGCGAGAGAAATTCCAAATTAAAATTTCGTGTTTTTCTACTTACGATGGTGATCAGTATATAAATATTAGTTGTGTTTATAAATATAAGAGAATGCAAGAGTGCCATGCCTTTTTCTGCCTCTCAAAAGTGTAATTACACACATGATTAGACAGTGTTGAAATATCTATAATAAACAAAAACTACTGTTGTTTTCAGTTTTCTTTGCACAAAGCACTGACGCAAACAACACAGTGCAAGGCATGCCATTCCATTAGAGGGGGAATGGCTTAAATATAGCAGAAGTAAGTAGTGTCAGGTCCAAGCTGAGGTAAGAATGCTGTAGAGTTCGATTAGGTTAACCTCAGTACATTCCTCCATTGCGCTCAGTCGCGGTACAAAATGTGACCCACCAGCATAGTACAATTAAATCAATGTAGGTATATACTTTTAGCCTAAGTCTTACAAAAACTGTTATTATGGTGCAACTTTTAGAAACAATAAAATACATTCTATGCTGTGTTTATGACATGTCAACTTAGATTTAAGAGATTTGTGCACAAAGAAATTAGCATAAATTTTACATAAAAATCCAAAGTTACAGTTCAAAGAAATTGGCATAGGTAGTTTTAAGAACTCCAAATTATTTTATAAGTAGGTGTATGTGTTATAAGAAATGCCTCCTATAGCAGACAAGCTAATGAAAAACATCTTGTTATTGATAATGATGGGCAGAGAAGTTGTAGATTCTATAAAACAAATTATTCGACTAATCAATCAATTTATTTAAGTATTTGCTAATACCTTCCTAGGTATAAGTAGGTATTCTTCATCCTTAACTACCTCTGGATACTATCGTTCAAAAATCGCTAAGTATTTTATTATTAATGATATGAATCTACAAACTCATTGTTCAAACTGTTACTCACTCCAGGTGACCTAGAAACTTGAGATTTGAGATGTGTTCCTTGTAGGAAAATTTTCATGCAGAATTTTGAATCCAAATTGATGCTGTTTGACTCAGGATTATTACATTCAAATTCCATAAAAAGTTTTCTTTTATTCTGTACCCATGCAATGTATATCGATTTCTACTTGATAATCGAATTTAAAAAAATGTAACTTTTGCAATGAAAAGTGAAAGAATGTTTTTTTTTACAAACAAACGAAGATAATTTAATATCACACATTTAGAGCATTACGAACGACAAATAGTTTACAAAATATTGGGATATTTTTTTTCAACACAGATTACTCTGTGATTGAAAAATTTACATAATCTTTTGTTGATCGAAGTATAAAAATAAGGCAATAACAGTTTATTAAATAAATAAATTGAATACAATTATGCGATGGCCTCAGCGAGGGCGGTGGGACTCGTGGGCTCGCTCGTAAAATGTTAAGTGAAAACGATCCGCGTTGTCATCGTACCGACTATATACACACCTCAGCCAACTTAAAAATATGGTTTATTACCTTTTTTAACGGTCAGAAAGTCGACAGGACAAAGCGCACATAAATAAAACAACAAAACCGCTCAATGAAATTCAATAGAGTTTTCAATCGGAAACGGTTTTTTTCCGATTTTCAGTGGCGTAAATGAACAACGCGATAAAGAGATGAGGATCAATGTTTTACGTAATTTTATAGTGCCCGATCGTCCGCCGCTGCCGTCGACAAATGAATTTAGGTACCAAATTTAGATATAATCAAACGCTACAAGGAGCGGCATCGTGACCGCGGACATAACACGATAAGAGACTGGCTTTACAGTTTACAAACAGGCTAAAATTTTTGTCGAGCTCGCCCGTACATAAAGTATGGGACGTTACTGCCGTGAACGCGACCGAATCGATTTGAGCTCCGATTCCACGAAGTGACACAGTTTCTTATGTGTCACATCACTACCGACACACCGCTTAATAAATTAAAGGGCATAGCCGCATGCCAATCTAGCCTCTAAGGACCGCGCTCTAGACGGGGTTTCGTCCGGGTTCGGGTGAGTAGTTAATTTATAAAAGAGAGCCACCTGTCCCCACGAAAAACTTTATAGCGGCCATAAAATTTAAACCTCAAAAGACAAAAACAAAAAGTATAAATATGGTACGATTTTTTCTTTTAGGGTCGAGGCCCATTTTAGATCGTGTTTACCTAAGCTGTCACCTTACAGAATGGCGATTTTGACTGTTCGCAGCCGGTGAATTAATTGTGGAGTTTCGGAAGAGATATCGTCTGATGGCGTGATAAGGTTTGGCGGATGGCTGCCGACCAGCGCGGCCGCAATTCGGTTTAAACGCTGACAGCTTCCTTTGCGGAACACGACCAACACGAGACCGCTTAACATATTTAATTGTTATGACTTTAAGCTTTGCTTTAAGTGTTTGTTATTTATTCTTCGCACTATTTCTAAATAAGCCAAAATAGCAGATCTATTTCAGTTCTTTCTGGTGAGAAGTTATTTGCATGTTGGGTTGCGTCGTTGTCCATATGTAGACATAAAACATGGTCACCTAGCGTACCTACTTACCGAAAACACACCAGCTGTCCGAAATCGCGCCTAAAATAAAGTTATGCCTAGTGTCCATGCTTTAAAGAAATATTTTTTTATACCTACAAATTATTACATATTAATATATTTAATATGATTATTTTTATCGATCATACCTACTGATTTTAAAACAAGTAAGTATAAGTAAGTTCTTTAATTTAATGTTTTGTGTCAATTGAAAATAACGTTGTCCCGAGGTTGTCCCAAACAAATAATGATGAGGCGAGCAAGACATTTACTGTCAAATGCGTCCCTGGACTTTCGAATTGCGGAGTCATTCGACGTATCACACTGCACTCCTTATCCTGAGACATTAGTTCATTATTCCCAGAAAATTCACTGGCCCCTTGGGATAGCCGTAGGTACGGTACAGTATGGCTATAAGTAGCACGGTGATATATTATAAGATGTAGTAAGTAGATAGGGGAAAGACTTACCATGCGAGCCGACCGTCGGCGAGTAGGGCGCGTGCATCTGCTGGTGGTAGTAGCGCGCGCGGCTGTGGTGGCTGCCCTCCAGCGGCGAGTGGAAGAAGCCGTCGCCGTTGGGCTCGGAGCCGACGTCGCCGGCCGGGCTGCCGTTGACGCGGCCGTCGTACCAGCGCTGCTGCAGCGCGCCGCCCGCGCCGCCGCCCTCGCTCATGTCCATGGCCGCCGCTCCGACCTCACAAACCATGCATCGCTTTTTACACACGCACTTTAAGTCCGCACCCCTATCCGCATTTCAAGTGTCAAGCGCCCGTGAGGAGACCAGCGCACGCCGTAGAGCCGTCGAGCCGCTTATCGAGTGCCCGCGCTCGCTGGCATCACGGAGCGACCTCGCGTTTACGCCGCGCGCGACCGAATCATGCCCGTATCTGCAAAGACGATTAAAAAATGATTTCACTAAACCCGATGGGTAATTAGGCAGATAACGTTATTATGTGGCCTGCGCGTCGGGTCGTACACGCTACATCAAAGAAAAATCAGTAAAATAATAAGTCGGTATTATGTCAAAAAAGAGACAATCAATTAAGATAAAAATGGTGCACTATCGAAAGACGTCCGTGATATCGATACGCTCCCAATTTGATTAACCGATATACCAAACAACACTCGATACGGCTGCGATAACGTGTAACCGCGCATTAAGCGCTGTTGCCTGCGCCAGTGTGAGCCAACCGAGCACTGATTTTTATTACTGCTATACTCACTATAAAGATACTCACTACATTGTATCTGCTTGGTAACTAATAGGCAAGAATTTTATTTCGTAGTATTCCAACCATTCGCTTCTTCGTATCTATTCCTAGATGTATCTACACATAATATATTTACATATTCCATAAGTATTTATTTTTACCTATAGATTACCTTCATAAATGTAACATAATATACAAATATATGCCTAATTATAAAAGCACCTATAACAATTTAATTGTACCTTAATTGTACCTTACCATCATTGAGTAACATAGTATCTCTATGCTTACCACCAATAAAATTTTTGATCTTTTTTATTTTTAACATTTTGCCGATTGACATAAAAATTTAGTACAAGTACCTATAGTACATAGGAGGATATTACCTTTAAGGAGGATATTAACTTTATTTAAACCTATCTACTTATACCTAGGAAGATTTAAATTCAAATAATAACATGAACAACTACATTTAGGCTCTATATAGCTTTAGTACAATGGCTATAGCTACTCTAGAAACTTAATCTATACTTATACGTACTTAAGTAAATTATGAAAACACCATAAGGCAATTGAATTTAACCTACTCAGGACCTATCCATAAAAAATAACATTTTAGGTATATCATATCCGCCTGATAAAGAATATAAAACTAAACGATTACTGGCACTTACGCTTGCCTCTATTAATTTATTTGTCTTTAGATTAGATAAGTCCGAAATCCGATTCGATAACATCTACTGATAGATCGTATCGAAGCTAATGTCCAAATTAATACTGCCCAATACGTTATGAACGACTGAAATCACTGCTAATTCAAGTGCTTACCTACCTACTGTAAATCTTTTAAAAGCTGCAAAAATACCTGTACCTGAATGTGGAAAATGATGAAAACTCTGTTTTAAGGGTTCCGTACCTCAATAGTAAAAAACGGAACTCTTATAAGATCACTTTGTTGCCCGTCTGTCTGTCTGTCACGACCCTTTACCGTAATTACTCATTATATTATTTATTGGCGCACGCTCGGATTCAGGTGAGAAGTAGCAGGTTCGATTCCCGCTTTATAATTTTATAAATTCTACTTTGGCTCAGCTGCAGATCTGATGGGAGACTTTGGCCCGGTTATATTACTATAGCTCACTTTTGAGCCTAGGTCAAGTACCGAGATATCTACTTCTATATGATTTGTCATGAACAACGCTGTCACGGAATCGACTCCGTTAATGTAGATAAAAGTCAAGTGGCTTGACGCCACAAGTGGAAAGATAAATCATAGAACTCTTGCATCAAACTAATTTTAGTAAAATTATAGGTATAAGTATATTCCTACTTACACAATACACTTATATACCAACATCATATTATTATCCTCTTTTAATGTAAGACATGAATGTTTGCATGTTAGGACGTTTGTCACTCCTTCATGCCACAACTATTGCACTTATGGAAAAATCTAAAATTAACATATAAGTGAAGCCAAGAGCAAATCTTTTTTTTGGACCAGGAAGGGTCTCCATATTTTACAATAACGTATGAAAAATCTCCTATTCATAGAAAACAGGTGTGGGTGTACTATACCTACTTTTAGTTAATAATTCTATAACCCTAACTGAATACACCTATAACACTAACTACTTTGGTAGCTACTCATCTACCTACTAGATTCAACCAGATACAAGAAATTTTGGATATCGGTATTTGATGTAGGTACATAGACTATATACCCTAAATTACGATAAATGAGATCTAGATTTCGAACCAATCACAAACAAATTCTGTAAATTTTTGTACATAGAATTCGTAACTAGAAAAAAGGAAAAATAAATATTTAAAACAATTAGATTAAATTTATTTTTAAAATTACCTATCCATAACATTATATGAATTAAATCGGTTATTCTTACCTATAAAAAATAAGTACAGATTTATTAAAATAATATTAAAAATCGGTAAGTATTACGAAAATAAAAATTTACATAGATAAGCACAACAATTTTGGTTGAAAATTTATTTTTATAATTAGATACATACTTATTTCGTATTAAGATAACTACAAAAATAGGGATCTACAGGTTTCAAAATAATAAATTAGTAGTTAGTGCATACGTTTATGGAGTTTTTCTGCATGGGTATCTATTTCTGTAGGCACCTAATGTTGAAATGATTCGAACTATACACAAAACAGATGCTCACCACTTATTATCAGGTGGACAGTATCAAAATATGGACATAATAATATCACAACCGCTGAATATGCTATCTGATCATCGACTGAAAAATCATTTCGCAGATAATGTAAAAAGAAATCACATATTTATCGCAAATTGCGTCCGTTTCCATCGATATTCGATAACGTGATAAGTTTGTGAGAAATATAGAATATCCTTCTTTTAGTTATTTACCTTATTCCAATATCGCAAGATACCAAATTCTACTCTATGACATGGTAATTTACAAGTAAGTACTGTTAATATACATGGTAATTTACAAGTTACTGACATTTCGAATTTTAATTATGATTAATTTATTTATTTATTTTTAAAAACAGTATTTGAGTGCATGGTAGGTAACTAATTAGATGTATTTGTTCCGTTTTTAATTGAAATAAACGGAACCATTACACGATTACTCATTGTCCGTTATTATTATCGCTACAGTTATTTTTCTTGAGAATGGGTATTAAGTTGCAACGTTTAACATTTTGAAAGTTTATGATAAATTCATCTTCATTACTGCTCGTTTATTCACCTGCAAATGCTAGAATACAAGATCTAATTATCCATTACAAATAACTACTAAATATGTAAAACATAAAGATTCCGGCCAATTGAGAACCTCCTTTTTTTAAAAATCGGTTTAAAATCATGATTAATCTTAAAATAATTACCTAATAGTGATATAAAAGGGTACCTAAGTATAATACCTACCTATAATGGCATGAAAAATTTGACAATAAAATACATACCTACAAACATAAGATCATATTTGGTAACGTAAAAAATACCGTTAAACAAACCTACACAGTTGGCAACATATGTATATACCTACTAACAATATCGTAACGCTTATCAGAGATAACAAGTTTCGAACTACTAACCGGGAATTTTGATATATTGACAGAAATAGTACCGTGACGTTGACAAAACGTTCACCCACAACAAGAAAAGTTTCAGGTACAGCCAGTCAAAGTTTAACCAAGTTTAACCAACTTTAAAATAAAAAGCTTTTAAAAAGTTTATAAAGTTAAAGATAGGTTACTATAGGTAAAGTAGAGTATCTATCAGGTATACATAGGTTGTTAGGTATATTATTTGTTGAAGTTTGAAACAATAACAATTAATTTAAATATCGAATTTTTTTATATTTTTACAGACAAATTACATTTCTCATATGAAAAACGCAAAATTTTGTTTTAGCACTCGATGTAAAGAACAACATTCTTAATAGGTAAATTGGTAAACTGTAATACGAAATGTTCCTAAATCCAACACCATGGCACCACCGTTATGAGTAGATTATAGGTACCACTAAATATTACCAGTGTTAAAAGATTACAATATCTTTAAACTGTGGTTGTTGTTGTAGTATAACTTATACTTAGTATAACTTAGTAATATACTATTAAATAACTAAGTTATATTAAAGTTACTTTTTCTAACACAAAAGTCTTAGTACACTAAGTAAATTGCACTTAGCGTTGTTTTGGATTATTATGATAAAAACCGTCCTATCGTAAATTAGTTAGTATACTGTTGAAAAAATAGTTATTAAATAATCAGTCACTTATAAGTTAATGACTTCATAACCATTTCCATGCACAAATAGAAGTACCTATTACTTGTATAACTATACGCTTTGGAAGCTACTTCAATAAGCACCAATAACCACACCATCGATCGAGCATTATCAACCGAGCTATAACAAACACGATGTTACACCCGAACGGTTATCAGTACTTATTAAGATTAGACTAACTCCCAATTAAGATAATTGATTCCTCCGCCGTCGGTGAGACCCAAAAAAAATATGTCCGACACAATCTCGACCTTTTATCGGATGTGACGTTATACGTCCCTAACTTGTTGAAGCTATACCTTAAAATACCCACAATTTTTATTCAACCAAAAAGTTAATTTTATTTCTATTAAAATAACTATATTTTCTATCTAAATTAAAAAAAAAAAAACAAATATATTTCTTCGTTTGGACGATGTAATTTTTTAAAAAATGCCGTTAAGAGGCCTATGAACTACGATGTCTCCAAATCATTTGTAATTCGTGAATATTTCGATCATGTTGTGGTGTTATTCCGATTTATATATTATAATCTATGCTCCTGGCCATATTTGGTTTGGAAATATTTATTTAAAATACTATAATAATCTATTTTGATCAAAATTTTTATAACTTTGGTCGAGTTCCGTAATACCAAAAATTATGAATGAAAACTTGTAACTTTCTTTATTAACTGGTGTTTTTCTTTAGCTGGACACTAAAAACTGTGCTTCTGAACGATTGCGATGTGAGATAGTGTTGTTTTTATTACAAAACAAATAAGCAGAAAACATGTCCTCTTTGACATAAAAGTAAGCAAAACTAAATTTTTTTACAATTTCGTTTAACAACAGTAAGCAGAAAACATGTCCTCTTTGACATAAAAATAAGCAAAACTAATTTTTTTTACAATTTCGTTTAACAACAGTATTTCGGATCCAGATATTGCCAGGAGCAGGAAATATGCACGAATTACAAATGATTTGAAATTTTGAATAAATGGAGACGTCGTGGGTTAGTGGACTCTTAAATAGCTGTTATTTTTAGAACTTCAACAAAACAAAACGTCATTCTTTAAATAAGAACACAAGTATTAATATTATACCAATTTAAATACAAATAAAGTTATTGAATGGAAGCAGGCGTTATTTTGCGGAAATCCATAATTAGCAGGACTGATTAATTTGTTTTGAGACTATCCGCTACTTGAAAAGATTCTTTATGGTGCAATATGCAGGAACACCATCCACATAAAACACCACACACAATTTTCTAACACTTTCTTCGACGCACGTTTCGTCCCGACACCGGGACATCCTCAGGAGATGTTGACTTCACAATGTGGTGTTTCATGTGGATGGTGTTCCTGCATATTGCACCATACAGAATCCTTTCAAGTAGCGGATAGTAGCAAAACAAATTAAACAGTACTGCTACAAATATAATTAAGAAGAATACCTTACATTGTTTTAACTTTATCACCATAAAAATAAGTTCAAAGTATAAGTATTATATTAAGTAAGTATGTACTCGTATAGTCTCCAAAAAACGTTTTAATGCTTACGAGTACATCTCGAAACAAAGAAGATTACAGACTATCTCAGTAAAACTATAATGCGTCAAAATTGTTTTTCTATACGATCTTGGTTACATTCGAAATGGGGTTCCGTATCTATTTTTATCTTCGAATCAATTTTGATGAAATGAAAAGAATTGCATAAGTTACTTTAATTAAGATTGATAGGTAGAGAAATTACTAGCTTTACCTATGTCCTACCTACATAATAAAGTGCAATGATGCTGTATGCATCTCCCTTACCTATACCTAAGAACAATGTTAGGCCAATTTAGTAGGTACTAAATTTTTTAAAAATATTACGCGACATTACAAACGTTGCAATGTTGCCAAGTATGCCACAGCTTCAACAATGGGCACTGAAGAACTATTATAATAGGTACCTATATATACTCGTATATGATTCCTTACAAGATATAATATAGAAAAACACTCATACATTGGAAAACATTTTTTCATCACACTAATATTTTGACCAGTGGTGGGAATCGAACCCACGACCCCCAACGCTAAATCCAATCCAGGTCCAATTTACCATTCGGCCATAAAATATTTTTTAATTGTGCAGTTTCTAAATTTTAATAGGTATATAATAATTTCTACACCTCTTGCAGAACCCTACCACGGTCTAAGCCACCTCAAAGTTTTAATCTTGGGCTGGATTGGACCCACTTATTTCACTTCAGACCTGACATTAAATTGATAGGGTTTGATGGATGCATTCCTAAACGAATAGATTCAATAAATTTTTAATTCTCGAAGTAAATACGTACGTCCAAAACAAATCGTTTTCTTATCCAACCGTTTGTAATTCATTGAAGGATAAACTTATTGGCATTAATACTAATAATTACGTAAAATATATATGAACGATCTTTTCATTGATTTTATCCAAGCATCTAATGTCCTCCTATTATTTTTACCACTGACTTTATCTTTTAATAATGTTATTTTAATGTGATTATTTTAAAAATTAGATATTAATGAAATCCAATACTTACCCTTTAAGAACATACCCTCCAGTAATTTTATTTTTAATTTTATAATAATATAGTAGGTATAATTAAGCACAAAGCTACAAGGTGTAAAGACTAATCTAACATCTATTGCAAAAATATTTATGTAAACTTTTCATAGGCATAAAACACCTACATGAATTTATTCATTAGATGTCATACAAGACAAAGATGTTTATCTTCATAACTAAGGTGTCAACTATTCTGCTTGTATTAAATCTATCATTTTATGGGTAATACAATAAATATTTGTTATTACAACTTCCTTGACAGGTTATGGTGATTAATTTACCCTTTTTTATTCAAGATCCCCTTGTACTTTATGAGAATCATGCTTGATAGAAAACACTATACCTATGTAAAACACTATGTTAAGCTTTGCCCTTAAATTGATTTCTATTCCTACTAAGGTATTTTCTGGCCATTATGACCACTAATAAGGACATTATAGTACTGTCAAAAAATGAACATTTATGAAAAACAGCTTTAAAAGATTACCTAAATATATTTTTATTTTTAAAAATAATCATATTTCTCACGGTTAGAATGTCACTGGATGATCACTTAACTTACCTATGTTTTCTATGAGTAGAAATACTCGCATGTCAATTTTTTATTGATGCTCAAACAGGATATAGCTGTTACATATTATGTATGTCCGGCGGAAACGTGTATAACATAACACACACATATATAGAGCTTATCGAAGGTTAATCGATGGCAACGTTTGCGCATCTCGGACCGCATTCAAATTTCGAACGACTGTCATGGCGTCCGATCTTAACGTCCAAAACTGAACGATACTGTGACATTGATTTGTTAAGTTTTTTATTTTAACTGTCGCGCAGAAAGTTTCTGGTTCGCCCGCGAGAGTAAAAAGCTTTATGCAAAATGCCCTTTTAATTGACTACGAACAAGATTTACTTACTTATATTTCATTCTATATAATATAAATATGTATAGCTAATAAATGCCTACTTAGGATATAAAATGAATTTAAAAAAAATCAACAAATGTTAAAAACTAAAAATAAACGCAAGTACATGTTTGTATTTTTTATTATGTTCAGTACTTATACATAGTAATTTTATGTATTAATGTTTTAAAATTTAAAAAAAAATTGCAATTTAATACATAAGTACTTCTCTACTTTAGGATTATCTTTGCAGGTCTATATGCTAGGTATAGGTATACAACAGATATTGCAAAATACAAAACATTATTATGTACCTACTAACTATACTCACAAAAAATAATTATTTTCCAAGATCTTTTTTGTATAAGATTTGATTATAAGTATAACTAACTATAGGTAGATAAATATATTGTATGTAACTATCCCTTTAGAAGAAATTATTCCAAAAGCTAGACTACGAGTAGGTATAGGTACCTATAACTGTTCCTTCTAGAGAACGTTAAATAATCACAATTTAAAAAACTTTCCTCAAGCGACCGACGGCACTTATTGAAATAAGGTTAGCTTTTTGGCGCCCGTTTATGTCTAATGTATGGGGAATATTAAAACTTTCAGAAATATTTTTTATAAACCTATATTATAATTGAATTCATAGCATACGTATGTAAACCTAACTACCTACCCATACTATTAAAATAAGTACCTATTCATAATGAATTTATACAGCTAGGTACATACCTAAGTACTATTTTTATATTATGTGACAAGAATTGCTTTTTAATATAAAAAAATATTTACAGAGACTGTTACATCAGGTAAGCTTTTCTGAGTAGGTACCTACTTATGAAGTAGATAAGTATCTTAAGTTTGCATAGCTTTTTAAGGCCTACAGTACGTATTTAATATTCAAAAAGATTTAGGAAGGTACCTACATAGGTAGCTACTTACTTGTAGAAGCCTGTACAAACTCCCTTGAAAAAAACCTTATAAGTTAAAAGAAATTTATCAATTATACCTAATAGCTAAATGGAATTAAAAAAACTTAGTACCTACCCAGACATTTTCAAATAAATACCTATCAAGAAACTGTAATTTATATAACGTAGGTATAAATTACGTTAAATGTTAGGTATTTTCCTACACATACCTATGTAATATAGAAAAAATTCTAAATAATTCAAACATCGAACAAATGATATTTAATATGTTTGCCTTATCAAGATCAAATAATTTACAAACCTAATGACATGCCAACCATTCAAATCTTCGAAATGAATTGAAATCACAGATATTATATAGGTACCTTCTTATCTGTTTATCGACTATTTATAAAACAGTTGACCTATTTATTTTTGACAAACTTTCAACATACGTAAGTAGGTCATGTAGAAATAAACCGTACAATCTAAGATAATTTTGAAAATACGCGGGAATGAATTAAGAACCGCAAATAAATACTTAAATAGATCAGAGTCAAAATGCATCTTAATGCATAGAACAATGAACAAATAAGGAATAGGTACCTATACCTATAAAAAAATCCAAATAAATAATCTAGTAAACCGAAAAAACCCTATCATTTCATATTTCTATAGAAAGAAATATACTTACTTAGGTAAAAAAGCCTACTTATACACTTCTGAAATTCTAATCCTTTTCTAACAAGGATACATTCAAATAAAAAAATAATCTGTATCTCTATTTAGCTATGCCTACATACCCAGTATCAATGTGTTATCCTATTATATACAAATATTAGATACATATAGGCAGTGGTGCAGATTAATCCAATCTTATCGACCAAGTACAGACAAATTCGCTACTGTGTTCAAATCCCGACGGAAAATGTAGGTAGAGCTTATATGATATTAAGACTCTATTCTCTAACTCATTGAATTGAATTGTTTTACAACTAAGTATCTTTTATTTTATACAATAAGGCACTTTTTTACGTTGGAATATATGCATTTTCCTCTTTTTGAATATTCATTAATAGAAATCCTTAAATAAATCGTACTCAAAATATAGTTGCAATTCGTTATCTACCTGCTGCCTACATAGCTTAATTAAACGATATTTTTGCACAGCTCTATAAAACTGAAATGTACGTAATAGCCAGTGTTTCTTTGGATTTATAATAATCCTAATAAAATAATCTCTACCCATACCTATACCTATATGGGTAGAGCAATCTCCTGCCTGTTTTCTCCAATTTGAAGACAGAGAATAAAATAAAGCTAATAAAGTGAATTGAGTTAGTACCTTAAATGTCCTTTTCAGATGTGTATCACAGAAATATCGTTCACTATCACTAATAATCACTGAAAAATCATAACACACTGAAATCTTAAGCTCCATTCCGTTAAGTTCATTTTGGTTTTACGCGATATCACAGGTCACAATGAATAAATAATTAATTTATCTATTGAGAGATACTGGGTCGGCGAGATGCAGATGTTTAGATATTGGTGTTTTGAATGGGAGTAGTTTGATAGTTCATTGCGCAGGCGCGGCGCGGCGATGCAAAGCGACCGCACGTGAAGCGGCGTCGTTGGGACGCAACCCGACACTAAACCCGTCGTATGACTTTTTGTACAAACGCGCGCAATCGGCCGCCCTCGGCCGCGCTCGGTTTCAGCGATCGTCGCTCGGATACATCCGCGGCGCGATTGGTGGAAATCTACGTCGGGCGGCCGACGAGGGCGTGACTGTACTACGAGATGGGAGTGTTCTCTTTTTAAATTTTCTTTTTCTCTTTTTGGGCGGGCGTGCAGTGGTGTGCGTCAGTCGACGCGCTCGCGCCGCGAGTGATGGATGGCGGGAAAGGAACAATGGAGGCGATTTTTGTTATATTTTGTTATGAATAACGCTAGGCCGTCGGCTCCGCAATACCTACTTGAGATTAATTGCCAATAATTCACTGAGTATGGGTTATAGGCTATGAGAATCATTTTTCATATAATATCTTATGAACCTAACATCGAAGTATGTTTACTTGCAATGAAAAGAAAAACTTTATGCAAGCTACTTACTCTCAATGTTTATGCATTTTATTACTGCACAGCATCTACATATGTTTTTATTGTTATTTGACGAGGTATCTACTATTTTAAGTAAAAAAGAACTGGCAATGGAAACGTATTCAAAAAAATGGATTATTTTTTTAATATATCTACCCACACAAGTATAGGACGTATAAGATTTATGGATAAAATTATAGGTAACAAGGTATAAGCGTATTAGGTAAGTAGGTAGAAGGTAGGCTTGTAGATAAGTACGAACGTATGTAGACTGCAACGTATTTGCAATGAGCACTTGTACCTAATAATTAATTGGTATTTTAGCTTTATGCAAACCACGTAAGATACCTAACCTACCTAATTATTTCAAATTTAAATAAATTATTTATAGTGCAATCATGTTATTTTTTGTTGCACGAAAAAAATAAACTTAGCAAATAACTAACATTATTTTAAAAACCTCCTTATGCCGATTAAAAAAATTAGGGTAGGTACGTAGGTATACCTACTTGCTTAACTATATTATTACTATATTAACTATATTATGCACTTGTTTTACGTTTATTGGTCGATACACACTTACCTACCCAGGGGCACTGATTTTTCAAAGATCCCTGAACCTTTACCTAACTCTTTTGATAAATATGACAAGTGTTTAAAAGAATTTCATATACCTACCTACTTAATACGCTACAAAATCCTATGTCATATATTTTAACGCGCTCAAATACCTAAATGAGGTATAAAACTTGCTCCTTACCTTTTAAGTAATTAGATAGGTATTAGAAAAGTTTATTTGGTTAGGTTAGGTTACTAACTTATGTAAAAATTGTGGAAAAGGCTCTACGAATTATGTTTCTTATTAGCTATGAGGTATACCTAGGTATTTGGCTAGATTGTACCTAGCCATATTATAAAATACCTTTACCCTTATTGGGCTATACCTATAGTCAAATAAATCAAAATGTTTCTATATTTCCAGGATTTATTAACTTTTCTATCATGTTTTTCTTATTAAGCTTAAAGTACTTAACTGTCACGTAAACTGGCCAAACAGGTGGCAAAATAAAATAAAAAATCAGACTATGATAAGACGTACTATCCTCTGTCATATTTTGTCAAGAGGTTCAACTACACTGGCCTGCAAAAGTAAGTATCACACTTTGTATCAATTTAATTTGAAAAGTGTGATACCTACTTACTTTTGCAGGCCAGTTTAGAATTGACTAGAAGCCAGAAAACATAGAACTCCAGATAACTTGCAGGTGACAGGGCTAAAACAATAAAACACTTCTTCCCAAATATAATAACAGCACATAAAACGTTGAAGAAAATGAAACTTATACGAGTATGTGTATTCCTGCGCTTATCTATGCAGGTCCTATAAACAGGCTATGGAAGATTCGGTGAGATCCTGCACAAGTAAGTAAGTATACAAAGTAAAGACAAAGCCGAGTGCGAATGTGGTGCAGATAAACTCAACTCAAACTCAAAATACCTTTATTTCACATAGGCCTAACATACAGGCTCTTGCAAATTGTGTCATAGAGAAGAGTCAATAAGTAGAATAATGAAATGATAATTTGTTTAAAAAATACGACTTCAAATACCACATAGAGATTAAATATACTTATATTTTTTTTTAAGTAGGTACCTATACTTACACTATAATTCGAAGTCAGGCGATTGTCTACATATACCTACTTAGGTAATATTATTGTCGTTTCTTCGCACATCGACCAAGTAGTAGGTACCTATAATACGAGGAACATTGCCTGACTGCGAATTGGTATAAATTAACTTGTTTATTTTGATTCCTTACTTGAAGGCATTTGAAAACGGATTTTTGAAACGACTTTTATTTTTTACTTTTTAGTGGAAAACAAGAAATGCACAAAAAACATTGTAGAAAATACCCAAATTGCTTGAAGTGTGCTTATAAAATCTGAAGAGTTCCCTCAATTACTCCGAAATTCCATCATCAGATCCTGACTTGATGACTACAGTCATTATAAGTCAGCATCTGCAAGCAAATGTACCTACTAAGTATAGGTAAGTATAGTAACTATAAATAAATCCCAAATTGCTTGAAGACTGAAGTATTGATAGGTAGATACTTTTAAAATTTGAAGTGTTCCCTGGATTTCTCCAAGATCCGGTTGATCAGATCCTGACCTGATAACCATATAGGAAAACCTGTAAAATATAATAATCTTAATATAATAAATATACTCTTTTACACAATACTCAAATCGCTCGAAGTGTGCTTATAAAATACGAAGAGTTTCCTCGATTTCTCCAGGATCCTATCATCTTATCCTGATCTGATGTCCATGAGACTTACCTACCAAATGAAAGTTGGTGTTCCAAATTGAACTGATTTAAAAGTTATGAACATTTATGAAATAGTATCGAAAAATATCACTTTATTGCAAATGCAGTACTTACTTACATCTTTCTTGCATTAAGAAACTTATAGACATACCTATAGGTAACCAAATCGGAGCGAAGAGACATTTTCCGCTCCCCACGACACCCACACTCCGCGCGGGCAACCAGTCTGAATAACATTTAACCCCTTTTCAAATGTAAAAGCATTACGGAATGAAAAAACAGCACTTATGTACCCCGCGACGCAGATAAACCATCTCGCGTACAAAACGTACAAAGATACAATACCTCTGAAAGGGTTCAAGAACGCACTTTTAAATTAACCCCGAGCGTCGCTACAACGGCTCAACGACCACCGCAGCCGCGTCCCACTTTCAACCTTTTCCCACTTTGCTTTAAAGACTACTAGAGACCAAAACAATTCATACTCCCGCGCGTTTGAAAAGCGGCATAAAATATTAGTCCTCGCAGTGTACCTCTGTTTAAAATAGGGCCGTTTATATTTTTCCTTTTCATGTTATTGTCTCTCGCTGGCAGCGCTTGCAACCGTCACGTTCCAATTTTGAAAAGTGTCGGAACAAAATGGTCGCCTCTTTGTGCTGCTCCCTCGCTCGGCTGCGTTGAATTCGCTAATTTAGCAGATGCTGGCTCCCGCTTTGATGTCCCGGCCCTGCGTGATGTTCAGACATCTAACTACGTTGACTAAGTTCCATGAAAAAGGTACTTTTCATCTTGTTTGTCGTTCGCTCCGCAAGGGAAAACCTGCAGACGAGCGCTAGCGTCTCGCTCGGAACGTGATTCGTAATTATTCATACGCCATACCGACGTCAAAGCATCGTCCGAGCCATGGTGAGCAGTCATAGATACAACCTTCCATCAGAGCAGGCTGGTAACCAAATTGGAACATCACTGTACCGTGTTTACAACTCGACAAAAAAAATTATAACAAAGGAGCCGAATTTAAATTCCAATCGAACTTTGACACATGTCTGCCACCATAAACAATGAAAATTCAAATCATCGTCGAGTTCGACAGCCGCCGACCTAATGCGATTGCGGCGAGCTCGTAGTCTATGGCTCTTCATCTATAAATGGGAGCCTTTTCTTTGGCTTTTTCTTCACAAAATCTCAGTCGAGATCGGGCGATAAGCTATCTCGTGTGAGATGGTCTCAATATCCACAGATGGCCTTGCTCTCCAGTAATCTCTATGCTGGATATTTTTGTCATTTTTTGCTGTAGTTTCTTTGGAAACGCTTTGTACTCTAATAAGGACATTATTTTGACGGGATCACGCCGTTGTAATAATGTAAACACTGATTGAGGACTGATAAGTAAGACAATCTCTATGCTATGAATTGGAGGTTTTGTTGTGGTATGAATTCGTAAGATATATTCGGTGCTCAGGGTGAATGTATTTTGCTTATAGAATTTAATCTAGCAGCTGCCTAGTGAGATCTGTGTCAATATAGTTTCATTTTATTTTAGCAAGTCTCTATCAAAAATACTGTTATTAATGTTTATTGGTGTGTTACGCTACAGATTAAACCTTAGCACTTAATTATATAGCTACCTAAGTCTTTAAAATTTTTCTATCGCAATTTTTAAAATAACTGTGACCTACAGACGCATATTCCATAATCGATGATGTTCCTTTAATTATTTCTACTAGCTACAATATAGACAATTAGTTCTTCGCATACCGGTCGATCTGTCTGTCGGGTCTATGGCCTATACTTGGAGACTGTTGAAACTATACATAGGACTCTTGTTATACTATTTGTATAATATATTATGTTATTCAATAATTCTTTATGACCTCTCTTGGATAAGATGACGACTGACAAGATAAATGTTCCTATACTTTCTCGCCTAGTTATCTAGCTAATATTTGAATGAAAATAAATTACTGGCAATAAAATACTTATTACAGGTAGTTTAAAACAATCTGAGCACCTGACTTACAAATATTATTCAATCGATGGTCCTAACAATTTAAATTAGGATTTAGGTAGGTATACTTACGTACAAGTAAGTACCAACTTACTTGTAAGTTGTAAATAAAAGCCAAAAAACACCACGGTCCAGCAAGGAGACAACGCAACGAGACGAGTAGGTAGGTATGGGTTTCTTGAATGTATACTACTTACCAACCTATCCCTTATCTGTGCAAGTTAGCAAACAAAACATCGGAGCCGGCAATAAGCATAAAACAAAATCGTTTCGACCCCACACACGCCGACGCCGGAACACTTGGAAAAATCCCTATGGATTTTCCGCGCGGGAGCGAGGCGACCGCTGCGGGGCGGAGGGAAGGAACGTAAAAGAGAAAAGCTGCGAGTTTTTATCTCGGCGCCATAAATTTTATTCGTAGCGTGATTTAGTGCGCAGATTGCCCCCCTCGCGCCGCGCCCCGCGCCTACGCCTCGCCCGGTAAGGCTGCTAGTCATTGTCAAAATTATTGCACCCCTATCTACTGAAGCTTTAAATATATGTCCCCGACACGTTCCTGTTCCTACAACCCGTTCCCGACCTCAACACGCTTTGGTGTTCATTTTAGAAGTCGCAGATTACCGAGAATCGTGGAGTTACAATCGTCACTTCGATATGATCTACAAATAAGAAACTCTAGTTATTACCTTCCAAGTTTTAACTACCCGGCTGTGAGTTGTGACGTTCCCTCTTGCTCGCTGTACCGACGACGGCCTGTATATTCCTGAAGATTAGTTACGCAAACTGCTTTACTTACTCGTTAACGTACAAACTTCCACATGATCTAATTCCAATACTTCACTAACACAACATAGGACTCGGCCGACTGAACGAGGATTAGTGCAATATCGGGCCAGTGTGCAGTGGCGCCATGCGAGTCTGAAAGCTTCCAACAATAACTCTCAACGCTACGCTAATCCTTCATTACTTTTGCTTTAAAAGTAAATCTCGAGTTATTTGTCAATAGCGAGCCACAAAGGCGCCCAAATACCCTTACTATGGCTGGAAAACATAATACACGCCTCATAATAGTGGAACAATTGAGAAACTTGTTAAAATCATAATGCACTTTTGTACACCCTCGAGATCTTGACAGTTCACTTTGTGAGTTTTTTCGCGAGCTACAAGTAGGCCTCGGTATCGTATTGCGGCTTGCAAATGACGTATTTTTTGCCGAGTTCTGGGGAAACCTCGATCGCTATCGGCAGCGCGTATTTTATGTAAACACGACAAATTTTGCGGCGTGGATGCGGAATGGGAACCGCAGATGCGCCGGCGTTATTTTTATTGTCTACGCAAGTTCGAAGGTTCGCATTTGATCCGGGACGCGGTCTCCACACTGTGTCTTATCTCAGATCGGGTTTTATGAAACCCTAAATTTACGACTGCGGTCGAGGGGTGGGAGCCCTGAGCCCTCTCTCGACGCGTCGCTGCCAGGAACACTTTTGCCACCAACGTTTCATGGCAAGGCACGTTCGGCAAAAATTCTGCGTGTCAAATTGCTGTACCGCGTTCGATCGATTCCAAGATCGTAGATAGATCAGCATTCGTGAATCACGTCGCACTTATTGAACTGTTTACGATAACATTTTGATAATTAAATGTTAACTGATTAATTAAAAAGTCTATGGTTAACATGAAAATAATACCTTACATCTAAGTCAACGTTCTACGTTACCACGACGTCGTTAACAAAGATATTTAATGTGTGTTTGACGTTTTATCTATCTTCGAAACATAACATAATATTTTAGGTAGATAACTAAAATATATACCAACGCATATTTATCAAAGTTTTAGGTACTATACTTACCTAGAGAAAATGTAAAGTATGTCAAACTCTTGTAACTCCTTAATTGAGAAGCGTAGACCCAACCGGGTTAGTCCAGATAGGTAAAGGCAGATCCTCTATAAATTACGAGAATAAATCCCGGGAAAGAAAAATTGCCCTCTGGAGCACATAATTCTTTCCTTGTCACAATCCCTCCTTATCTACGGCCAATACCGGATTACAATGCGATTTTTATTTCATGCCGTATTTACCTACTGTTGTATTTTTCTATGTGTTAGCTGCTTTCGCTCGTATTCGTTTAAGTTATGTGTTCTATTTTAGATAAATTAACCTATCATAGCATTGAAATATAAATCTTATGTATCATAGATACATTTAATATTTACAAGTGAGAAGCGTATTTAAATATTAAAATAGGGGTGATTGTACTATGAAACCTTTGTTTAGTTTACCTACCTGGCTGTAATAAAGTCTACAACATAAAAGTATTTATTATCTGATATACTTATACTTTTATGTTCCTATAAGAAATACGTACTAGGTAGTAAGTAGGTATGTGCATAGGAAAAATTATAAATTATGAATAATAATAATCAATTGAAATGACATGAGATAATTCCAAAAAAATTTCACCATCGTGCCATACGAATAGAAATTGTAGGTAATGTGTCCTCAAACGTTATCAGAAATGTACACAAATTGATCACTCAGTGTGGTAACTATCTAATATTTTATACTTTTAAGGAGCACACCACGGCTGTGCCCGCGAAATTCAAATTTTTCGTGGTTTTTCGCGATTTTTAAGCTAATAAGATATAATAGGCTTATGGCCGTCAAATTGCGATAATCCCAATATCTTCTTCACGTGTTTATATAAAAATCTCTGCTCGAAAGTGTCGAGTTAAAGAAATTAGTCCAAGATTTGCGAGTTACTCACATAAAACTCGATACTCGGATTAATTTCCTAGGATACACATTTTTATGCAAAGATTTTGATATAATCATGTAAAGATGGTACTGCCATCCTCGCAAATTGATTGCCATAAGCCTATCATGTCTAATTAGCGTACAAATTGCAAAAAACCACGAAAATTTTGAATTTCGCGGGCAGACCCGTTGAGTTCACGTTAACAATATGTTCTAATGGACAATGACAAATGTATCCCTTTGTTGCGAATATTGAGATGTCACTGTTGAGTGGGGTCGCCAAACTACTGGTTTTTAACAGGACACGATGGAGATGTAGGTAGGTACTTACAAGCAGAGCTAGTACAAGGTATAATGAATTCGATAGAGTTGTGCGTTTTTGGTTACTATATACCTAGATTGCATGGCAAAATCGAATTGAAGTTCATTTTACACGTTGTACGATGTACCTATACTTACCCCATTGTATATAGAAACGTGAAACCGTGATCGTCCATAAAAAATCTCTATTGGTAACGGGTATAGAATCTTTGGTAGGCCACTATTTTCTGAAATACTAAGGGCATACTTTAATAGATAGGTTAAGTTTGTATCCAAATACCTACTGTACCTAATAGGTAAAATAGGTTCGTTACCGTAAAAGTTAAGAGGTTTCCCTTATTGTACTCAATAGTATACTAGTAATAGTATAAAGGTTACTGTATGTAAAACCACTCACACGCCACTCACTAGGTAAAGTCTTTATTTTAGAACTCCGAAGTGTTGTACGGCAATCTGCATTAATTTCTTATTTACCTTTACAGAGGTCAATATGCAAAAATGTGTGTCAAAGTGGCCTTTAAGTAGTTTATTTATTTACATTTTCCAAAATATGATTGAGCCAGAAAAAGATGTTGAGAAAACTTTTCTATACCTATTACTCATATGCATTAGATTCAATTTCGGCAAATTATGGTCATAAGGTTGCGTCTAGAGCTAAAGTCCTGATTTAAGAAACATAAACATGGTGTCAATTCACGAAATATCCCAAAAGTAAGTTCGTCTGGGAGAAATATTTTGACAGCATAATGAATAGGCAGGTAAGGGCCATGACAGGCTAATGGTGGTTTAATAGATATCTAAGGAATCGTGACTAGATTGGCATTTTAGAAATACGTTTTTTTTAGTGCAATCTAGTTCTACTTTCACTTTAATGGACAAACTTATGATATCCAATATCATAAGTTTGTCCAGCACTTTTCTTAACAAAAAAAATTGGTACTTATGGATTGAAATTCGGATTAGTACCTACCTTTTATGATTTAAATAAAGCTTGTTTAAGTAGAACATACTTACTTAGGTATTCCTGTTTTGGTAAAAAAATACAAAATATAAAACCTAATAAAATAATCTTTTCAAGTACTTATACCTATTCTAATTTAAAACCATACAGTTTACTTGTAGGTTACAGGCTACCTATCGAATTTGTCTTAGTTTAGAAATAATTTGTTTGTTATCTTCAAACTTTACTATACGATTTATTTACTAACTGTTTGTCAATTTTCTAATATTTTGAAAATAGAAAAAAAATTCCCATGATTGGTTTATGATTTACGCATACAAATCACTGCGCGCCCATTTATTATAACTATTATCTAGTTTTTCCATTAATTGCGCAACAAATGCGGTGACATAGCATTGTGCAGGATTTATTAGTTCCTATTGTTGGATACCAGCAACAAGACTGCGGCTGGGTTTCCACTGAGGCGCAGCGGAGCACCGCAGGAGCAGTGTCCCCGCCAAGAGACGTTGGCCTTTGGTCGCCTCTTAAGCAAAGGCGAAATTTCATTGATGACCCATAAAATCGACAATCCGTTTATCCTGTTCTAGCACTCCTCCACCTACACTTTTATTCCACTTCCTTATCTTTTTTATTAGGTGAACTATGAGGTCGTGCTTTCGCAGTTTGAAATTGATAATTTGAAACTTTTTATGGTACCAATCTAATCTGCAATGATCTTTTTTTAATTAATGTTGATTTTTAAATTAACAGTGATTTTAGATGTAAGTTCCTAGGCACCTATAAAAAATCTCATTGGAACATCGTAGAACATGTTCCTTTTTCTCTTATCTTTTGTCCACTCCATTTCGTTTCAGTGGAACGCAACCTTAAACTGGCACCGCAGCGTGCAATACAAAAGCTGTATTTACTTTGTTATGGAGATTATTTATTTATCTGCGCCCTAAGAATACATTGTTGACCGCTCTCAGTGAGCTTTAGTGGCTTTCAAAAGCTTTCATTGCTACTTGAAAATGCAATACACAAACAAATACGATACCGATTTAATAATTACTGTCCAGTATTGCTGTGATATTAAACATTTAAAGCACTTGATATTTTTTATACATACCTAGGCACATACTTGCTTTAAGCCACGTTTTATGCAGTAGAATAAAATATAAATCTATTGAGAAACTATACTTAAAGTGGTTGTTATGCATAGTTATCAATAATTTTAAAATACAGAATTAATCGGCTGGGTGCTTGGAAAAACTCACAAGAGTTTATGTTTGCACCTTTCACACATACGAATATTATTGTATTTTGTCTTTTGTGTTGAATTTAATAAATAAATAAAATATAATAGAATAAAAAATATAGTTTGTATTGAATATTGATATCTCTGATTCTGAATAGTTACATCAAATAATTTATTGAAAATTTTTAACCGACTTCAAAAAAAGGAGGAGGTTCTCAATTCGTCGGAATCTTTTTTTTTTTTCTTTTTTTTTTTTATCTATGTATGTTCACCGATTACTCGAAGACGCGTGGACCGATTTGAACAATTCTTTTTTTGTTTAAAAGGGTTTTGTTTCCAGGTGGTCCCATTTTAATCAGGTCGGGATCTGATGATGGGATCCTGGAGAAATCGAGGGAACTCTTCAAATTTTATATGGACACATGGAACTATTTGGGTATTATTTGAAAGAGTAATATTTTCCAAGTTGTCCTATGGTCATCAAGTCAGGATCTGATCATGGGATCTTGGTGAAATCGAGGGAACTCTTCAAATTTTGCTAGTATACTTGAAGCGAGTTGGGTATTTTTTATAGTTACTGGTGCATATGCTAGCAGATACTGATTTGATGACTAAAGTCATCAAGTCAGGGTCTGATGATGGGATCTTGGTGAAATCGAGGGAACTCTTCAAATTTTGCTAGTATACTTGAAGCGAGTTGGGTATTTTTTATAGTTACTGGTGCATTTGCTAGCAGATACGGATTTGATGACTAAAGTCATCAAGTCAGGGTCTGATGATGGGATCTTGGTGAAATCGAGGGAAATCTTCAAATTTTGCTAGTATACTTGAAGCGAGTTGGGTATTTTTTATAGTTACTGGTGCATTTGCTAGCAGATACTGATTTGATGACTAAAGTCATCAAGTCAGGGTCTGATGATGGGATCTTGGTGAATTTGAGGTATCTCTTCAGATTTTATGAACACACCTCAAGCAATTTGGATATTTTTACAACGCCTTGTGCATTTTATTGTTTCCACTAAAAAGTATTAGGTAAATAAAAATGGGAAATGCTTTCCAAAAAACCAACTTCAAATGCCACTACAAAGAGTGAAATAATTTTTATTTAAATTTTAGGTACCTACACCAATTCGAAGTCGGGCGATTTTCTATGACTTCGTCATTTCTTCGCACATCAAGTAAGTAAGAAGGAACTATTAGGGATTGTATGAAACATTGCCCGACTTCGAATTGGTGTAGGTACCTAAAATTTAAATAAAAATTATTTCACTCTTTGTAGTGGCATTTGAAGTTGGTTTTTTGGAAAGCATTTCCCATTGTTTATATAATGAAACTTATCACTAACCTAATATATTTAAGATCCTAATTACTGTACACTGTACAATTCCTCCTGGAGTAGAATAAACCAAGAATACTGGCTGCATTTCCACGCTGAGCAGCGCGGCTGATTCGTCGGCAAAAAGTGATCAAAATTGTGCAGGCGTCACACTAGATATGAAAATGAAAATGAAAATCTTTATTTTCACATAGGCTTAGCTATATCTAAGCTCTTATGAAAAGTTAAAACTCTACCGCCAGGTTCGGAAAGCAGCTTTGCACCGAGAAGAACTGGCAAGAAACTCGGTAAAACTCGGTATATTCTAATATCTGAGAACGCATACCACAAATACTTACTCAAATAAAACTTTATTTTTAAATATTTACGTAGATACTTCCACTCGGCTGGATTCACAACAGAAAGTAATTTGCGATGCTGACGAAAAAACAACGAATGCCTTTCATCTGGCGCTTGGTTTGATGCCTTTGTCTACAACACACTCGCAAAGCCATGCCCCGTTTGCCACAGATTATAACAAAGAAAGGAAAGGCTACTTCATTTTTTTTCTATTGTTTGACCAAGATTTACAATAGAATATTTAATCCGAGGGCGCTGGGAGAAACACAAAAGATAGATTCGATATTTAACAAGTAACAACACACTATTATACGTACGTATACGTGTCTACAAGTAGCTAAACATACCTATTATAGCTATTAGTACTACTACTAACTATCAATGTATTATGATTTACCTAAATATTACAATATATATAGCTGCTTGTGCTGACTGACTCACTGATTGATCACCTCTCCTGAACAATTTTGTATGAAAAAATTTTTTTTTAATAATCATTTCGTAAAGAAGGGAAAAAATCATTAAGAACAAAAATATGGAGAGAGCTGATGATTGAGGATTTCGAAGACGGGTGAAGAGCACGGGAAGGGTATTGAAGATAGGTGGGGGGTGCTCGACCAAATGTCATTTGAAACGTCATCCAATTGGCAGTTAGCTGAAAAAAAATTCAAAATGGCGGATTCAAAATGGCCGCCATAAGAAATTCGTCGATATCTCGGAAAGTACAAAAGATGGAAGAATGGTTTCTTGACAAGAGCTGATCAGGACTCGAAGGTCTATTCGATGGATATAAAAAAAATTCAAAATGGCGGAATTTATTTTTCCATAGAAAATGTATGGGGAATTTTGAAGGGATTTTTTATAGGCGGGAAGACAGCACGCGGGCCACATGTGGCCCGCGCACACACGCAACCTACTAGTTAATATATATATAGCTGCTTGTGCTGATTGGCCACTGATTGATCACCTCTCCTGAACAATTTTGTATGAAACATTTTTTTTTCAATGACCATTCCGTATAGAAGGGAAAAATTCATTAAGAACAAAAATATGGAGAGAGCTGATGATTGAGGATTTCGAAGACGGGTGAAGAGCACAGCCTAGGGTATTGCAGATAGGTAGGGGGTGTTCGACCAAATGTCATTTAAAATGTCATCCAACTGCCAGTGAGCTGAAAAAAAATTCAAAATGGCGGATTCAAAATGGCCGCCATACGACTTTCGCTGATATCTCGGAAAGTATAAAAGATGGAAGAATGGTTTCTTGACACGAAGTGATCAGGACCCGAAGGCCTATTTGATGGATAGAAAAAAAATTCAAAATGGCGGAATTTATTTTTCCATAGAAAATGTATGGGGAATGTAGAAGAGACTAACAGTTGGTAATTATGCAAGGTTGTGATGCGGTTTTTCGGAGAGTTACTAGAGAAAAATATGGAGAGAGCTGATGATTGAGGATTTCGGAGACGAGAGTAGAGCACAGCCAGGGTATCGAAGATAGGTGGGGGGTGCTCGACCAAATGTAACTCGAAACGTCATCCAATTGGCAGTTAGCTGAAAAAAAAATCAAAATGGCGGATTCAAGATGGCCGCCATACAAATTTCGTGTTGTTCTATCTCGGAAAGTATAAAAGATAAGAGAGTGATTTCTTTGCAAGACGTAATAAGAATCTCAAGGTCTACGGGATGAATGAAAAAAAAATCAAAGTGGTTGAATTTATTTTTCCATGGAAAATGTGAATGCTACAATAAACAAGGCATATGAAAAACTATGAAAAGTATGAGAAGGGAAGATGGTCTACGATTTGGATGATGATTGAGGAGCACGGTCATGGATTTAAAGATAGTTAAGGGCAGTTTGAATTAAAAATACACTGAACCTCATCGGATGAGGTTCAGTGTAATTTTTATTCAAACTGCCCTTAACTATCTTTAAATCCATGACCGTACTCCATGAGGTTCAGTGTATTTTTTATTCAAACAGCCCTTAGCTATCTTTAAATCCATGACCGTACTCCGAGGTAATTCTTTTAGCCCATTGCCAATCGGATTCCAATTGGCTTTTATAGGTGAGAAGACAGCCCGCGGGCCACATGTGGCCCGCGCTCCCACGCGCCCAACTAGTTTTTTAATATAAGTACTTATTATATTCTCATGTCACAGTTATTATAACAAAACTCCTTTGAAATAGATATTTTTGTGTAAGTATATAAATTATATTCGTTAGGTCTAAAAATAATCGTAAACTATTTTGCATACCTACCCCTAAGTGAGAAATAATTTATATTATGGCAAAACATAGTTTGCCGGGGCAGCTAATATTTCATTTTATTTATTTAGTAAATCAGTTCAGTAGGTGAGGCGTGTAGGAGTTAGGTACATACTACAAACTTTAATAATGAGTCACTATACTCCGCCTTTTAATTCGATGCTGTAAAATTACATTTCGAATCTTACTATAAACTCCATTAAAGTTTAATCCTTCTATACTTATTTCGCCAAAATATCTTGAAATATTATAAAATAAGGGAAGTGACTTTAAAAACAATTTAATTTTATGTGAGTTACTTATTATAGAGGTATATTTTTTGTTTATTTAATTTACAAAATGAGTCTTAAAAATTTCATTTTAATGCATCGAATAAAGTCGCAGTATAGTGTGTTTGCAGTAAAATACA
Source organism: Coenonympha glycerion (assembly GCA_963855885.1). NCBI lineage: Eukaryota > Metazoa > Arthropoda > Insecta > Lepidoptera > Nymphalidae > Coenonympha > Coenonympha glycerion. Next base: position 12,325,562 of record OY979633.1, on the reverse strand, counting down.
AATTCACAGGCAAATAATAAATTGCGCAAGCAACTATGACTTTTCTCCCCAAACAAACAATAGCCGGGCCAATAAATCAATAAGGATTCGAAACAGTGCATCTCAAATATGACTGACGGAGCCACACAGGGCGATTCATCCCCATGGCACGCTCTATTAGCAACATTAGCATTCGCCACGGACGCCTCTTGTTGCCCAACAGAGCAACAAGCAGACATATTTATTGCAATACGAGATAATTTAACGATGTGAACGCAATCCGGCCGCGATAATTCGGTCAAAGTTTAATTCGTTGACAAAGATTACGCGGTTTTCTAATCGGCCGGGCGTGAGGTTGAGTGCGTAATTTCAATTTTATATCCGCCCAAACTGTGGGAGGAACGCGCGCCGCTCGTGCTGCGTGCGATCATTTCGCAGTAAACCTAATGAAGAAAAGTCGTAATTTTTTTATGTATCCGAACATGGAAAGAGCCACGTTCGTGAATCGTATCAGGTACTATGGGCGGGAATCGGGATACATTTTACCACGTCTTTATTTGGCAGAAATATTGCAAAATGGTATAATCTGGGTGTCTTCAAGAGAAGAGTGAATGGGCATTTTCTAGGCAAGCGCGCTCCATCCTAGACCTCATCATTTTCTCCTATCAGACAATATATTGGAAGCGCAAGCCTTCATTAATAAAATTTGAAAATGCAGATTAGAAACTGTTAAAGAATGTCCTGAGAAATGCACACCTACTTATACCACACTCTAAAAAAAATTAGTTATTCCTAACAAGGTAGTGATTATTGTGATCAAACATCTTGATTCCATACGAGCCTAACAAGAACACAGATACATCAAACAAGATGATTTTGATTGTTTATCATAATTCAATAGACTAGGCAACTGTATTGCTCCTATTATTGTTACATGACTAAGGCAATTAAGACCTTATTCAATATTAAAACGTTAATTTACTATACTAACTATGTCTTCTAATACATTTAACTAAGACCTTGGTCAATATTAATATGAAAATGACTAAAATGACTAATTGATCTTAGTCAAATTTACTAACCTTGTTCAATATTACTATTAATACAACTAAAATGACTTATTCATCTTAGTCAAACTAACTAAGATCTTGTTTAATCTGAGCCTCATAAATATTTTGAAACAACTATGAAACTTGTTCAATTCTATTAGGTAACATTATTATGACAACTACTCTTGTTCATATGCACTAAGACACTTTTACCCGTTTGCACTAACTTTTTAAGTGACACCTAAGCCCTTAGGTGACAGTTTTCATATACAACAACTGTCACCTAAGGACTTAGGTGTCACTTAAAATGTTAGTGCAAACGGGCATTTGTCACATAAATCACTCTCAACCCACAGAGCACTTTTGAGTTCACACTTTAAATTCTTTCTCTCTGTGTTAAGATTGATTTATTAATATGACCCTCAGTTAATCAAAGTGAATTAGATATCTTATTTACTGTAGATTTAACTAAATATTAAATATTACTTAATTATGTAAGTATCTAGTAATAAATATTAAATTTATATCATAATTAAATTTAAAATTAGTCTCATTAATTATTGAAATTAACATATTATGTGTAAGTGATAATATATTTGAGATAAAATAAAACAAAATAAATTGCAACAAGTTATTTATTAATTTATTATTAAATAGTACAGCGCAACGTTACACATTTTTTACCATTGCTTAAAATATTAATATTCGGAGATACTAATGAATTGTAGAACTTGACAACCTTCTGTGCTGTATTTGACTCTTTAACTTCATAACAACAGAAATGGTTATCAAACTCTAATGTTTGGAATATATTTAGATGAAAACTCTGCTTTCCAGGCCCTCCAGCATCGCATGAAAAGCGACCTGGGACCCGCAAGAGGGATAATCTCTTTGATGTCGTCACTATTCAAAGCTGATAGCGCTTGTATCGTAATTTGTTGTTCTGAAAATAACATTTTTTGCCATTTAAATATGTATCTCTACCTCACGTGTACGTGTACCTATGTATCTACTACTGGGCTATACCATAGATTTATATATATATGTAATAGGTATCATTGGGCTATACTGAGTTTGTACTACAGTCGTTTACCAAAATACCAAAAAGATTTATAAAAAGAGGCCTTAGAGATCGAGTCGGCACGCGAGCATAGTTTTATATTATAAATAAACGAGACTATTTTTTACACAGTAAGGCATCGTCGATTTTAAACAGAAAGTAAAAAATACCTAATTAAAATTGTTTAGTATAACGTCTTCACTTCAAACAAAATAACTGATCGAGATACTTACGATTGAATACTGGTATGAGCTCCTCCAATTCCCAGGTCTTGAGAAGTTCCTTTACATCCTCCATCCTCCATCCACCATACGAGTAGATAAAAGTTAAAACGTATATAATGGTACCAAGATGAAAAAAAACGTGCTGAAGTTCGAGTACGGCTGCGACGAGTTACACTGACACCGTTAGAATTGTAACATGATTGTAACTGATTTTGATTTTGAAGGAAACATTAAAAAACTATCGAGTCCTGCGTCGCCGCTCCCCGGACCCCGCCTTTGTACCCCCTCACACTCCCGCGCGGGTCTAGGGACTACGTGACTTTATTGTCCAATCTACTAATATTAATAGTCGTTTTAAATATGAGCGTCTTAGTTGAATTTAACATTTTTAATTAATAATCCAACAATGTCAAGTAATAAAAAATACCATTATAACTTTGTTGTCTTGAAGATTTTAATTTATAGTTGATTTAAATAAGAAAAATTGATTAGCTTGATAATGAAAATCAATCGAAACAATTATTTATATTAGTTATGTGAATGAGTATATTCTACATTGATTCAATTTACGTACATGTTTAGGCTAAATAATAAAAAATGATCGTATCATACAAAGAAATAAATAATAATAGAAACAACGTATTTATTTGTTAGGGTCAATAGACATACCTACATTGTTAGCTTAATCAATAATGAACTTGCTGATTTATTATCATAATTGTAATAATTAATTTATCGTCAACTAAGAGAAAATCAGTCTTAGTTGGCTTTTATTTTTTAGAGTGCAATTATGCAATTTCAAAAAAAAATCGTCGACGTACCTATAACTAGGTAAAATTTGTACTCGTACATACTTAAAAGCTTGGGAATACACATTTTTTGTAACGAGTTTTCATAATAAGTATAATCGTTCAAAACTTAGTCTAAATTTGATTTTATAAGTCCGGCAATCTCTTTTAGTTGCTATAAGTATACTTAGTGCCTAACGTTCATACTTCATAGAAATCATTTTCATAACTAACCATGTTCGGGTTTAACAATATTGATATATAAATTTACTTTTAATAAAATAGAAACAAATCCAACTTCCCATATTAAACAAAAATACTTAAAATGCATAGATATCATTTAACAGGCGAGGGTCGATTAGCGTCGGCTAATCACTGATTTGATACGGCCGCGTAATGCGTTACAGTACGAAGATAAAAACTACACGTTACCAGTAAGCCACCCCTACACTAAGTATTAGTTATTAGCTACAATCAATTAGATTGCGGAATAGCTAATTTATTAGTTATTTTATTTCTATAGATAAGGGTCATGCTTAAAATTAAAGCGTGATCTTTATCTACCTACTAGCAGTGCCCGCGGACTCCGTTCCGCGTTAGAAATATTTTTGTTCCGGCCCGTTTGTCCCGCGTAAGGCTCGGTTTCCACAAAAGCGGAGCTGTTTAAATAACCAACCAGATTTCATCATTTTGGCATCTCCTCTCCCTTCAGTTTCGGAGATGTCAAAATGACAAATCTGAACGGTTACTCAAATACAACTCCGCTCCGCTTCGCTTTGGTGGAAACCGGGCCTCATCACATCCCACAGGACGCGAGGCATTTGGATAGATATCATACTGCCTATACTTGCCTATCGCCGCGCAACGGCCGCGGCGGCGCGCCACACGTTTTATTTTGCTAATATCTTTGAAGATATTTGTTTAAACTGTATAGAGTAAGGGCACAAATATTCTACATTAAATTTCCGTTCTAAAAACATATTTACAAAGATATAAATTAATACCATATGGGCTAAATAAGCTTCACAAAATGTATTTATTTTTAATCCACAATTTTAACAGTAAAAGCAGTTATTGTGAGTTACCCGGAGGAGATAGGCATATGCTATTGCGGACTTTTTTTACAGATTTTGATATGTTGCTTAATATTATAGAACATTATTTTGTTCTATCTTCAATAGTTTCCGCAGCGTACGCGATGAAAGCAAATTTCTTGACGACTTGGATTACATTATTCAAGTTTAAGTAAAGATACGTAATTAATTTTGGAAATTATTATAGCCTATGACACTCCACGATAACGTAGTTTTCTATTGGTGAAAGAATTTTGAAAATCGGTTCAGTGGATCCAGAGATTACCCCTTACAACGTCACAAACTCACAAACATCGTTACGCTTCCTCTTTATAATATTAGTATAGATTAATCAATCAATCAATCAATCAATCAATTTATTCATTTGCTGGTATAAGTATTAACAAAAGTTGGTTGTTACAAATATATAAGGTCTAACTATACCACACCATATTGGCATGCAAATATAAATCATTAGAAAGTCAATTAACATTTTTAGAATCACAAACAAAAAATTATTAATTTACTATGAACATTGCACAATATAATATCATGAAAAAAGAAATATAATAATATCCAATTACAATTTACATCTTTGAAAATATCAGTATTTTGTTGTATTAAAAGTCAAAATTTAAAACGTTATAAAAATTGTCATAGTGTCGGAAATATCATACTGCTAAAGGAACAATAAATATTATCTTAGGTATTCTTCAATGCTGTAAAAATTCTTTTTTATTAGGTATTCCAATAATTTCTTTTTTAGTAATGTTACTTTGGTTTGCGTTCTTATTTCAAAAGGTAATTTGTTAAAGAGCTTTATTGCCATAACATACACACTGTTATTGTAGAGAGAGGTTTTATGTGCTGGGAATCTTAACTTATTTATATGTCTTGTATTATTATTAAATTCTGTGAATATAGATTTATTGCTAGCCACAAATAAAATTGTTTCATATATATATAATGAAGGTAACGTTAAAATTTTAAGTTTTTGAAAATATGGTCTGCAACTGTCTCGTTGGGACAGTTTGCATATTACCCTAACACATCGTTTTTGAGCCAGAAACACGCTTTCTACATAAAGTTTAATATAGAAAATTAGTATAGATTAGTATTGATATAAAAATAAAAATAAAGTTTAATATAGAAAATAGGTAATAATTAAATACTAATGCATGTTATTAGAAATATACAAGTAACTCCATAACTACTGGTTCGCCCCAAACAAAAACAAGCAACCTTATTTGGATTGCCACGAAGACGCGCCCCACTCTGTCACAACCGCTTATATTTCATTCGCTTCGTATGGAGTTTGACACAGCGGGGCGCGTCATCGTGGATTAAAATATCTTATACCAGGGACAATATCATTTAGATTCTAAAATAACCAATATGTTAAGCTAAATTTATGAATACACAAAATAGTTTTGTACTTTGCTAAAACAGTTCTTTTCAATAATAACCACGAGTTTGAAGTACTTAATGTTCATTAATTAAGAAGTAGGTACCTATACCTAATAAGGCCTTGGTAGAGCCACAGATGGATAAATAGACATACATACCGATGGACGGATTAGAACAAATCACCCAAAAACTCTTGGATTATAATAATATATTCGGTGGTCTAACCGACGTCAGGAGAAATAGTTCAATTATAAGTTCAATAAATATACAGAATGAATTATTAAGGTACAATCACACGTTCAAGGGTATAGGAGCTGATACAACACACATATCCCAGTAAGTAATTAACACTGTGATCTTACACTTACCATAATACTTAAATACTTTCATTAGCTATAAATCCCAATTTTCTTAGATGAAAGAACTTCAGTTTATTAATCTCGGGATGACAAGTTTACTTACGACATTGAATTTTTGTATCAAAACCTTAAAAGAGACACGAAATAATAACTCGTTCTTGACCCACAAAATTGCTAATATATAATGGCCATATTAGGTATATGGCCAAGTGCATGTCATCGTACTCGATTAAGTATAATGGGTTCCGTAAGTAAAGTGTTTTGTGGAAGAATTCCGTTACACAGGATAAATTCAGAAAAATATTTTCGATGAAAGTTTTTTAAAGTGGTATCACAGAATTTTTGAGGATTTTATAGTAAAAATTTTTATAAGTACATCTGTAAGGGTTTACACAGGATAAATTGAGACAAATATTTTTTATGAAAGTTTTTTAGAGTGTTACACAGTGAATTTTTCGAGGATTTTAAAGGAATTGTTTAAATCATAATTATCTTTGTAAGCTTTGTTTTCTAATATCTTAAATATTGAGTGAATAAAAACATAGTGGTACTTGTTTAGGTATCATCAAAATTAAAGTACCTATAAATATCTTGAAATAAAAAAATATCACGTTTTTTCAAGAAATGGAAATGGTAATATCGTCTAAATGAGCCCCTAGGATTTCTGTATTTTCCATTTCTATGTGGAACCCGAAAAATGTCTTTATTAGACATTATACATTCATATTTTTATGCACGTATTTCGGAATAAGTATGTTGAGTTATTTTATAATATCCGGCCAAATATTAAATTATTAAGTTGTAGGCATTTATTTAACAGTCGCTGATTTTCATAATTAATGCTAATGAGCAAAATAATAACGGTTTACTTCATCATAATGTTTTTTTGTGTACGAAAACATTATACTCAAATATATAAAAACTTTTAACTAATCTGTTATAGTAGGCACCATTGTCAAAAACTAGATTTTGTCTGCCCATGTTATTCAGCGTTTTTAAAGTTACCGCACGAACCCCCATTACTCATATTTATCTACACTAATAAGTATTATAAAGAGGAAAGATTTGATTGTTTGTTTTTTTGTTTGTTTGTTTGCATTGAATAGGCTCCGAAATTACTAGACCGATTTAAAAAATTCTTTCACTGTTGGGAAGCTATATTAAGCCTTAGATAATAAGTAAGTACCTATATTACCTATATTTTAATTATAGGCCTTACTTTACAGGAAAGTTCTCTAGACTATCCAAAAATGAGTCTTGGATTATACTGTTTAAATACAAAACTGGTCTCCTAGTTTTCAGTCCCCAGTGCGCTCATACGCATAGGTACGTGTTCTCTATTATTGGGGTTCCGTAACCAAAGGGTAAAAACAGAACCTTAGAATAGAGAACCTACCTATCCTATCCTAATCTAATAATAGGTAAACTGGTAGTAATAGTACTAAGACTTCTCCGTCCGTCCGTCCGTCACCATGCTGTATCTCTTAAACCGTGATAGTTGAGACTTTCACAGCTGATGATGTATTGTATTGATGTATTGATGATGTAGTTAATGATGAGCTATTGCCGCTATAACCACAAATACTAACAAAAAATTTTTGGGGTTCCTCCTTACAACGAACGTGATTTATTGCTCGTTTTTGAATTTGATAGGCAGATGTGTTTTGGTTTGAATTGGTGTTGATAATACGGATTACGGAACCCTCAGTGCGCGACCCCAACTCGCACTTGACTAATTATAATATTATTTACGAGCGACTCCCGCGCCGCGCCGAGTGCCGACCGAGCGCAGAAGCTTTGAATTTAATTAGATGGCGTGATCGAAGAGATGGGATGTGTTCGGAAGTCGATCCTTATCTCGATCACCTTGCGAGCAAGGATGCTGTGATTTAGTAACGAAATCGCTCCCAAAACCTTGTTGCCTAATTAACTGGATAAACAGCTCGTAGGCTCTTGTAACGAGAGTATTTTTAATCACAATTATTTACTTACCTTTTGAATAAATAATTATAACAATGTATAACCTCTTTCAACATTGCTATTAATAATTAGGTACTAAAAATGGCAATATGTTGAAAATTAAAAAAAAATACAAAATAAACATCAAACGACAGTCTCGCTAACAAACCTCAATTTTGACGAAACTAGTTGGCGCAGTGGTGCTTGCTCAGATTAAAGTGGCAGGTCGCGGGTTCGATTCACTTTAGAATGTTATAAATTATAATTTCTAGCTCAGGTCTGGTCTGGTTACTAGCAAAGACGCACTACCAAGCTATTTTGCGTTCCGGCGCGATGCTATGTAAAAACCGTTAGGGGTGATTTTAATTACATAATATACCTACCCTTTCCAAGTTAGCATAATAACATCTTTACCTACCTACATTATCACTTACCATCAGATGGGATCGAATAATACCATGTACCACATAATGTACCATGACGTAGGTACCTATAATATGTTGGTGAAGCAAATGCCATCATCCGGAAAATCGAGCTGTCTCCAATACTGGTTCAAATCTTAACTGGGCACGGTGGTTTCAAACAGTATCTTCACCGATTTAAATTAAGAGAAGATCCAGGTTGTGAATGTGACCCCGCAGTAGAACAATCCGTCGTCCACCTGCTAATAAATTGCCCGATCTTCTGCAAAAAGAGACATGAATTAACTCAACACATTGAGCAAGAACTAGACATGAACTCACTATACACAATTATAGAAAATAAAAGTATAAGAACTAAATTATAGAATATTGCGTAGGTGTGGCTAAAAGAATAATAAAGAAAAATAAAGATAACTAATAATATCAACATAATATTATAACATAAGAAGGAATATGGAATATGTATGGCATATTATATATATAAGGTATTATGAAGACTCAATGTATTTTATATATTGAGGTAGAATATATCAACTTCAAAATGTATATAATATGATAGGAATAATTATTATATATATTTATTATTATTTATAAATTATTAATCAAATTGGAACAACTACATAATAAAAACGAATGATAAAAAAGTCTCCGTTCAATCGGAGGATGCAGCATTCTCCTCCAACTGGAGTAAAAAAAAAAAAATATATATGTTGGTGATAGGAGATGACTCTTTAACACATTGGGAAACGCTTAGCCGCAAATACCTACTCAGTCATATTTTGTAAGAACTATTTAAGTACCTAATATATTTGCGGCGCTTGCATTTGAGAGGTTGAGCATATCATTTTATGAATGTAATAGGTACCTATCCCAAAATTGGTCTATGCTTCTGGCAAACCAAAGCTGGCGCTTATTTAGCTCAATCTTAGCTTAGACAGTAGATATATTTCTTGTAAGTAAAATTATTAATATTATTGTTTTTAAATCATGTTTAGTTAGTTATTAGGTACGTATATATTATTGTTGGATATTGCCACAGGATCACAATGTACCTGAACCTTTATATTCTCACAACGAACCAAATTTTGAGGATAGGATAGGTATGAGCGGTGAAGTCGAGTAATCCCAAAAACGCAGCCTCCTCGGACATTGGATAAACTAGCTCAAATATGTTAATGGCATGTGACATGGAATACAAAATTAACTATCCCGCATTCAAGGCGCGCAGGTAAATGCTTCAAAATTAATTAAGGTGGGCACAGACCGCCCGCGCGCTACCGTCCCGGCGGGGCGTCCCGTGACGACTTCATGCGGATTCCGGGAACCCGGGACGCGGTGCTGGGGCTTAGGTGAAACTAGCCAGACCTGTACGACGTCACGGGTAGATACGACTTGTACGTGATCTCAGTATGTGGACTATGATAGATTTAACGAGGCTCATGGATTCTTGGATCTGTGTATTTTGTAAACAAAGAAATTAAACTTAGGCAGGTAGGTACATTGCTAAAATACATCCTAAAATGAGACACAAGACAATGTTTGTTTTTAATTCAGTTTGTGGACAGACCATTTATGATTTTTTGGGATATTATATTATTAAAATAGATACTCTCGGACCATACACTAAGTATACCTACTTAATTAGTATGAAAATGAGCATAATATTACCTATGGTATTCTTACTCGTAGTCCTAAGAGAGAACTGGGGCTAGTAAGTTATATTGTAGATAGATAAACTCTTTATTGCACACCACAGAATAGAAATATTTTTTTTTTCCGTTTTTATCATGCGATCAGTCCTAAGACTATGAGCAGATGTTATGTCATTTTCTTTATTCTGTATATTTTTTCCCATCGGAATGTAATATATTGTTCAGCTCATCTATAATCTGTCTAGATCTAGGATCTTTTTCCTTTTCAGACGATTTAGGCAGTCTGGGACCGTGAGTTGTAACGCCAGCTGATTAGGGTGGTGTTCCAGCCGGGATTTATATTTGACACTGCATTGCTGTATTTCTTCTTTTACAGTTTTGATTCCGAGATGTTCATGAATCTCACTGTTTTTTATAAACCATGGGGCATTTGTTATTTGTTTCAGAATATAGTCTTCAGCTCTTTGTATAATTTTAATGTTGGAGTCACAGGCTGCGCCCCATAGTTGTAGTCCATATGTCCTAATAGGTTTTAGTGCTGCTTTGTATATGAGGAGTTTGTTGTCAATTGATAGCTTGGAGTTTCTGGACAGTAACCAGTACAGTCCACGATATTTAAGATTTAATTCCTCTTTTTTGGTTTGTATGTGTTGCTTCCAGGTAAGCTTTCGATCTAGGAGCATACCTAAGTATTTTACACAATTGCTGTGTGGCAGCTCATTGTGACCTAGCTTGACTGGTGGGCAGTCACCCGTTCTTAGAGTGAAAGTTATGTGCATTGACTTTGACGCGCTAGCCGTTATTCTCCATTTGTCCATCCAACTTTGGATTTCATCCAGGCTCTTTTGAAGGTTTTCAGACGCAGTTACTGGTTTTTTATTTGAAGCAAGAATTGTTGTGTCATCAGCAAAAGTTGCTACTGTTACTCCAGAAGTTTGAGGTAGGTCAACCGTAAATAGCGTGTATAGAACTGGTCCCAAGACTGAGCCTTGAGGTACTCCTGCTCTGATATCGTGAAATGCTGAGGTGCATTCCCCTTCTCTCACTTGAAAACATCTGTCAGTCAGGTAGGATTTTATTACAGAGAAGTATGGATGTGGCAAGAGCGTTTTGATTTTGCAAAGCAAACCTCTGTGCCAAACTTTATCAAACGCTTGCTGTATATCTAAGAATACGGAGGAACAGTATTCTTTTTGTTCCAGAGTTCTTCTAATGATTTGACATACTCGGTGGACTTGTTCTATAGTGGCATGATCCCTTCTAAATCCAAATTGGTGATCAGGAAGAATGTTTTTTTCGCCATTACCTCTAGCAATCTTGTCAGTAGGATCTTCTCAAACAGTTTAGATATTATTGGCAGCAGGCTTATAGGTCTGTAAGATGTGACCTCATTACTGGGTTTGCCTGGTTTGCAGATCATGATTATTTGGGAAACCTTCCAAAGCAATGGGAAGTATCCTAGTCTGATGATGCTGTTGAAGAGTATTGTAAGAAACATAATTCCTTTTTTAGGGAGTTCTGTAAGTACTTTTTTATCTATTAAATCAAAACCTGGAGCTTTTTTATCTTTTAGTGTCTTTATTGTTCTTATGACCTCTTTGGGAGTGACACATTTAAGTGGAAGATCTAACTGAAAGTCACGATTCAAGATCTCATCAATTTCTTTTTCGTCCATATTTGGTAGTGCGGTATTGGGCGTGAATATTTTTGCTAAGTTCGATAAGCAGAATAGAAATATAAAAAAGAAAGAAATTAATCAAACACAGACAAACTTAGGAGTACAATTTTTTTTTATTGTGTTTCAAATATAGAAACAGAATCTGAGATTTTGGAATTTTATCATTTAGGTACACCTGAGCCAAATAAAATATTTACCGCAAAGCAATTTAGCGTTCCGCGGCGCGATGCTATGTAGCAGACCGTAGGCGTCGTTTATCCTCAGTGGTATGATTCTGTATCTTTCAGTTTTTTAGTTGGCAACACTCACTGGGTTCTTTTGCATTCTTATTGCTAAAGTTACCAACCTAATAGGTTGGTATGGTATCATGTCAACGTACATACCATGCTAGTTGCTAACTTGTGCAATACAAAAATAGGATTTACCTATGCCTCCGTTTTCTCACAGGTGCGTGAGATTGCAGTGAAGTTTCGATCACCGATTTATTGTGAAAAATGGACAACAAAATGTGGTAAAATTCAATACTTAAATTCTAGTATCGATAATTCGAATTTATAGTAATTATTGCTAACGCAATGATTGGGACTAAGTAAAACGTGGAAAAAGACAGTTTTTAAAGGGTGGAAGCCCCACATAACCCTTTTGTTTCCCCTGATGGAGAGGTATTCGTTAGGAAGTTCTATCTATAAAAAAGATTGACAATGCTATAGATAGGCACGTATTTCTTACCAATATTCTGTGCCGTGATGCCGTTATGCTCCAGCATCATAAGAAAATGTACCTACCTTATATTCTGTCGCATACTGCATTGGGAATGGTACATACTACAAAAATAGATGGTACGTACTACGGACCTACAATTACTTACAGCCGTTCCGCCCTAAAAACCCTGTTCAACCATAGATCACAGCGCCAAAATATTTTTATAGACCATAAAATTTTCAGAACAATACAACAAATCATTGGGCAATTGTCTAACAAAAACCATGGAAACTCACGGCCTAGCGCCACTGCTAGCTAAGGCTCCTCGCACACGAGGACGAAATAAAGTATTTTTCTGAAATCAAAATATTATTTATCTTACTCATTTTTGAAACGAGTTCAATAGATTTTACCCATCTCAAAAATGTAAAACGCGCCTAAAGAAGTTTTATGTCAAATTCAAAAAAATCTTATTTATTTATATTTATTTATTTATTTATTTATTTTTATATTTATTTATTTTTCTTATATTTTTTTCTTATATTTATTTATTTCATTGTTTACTATTTATTATGTTTAGGGCTATGCAAGTGCATCAATCATGCAATATAGAGACTAATAAAAGTCAATGGACACATTCTTAGACAATTATTAATTTTATATTAGTTTAAAAGCCTGTTTTACATTCACCAGATAAACTTTATTTATCGAATAAACTTGACATTTTGACAGATTCCCAAAACAAAATTGTCACAACATCAAATATATTGGCCAGATAAAGTAATTTATCTTATGATTGTGAAACAGGCCCCAAGTCAAAATTATATTACTACATAATTAGTTTGTATCTTGAAACTGAGACTGTGAAAAGTGAAACTTAAGAGTCCACTAACCCACGATGTCTCCATTTATCCAAAATACCAAATCATTTGTAATTCGTGCATATTTCGATCACGTTGTGGTGTTATTCGGATTCATATAGTAATAATCTATGCTCTTGGCCATATTTGGTTCGTAAATACTTCTTTAAAACGAAATAATAATCATTTTTCATTAATAATTTTATAACTTTGGTCGAGTTCTGTAATACCAAAAATTATGAAGGAGGTTAGTCATCAGTGTTATTAGCGCAATAAAAGAGATTTTGGGATTTTGTAAGAAATCCTCAGTACCCGTGGACGAAATTTCGGGCAAAACCTAGTTAAATAAAAGTTGTGCGTATACGGAGAGCCTTGCCATAGAGTCCATAGCCCTACACAGCGGGCTACGACGCGCTCGGGCGCACGGGCGTACCCACGGCGCACGGCGCGTACCTGTGCGAAGATACCAACAAAGATCTCTATGAGTTATTGTCGCAGCCCCTACAGATATTTCATCGATTTTATTGTGGCACCAATGTCAACTGCGTCTCGACGAAGGCTATAAAAGCGACAGTTTTTTGCACAAGCCTTTTCGCAAACCGAATTTTGGATTTATACGTGTCTTATGGGTGCGCTCGTAATTTTTTTTTGTAATCAACGTGAGCAAAAGAGCGGGCAGGTCACCTGATGGTAAGCGATCACTGCGGCCTATGGACATTTGCAGCACCAGAGGAACAGCAAATGCGTTGCCGGCTCTTAAGAAATATGTTTATCCGCCCCTTGAATAATCCCACGTTACATTTAGCAATGTTTTGAGGGAATTTGACCCCATGTTAATTAGGATATGTTGGGCTATATTTTTTAAAACTTTACAAGTTATTAGTACCTATAAATACTTGACTACGATCTCATTTGATGGTAAGTAATGATGCAGCCAACGATGTTATCGTATCTACTATACCATGGAAAGGATAACTAAACTCACCCCTAACGGTTATTCTACACAGCATCGCGACGGATCGCTTGGCGGTGCATCTTTGCTGGAGGGTGGTTACAAGCCACGGCCGAAGCTCACCAGACCGAACATGAGCCAATTTAGAAAAAAATCTAAAGAAGGCCGTAGCGGGAATCGAACCTGCAAACTTGATTCCAATCGCTCTGTGCCAGGGAGATCGTTAAAATTATGCGGCACCCATTTATCTATTCTCTTTTTTTATGCAGAACCAAACGTACTTTTCTAAAGATCTCATGTGCCACAATATCATTTTAGTAAAGGAAATGACGCAAAAACTACGAACAAAATCAGAACAGTTCAACAAACTTTTAAACATAGGAACGTGCTACTTCCCTCCCTAACCTTCAGCTAATCGGAATATGAAAAAGAAGGTCAGCATCTTGTCTGCTTCAATAATTTATGCTAATCGGAATATGAAAAAGAAGGTCAGCATCTTGTCTGCTTCAATAATTTATAGCCTTTATTTGCATTGTTCATACAAAGTAGGTACGCACCTCAATGACCTACTAATTCAAATTCTTAAAAACGTAAGCATAGCAATTGTTCCACACATGAAATTATATCACACAATAGTCAATAGCAAAGCCTTTTTAGAGGCTTCAATAATATCAGCTAACCCTTGCTCACCTGGCCTCTACTCTCCCACGAAGAAAAAAAAACTCTTATAAAGAAATAAATTATTACATTATGGGTTTTTGAAAGAGTCCACTGCTGCTGAGAAATGACAATATTATTAAAAAGTACACATCTTTGTCACACTATCTTTTTGTATTCAATATATTGTCGTCATAATAAATGCTGCCCTTTATAGGACGGAGTATTGTGCTATCCGCCTTTGTAGGCATTATTAAATATATTTTAAAGTGTTTTATTAATGGTGGGCGTCGTAAGAGAGCGATTTGATTTATTCTTTCGACGCGTGTGCTCAACGCTCGCGTGATGTCCTTCAATCATTTAAATTAATGGAATACCTCATTAGGTATAATAGTTTAAATTGAAAATAAGTAGGTACATCAGGTGAACTCAATACCTCATTTGTTTAAATTGATTACACATCTAAATACTCACAATAATTAATACTCATTAATAGAAATACGAATTGCAGTTCCACTGAATTTCAGGCCAGAATTTAGTTCTTCGAAGTACATAGCATAGAGTTAGTTAGACGCTATTTTAGTTGGTAGGTACTGAGGTTAGATATGCTGAGCTGTATGTTTGTTAGGTAGGTACAGCTAAAGCTATGAATGTGCAAAATTTTGAAAATAAAACACCTATAGGCACAAAACCTTCATACTGTTAAACTGTTGTTGAAGATACTGTTTGTATTCATATTCTGTGATACATAGGTACTACCTACCTATTTGAAGGTACTTTATCCATTTACCTACATAGCTAAATCGAAATTATAAAATTCCAAAGTGGCCCGTGGCGTGCATCGAACCCGCGACCTCCCACTCGAATCCGAGCGCGCGTCCCCTGCGCCATGGAGCTCGTCAAAAATATTATTATAATCAATTGTAACACCTCTGTAAATTGAGTACAGTGATAATATTTGAAAAGGATTAAAACCTCATAAAAAGACGTCCAAACTCTTTCAACCTGTCAAAAGGGTGCAAGAATAAAATACGCGAAAAATCGAGATATCAAATTCGTTGTTTTGAAACTCGACGCCGCGCCCTCACCACGCGGGAACTCCTCCGTAGGTGTTATAAAATCTGTTTATTATATTCACGTTCAATTTCTATAGATCCATTAAGCAAGTACCCACAAACATTTTTTTTTGATCCCACAAAACAATTTTTGTTATAAAGCCAAGCTTTTGTATACGGTTTCCTGGAGTCATATCACTCATACACTCTCTCTAGGAACTGTAACTTACTCGTAAGTGATGATGCAGCCGAAGAATTATGTCAATTATGTACCTTGGAAAAGCCATATAGATAGTAGATACCCTTGACCCTTGACTTAAGGCTAGAATCGGACCCAGGATCTCTCGCTTAAATAACCTAGCATAAAACAACGCAGTAGGTAAAGATGCCACAGAGTTCGAGAGAAAATTCAGCTCTGGACTCAACTTATTATTGAATACATCACTTACGTATACCTAGTCGTTAACTATTCAGTATTCCTATTATAATAAGAGTTTGAAAGAAAACAAGTTGATTTTCTGTTGGCGCCTAATGGAAGAGATAATAAGATAGTAAGATCAAATATCCTGTAAGGAATATTTAAATCATCTTTTACAGTAAAAATAGATTACGATAAGAATAAGTTAACATTACGATAAAGTACTGTAATCAATTGTTCCTATAGGTTCCCAGCAACTCGCGGTGGCAAAGCACGTCGCATTCATTTGTTAAACGCCACGCGGTCCCATTTTATTATTTATTGACTTACGCTACTTGCTTTGGGAGCTATAGAGGAAATTGTAGCCAATATTAACCATGAATCTTGCTCGCGACTACGAAATAACTTACATTTTTTTTTAATTCAAGAGACAAGGTATGGAAACCCACAGAAGTTACTATCTAGATAGTATAAATTATTTTAGAAAGATATTCTTGTTCATAACTCAAACTGACTTTATATAAGTACTTATTAATTCAAGTTCATCATTCTTATTTCAAATAAAATATTCCAAAGTTATATTTATGATAAGCTTTAATCACTTAGTACTTGTACAGATGTTTTTAGGCAAGAGCGCTCTATCCTAGACCTCATCATTTCTGTCCATCAGACATGATTGTAGTCAAGCGCAAGCCTATCTACTAATAGTACAAAAAAAAATTATTTGTCTATATTATAGTTTGTACCTTCTACTTTTACAGTAGGTACGAGTATAATCTCATCTCTTATAAGAAAATCGAATAGATTTTTAATTGTTACTGACTTCTATTAGAAAAATCGGTTTCCTCTTCTTCTTTCTCCTAAAATATCAGACCAAGTCAGAGCACTATTTCACCAATTACTTATATTGTGATCAATTACCAAGTATCAACGTTTGTCAAAAAACGAGTTCTTTAATGTTCATAAAGAATATTCAACTAGGTACAAGTTGATATGGCACTATTCCTATATGAAATCGAGTCCTATACGAATGCCGAGTTTCTTGGACGTTCTTTTCGGCACAATAATGCTTCTATAAGTGCCAGTAGGCTAATATTTCGTACCTATAAACAGAAAAACCATCTATATTTTGATTCTCAAATAAACTATGCCGGCATTTCCACCGTACCTAGGTATATTTTTTTACGAGAACTTATTGAAATTGTTGTCTATATTGTGCTTACTCGTTGACCCTCGAGGTACTCGATGGAACAATACAAAACAGGAACATTATCAAGTGGTAATCAACATGTTAATTGCAGACCACCGTGCACCGTGCGCAAACACTTGGAACAATCCGCGTCGAAGTGCGCGTGCTCGCAGCTGCGCGCGCGCAGGATTCTCGCCGCGCACTCTAGCGCTTGTTTAGGTCTATTATGTTGCGAGGCTCTTGATAGGGCGCTATCGAGGATGCGTCGAGTGCTGCTGAGAGGGTAAACTGAGGCACGCGCTGACGCCCGGTGGGCTGACCTCCGTGCTATCAGGTACTTAGCGGTGCGTGATAGGTGCAACGAATAATTAAAAAAAACAGGCAGATAATTTTCTAATAACAACGATTTTATTGATTTAAAAGTTTTATAATGGAAAATAAATTAAACCATCCAAGCAGCCTACTGTCCAAAAAAAAATTATTTCCTACCATCATTATATTATGCACTTGGCTATAGACAAGAAAATCTACACAACAGTGTCAGAATTCGACCATGACACTCGTTAGGTAACGTTATGTAATCTAAAGTAGTCATTCAAGTTTTGATACTGTAGATACAATTTTTCTAAGATTTTATTTATTTCTTGCTTAAAACGTGTATATAGGTACTTACTAAAACGTACCTAATGAATAAGAGGTGGATACAATAGGCACAATGTGAGATTATGATATCTACTGAAATTAATTATTCTACTGAAAATAATACGGTCATTGTAAGAATTTGATATCCTTAAAAATAAAAGTTTAAACTAAAGAACAACTTTGAAAGCCTAAGTCTAACCTAACATACCTACCTAGATTGTAAATTATTTCAGTCTTTGAGTTCAAAATCCGTGAATTTTAGGATTTCCCTGAAAAATGTGCACGGCCAGCGCGGTCGATACAGAGCCCCCCTCGCCCCGCAGGTGCGACGAGATAATCCAAGATGGCCGCCGAGATAGGACGTGACGTCACAGCCTCCCCCGCCCCAGGCGCATCCTCGAGGCTTCGCCACCCTCCTAACCTAAGATCCTTTCAGAAATCTGTCGTCTACCGTTAGCAAATAAAGCAAAACTGCAGATCTTGTTTTTTTTTTAATATCAACAAGATTTAAGAAGAGATTAATATTAATACTACAAACTAATTCTTATAAGAAAACTGGGTTGTTTGATTGGTACCTATACCTACCTATTATTAATTAACGAGCATAGGAGTAACTGGTTGAGGTAAATGTTTGGCGTACACGCGGAATCCTTCTGGACCTCCTTTGTACTTGGTAACGTAGATGTTTCCGTCGTCGCCCATGTACCTGTACTGCCCCTCGATTTCTAACACGTAAGTATTCTCCATCTTTGCTCGGCACTAACCTTCCGCGTTCTGATATCACCGTATCTGCAAACAGAAATTATCGTCATCCCAATTTCTGCTGTATTTCCACCGAATTGTACTGTGGGATATTGAACTTCTACTGAGGGAGGATAAACTAGACCTCAAAGTACAGCAATGCAGCAGGTCCTTAGTTGCTGCGAATATTCATAAAATATTGAAGGTACCAACAATGTTTGTTGTACCCTTCTTAAACTTCCTGATTCTTAAACTTCATGAAGAGGTTGTTTCAAAATTCGTTTTGTTATTTTCAGTCATCAATTATTATTTATCTTCTGTATACCCTACCTGCTATTTAAAAATAAAAAGTGACTGGATGACTGATCTATCAACGCCTGCTAGCTAGCTTAAACTGCTGGATGGATGATGCTGGGCATAATGATGATTCAATGATGGAACTCTAACCCATTCGGGAACAAAACAGAAGTCATGGAAGGAAAGTAGCGGGCGGGCGTTTGGGCTATTTCAATAATTTATTCTGGTTACCCAAGATCTGACGCTTATATTTAGCTCATCAAAGGCTAAGTGTAGCCGTACAAAGAGGTATAATAGGGCCACCACGCCCGTAAATGATCAGTTGGTTGGTTGATTTCTGACCTATTATTGACCATTTCGGGAGGACGGTGTTGCTCGCGTCCGTAGGATTTACCACCTTCTCCTTTGAGGTCCACCCTACACGTGTCCCCTGGGTGGTGCTAAACGAGCAACAGGTGACAGAAATTAGCCTGTCCCAGGCTACTGCGAGCCTTGAGTAATTAAATAACCTCAAAAAGTGCAGCTCCGGCACGATGTATGTGCCACTTACATCTGGTAGGGCAACTTGCCAGAAGAGGTCTCAGCAACCTGGAGACAAAGTAGTTTCCAAAAGGACTGGTGCAGAAGGCAAGGGGAAACCACTGCAACTAATCTCCCAAGAAAGTCGTCAAATGGAATTACAATCAGAGAGAATACGTTACCCATGTCACTCGCGTAGGAACCGGCGCCGTTCTGCTTCCGGGGCAAGCGGTGGGAAATATGCTACCGGCCATGGGCTAGCAGGGGACCAGGCTCCCCATGGAAATTCAGCTACTGGAACATCGGTCAAGCTGCGCGAAATTCAAACGATAGGTACGTGGAACGTTCGTGGCTTGCTTAGTCCTGGAAAACTTAATATTCTGGAAAGAGAGATAATCAGATGCGACCTTAATATCTGTGGACTCTGTGAAACCCACTGGAAAGGAAATGGACACTTCCTCACTGACTCTCATGTCATTTACTTTTCTGGAAATGACAGTAGCAGCCATACTGGAGTAGCCCTATTACTACCTGCCCGCCAAAAGAACTGCGTGATTGGCTATGAACCAGTAAATGACCGAATAATCAGTGTCAAGCTTAAAGCTTCGCCGGTCAATTTGAACATCGTCCAGATATATGCCCCCACTAGCACTGCAAGTGAAGAAGTTCTGGAAAAGTTCTATTCTGAACTAGACACTACAATTGCTAAAGTTCCCAACAGAGAGGCTCTTATAATTCTAGGTGACTTTAATGCCAAAATAGGAGAAAACTCAAACCAGCTTAGTGACTGTGTAGGCAAGTTTGGACTTGGAGCACGCAATCAGAGAGGGGAACGTCTCATGCAATTTGCCAATGAAAATAACCTGGTGATAGCAAATAGTCTGTTTCAACATCATCCTCGTAGGCTGTATACATGGACATCACCAGATGGTAAATACCGCAATCAGATAGATTATATCTTGGTCAGGTCACGATGGAGAACATCAATTAGAAACGCCCATACACTACCAGGTGCAGACTGTGGGTCAAATCACCAACTGCTAATCTCGAACTTTAAAATAAAACTTAAAGCTGCACGAAGTCTCAAAACACAGAAGAGAATTGAAGTTCAAGATCGTTCCAAGTTTTACATGACCGCAAAGCATTGCTGGGAACAATGGGCTAATACAAACTGTGCAGAGGAGACACCTGACATGTTATGGAGTCGAACTAAAAGTTTGGTCACAGACTCTGTTTTGGCATCCGGGTCCCCTCACATAACACGCAAGCGACAGTGTTGGATATCAGCTGAAACACTCGAGCTAGTTGATCAAAGACGCGCATTGAAAACTAAGGGGGCTGAGGTTTCCGACTTAAACAAACTGTCAGCAAAAGTTCAAGCAGGGTGTAGGCGAGATTACAACGCCTACCTTTGCAAAATTTGTGAAGAAATCAATGCTCACGCAAACAAACATGAGACAAGGGATCTTCATCATAAAATTCGATCCATCACAAAGACACTTTCTTCCAAAACCTGGGCCATTGAGGATGGTGATGGACGAATAGTTACCGAGCTAGAGAACATAGCTGACGTTTGGAAAAGTTATTGCCAATCCCTGTTTCAGGACAGTCAGTCAAAAAACTTCCCAAACACAGAACCCGGATATGAAAACCTTGAGCCGGACATTCTTAAATCAGAGATTAAAGCCGCCATTATGCATCTGAAGAATGGCAAAGCAACAGGGAAAGATGCAATCCCAATTGAGACCCTAAGAGCTTTAGATGACATAGGTGTCAATATCTTTCATTCCATCTGCAACAAGATATGGCGAACGGGAGTATGTCCGTCAGAATGGACGCATACGGTCTTCATTCCTCTACACAAGAAGGGTTCGACGAAGAAGTGTAACAATTATCGCCTAATCGCCCTTATATCTCACGCAAGTAAAATCATGTTACACATTCTCAATGAGAGACTTAAAACTTTCTTGTCCAAAGAGATTGCACCAGAACAAGCCGGTTTTGTGAAAGGTAAGGGTACACGTGAGCAGATCCTAATTGTTCGCCAAATCATAAAAAAGGCAAGAGAATTTAACAAGCCAACTTATATCTGCTTTGTTGACTTCTCAAAGGCGTTCGACTCTGTGAAATGGCCCAAATTGTGGAATGTGCTGCTAGACATGGGTACACCGAAACACTTGGTCCATCTTTTAAGACGTCTTTATGAAGATGGAACTGCATCTGTGCGGACAGATGACATCCTATCAGCAAATTTCCATCCTAGTGCAGGAGTCCGTCAAGGATGCATAATATCACCGCTCTTGTTTAATGCTTACACGGAACTCATCATGCGCATCACTCTAGAAGACTGGGTCGATGGTGTCAATATTGGAGGCTACAAGATTTCAAATTTGCGCTATGCAGACGATACCACCTTGTTTGCGACTGATGCTCGTCACATGGAGCAACTACTTCTTAAAATAGAGCGCGTAAGCCATGAGTTCGGATTAAAAATTAACCGCAGCAAAACCAAGATGATGATTGTAGATCGAGCCAACAATAACTCGCCCGAGGTTACTGAGATTGCAAATTGCGAGGTCGTCCAGTCATATATATACCTTGGAGCTTTAATCTCTAACAATGGCGGATGCGTAGATGAGATAAAGCGACGTATGACGATCACCAGAACTGCAATGGATAGGCTGAAGAAAATATGGAGGAACAGGAAAGTCACGAAGGCCACCAAAATCAACCTCGTACAAACGCTTGTTTTCCCCATATTTTTGTATGCTGCTGAGACGTGGACTTTGCGACAAGTCGAGTAAAAGAAAATTGACGCTCTGGAGATGTGGTGCTGGAGGCGAATGCTCAGAATATCATGGACCGAATTTCGCACCAACATTTCTATACTCCAAGAACTCGGCATTAAAAATCGTTTATCGACGTTGGTACAAAGTCGCATCCTTAAGTTCTTCGGACACGTCTCCCGGCGAGGGAACGATTCCATCGAGCGACTCGTCGTGCAGGGCAAAGTGGAAGGCACAAGACCACGTGGAAGGTCGCCCATGCGATGGACTGACCAAATAAAGACTGCTGTTGGTGGTCCCTTGCATGAGTGTACCAGAATGACAGCAAGCAGGGAGAAGTGGCGTATGCTCGTAAGGACAATAACATCGGCCTCAAACAGTGTCAGCTCCTAATTTGACGACCACGACCGCTCTGTCAAGAGCGCCACGACGAAGAAGAAGATTGACCATTTAGTGTTTTTTTAAGACAAAAAAATAGAAGATTACTCACTCTCAGCCGTAATATACCGGAGAGCATACTGGCCGTATTCATCACGGACCTCCTCGTGTCTGACCGCTGGCAAGAACCTCAAGTAATTGTCATCTTTTGCATTGTATTTTGCGCGCCCGGGAGCTGCTCTCACGGCCACTGCTGTCAGTGTAAGAACTGCCACAAACGCCTGTAACAACATCAGTTATTTATCAGCCATTTAGCACTTCATACGGAAAAGGTGGATGCGTTTGAGTCATTGATTAAACATATGAAGGATCAGCACTTGCATGCATGCATTTCTAGGCTCCGCCCAGAATCCGGATTTTTAATTTGTCAAAACTGTAAAATGGCGCTAATATAAGCGACCGACAGTGGTCTGCGGTACCGAAATATCCAATCAGACGCGCGACGCCATATTTGAGAAATTTTTGGCTTCAACATACGTCACCTCTTTTCCATCGCATTGTTTTGAGTGCATGTTGTAATTTGTATGGAGATTATGCCACATTTATCTCTGGTAGTCTATATGTATAAGGAAAATCACGTATTGAACGGAAGCAGGCGTTATTCTGCAGAAATCCATTATTAGCAAGACAGATTATTTTTTTTTGCAATAATCTGCTACTTTACAATAATATGTATATGGTCCAATATGCAGGAACACCACCCACATGAAACACTACACACAATTCACCCAACACTTCCTTCGACGCACGTTTCGTCCTGACACTGGGATATTCTCAGAGATGTTGGCTTCACAATGCGAAATCGTAGTTCTACATCTCGTATAAGTAGTTGTAGAGCAATTATTCGATCGATGGCTTTAATAATTTCAGCCGTAATTCATTTTACTAATAAAACTTAAAAAAAAATTGAAAAAATATCTACACTAGTCACACTTTTTATTATAAGTTCAGCTTATTAACCATCGATATAAATGTTACACATTCAATGTTTTTAACTTACCAATTTCATGTTGCAGTCTGAAATAAGACTTTATTGAGTGTTAGTTTGAACCGAAACGTTTGTTTAAATACAACTCATAAATAAAAGTGATGTAAATTACGATGTCATTTACAAACAAGATCCAAATATGACTATCATTAAGTCGATTGCAATAATTGAAATTGTACAATAATATTGGAATTTTTTATTTAATTTAAATTTTAATAAAATAGAAAAAGGCGGTTACGAAATATAATGAGAGTATATGAGATGTCATTAAAACATACTACTGCAGCCTTTGTTAAAACTTGGTTGGTTCGCGAAATTCAAATTTTTTGTGGTTTTTCGCGATTTTGAAGCTGATAAGACGTAATACGCTTATGGCAGTCAAATTGCGATAATCCCAAGATCATCTTCACGTATTTATATAAAAATCTCTGCTTGAAAGTGTCGAGTTAAAGAAATTAATCCGAGATTTGCGAGTTGCTCACTTAAAACTCTTTACTAGGACTAATTTCCTAGGATAGACATTTTTATGCAAAAGTTTTGATATAAGTTAACATGTAAAGAAGTAACTGCCATTCTCGCAAAATGACTGCCATAAGCCTATTATGTGTAATTAGCGTACAAATTGCAAAAAACCACGAAAATTTGAATTTCGCGGGAAGACGTGTTGAGTTCGCCTTAATTAGGTATTTTATTGATTCACGGAGTAATCCACCTAGGTCTTGAACGTACCCACCACCCATAGATCTTATTGCATTATTTATAGTAATTAGTACCTACCTACCATTTATGCCTGCAAACTATGGTAACCAAATAATTTCTTGAATTCAACTTTCTAATATTTAACTCATTTTAATAGTTTCTACTTGAAAATGATTTAATTTTACCGCTGAGGCGCCATTGAGACCCGAGCCGTTAGGTGAGTCTTAAGATAGCCGAGGACGGTAATCATCAATACTCACGTGTATCATACGACGTTTTTCAATAAAACGTCGTATGATACACGTGAATAAAATAATACTAAAAATAATTTTATTTAATAGATAAAATTAAACTCCCTAAGTCACTATTGAAAAATAGTAATAAAAAGTCACAGTTTGCGATGAGCAAGTGTGTTGAAAAAACTGTCTAACTCACTAGTGAATAATAGTAATGAAGAAGTCACAGTTTGCGTTTATAGGTATTCATTATGTGCCTAATTGCGGTGAAATTAGAGCCATACTTTATGAGCAAGTGTGTCGAAAAAACCATAA
The DNA here is from genome assembly GCA_963855885.1 of Coenonympha glycerion. NCBI lineage: Eukaryota > Metazoa > Arthropoda > Insecta > Lepidoptera > Nymphalidae > Coenonympha > Coenonympha glycerion. Next base: position 12,300,418 of record OY979633.1, on the reverse strand, counting down.
TTCACGCGGGCAGAGCCGCTGGCAACAGCTAGTTGTTATCTTATTTGGCCTTATTTAAATTGTTAATAATTTTTATAACGCTGTTTTGATCACGTTAAAAAAAATAATTTAAAATATTATATAGTTGTGTATTTTGCTGTCGGTACGAGGGTGGTGCTATGTGCTGTGAGCTATGTAAGAGGTTATCTGCGACGCGGGAGCCTATCTAAATCTGTATAATCGCAGCCGCCAAATAATTATTATTATTACACGTACAGACGTGCACCATACCATGTAGGTATTACCCCTTCATAAACTTAGGATATACTTGAATTCCATAAATTATATCCATTATTTCTTTTTATTTTATAGTTTCACCGGTAGCGGTACCTTATCGACCACATATTATATATTAGGGAGACTAGCTGACTCCGCAAACGTTGTTTCGCCATTAGGGATATAAAAAATATCTTACGACCTACTCAGACCTAAAGAATCTCTATTATATAAAATTCGATTGTTATGGCTGTGTTTTAAGTTCGTTAGGTCTGAGAGTAAGTGCATAAGCTTTTTGTATCCCTAAAGGAAAACAACGTTTGTTGGGTCAGGTAATATTAAACGAAGATCTATATAGATATACCTATGTCCTATATAGTATATCTCATATTATTTTTCTATGACAATCATATAGCCATGCGTTAGCCTTACTAAACGTCTAGCTCAAACGACTTTATACGAGTAGTTTTCGAAAATTCGTATGGGTCAGATTTGTATTGACAATTTTGTAGGGCAGGACAACGTTTGTTGGGTCAGCTAGTCGTATTAGAAAGTTTAAAGCTTCTTGTTTATTAAGCTCAGCTCACTAGGCAGATACAATTAACTAATGTGTCTCGAGTAAAACAATCGTGCACTCGACTAGACGGTCGAGACTGTCGGTTTTAGGGCCGATTTTTCAATCGCCAGATAAACTGTATCTGAGGAATTTTGAAACATAATTATGCTGTACAAAATCTGTCAAAATGTCATATTTATTCCTTAGTTAACGTTTATCTGCAGATTGAAAAATCGGCCCTTAGTCACATATTAAAGTTGTGGGAGAGTAACCGCTATCACTAAGAGTAAAGCACCTACTTAGAATTTTCTCGAAAGGAACTAACGTTTCGAGCACGGCGAGGTGAATTCAAAGGACAATCGTTGGGGAATCACTTAATCCTCCACTGCAAAAATCGCTTAAACGCTTAATCCGAACAATCCTCGCGAACAAAAGGACGTCGAGTGAGTGTAACGGAGCCCTCCAACGGCGACGAGTTCGCGCTGGCCTGCCCTATCACCGGCATCAGCTAACAGTCTCCACTCTTCAGCCGCGTCTAAAGCCCTGCGCCCCACGCCTTTACAAGCTTTGAGCGTGCAACTACTCTACAGTCTACAGTGTACACGAGTAAGCTGCGAGCTTTTTGTATGTTAGTATACAAGGATCTAGGTACTGTTCAGTGTTCTTGCTTTGAAATGAAATGAAATGATATTTATTCATGAAAATGTACGTTACAATAAGATCTTAAAAATAAGTGTTTATTACCGATTACATTCTACCAATAATATTTTAATTTGTAATTTGCTCTCCTTGACACTCGAACGACAACCAAGCATAGATCAGCTTAAATTTTCTTCTACGCGCAACATTATGCTATTTAGGGCTGTGAAAAATAGCTTACGACCTATTCTCAGTCCTACCGAATGGAAACCAAAAAATTCATAAAAATCGGGTCAGCCGCTTTGTGGCTTATTTTGTATCGTAGTTAGCAACTCGCGCAGTAATTAACTAAGAAAATATAGGCAAAAACCCTACTTTTGTATTATTTTTGCACAACTTAGCATGGTTATATTATGCTGACATGATCCCACATACCAACCGAGGTAAATAACTTGTGCAAAAATAATACAAAAATAGGCCTAATAAATATTTTTGCCGCTGTTTTCTTAGTTAATAACCCAGTGCGAGTTGCTAACTAACGAGGCAGAATTAACCTCTTGGAGAACTTTGGTTAAAACTCTGTCACACGGTAATTTAGTTTTATATTAGAAAGAAAAAGATAATATTTAATTAAGTATTACTAAAGGGGGCCCGTGGTTTCATTCGGGTGTGTATGTTACGCTCGAAGATCGAAAACGCTCATTGAGCGGAAAAATAGCTCACAACGCGATGTGGTCACAGTGAAACATCCACATAGCGAAATTCGTGTTATGGCTCTAATGAAAACGCGCACGACGCGTTGTGGCAATCAAAGAAAGACCAAATAGCGAAATTCGTGTCGTGGCTTACATGCTGTTCGATCTCAACGCGTCGTGGCACGTGCCAGAACAGCGTAATCGAGCGATCTTCGAGCGTAACATATCTAAATCTCTATCTTGTATAATACCTATTAGGTATAAACTTCTAAAGCTTGCAGCCCATTGCCCAAGAACATTGTTGTATCCAGATGTTCCTTTGATAACGAAACCAGGAAATTTCGCACGAGAAAAGCGTCAACGGGTCAACAAGTTGTAAATATAGAATGTCTTACCTACAGCGTTAAAGATTTAAATAAGAGTTGAAAATTGTAAACTTCCATTATTATAACATAACAACTTTGGAGATTATGTAAGTCATTTTCCGTCAGTATGGTTCCCGCACAACCTATAACATCGTAGGGGACAGTTGATGATGCTCGTATGGTCGTATGCGGAGTGTCGTATGTATCTACACTGCACAAGTAATTAAGCGCCGCAGCGGGAGGAAGCGGAAGCTTGCCGGAGATGAAGGCGCGATACAATATCCGGTTAGACGCCATTTCCGACGCCGCGCGCGCCTCTCCGCCGAGTGTGTGCACGCCTTTATATCAAGTGCTTCTATTTTCATTTTGGTTTTTGGATATAGCTTCGCTGATTTTCAGCTGTTTGATTCAATTGTTTGTAAATAACAAATAACATTAGCAAAACAAGTGAATAATTTAAAAATTAAAAAAAAAGCAGCCAAGTGCGAGTCGGACTCGCCCATGAAGGGTTCCGTAGCAGCAAGTAACATAATACCTAAAATATAAAAGAAGATACTGACTGACTCACTGACATATCAACGCACAGCCCAAACCGCTGGGTCTAGAGACTCCAAATTTGGCACACATGTTCCTTGTGAGGCCTAGGAGTGCACTAAGAAAGGATTTTTCAAAATTCACCCTCTAAGGGGGTGAAACGGGGGTCCGAAGTTTGGATTTTATCAAGTTAAAATACGTCTTCACGCCGCAACTACGGAACAGATTTGGCTGAAATTTGGAATGGAGGTAGATTGTATCTTGGATTAGTACATACACTACTTTTCATCCCGCAAAAATTCATGGTTCCCGTGGGATTAGTAAAAAACCGAAATTCACGCGGAAAAAAAATCTCACGCCGCCAGTACACAACCGATTTGGATGAAATTTGGAATGGAGATAGATTATATCCTGAGTTAATAAAATAGGGTACTTTTTATTCCGAAAAAAATCATGGGTTTTTGCAGGAGAAGGGAAAAACAGATATTCTTAAATATAAACAGATATTATTAAATGCTAGTATTCGGTTCATATTTGGTTTGCGCAAATATGACCATGTCTTTGAATTTCGTTCTCGTCTCAAGTGGTTACCCATCCGACTTCGCCGGAACTTGCATATCCTTTCCATTCTATACTGTGTGTTATTTCACCCTTCCACTCCTCTTTATTTAAAGGAGAAATTTGTATTTATTGGTGGTCCGGGAATAGATATCCGTACTACAAGAAAACTTATTTTAAGGATACCTAAGCATAATACTTCTTTTTACCACCATTCTTTTACGGTTCAGGCTATAAAATTGTGGAACGCCTTACCCCTGGTAATCAGGGAGGCCCAGTCTATTAACATCTTCAAAAGACTGGTTAAGGATCACTATTTGTCGTCGTCACTGGCAACTTAGTTTTGATTATAGGGTCCATGGTATTGGGAGGATATTATATAATATGTATTTGTATGTATTTTATATTTATTAGTATGTGTAAGTATTTTACATTTATTTGTATTTTGTATAATATAACATATAGTATTATGTATTTTATGTTTGTATTATTTTGTGTACATATATATTTATTTATGTTTTAGTTATTTTTTTATGTATTTGCACCACCTACCTCTAGTATCTGCAACAAAAATCCTTTACAGCATTGGTTGCCTGGAAGAGATCGCTAGGTAGCGATAAGGCCGCCAAATTGTGTACCTATTCTTTGTAATTTTTGTGTTGTCCTTTGTTTGACTTTGTGGTGTGCAATAAAAGTATATTCATTCATTCATTCATTCATATTCACGAGGGAAAAATACTACTTCCCGCCGTAATTACTGAACTGATATGGCTGAAATTATGAATAAAGATAGATTATATATTAGATTAATACGAAGGCTACTTTTCATCCCGAAAAAATCGATGGTTTCTATGATAGAAATGAAAAACAGATATCCATGCAGGAAAAATATTCCTTCCCGCCGTAATTACTGAACTGATTTGGCTAAAATTTGGAACAGAGATAGATTAATATCCTGGACTAATACGAAGGCTACTTTTTATCCCGGAAAAGTCCATCGTTTCCGCGGGAAAACTGATAAACTGATATTCGCGCGCGAAAAATACTACTTTACGCTGTAATTACTGACCTGATATAACCGAAAATCGGAAAGGAGATAGATTTTATCCTGGATTAATATATAGGCTACTTTTCATCCCGGAAATTTTCATGGTTTCTATGATAAAAGTGAAAAACAGAAATCCACGCGGGAAAAATATTCCTTCATGTCGTAATTACCGAACTGATTTGGCTGAAATTTGGAATAGGGATAGATTATATCCTGGACTAATACGAGGGCTACTTTTTATCCCGGGAAAATCCATGGTTTCCGCGGGAAAACTGAAAAACGGATATTCACTTGTGAAAAATACTACTTTACGCTCTAATTACTGAATTGATATGACTGAAATTCGGGAAGGAGATAGATTTTATCCTGGATAAATACATAGGCTACTTTTTATCCCGAAAAATTCTATGATTTCTAAGAAAATAGTGCAAATCAAATATTCATGCCGGAGAAATACTCCTATTCCTCGCCGCAACTACTTATTGAAAATTGTAGGCTGAAAGTTGGAATGGTGATAGATTTCGTCCTTAGTTAATATAAAAGATATTCTTTACCCGTGAGAAACGGGAAAACTTAAATTTACGCGGGCGAAGCCGCGGGTATTTGCTAGTACCTAATATAAAAGTTCTTGTAGTTAGTGGGAAAATCCCTTAAATGTATGATTTTTACCCTCTAAAATGTGAATTTCGGAAATCCCGTTCTTAGTGCACCTTCATGACGTAATATCAACCTAGGTACCAAATTTCAGATCTCTACGACTTTTAGTTCTTCCGGAGTAGCTGGAACAACGAAGAAAATTCAACTTTTGTATGGGAAAATCTTTTAAATGTATGATTTTTACCCTTTAAAATGTGAATTTCGGAAATCCGGTTCTTAGTGCACCTTCATGACCTTATATAGATCTAGGTACCAAATTTTAGATTTCTTCGACTTTTAGTTTTTCCGGAATAGCTGGAACAATGAAAAAAAATTCACTTATGTATGGGAAAATAGCTTAAATGACTCCTAAAGAAAAAAATATTTACTAGATATCGTTCAAACCAATTTTCGTTGGTAGTTTGCATGGTAATATACATCATATATTTTTTTCAGTTTTATCATTCTCTTATTTTAGAAATAAGAGGGGGGGTCACTTATTTTAACACTTTGGAAGTGTCTCTCGCGCAAACTATTCAGTTTAGAAAAAAATGATATTAGAAACCTCAATATCATTTTTGAAGACCTATCCATAGATACCCCATACTTATAGGTTTGATGAAAAAAAATTTTTTGAGTTTCAGTTTTAAGTATGGGGAACCCCAAAAATTTATTGTTTTTTTATTCTAGTTTTTTGTGAAAATCTTAATGCAGTTCACAGAATACATCTACTTACCAAGTTTCAACAGTATAGTCCTTTAAGTTTCGGAAAAAAGTGGCTGTGACATACGGACGGACAGACAGACAGACAGACAGACATGACGAATCTATAAGGGTTCCGTTTTTTTGCCATTTGGCTACGGAACCCTAAAAACACGACTGCCCTGTGGTAAAACGACTTTTTCCAAAAAAAATATAGTCTGTTACTCGGAATGATGTAAGGATTCTAACGGTAGTCGGTACCCCATATTATGTCCAAATGTATTCATCCGGGCTCCGGCAGTTCGTAAGTTATGGTGGAATAAAGAAACTTACATACAATAGATACATACAAACATACATAAGTACATACATACATACATACATACATGAACCCTAAAAACATTACACTCCTTTTTGGGCAGTCGTGTAATTAGTCTAGTAATTAACTACATAATATGTTTGTTTTTCTTTAACTAAAGGTAGATAGTAGTGGAACAATCTGTTAAGTAGGTACTTAAGTACGACCTTAGCCTTTGCAACAGCTAATCTGAGATAACGCTATCTTTCTAGATAGTAGGCAGCTAGGAGGTAACTAAATATAAATATTTTTTAAGATATTAATTCGATAAACTGATAACAGAAATAATTACATTTGGTTGTATTAATCGCTGTAATTTTGACTCTAGCAGTGATTAACACTTTTGTCTATGGTAAGTAGGTAAATTAACATCCAAGTTTAAATATTTTATATTATATCACTATATGATATCACAAGATATATTATCATAAAAATCATGTAGGTTTCGATAACTTTCGTACTACGTAAAAAAAGTTATATATAATGAATTTTAAAAAGGCAAGTACCGAGTTTCCTGCTAGTTCTTCTCGATGTAAACCAGCTTTCCGAACTTGCCGGTAGTACTACAATATTCCGTGCCGGTAGAGTTTTGACGTTTCATAAGAGCCTGTAAATCTAATAAAACTATGTGAAAAATATAGACTCATTTTCGTTTTCATTATCAGGTACTTAAATCCTACCTGGAGGAAAATGCGTAGATATACGGACAGTATGTTGTTCATCAACTATGTAGGTCTATACAACAGAGTAAGTATTAAAGCTTTAATTGCACAAATAACAGCGCGAACATCCGCATTCAACATACGAAACAACTGCGCTTGTCAGCCACCCTCGTTGCGACCCCATCACAGAGACAACACATTACACAAGCCACAAATAAACTGTTGTCGGGACCACATAAACAGAAGATCCATCCCGTAATGCGTGTCAACGCTGACATCCTAGTTGGGATGTCGAGTTGTAAAACATCTGTGCCTTTGGGAATATGAAACATTTTAGCCATTGCGCAATCAAATAAGTAAATAGGTACTATGTTCCTCTGCCCTGGACTTAAATATGGGTCAGCTAGTCACAAAGCCTTATAAGTGTACTATATGTGTATACTTAGGGCTCAATTCTCATGGAACGATAAATATAAGATATATAAGGTTATAAGAACGTAGCTATTGGGTTTACTTTTTTCAGGAAAGGCGATGAAATTTCCTCATGAAACGTCCTACCTAGGTTATTCTCAACCGATAAAGGAACATTAGAAAGTAACAGATGCGGGCACTCAATTTAAGACAGTAGACAGACACGTATTTAAAAACTCCGAGGTAAAATACTAAAATTTTCATAAACGTAGGACACCGTCACTGGACAAGAAAAGTTTGTACCTAAACTTAGTTTTTTTACTTACTTTTATTCATGTGATCGTGATTCAGATTAGGTGGTAGATAACATTCAATAACAAAATAATCATAATAATAATATTATTTGGAAGCAGTGCGATACTCACAGATCAGTGAATAAGTTTTATATTACAAGTCGTTCTTCCGTGGCGTTGGTACCTTTCGTCAGGAGGTCAGGAGTTCGTATACCGGGCACTCATCTGGTGACCGACTTTTTGGATTGAGCGTAAGTGGAAACTTGCTTAACGATAAAAGGATAACATCGTGAGGAAACCTGCATGTCTGAGAGGTCACCATAAAGGTGTTTGAAGCCTGGCAAACCGCACTTGGCCAGCGTGGTGCCAGCTAGCTATACTAAGAAGAGACCCATCAGTGCCATAGGAGAGAGTGCCTTTATGGACTATAAAATGGGTTGAGTCTGTATTTAATCTTACTAGAGGTTCCAGGAGGTTTTGACGACCTCCCTGGCGCAGGGGACGCGCGCTCGGATTCGAGTCGCGGGTTCGATACCCGCCACGGGCCACTTTAGAATTTTATAATTTCTAAATTGGCTCAGGTCTGGTCTGGTGGGAGGCTTCGGCCGTGGGTACTTACCACCCAACCAGCAAAGACGTACCGCCAAGCGATTTAGCGTTTCGTGTAGAAACTGTTGGTGTGACTTTACTTACCCCTTCCAAGTTAGTACGTTAACATATTCGGCTGCATCATCACTTACCATCAGATGAGATCGCAGTCAAGTACCTCCTACTAGGTAACTTGTATAGTGTAAAAAAACAACTAGTTAGACTATACTATACTTCGTTATCTCTTTTATATTTCACCCCTGACACCTCGCCCCTGTCCTGATACAGTATCCGCGTGTGTCAGGAAGTATGAATTACTTAGCTCGATTTTATATGCGCATACGTCGCGCCGCGTGCTCTTTGTCTCTCTGACACCATCATCACAGTATCTTTACTGCGCCTGACCCCATAATTAAAATCATAGGACATTAAAAAAAACTCGCATTTTTCTCTAGTTTCATTGGTGAAGACATTGTATTATTAGTGGGCTGTGGGACGTCTATGGTTTGAATTCCAATCACGCATCTCTGACTTTTAACTAAGACATAATCAGTTGTCGACTTAAGTACTGTTAAAACTATACAAACAGAAAGAGCGGAGATTCTGGGATACAGTACAGGTTTTATGTAAATAGACTTACTCCAGGATCCCAGAAACCATTGTAAAACTACTAGGTACTTGTGAGAAATAAATTTTCATTTCATTTCATTTCAAATAATAATATAATCAAAACCTAGTCAAAGCTCAGTGTAATAATTTAAAATTGAAAATCAAATATGATGTAAGAACAGACATAGATAGGTAAGTCTAAGTATAGGTATCTCCCTTCTAATAAATCAGATTTACTGCTGATGCCAATCTCTCTGTACATTACCAGTTACCACCCTCGGTTACTCCCGCGGTAGCTTGCCATCATGTTTAATTGACTGCTACGGGTTAAACAATTACCTACTATCTGTAATATGAAATATTAATTAAAAATACACAACCTCTATACTTACCTACTTTTTCCATGTAATTGACATTATTATCTAAGTACTTATTCCATTTGAACGTAAAAAATATAGGTACTCGTAGGTATGTGACACTGATAAGAAAACTCAGGAACCTCAGGAACCTTTTTCGTACAAGCAAATAGTAGCGTCATAATTCTATAGGTGAAGCCAAAGAGATACCTACATAGAAGTCTTTGGGTGAAGCGAACTACAGCGTACTGCGTAACCATAGTAACTGCTGGTGACAAAACAAGCAATTTTTGGCACCGATAAACTGGCGACATTTTTTCGCGCCGTCTGCCCTGTCCAGAATATACTATGTCGATTGTATGAGAATTCCTTTATTCAATCGCAAAATAGATCACGTGGCTTCCGCGCAGCTGTCACTTTCATATAGGTATCTAGATATTTTTTACAGCTGTTGCTGTTAGATAGGTATACAGATACTGAGTTGTACGAAATCAGCACAGAGGTCTTGAGTTCAAATTATTGAGAAGCCATGTTTGTCGGTGACTAATACGAGACGAGACAAATATTTTTGTAAGCTATTTATTATATTAGGTATCTAATGAGAAAGTGTCTTCCTAGATATTTTGTAATACAATAAAGATACTACGAGAAAGCTGCAATAAAAAAACTAAGAAACATTTTGATCAACTGCATAGCTCCGCGTTAATCGTCCAAACTCAATTACATCTGTTATTTAAAACTAAACTATCGGGCTCTCGGTGACACCCCCCGATGTTCCCGGGCTCATTTAACCCCCTCGATCATAAAATGGAACAATAACCGCCGGTCCAGGCCAGGGGCGGCGGGATCTGATTGCAGCCGTTTATTAGCCCCACTTTAGGGCGAAATTGTAGAGATTTTGTATCGATTTTTGTTTCACTTCAATCTTTAAAACAATAAACAGCCCCTAGATTGTCTAAAATAAAACGTATTCCTCGTAATCGTTTACAAATTCTGCCCGCTCATTGGGTTCCTGATTAACACGTCAGCAAATCGCGGGGCAGAATTTGCTAGCGATTACGATAAAGATGAATACGTTTGTCTTACAATTTCATATCAATCGGTCATACCGTTTCGGTAGTGTTTGGTAACAAAAATTGATACAACAATTTGCTCATTAGAAAGAAGGGAAAATGGATTTAGACTTCTTCATATAAAGACACTGGCAGGTAAATTACTTAGCTTGGTAGCTTTATGTCCTATGGAATCCTACTCATACCATTTCAATTTAGTACAGTTCAATCAGTTCAATCAGTTCAATTGAAGTGGTTTCAATGAAAAGTCAATGTGCCAAACCAATGCCCAAACCACAAGATATCATATAAAATCACGCAAATTTAAATAAAACCTGTCTTATTTTACTCCCTAACATTATTGTAAGTAGGTAGCTAGTTTTTGCTACCAAAACGTGTGCCTGAAAATTTTTCAAGACGGTAGGCAATATTGATGGCAAGTCATTTCTCTTGCGCGAAACTTCGGTGATCCCATAATCGTGGTGGTAGACGGCGAAAATTTCATAAATCAATCAAACTTTCAAACAAAGATCATAATTCCCGCGCAACGAGTCTGCTGGAAAACTTAAATTACTCTTTTTCCGCATTACGAGTGCGAAAAATCTTCTTGACGGGCTGAGAAATTGATGGCGCCGAAAAAACTGGCAAGCCTAAATCCGGGGAACTTTTTACGTCAACCGAGTTTCACTTAAACGAGTTTCTACATCCATTTGGAAGTTGGTCGTATACGACAGGCTGACAAATTTTAATGAACCTAAGCGGGTCGCTAATGTCTGCGACTGGCGTAATGGGAAAACTTCGAGGACTCCGCCTCGTTTTAGGTGGAATTCGCTGATTTTTGCGTGGAGCCAGGCCTTGTTCACTTGTCAGGCCATCAACACCGTTTCAGGTAGCCGTTAAAACTGACCGATTTCAGAAGGCTGCCACGCGCCGGCTAGGTTGCATGTGTTAGTTCTTGCACGGTCTATTTCACGCGCTGCATGCGCCCGATTACGAGGTAGCTTTAGTACGTCGAAAGAGATAAAGTTACGCGATAAAAAGAGAGTACAACTTTAGCATGGTGCATAGCGGAGGCGGTGCCAGGCGCTATTGCAAACTGAACTGCACTTGTTTGTGTCAATAGGGTCACTATTTTTTTAAATCATCACGCGGAGTGTATCTTCCGTAACGTTAGGTAAGTACTATTATTGTATTGCCTGGCGGAGCTCCACCAAAGCGGTTGTTTGGAACATATTAACTAAAGTTAACAACGAAACAATAAGGCACTTACAGGTTCCTCGTAACCAGAGCATACGAGTACGTTTATTTCACACAATAAAATAAACTCGTAGGTTTGCAATTCAATACTCCCTGTGGACAATAAATGCGCAATCATTGGAACGTGTGCCATTCCAACTCTTTCACCGAATGAACTGCGGGAGTATCCATTACATTATAAATTTAGACGTGGTCGTTGTATGACCGGCGAAAAAAACGCATATAGGGACCGCATGATTGTGATTTAAACTGCTAACCCCCGGTTAAAGGCGGCGTCGGAGCTATCCATCATACGCTTTACATATGTTTGAATAAAGCTCGTGGGAAAACGATTTCCTCTCAGAAGTTAAGCGGCATTCTGCAGCTGAGTAGGGTGACCACGGCTGTGTGCGTGACTGGCTCTGGTCAACCGTCATTAGCCGCCTTTTGTTTCGTTCGGCTCGTCGGCTGTCCTAGATTGGACTATTGTTTAATCTTGTTGCCAGTCTGAACTTTGCTCTATAAATAAGCTAACACATAATGACGTATCAAAGGCGGCTATGATCATGAATATGAAAGGTCGCAATCTTTATACAATATTTTGCGACCTCCCTTGAATACAATTTTTTGCACACACTGAATCAATTTCACGAAACAAACTTTTCAGGATTTCATTTGAGTGGTGGTGGTTGTGAATAATTATTGCAAGGATAGCCTTATTTTTAACCGACTTCAAAAAAAGGAGGAGGTTCTCAATTCGACGCGTACCTGTTTTTTTTTTGTGACTACAACTAACATGTTGCGTATCTCGAAATACTGAAATATAGGTACATGAAGTTTGCTTACGACTTCGTCTACAAACACCTCCGATTTTTAACGAAGAAGTAGACAGACTCTCACTATAACCTGATGGGTACAAATATTTTTGTTCAAAATCACAATAAGTAGTTAAGTTTCTTATTTCTATCTAGAAAGTTCGTAGGTAGCTAGGTACCTACGTAAACTACTGATGATATAATAAATTATTTCAAATCAATTATAAAATAGACCTCGATCTGATTGATAGTAATGAAAACGTAGTCGATTGGTTGGATACTGCAGTTTCTTGAGCTGAGCTTGCATAATATGTATTTTCTAGCAACATGCGACAGTCCCAAACTATCGCCGCATCATGGTCCACGCATTACAAATAGCGGATCAGGGCAGTTTAGCAAACAAGGCGTCACTGGCGTGTGCCGGCACCCTTACAGCTAATGCCATATTAATGTCCATTAGAAGCCGCCCTTTGTTCTGGCCCAGAGTCGACAATTTATACAGATTTATTAAACTAATCCGAGGCACTGAGCCGCCGGCTTTCGCACGAGACGTAAATGCAAACAAAAGTCAAGTATTGCGTTTGAGCCCGGAAATAAACACTCACTTACTAATCATGTACTTAGTGCCTAATTCGAAATGCTGTAATGAAACATTAATAATAGGTAGATACATTTCAATATAAGTGCGGACATTTCTTTAAACGAGTCTCGCGCCTTCACCATATTTTATAGATAATAATTATTTTAGTGAATCAATATTTACTAAAACTTGCATACATATTATTATAATAGGGTATTTGACTCTAATTTTTTTATTACTTTATTATAAAGTAGAATTAAAATAATGACGTGCACTGAAAGAACTAATTAAATCGATCAAATAACAAAAAAGTTATAAGCATTTAAAGATTTGTGATTAGACAGAGATAGCAACATGAAATTGTGACGTCACACCGTACCAATGCCATAGTAGCTTCGTGCGGCTTCATACAAATTTTCGTTTTGCGAGAAAGGGATAGAAGATCCCCCCACTCCAAAGTTTAAACGCCTGTAACTTTGTAAATCTTCGTTGGATTTTAATATTTCTTTCACTGCACGTTATTATTCTTATCCTAGTTTATAATAAAGTAATATTTTTTATCAAATTCAAAAGTAGTGTAAGACCCCATTTGCACTAAAGTCGTACCTACCTACTTAAGTGATTTAATTTAATACGAATGAGTTACAATAAGTTTTAAAAAATAATGGCTTTATTGTTTCATTTTAAATGTAGGTAGGTCATATGTGCTTTATTCAAATTTCAGACATCGCCATCATAAAATTTTTTTGTAATGTGGTAGGTAATAAACATAATAGGTAATGTATAAAGTGATGATCTGAAGTAAAAGTCGGAGAGTAGTTTTATAATCCCTTTTTCAAAATTGTAACGAACTCTGTCAGTTTACATGCATGGTGTTACTGTAAAAGCCCAAACCACGGTAAATCCTAAGATTTTCCGGTAAAACCTAAGATTTACCAACCCTTAATAGTAAAAGTTCGAATAGTTTTATATTATCGTTTATTTCGAACTTTTACCATTATTAACTTGGCAAATCTTATGATTTACCTCTAGGCACAAAAACTGCAAAGACCGTGAAAAAGAAGGAAGCAATTCATTACAGTCGAAGAAAGCGCTATGATATCTTGACTATAGGCGGTGAAGAAAAGCTAATTGCGCCGGTTAAAGAAGAGAATGGAGAAATCAAGTATTACGTTTGTTACGATGACTTATTTAACAAGTGTGTGTGGAGGCGGTACGGGTAGCGAGGGGTTGTAGACTGCCCACGAGTACGAGACGATACCCTGAATACGTTATGAATTGCTTTTCTCAACATCTACCGTGCCTAGATGTAAATCTTAACATTTGCCAAGTGAATGGTGGTAAAAGTTCAAAATGAACGATAATCTAAAACTATTCGAACTTTTACCATTAAGGGTTGGTAAATCATAGGTTTTACTAGAAAATCTTAGGATTTACCGTGGTTTGGGCTTTTACAGTAACACATGGTATTCTGTAATACAGGGTAGAAATAGCGCAGCGCCTACGAAGCTTACAAAGCAATAATGTCGCTGTGAGAGATTATATTACCGTGACTTTCAAGTTTCAAGGAAAATAGCGACGACAGCTATCTATGAATATTATAATATAATATTGTAATTTATAGCATAGACAATAGACGACGTTGCCTGGTGTTAAGGGCTTTTTTGGAAAAAATATAAAAAAAATAGTATGGTAATAAATGGTATGATATGGGTATGGGTATTAATAATAATTAAATAACTAATAAATTAATAACTAATGAATGTGTTGCGGGCTCTTCTCAATACAGGGTATTAGAGAGTGTAAAACCTTAGTTTTGATTCGACAAATATTTATCACCATCGTTCAAGTTTTTCAGTGTTCAAAGTCTAATTAAATTACCTAACTGAATAAATTACAATCTTGACGTCGCGCGTCGACATACCTAAGTAGGTACCTATTTACTTTTAAACAAAACAATTCCATCAGGAATACATACATAATTAACTGCCCATCATCATCCCATCACTGAGTTACTAGACGCTTCTCAGTTAGAGAGATGATCGCAATCAATTGGCAGGCTTCACATTCTTTTGAAAAGTTCTCCTTACACTTTACCTTTCCGTTATAGCCCAATTAGTCCAGTAATTTCTTCGGAAAATCGGGTTAGAAATGAAACTGAACCGAAAAAGCCAAATTTTCAATATTACGTGGGGGGCGGCTAGAAAAGCTTATAAGTTCGAATTTTCGACCAAAATAACCTTGTGCGTTTTCCGCCATCTTGAAAAAGGGTTAAATTCAGTTTTTTCATCATAACTCGCTTCCCCGTTGAGATACGAAAATTATTATGCAATATTTTTTGTTGTTCTTTGTACGATCTACAATTAAGGTTTTATTTGATGTGCAATTCATTAAGGTGCAGTACCAAATAGATGAAATGTACCGAATTCAAATTACTACAACAGAATTTTTTACTCATAAATTATTAGGGCCTAGAGTATAAATAGGTAACCAAGTGAACATTATCTAGCAGATTCCACAAAACAATCTCATTACCGGCGTTTCACTTTACACTTCCTGCGCATTCGTGTGCAATCTGTAGTGTGCAAATCCGTTAATCTCATTTTGGCGGGTAGTCGAGACGCACGGCGACGCACGTGGCGCCACGTGGCGGCAAATCGAACTAATCCCGCGGCCGTACGCCGCGCGGGCAGGGGCGCGTGCGCGGCGTAGATAAGGCCAAGAAACGCCATTCATTCTCGGTTCTCTTGTCGCGAACAATCACATATTTATTTATGATATTTGCTACAAGCAACCTGCCACCCCTACGCATTAATGCCCCCGGCTTAGGTAACTGAAGCGTTCCTATTGTTAGGTGTAGACTGTTGATATAGTGACTAAGCGATTATTCTAATTATTGTGGTTTAAGAAACTGCTACTTATTATATTTTTTTAGAGTCTCACTTTTAAAAATACCCATCTAGTGCGCTTCGGAGTTGCACACCTACGATTCCTTCTCCACACGTTTTTACTTTTCAAAAATGAACTTATATATCCATGATTGATTTTAGTGTGGTCATGTGTGGTGTACCTAAGTTTATTTTTTCTATACGCGCTCGTAACCTGTAGCGTACAATTCCCGGGAAAATTCCAAGCCTAAGGCCCGATTTTCACCGATGCGGAGCGGAGCGGAGCTGTGTTTGAGTAACCAATCAGATTTCGTCATTTCGACGTCTCCTTTCGTCGTCATCAGTCAGTTTCGGAGATGTCAAAATGACGAAATCTGATTGGTTACTCAAACACAGCTCCGCTCCTCTCCACTTTGGTGGAAACCGGGTCTTAGGTTCCCGCAGCTTTTTTGGAAAACGGAATATCACTTGGACCCAGTCGCAGCCGTGGGAAAAAGCTAGTATAGTATAGCCACTACATTATGCTTTCGTAAACACGTGGAGATGCGTTCGTATTTAGATTACACTATCTAGGTAAACCTATTGTATAGGTAGCCAATTAACCAAGCAATGCCGATATCAATATATACCTATCGCAGGTTGGCAACAACATTTGAAGCGAATAATGAGGTTTTTTAGCACTTATGATAAGGTGTTGACAGGGGTGAGATTTTTAACTACCGAGGTTAAGTAGGTTTTAAGTTTAACATTGGTTGCATCAGCATCATCATTGTTTTAACTTCTATATAGGGGTCTACTAGCACTTTGCCTAATAATATATTATTTTAATTTAATTAATGAATCTGACTCCCTGCAACATCTATTAATATCTTTCAACAATTGTGTATTATTGTCGATCAATTTATTATTATGAAAATAACAAAACTAACAGCTTCCAGCCTTCCATACCCAGACATCAGTCACTAGAGAGAATACGTACCTACCTACAGGTTACCTAGATAACCTAGGTAATCTAGGTAGGTACAATGTTCACAATTCACATCAATAATAACATTGTGATTCATGGGATTGGGACAGAGTTAAATTCTGTTATGAGTTCAGAAAACTTCCAGAAAACAGAAAATAATGTACGAAACGATATCAATTCTGTTTCTGCATTAAAAAATAGATAAGGTGACAAGGCTACATACGCTCACAGATCCCATGGTTTCTCGATAGGATAGACGATAGAGAAATAGGTCTCGAATGCAAATCATTTAGGTAACATAGTTATATTTAGTACCTATACCTATATTTTTCATACTGTCGAAGGTTTAAAAAAATAACTTTAAGTACCTACCTTTAGTTTCGGTGGATGGGTATCATCCGGGCGTGAAAATTCATACTTATTTCATAGTTTTTCGCAAATAGTAGACTAATTAAAATGCGCATCGTAGGCTTATGTATGGCAATAAGTTTTGCAAACATAACGTTTAATGCATATATACGTCATGTTTTTCATAAAAACTTTGGTCAAATCAAAAATACTCATTTTCTTCATATTGGTTCCTCAAAGCTCCATATCTGGGAATGGAAGCCAATATGAGGTGTATGGGAATTGTTGAGCTGTTTTCATTAGAAACATGTGGATGCACAAACGTTATGCTCGCAAAACTCACAGTCATGAGCCTACGATGTATAATAATTAGCCTACTTTTTGCGAAAAACTAACTGAATAAAATTTGAATTTCGCGGGCTACTCGGGCCGAAACCCCTTCAAACCATAGATAAGTTATAAGGGATCTCGTTCAGTGACTCCCTATACTCTTGCCTATCTATGGTTTACTATACATTACTGGATTAAATGAAACAAAATTGTAATATTTTTGTAGCAAACCTTCAATGGATGAAAAACACGTCAAATTTTGCTGTACTTTCAACTTTGTTATTCTAATTTCTATAGTTTGTTTGATAAAAATATTATCATTATTTATCTAGTTTTTGTGTTTATTCATTACTTTTTAATACGTAGTAAGTGCCTACGTCGTAGCCAGTGCGTGCACAACTATTTATTATTCACTAAATAGATACCTACGTACCAAGTTTGCTTTAACCCAATTTTATGTTAGATCAATTAATTATTATTTCATTTACTTTTTAGTATACCTAGTGCGAATGTAGGTAACTACGCGAATAATCCAAGCACTAACCAGACACATAATGTATGTACTTACTACTTGTTTATCACAAGGTCTATAATCACAACCGATTCTATATATAGGGGTGAGGCTTGTTATGTTGCAGTCTTTGAAACGGTCACCAACGCCGACGGTCGGGTGTCTACGCTTACGTGGACACGAATACATATTTACATACGAAATAATATAACAAAATGGCCTCAAGGGACGCGGCTTCTGACCAACTTGTCAACTACAAAAAATCTGTAAAGGTGAGCTAAATCCTTTTTAATATACCTAATTATCACTGTTCTACTAATTGTAACATGTTGATAAGCCCTAGAGAACTAGTTTACCGTGGAGGTAACCAATTAGCATGTTTGTTTGTCATACTGGTCACATATACTGGTCAACCATTGACCTCTCTCATTAATATTCTTTGGCAATTAGCAAATTTTTACAGATAAAGTTAATGCACAATCATTCTAGAAAATAATATACTTACTTGAGATTCCGGTAGGTAATTTCCATGTTTTTATGAGTATTTGCACTAGTATGATATTGTATTTTGATGGTAAAAATAATTATTATTTTACGCTGAACTTTGATAATATTTATCTGTGAGTTCAGATTTTAGTGTCATAATGTTATGAAATCCTTTGTACTGTTGGAAATATAATAATATACCTACATCATTATGCAGATTTAAAGAGCTAAGGATAAAGATTTTCATGATTCATAGTAATTAGTGTCCGAGTATACCAATTAGACAACATGATTTAACAATACTTAATTCTAGTGCAATTTTATTCAAATAAACAAAGTTTTATAAGATTTTATCTAGTTTAAAGTTTATCTTCATCTAAAATGAATGATTATTGTATAGCTGTGTTAATTTTGCAAGTTAACTCAACCCAAGTTCACTCAATGTTCATTTTAAGAAAGAATGTCTCTGGAAACAGGACTTATATTTTCAATCAAATCAAAATGTTATTTTAACCCTTTTTTGTTCATCTTTATAGGACTCACCAGGGTACATCACAACCAAATATGGTGCACCGGTTGGAGTGAAGACTGCAATTCAAACTGTTGGAAAGAATGGGCCCGTCCTCCTCCAAGATGTTGAGTTTTTGGATGAAATGTCTTCCTTTGACAGAGAACGCATTCCAGAAAGAGTTGTACATGCTAAAGGTGCAGGCGCTTTCGGTTACTTTGAGGTGACTCATGATATTACCAAGTACTGTGCAGCTAAGCTTTTTGAGAGCATCGGCAAGAAAACACCTATTGCTATAAGATTCTCAACAGTGGGAGGTGAAAGCGGCTCAGCTGACACAGTTCGTGATCCCAGAGGATACGCTGTCAAGTTTTACACTGACGATGGCATCTGGGACTTGGTGGGAAACAACACTCCCATCTTCTTCATCAGGGATCCCACACTTTTCGCCAGCTTCATTCATACTCAGAAAAGGAACCCAGCTACACACTTGAAAGATCCTGACATGTTCTGGGACTTCATGACTCTGAGACCTGAGACGATGCATCAACTGATTTACATGTTCGGTGATAGGGGCATCCCTGACGGTTACCGATTCATGAATGGCTACGGTTCTCATACATACAAGCTTGTTAATGCACAAGGAGTGGCCCACTGGGTCAAGTTCCACTGCAAGACCGATCAGGGAATCAAAAACCTGCCTGTGGATAAGGCTGCGGAGCTGGCTTCTTCAGACCCGGATTACTCCATCAGAGATCTTTATAATGCCATCGGGAGGGGTGAATTCCCAAGCTGGACCTTTTACATACAAGTAATGACAATGGCTCAAGCGGAAAGTTGCAAGTTCAATCCCTTCGACTTGACTAAGGTTTGGTCTCACAAGGAGTACCCTCTGATACCTGTAGGTAAACTAGTACTGGATAGGAACCCCAAAAACTATTTCGCAGAAGTAGAACAGATAGCTTTCAGTCCGTCTAACCTAGTGCCTGGAATCGAGCCATCACCTGACAAGATGTTGCAAGGCCGTCTGTTTGCATACAGCGACACGCACCGCCACCGCCTCGGTGCTAACTACCTCCAGATACCAGTGAACTGCCCGTTCCGCGTCAACGTCGCCAACTACCAGCGCGACGGGCCGCAGGTCATGAGCAACCAGGACGGAGCTCCAAACTATTTCCCCAACTCGTTCTCCGGACCTCAAGAGTGCCCTCGCGCGCGCCGTCTTCAAGCGAAGTACACTTTGAGCGGCGATGTGGATAGGTACGAGAGCGGCCAGACTGAAGACAACTTCTCACAGGCGACTATTCTATACACGCAAGTGTTCAGCGATGCTGAAAAACAACGATGCATTGCGAACCTCGTGGGTAATCTGAAGGATGCCGCTGGATTCATACAGGAGCGCGCGGTCAAGCTGTTGACGCAAGTGCACCCTGACCTAGGCAGCAAAGTCGCCGCCGGCCTCGCTCCGTACAAAAAATACCACGCTAACTTGTAAGTTGTTATCAGGGACTGATATGGTATTGGGACTTTCAACTATGAGATAGTTTTATGTATTTACACGATTTATGACATTGCAATCGTTTTAATTTTTTTATTTAAATGTTATTCATGTGGTGATAATCTTGGTGTACATAATTATTGTTATGTATATTAATTTTAATTTACTAAGAATTTTATAAAATAATTATTATAAACTTTATATGACTTTATAATTTATGAATAAAGATTTTTTTGTATTTGTGATTTTTATTGAACATAGAATGTCTATATGGGTTCCTATCCTACAATAATCATAGAATACCTAAGTAAAATAAATTTTCGGATACTTATAAGTAACTAATTAAGATTTACCGTAATAGCTAATAATTATGTTTCAAATTATCCACTCCAAAAAAACAGGCAAGTGCAAGGGTTCTGTAACACTTTAAAGTAAAAACAACTATCAGTGATCATCACTAACAGAGGTATCTTATTTTTTTATAGTTTGTTGATAGATTAGCTCAAAATTCACTTAATTTTTTAGGGTTCCGTAGCCGAAGGGTAAAAAAGGATCCCTATTACGTAGACTTTGCTGTCCTTCCGTCCGGCGGTCGCTGTATGTAACTCTTGAATTGCTATCGCTACAGACTACAACGTTATCCTTAGTTGATAGTAACTCGAAGTTCAAGATTTGAGAAAAAGAAGGAAGTGCCGTACTACGTACGTGAGGACCTTTTTCTTTATTAAAGGAACCCTAAAATCTACAACAAGTAGGTACGTAGGAAAAGATAACCATCCATTTTGTGAACAAAATTAAAATATTTTAGATATCAGCTTAATACCTTATCTAGCAAGTAGGTACCTACTATACTTAATGTATCCATTCTGTTGCTCTGTGCAAGTATAAAATATCGATTATCATTTTATTTTTATTACGTAGTACATCCATGCATAGACATGTATTTATAATTCACACATGCACATACTTTACATGTACCTATGCTTAAATAACATGACCTTCAAAGTGAGGAGGTTATCAATTCGTCACGACATATTAAAGGTATTGCAATTAATTCGTTCGCAGAAACATTGCCGATGATTTCCCCTCTCACTTCATACCTACTGGCTACTACCGCGACCCGCGCTCGTCTGTTATAGGTGGGTATGAGTTCAATCAACGAAGACGCGCTCTACTCTTCTTTCAGTCTTTATTTACGTATCGCATGAAACATAAAATATAATATATAAGCGATTGCGAAGAAGTGGAGCGCGTCTTCACTCTTCGTGGATTGAACTACCTGGGTATATCAGACGAGCGCGGGTCGCGGGAATACCTACTACTCTAGAGAGTATATCTAGTTACCTACCGGCTACCATGTACATGAGTAGTTTCATCAAAATCGGCTCGTCGTTCGATTATCTATTGGGTTTGACCACAGAGGTTTGACGAACGAAGGATACAATTTCACTGCGTAATAGTCTATCTGTGGCAAAATAAATGGACTGGCACCATCTACAAAATTAGCGTGAATTTGGAATGACGTGACGATTTTTGATCAGTCAAGTGGCGTATAAGATGACGACACCTAACTCAGTATAATATTATGAACTTTCGGCGTCAAATCTTGGCGCTCATAATGGGGCCGCATGTCTATAAATAGGCTAGAATGAATGAATTGGGCACCTCCATAAGTCCATACTCCATAAAGTCTTTTCAACGAAACGCGAGACCAGACGTAAACAAAAGCCGATCATTTAGTAGTAGCGACGACGGAACAAACAAAATATGACTATCTCTTTCTATCTTGTTTGTTTGCTATCTGCCGCACCGCTCACGACTTTCGCTTTCAAGGTCAAAGCATGTCATGGGGGTTATCGTAAACATTTGGATAATATTTTATATTTTATTTTGTTCCCCTAATCATAAACCTAGAATAAATATTTTAATTGACGCGTGATATTGACGTGTCACTTGTCTCAACATTCGAAGCGATTGTATAGAATAGCGTCCATTCGCGTGGATGGCGTGGCGCTGCATGACCTGACGTGCCACTCAGCGTGCTTCTAGTGAGGCACTGAAGTGGCGCGTAACACGAAACTTTCACTTATGTTAAATCTAGTTTCAAGATATCATTAAAAAAATTCAAACAATACGATATTATTGTCAAAACATAAATTTATTTTAAATTTGAAAAATTAGTATACGTTAAAAAGGTTGCGCAACCCTGCTTAAGCGAATGACCTGGCAGTCGGTTTGTTTACGTCTGGTATCGCTCGAGATTGAATAGACTTTAGCTGTGTTATCTCATGGATCTGTAGTCATCGCATAGAGATAAGAGAACTAAGGAGGCACCCCATTCATTCTTTTAGCTTTGCGTGACAAGCGAAGCCATGTTGAGTGCCAAGATTTGCTGTAAAAAATAGTCACGTTTGTATGTATTGTCATAGACGTAGTATATCATTATTCATTATAACTAGACTTTCCACGGTCCACCACACAGAGAAAAGAAGACCATAGAGAGAGTATGTGGGCGTTACCCGCGTCGCCACTAGTAGTAAAAAGTGATCGATCATACTTGCTTCACATATACACTCAGTCGCTGTCAACAATGCATACAATATAGAACAACATTAAAAATATTATAATGCCTCAACGCTTTATATTAGTGTGTAAAAATCGTAGCAAGACCCAAAATCGTTTAGTTGGAGGGATAAAATACCATCTGTACCTTAAATTTTACTAGTTTTAAGTATAAATACGTGAAAAATGTGCTAAATTTCTATTGTGCTTCAAGACATTTTAAAGTGATCCTTAAAGTAAAAACCTGACGGTTGATTTCACATTTACTTATAATTTTCTTCTAGAACGTTGTCATTCAACTTTTGCTATCCAGCCAGTACTGTATGATGTAACATATCGATAAAATATTATCGACTTATTAATACGTTCCGCGTATACCTACTGTTCGGATTTTCGTACGCTTATCAATATAAGGAAAAAATGTTTTTCTTCACTACGGGAATATTCTGTCATTTATTTAAGAATTAAAGATTTCTATTTAAGTTTTCCTAGGGAGCCATTAGTAAAAGAAAAATGGATCAAAGCTACTGGAAGGCTTAATTGGTTCCCTTCAAAAGCAAAGTACGATTTGCTCCAATCATTTTTTGGAAGAAGATTTTATTGTTAAGGAAAGTGGTAATAAGTATGTATATTAAAACTGGAGCAGAACCACGTAAAATATTTAATTCATCGTGCACTGGTACGTTTACACACATCAAATATATCAGTCACATCTAAGTAATTTGCTCGCAAAAACATATGAAACATATAGAAAGCATGACATTACCATGATCAGCCTTTAGACGTCCACTGCTGGTTCTAGGTGACGGCTTTTCTAAACTTACATCTCCACCTACGGGATATCTCTTGCCACTAGCAACTATCTTCAGATCGCTAGTTCTGTAGCCTGTCGTACGATATCCAAGTTCCTGTTGTGCCGTACACGGTCTTTACTTCAACATAAACTTACGTATGCCCTATCGGCCGTCAGTCCTCTGATAATTTTATTAAGTATGTGTTGCCCACTGCTACTTCAGCTAGCTATTGGGCTACAATCACTTCGATTTAATTTCGTAGATTCCTCCTAAATATAATTACTTCTTAATATTTGCTTTCGATAATTGTTACAACTAATTACATATTGTACGTAGGTCGGAGTCTCCAAAAATGAAAGAGATGTACCTATAAAGGATATTTGAATTTTACTTTCCCCCATAAGTTATGGGTCATAACCATAATATGTATTTAAACAAAGTTTTGTATGTAGCAACTTATGATAAGAAAGTTGGCACAAAGTGGATAAAATAGCTTCTTCTTTTCCTGCAATAGTTCTCCGACTGAATGACCTACAATTGTTGTTTTATGATATTTTATGTGAATTTGATAAATCTTGGGAGAAATTAATTAAACTTGAATTGTATTTTTAGATAATAATATAATATTGCTTTTTATTTCAGCTTTATCGATAAGTTTACGAGTCACGGTTAAGATGCATCACTAAACTTTGACAGTTATCAAATATTGAAGTTTATTCTTTGTTATTGAAATTTTAATCTAAATCCATAAAAACAGGGTTCCTAGAAAAATCTTTAAAATACGAATCAACTAGCGCCGGTGCGGGCAATAGCGGAACTTTAAGTATATTTGAAGTAAGTTTTTGTAATATAAATTTTATAGCTGTGTTAATAAGGTTGACTTTAATGGAAATATATTTTGAAAATCACGTCATATTTTTGACCAATCTTAAATGAAGGATTATAGTGTGCGTGATTTGTGAATATGTGAGTTTAGCGACACTGGTTTCCTAAGAAAAACGTCATCATAGTAAGTCTATTAGTCAATATAAAAACTCTTTCGCTAGTCTGTGGTCCACCATGACGAATAAACCGGTCCGAGCGAGAGGGCACTGCAGGTACTGCGTCCCTTGCTTATTTAAGGTGACTATGATAAAACGGAACACAGGACAAATTCCTATGACGAAAACATTTACATTTCAATAATTATAAATGTAGTTTTAAAAATAAGAAACAATACATTATAAAACGAAACTAAGAAATGTAATTAAATTTAAATAAGTAACTAAGAATGAATGCAGCTACATATAAAAATTTAGTGTAGCTAGTGGCTAGGGTACCCATTTTGCTGGCAGCATTCCCGCGTTAAATTGAAATTCGTTGCGTGAGAAAATATTAAAATCAAAAACCAAAAAAAATAAAAAAAATATATTAATTTAAAAAAAGTAATGTTCAAGCATGAAAAAAATCACGACCATTGCAAAAGAAAGATGTCTGTACGTAAGATTTAATTTTCGAATCATAATGACAACCTCTGAGAGTACGCATAATATTTTTAACACAAACCATCTCTAGATAACAACAAACTCAGTAAAAAAAATGGTCAAGTACGTGTGTGCCTCGCGCACTGAGTGTTCCATACTATCAAGACCAATTTTCAATAATATTAAAGTAAATTAACCACCCCAAACTCATCAAATAAAAAAAAATCACGTTTGTTGTATGGGAGCCTCCTTAAATATTTTTTTTCTATTTTTAAGTATTTTTTGTAATAGCGGCAACAGAAATACATCATCTGTGAAATAATCTGACACTACTGTAAGTAACTAATTTGTTTTTTACTACAATATTATTTTAGATAGTATGTTATTTGAATTATACGTCAGATACAGTATATTTAATCTGTGATGTGTATGTGTGTCATGGTTACGTCAGTTAATAATTATTGTCAGTTGGTGACATGTGGATAGCAAGATTTTTTTATTTTTAACGTAGGTAGGTATTTATTCCACAAAAAAATTATTTTGCATCTCCGGAGAAAAATGTATACGCCTCGTAATACTGTATGTTCTTAATCGTTACTTCGCATCAAGGCGACCGATTTCAAAACCGTTAGCCATTAATTTTTATCAGTAGGTTTTTAACGGTAGGTTATGTTCATTCATTTTTGCTCTCTCAAATCTTTAATGACTAACCACGAACTACTTACTACATCGATAATATTTCCATATCGATAGATAGTTAGACCAGCCCTTCTGATCAGCTGTCTGGTGCCTATCTGTGATTGGCCGATGGCTCTGATTGGCTATTTCAATTCGACACAAGATGGCGGATATACCCACCCAATAAGACTGACAATTTCCAGCTGTCCTTATATTTACTTTGTCTTTGGATGTCATTGATCGCTCATTTGACATTTTATATATCGCATTTTCGTCAACAAAAACAAAGAAATTTTATAAAACATACCTACGTTAGTGAGTTTTACTGCAAATTACTTCTTTTCTCTTTTTCTGATTGCATTTGATATTAACAACAAAAATGGTGGAGGAAGACGAGTATGCTTGTGTCAACAGAGCACAGTTGAAGATCAAGGACAATTCTGGAATCAAAAAGAAAAAGAAGAAGAAGGCCCACAAAGAAACAGAGAAAATAATCGAGAATGAAGTGAAGCAACAAATCAAACAACAGGCCAATACGGATACCAAGACGAAGGCAGAGTTAGCATTCCTGAAGATGCAGGAGAAAATGGTAACGTTGCAGCATAATTAACCAAAAATGTTATTTTTTTTTAAATAAGCAGTGATAGGTACGATTGTAGTAGCCAATCTTGCCTACCTGGAGTTTGAAGTTTCAATCCCAAACACAACTCCTGACTTGACATCAGACAGTGAAAGTTACTAATGCTTATTTCATTGACTTGTGGATTTATGGCTTATTAATATGGTGATGACAAATTAATGTTTCCTATCCATGTAGAGTAACCTTTACAATTCATTCTTGATTATTTCTTTTATTTCATTTATTAAAAAGTAACATGCTCAGTAAAGTTTAGCCTGCAGCACCCATGTGAATTTTTCACAAATCCTGTGAGAACTGGATTTTCCTGTCATAAAAATAGTCATGTGCTAATTTTAATAAGCTAAATTTCCTGATGTGGATTTACCGGAAAATTCCTAAAAACAAATTGAACAGTTTCACATCTAAAATTAGGTACTAGAGTAAGTAGGGAAAGAAATCAGTTCTCAGAACTGATGTCCACCATTAGGCGCAGGAAAGTTGCTTTCTTTGGCCACCTACAAGGAAAAGACCACTTTTCCTTCTCAAGAAATGGTCGGAAAATATTAAGGGATGGACTGGACTTAGTTGCCCAGATTTTTGGCAGGCTTTTTGATAGTTAACCACCAAACTTCAATTTGGTTTGAACAAGATTGATTGCAATGATGATGCAATTTCACCCAATTCAGTTTAGGTTTAGTGTGATTGACTAACAAAATAATATATCCAAATTCTCATATTTATAATATTAATAGGATATAGGAGTTATCAGAATGTAATTTGGGACATAACTTTTTTCCCCCGTTTCTTCCAGAAAAAACAAAGGATCCAACAAAAGGCAGAAATGACACACAAGCAGCGAGTAGAGAAGTTCAACCAACACCTGGACAGCCTTACGGAGCACTTTGATATACCTAAAGTATCATGGACTAAATAAATTAAAACTCATATTCTTTATAGTTCAACCTGTAATAAGTTTATTGTAAGATAAAATTGGTACTAATAATAATATTTTCAATTAAATGAAAAATACTCAAAAATTCTTGTCATTATTATTTGTTTTTGGAGAGATGATTGAAAGGATAAATAGGATGGATATCTTTATTTTGGGTTGAATACGGAGTAGCCATGAACGGGTGAGACAACCTCAGTGACATTATCAAAATCAGTTCAGTACTGTACTATTTACTGTCCTAAAATGTATTGTGTATTGAGGTAGGTACTATAATATGTAATTGAAGAAAACAGCCCTTTTGATTGGCAAATATTTTAATTGCATGAAATTAAGAATTTCATTGGACGGAGTCATTTATCAAATCAAAAATAATTATTAACATTGCAAAATGTGTTAAAAAAAGTAAACAAAAGTTAAAACAAATATAATATTAAAAAATTGTAAATAGTTTGATTTGTAAAATAATTCACTGGACGGATTCAGTTATCAAATCATAAAACAAACTGTAAATTATAAATTAGTACTTATAAATAATTCTTATACCCTATAATTAAGGCACATTCACATCAGTGTATATCTTTTTTTTTATTAGCCTAGCATAAAACAAAATTTGTTTTACTTTCTAATAATAATTGGGCTAATGTAACTTATGCAAAAGTATTTTTTTTATTTGAGATTCGATTACAAATAAATACTATTTTATAGACATAGAATTAATTGAAGTCAGACTAAGTACAGTATTTCTAATCTGAGACTTACCACTATGTTGACTACAGTCTTACTACTGTTCTGTAATGACTATCTTACCTTATGTTATAACTATTAGATATTTTGATAATGTTTATGGTTTTTAGTTACTGACAAGTTATTTTCTTTTTAATTTCCACTTATAAATGAAAATTAAATTATATAGTGTTTGAATTTTCTCCTTAATACTATATTTCCATATACTTATTCTGACAGGCTGCATTTTTCTAAACATACTGCAAAATATGCAGCCTATTAAATCTTGAACAACGTTAATAAAAGTCAGTTATTATCGATTTTTCGGCTTGAAAATTACACCCACCTAAGGTCCACTTGAAACTGCAGGTTAAATATTTACATTTTAAACCAGTCAACACAATTTCACCCTAGTGTTTTAACTCTGAGCTAACACACTAAACCAGGTAGGAGCAAGCGGGAGTTAACTTAACGGAAATTTTGAACAAGCTGCTATTTCTATTTAGAATCTAGAATTTCTCGATATTTTGACATCATTCAAATTTTTTAATACAAATAGCTCATAAATAGCTAGCTCATTGTCACTAGGCGAGCAGTCATTTGCATTCCTACACTAATATTATAAAGACATAAAAATAGTTTACATGTAAATAACAATATAATCTTGATCCGATTTTAAAAATTTGCTGATAGAAAGATCACTGAAACCTACAATATTCTTGTCTAACGCAGCAAAAAAAACTATGAAATGTATAAAGTTGCAATCTGACTACTCAATACTCATCACTGTAAAAGAAACCTAAACAGAACTACTAAAAGAACTGGTATAAGTACTTCCATCCTGCTTGCACTATTATTTCTCCAGAATGAGTAAGTGAAAGAGAAGACCTTTATAAAGTTCTCTTTCGTCGACCAGGGGTCTGTACCGTCGTCGAAGTGCATCGGGCACTGATCCCTCTCTCTCTCGTACTCTTCCATCTCTATGGCGACTGCGGCGCCCTCTGTGTAGTTCCATGACGTCACATCTTGCTTCAAATCGCAGTATGGCCCCAACGCTTGCGACATGAGCACCCTGAAATATTCATTGTTCATCAGAAGCAATTAAAAACAAGGTAACGTCATTGTGAGAAACAAAAAAGGGTTCCATTTTTATCTTTTGAGATATGGAACCCTAAAATTGAAAAGAGGAGTATCCGTGAAACTGTTTATACAAGCTGACCAGGCAAACGTTGTTTTGCCATTTGGGATATGAAAAAATAGCTTACAGACTATTCTCTGACCTACCGAATGTAGACAAATGTTCTGGGGAGAAGTACAGGATAATATTTCTTTTTCGATGTGAATGGGATATCTGTCAACGTTTTCATCACAATTAATATAATTTAATACACTCGCCGGCATATTTAGCGGAACATAAAAAAAAGGTTTGATATCAGTATCATATAAAGTTGCTGGCTGGTTTATACGTTATTTAATTTAAAAAGAAATATTTTCAAATTAAGAAAACAACTGAACATCACATTTTATGCAATTGTTTTAATTTTATTCAAATACACCTTATCTGGAGCGAACTTCGAGTATTTCTTCCTTCTGAGTTTGATTTAAAATTTCATTGAAATACTGTTTTTTGCCTGACTTAGCCCCAACGGAGATTGCCAGGGCACTCGAAATGCGAAGAAATGGTCAAACCTACAGAGTGATATCCAGAGATCTTCGTTGACCAGTTTCAACGATCCATCGCAGTATCCAACGGTTCAGGGAGACCGGTACTTATGTGAGAAGAGCAGGACAAGGCAGAAAAAGACGCACTTCGAGTAGGGATGATCGTTTCATTCGGCTTCGTGTACATAGGAACCCCCGTTTGACGGCCGTCCAAGCCCGACATGAGTTAGAAGCAGTGCGGGGTGTAACCGTAAGTGAGCGTACGGTACGAAAAAGGCTCGAAGAAGCTGGTTTGGGTTCATTTGTGCCCGCCAAGGCTCCAAGGCTCGAGGTAAATCATCGTAGAAACAGGTTAACTTTTGCTCAGGAACATCGACTTTGGAACGCGGACCAATGGAGTAAGGTATTGTTTAGTGATGAGTGCAGAATTCTCTTAAATCAAATTGACGGCAGGCAAAGAATATACAGACGCAAAGGAGAACGATACATTCAGACAAATTTTGAAACTACAGTTGCATACGGTGGTGGATCAATAATGGTTTGGGCGGGCATTTGTTTGGGAGCTCTCACAGACTTGGTAGTGATTGACAGAGGGAGTCTGACTGCAGACCGCTATATCAGAGAAGTTTTAGAAGAAAATGTCGTACCGTTTGCCCCATATATCGGTGACGATTTTGTTTTTATGCAGGATAATGCTCTGCCGCATACCGCTCGGGTAACTCAAGCTTATCTTAATGATATGAATATCACTGTTATGGAGTGGCCGGCGAGATCACCGGATATGAACCCAATAGAGCACGTTTGGGACTTGCTGAAAAGAAAAGTTAAGTCCAGAATTCCAGCTCCTGCCAACGTGGGAGAACTGCGAATCGCCGTAGTTGAGGAATGGCGGAGACTATCCCAGGAGACCATCGATAACATCATTCTCAGTATGCCTAGACGGGTTAAAACTTTAATAAGAGCACGTGGAGGAAATACGCGATATTAATCACCATTTTTCTAATTTAATTAATTGTAATTTTAATATTAAATTTCACTTTTCCGGGTTACATGAAAAGTTAAAAAATGTACCATTTTTCACAAAAAGCCTTTACTCGCAAAATCTGTTCTTAATGTGATCTCATTTTAAGTAAAAACAAATGAAACTTTAAATAACAAAAGAAGTGTAGTAAGTAGATTTTAAAATAAAACCATATTTTTTTAATTATGGACCTTTTTTTTATGTTCCGCTAAATATGCCGGTGAGTTTATAATATAGTGACAACATCACATACATTGCTCCGATCCCTTAGTAAGTAGCTTATGTACTTGTGTTAAGGAAATCAGAAACAACGAAAGTACCACAACACCCAGACCCGAGACAATGAAGATGACAAGAAAACTTATTTTTCTACATTGCCCCGACCGGGGATCGAACCCGGAACCTCAGAGATGGCGGCGCCTTGAAAACCGGCACGCTAACCACTCAACCACGGAGATCGTCATATAAAATTAGTCAAGTAGCACGTAAGATCATCTTAAAAAGCCGTTGGCGACCATAAGTACCTGTTCAGATCAGCCCTCTGGTACACCCAGCATCTGTATTTGGAGAATGGGTCCAATTCATCATACGTGATGAGGTAAGACTTGAGGTTCTCCTTCCAGAATCCAATACATTTCATCCTGTAATCTGGATCACTGTAGATGTCCACTGGCCTGCCCAGGTGGTCCACAGACAGACAATAGTTCTCCTTTATTTGTATTGTTTTCTGATCTAAATCGCACACTGGAAAGCAAAAAAATATTGACAAAATAGTGGTACTTCATTCATATTTAATACTATAAAATCTCTACGAGCATGATTGTTTTCACACAAAAGTGAAATCAAAAGAAGAAGAGAAACTTTTACTCAATTTCACTATAGTTACTATGGTACATTTTGATCTATGAAGAGAAAGTCATATGCACATCTTTCGAAATTAAAAAAAGTCAAGACCCACAACAACATCTTAATTAGAAGCCAGGCCAATGGACTATAATAACATTGAGTTTTACTTTCTACATAAAATTTTCTATCCCATCAAACATTGTTCTGCCATATAAATCACATTTCACTTAGAATTAATATGAAAAATAATATTATTGACGTCTTATTCTCAGACCAACTACGACGACAAATACTTATACCGAAAAAAAATTATATTACAAATATTGTGTAAGTTTTTTAATACCTGAGAAATCACTAATATTCCATTTACAGTACAAATTAGGTCGGGGGCTCAGTGTTACACCGCCAAGGATCCTAGTTTCGAATCGCACATCTCCTCTCTGTGTAAAGTTGAACTTTCCAGCGACAGGGCATCGGATGGGCGAGGGGTCTTTCTTGAGGAATATGTCGTAGCGCCACTGCTGCTTGTTGGGGAACTGCACCCATGAACACACCGTGTGGAAGTTGCTCTGAATCATGGCCAGGCCTTTGCGGAATCTGGAACGTTTTATTTCATTATGGATGTGACATCAGTTGGCGCGCCATCATGCCAAAGACAAGACATGATTCGCGTTAAAACTAAAATAAAGATCATAAGAAACAGGGTTGCTGATATTTTTTTTTTATTAAAAATGTAATAATACAATCTATTGTTATTCTTATTATGTACAGATTTCGTCCATGTGGACTGGTGCTAAGAATACTGGCTGCATTTTCGTGCTGAACAGAAATGAACCCACCCTTCTGTCACCACATGAGGCAAGAAAAGGAAATTATAAATTCTTCGTTTTTCAATTTTTAACCTACTTCAAAAAAATGAGGAGGTTCTCAATTCGTCGGAATCTTTTTACCTTATAACATTGTGGTGTTGCGGCACGAAATCAAAACAGACATAGTCTTTTTGACAACCGTCAACTGTAAGGCGGGCCATCATCACTCTTGAATCACGCTGTTCCCTGAAAAGCGAACAATATAATATAAATACTGCTCAATCTTAACTCCTAAGACCCAACGATAAACTCATGGCGAAAACACTACCAATCAGCATCCAGCGCAGCGAAATAAGTCACTCACTTCTAACCAACTTTTAATACTTGTATGAAAATTCGGTCCGACTAGCTTCCGACTCCTTCGCGGGTCGGCGTGAACACTCTTTTTAAGAAGGACTTCGAATGAGTCCGAAACTAGTCGTCTGACTAGTTTCGGACTCATTTCAAGTCCTTGACTTTCGGGTGAGTTAGACCGTTTATTTTTCCTATGTGTTCTACTATTTGTTTTTACTATAATACGTTATAGCCTAACATGGGTCCACTCTGATTAGACTCTGAATAGATTGATCTTTATTACCTGCACACATAAATGGTGCGTCTGTAGCGGCCCTCGTCGGGGTAGTAGGTCTCGATGATGTGCGTCTCGTTTATGAACACATCGGCGTCGATGTTAGCCGTGTTGATCCACTCGCCGGAGAAGTTCTGCGGCAGGCGACATCCCGGCTCCACCACTTCAGCCTATTACAAATAAGTTTTTATTATGTCTTGAACATAGATATCCATAGTTCATTGCAGCCAGTGGACATTCACTGCTGGACAAAGGCCTCCTGTAATGATTTCTAGCCCACATGGTCCTACACCACTTACGTATCCAGCGCCTTCCTGCGACTCGCTTAAAGTCGTCAGTCCATCTGGTTGGAGGTCGCCATTCCAGCACTTTGGCTCCCCAAAGTACCTCAGTTCTACAAGCTATGTGTCTCACACATTGCCACTTCAGCTTCGCAATATGTTGAGCTATGTCAGTGATTCTGGTTCTTCTACAGATCTCCTCATTTCTGATTTGATCACATAGAGAAACAAGCATAGCTCTCTCCATCACCCACTGAGTGACTCTGAGCCTTCTAAGTCTTGCACATATGTCATTACCCACAGGCACCAATAGCAAAACACTTTTTTATTTCTTCCGTAGGAGGAAAATCTCATGTCTGTCTCTTAAAATACCCAAATTCTCTGACAGAGGTTGTATACCCAGCAACTTTTTCAGCAAGTTCTTTGATTTCTCTGAAATGTAATTATAACATATTAGTCACATACCTTTACAGGGGTGACTCGGTATCTCTCTGGACTCTTTTCCACAGTCTTCAATGTGTTACACTGAGGCGTGATGGAGGCACCAATGTAAAGATCATCATCTCTGTTCTTGAGGAAGCACCTGTACCGCTCGTCCTTACGTGATTCCTTTGTGTTTGCCACCGCAAAGAAGTGGTTTTTGTTGACAAACCAATGTCCTGCAAATACAATTTTGCTATTATAAAAATGGGAAATGCTTTCCAAAAAACCCACTTCAAATGCCACTACAAAGAGTGAAATAATTTTTATTTAAATTTCAGGTACCTACACCAATTCGAAGTCGGGCAATGTTTCATACAATCCCTAATAGTCCTCCTTACTTACTTGATGTGCAAAGAAATGACGAAGTCATAGACAATCGCCCGACTTCGAATTGGTGTAGGTACCTAAAATTTAAATAAAAATTATTTCACTCAGTGGCATTTGAAGTTGGTTTTTTGGAAAGCATTTCCCATTTTTATTTTATACTTTTTAGTGGAAAACAATAAAATGCACAAGGCGTTGTAAAAATATCCAAATTGCTTGAGGTGTGTTCATAAAATCTGAAGAGATACCTCAAATTCACCAAGATCCCATCATCAGACCCTAACTTGATGACTTTAGTCATCAAATCAGTATCTGCTAGCAAATGCCTGGTGCATTAAATAACTATAAAAAATACCCAACTCGCTTCAAGTATACTAGCAAAATTTGAAGAGTTCCCTCGATTTCACCAAGATCCCATCATCAGACCCTGACTTGATGGCTTTAGTCATCAAATCCGTATCTGCTAGCATATGCACCAGTAACTATAAAAAATACCCAACTCGCTTTAAGTATACTAGCAAAATTTGAAGAGTTCCCTCGATTTCACCAAGATCCCATGATCAGATCCTGACCTGATGACCATAGAACAACTTGGAAAATATGACTCTTTCTAATAATACTCAAATAGTTTCATGTGTCCATATAAAATTTGAAGAGTTCCCTCGATTTCTCCAGGATCCCATCATCAGATCCTGACCTGATTAAAATGGGACCATATGGAAACAAAACCCTCTTAAACAAAAAAGGAATTTTTCAAATCGGTCCACGCGTCTTCGAGTAATCGGTGAACATACATAGATAAAAAAAAAAAAAAGATTCTGACGAATTGAGAACCTCCTCCTTTTTTTGAAGTGAAATGAAAATTACGTAGGGGCGTTGTACATTTTTGAGGTGGGAAAAACCATTGAAATTGCAATAGTGTCGCTACACACTCTGTACTGTTTAGTAAACTTTCTTTAAGTGTCATGGTCAATGGGCATTATTGACATGGTAAAAGCCATTAACTGGTTACTGTAACCGACACCTCTAACTGTTACTGACACTTATTTTTAATCAAATATTCACTTGTGTTGTCATGTCTTGGTTTTTGTTTTGGTTATCCCTAATGTAGATCTGTAAAGATAAATAAAAATTTCATAATGCATATGATTTTTAAAAATTATGTGCAACATTATCCTTACCAAGGCAGCTATATTCTACCACACCATCAAAAGTTCCCGACATGCCGGGACAGCTTCTATAAGTTATGTTGAACTTCTGGTTGGTGATCAAGAACTGTGTACCCGCCGTTTGACAAGACTTTA
Organism: Coenonympha glycerion; assembly: GCA_963855885.1. NCBI lineage: Eukaryota > Metazoa > Arthropoda > Insecta > Lepidoptera > Nymphalidae > Coenonympha > Coenonympha glycerion. Next base: position 12,264,785 of record OY979633.1, on the reverse strand, counting down.
TTTGTGCTTCTGGGTGGTTGCATTCACCTGTGAATCTATATCGATTCTGATAGGCAAACTGCCACACTCCTTCCAACGATGATCGGCAATTCACCTTTAATACAGAAAGATTACGGTTAGGTTATTGTACTAAATGTACTAGTGTACTTATACTCGTTTTCACCAACATTTTAAGAGTCACCTAAGCCCTAAGGTGACAGTTGTTGTAGGCGAAAACTGTCACCTATCGGCTTAAGCATTTGATTTAGGCGTTTCCTATGTTTAGTGAAAACTGCTGTTAATGTTACATCTTATATGGTAGTCTATCAAAAATACTGGAATGAAGTTACAGACACTGAGAGTGTATGAAAATCATTTTAATAGTCATTTATAATATTAGTTTGTTGCTGATTATTATATATTATACAATAATCAGCAACAAACGCTGCCAATTGGCTGAGCTTGCTTTTCGTGTTTTATCAGCAATCCAGGACAGGGATTCAAACAAAAATAATTATGGTCAGCAAAAAATGCTATTTGTTTGGCTGAGCTCAAGCTCAGTTCAGACTAGGGGTTTAAACTACTGACTAATGAATATAAAATTGAGGTCTAGTCATCACTGCTATTATTCATAATAAAACCAATAACTGTATATACTCACTGGGACAGAGTTTTCAGAGAACATTGTGATAAGATTCTGGTCTGGATTAAGGCCCCTACACACTCTCTCAACAGTAGGCTCTTCATCTGCACCCAAGTCCACACAGGGTGTTTCAATCTTCTCCAACACGTTGACTGTGCGCACTATCAGCTTCACACAGTAATAGCAGTTGGTGTATTTGAACACCATTGTGTAGTTCACATGGTAATCTGCTTTTATGTTCACACATACACCCCTATGCACATTGGAAAATATTAAATGGAAATCAATATGGGAGTAGATTAATTAATAAATTAAAGTTGTTAGTTACAAGTTTTATTTTGAATGGAAGCAGGCGTTATTTTGCGGAAATCCATAATTAGCAGGACAGATTAATTTGTTTTGCTATAATCCGCTACTTGAAAAGATTCTGTATGGTACAATATGCAGGAACACTACCCACATGAAACACCACACACAATTTTCTAGCACTTTCTTCAACGCACAATTTGTCCCGACACCGGGACATCCTCAGGAGATGTTGAATTCACAATCCTTTCAAGTAGCAGATTATAGCAAAACAAATAAATCTGTCCTGCTAAGTTTTATTTTATTAATACTAGGCCCACTCCTGGTCACTCTTCTCACATAAAATGAGAGAAGTTCTGGGGCGAATAACAAACTGTTTCTGAGGGATCTTCGCAGTGTCTGTAATACCTTATCATTCCTTAATAGTACAGATTTTTTGCACCAATTACAAAATATTTGTTGGATCTTCACTGTAGGGATTGAGATTGATAATGATGATAATCTTACCATCGCTGTAAACTGTAACTATGAATAATGAATAATTGTATGAATAAACAAACTTACTTAGAAGTCATCTCACTGGCGTTGATATCAGTTATCGTTTGTTGTCCATTTTCAAAAGAGAACCACGTATTCCTCAGCACTATTGGAATAGTGCATTCTGCCGAGACTGAAGCTGCAAAGTGCAATTCAATGGGTAAGAAATGGTAAAAGCGGTTTGGGCGTATCCAGTGACTAAGAGTTTCGTATAAAATCTTTGTTGGAGGCGTAGAACTTACCGGCGTAACATAATAATGTTATGGAGATAAATATGTGTGACAACAAGCCCATGTTATTTGTTCATTTAGTAATTGATTAGAAACAAAATACAATGATACAAAATACAAATACAAATTCAACAACACTTCAACAATCAACTGTAAACTTTTTGAAGTTTCAATGCACAGACCGAACTATAGTCGGCGCGGCGAACCTTGATCCCTATGACAGTTCGTGTTAGTGATGGGTCGTGTCTTTGGTCGTGTCGATATTTTTTTTAGACTATAGCGTGGCTTGCATTCAGCCACGTTGGTAAATATGTTTTAGAAAATATTATAATGTGCATTTTTAACGTCCATTATGTTGTTGTTGTATTAATTTAAGATTTTTGGCATAGATTAAGTAGGTAAGTAAAACGAAAGTTTCCAACCTTGTTATTTTCTAATAATGTTTAACCCGGTAAACACGTTTTTGCTATATAAGTATATTTTTATCATGAAAATGAATGTTCCCCATTTATTTATTTTGTCTGAAAAAAAATTGTTACTGTAGGTTATAATATTATAGGATATTTTTAGATATAGCCACACTATTTGGTCGGGCAATACGACGCGACGCGCGCGATCGCTCGGCGGCCGGCGCCCGGCGCTCGCTTCTTCAGTACGAGTGCTAACGCCTTGTATGTAACCACGCCACGTGTTTTTTGTTATCGGATTGTTACTTGTTATTACTGTTTTCTTGTTATTACTGTTTTTTTTGTTTTTGTTTTGTTTGTTAAAAAATGCCGAAAAGACTACGAAAAACTGTACTCAACAGTGAAACGCGGGAGTTTGTTGTGCGTTTGCGAGATTACTTTGCTCGTGAACAACAAAATGGTGGACCTTTGTTGCCACTTGACAACGTACGCGACCGTGATGCTGATGCTTTAGGGATTGGCAAGGCTACCGTTTCCCGAATCACTCACGAAATTGTGCACTCGTTTCCATTACCGACATTTTTTTATCGATACTTGCCGCCCTAGTCGATAAACATCACACGACGTAAGTTTTGCAGGACGTAAACATAAATTCAGATTGAGATAACTTCTTGTATATGTTAAGAATTGTTAAAATATCAACGGTATATCATTACTAATGGTATAAAGCTACGTAAAATTTATAAATGGCATTTTTAGACGCCCCCAATATGATCCCAATTTAATGGTGACGCCATTACAAAGTTATATGGTGACATTAGCTGTCAGTGTCATAGGGATCAAGGTTCGCCGCGCTGACTATATAATATACGATCAAAGGAACCGAAAGTTTCAATGTTTCAACTTTCAATTTTCAAACCACAGACCACAAAACAGCGCCCGTATTCTGTATCTCGGTGCCTATCAAAGAATGATAGCCACTGGCATATGTTTTTTATCCATTGAAAGTTTGCTATGAAATAAAAATAACATTTCCTTAGCAAAACTTCAATGGATGAAAAACATTTGCTAGTGGCTATCATTCTTTGATAGGCACCGAGTTACAGAATAGGGCTACTCAGATTTGCAAACGTCCAAATTGACTTGGTCTTGGTTTTGTTCTCTATGGTTTAGTCACAGACATGTGTTTCATTTTCATAATGTTTTACGGAAAATGTAATGGAAATCGGGCGGTGTATAAAGCACTTAATATTTTTTTATATGGTAGCACTGAAACTGCTCAAACTGTATTGATCCAGCCAATAGTTTCAGCCAAAATATTTTACTGCAGTCCCTTGTTCACCCATTCGCTAGTTCAATGGGGGATAGAAAATCCAAGGCAGACTATTGATTCCGCGGTGACATCACGTCAATCAACGTGAATCATTATTGTCAAAACATTACTGTGTACCTATTTAAAAATAATTATTTAAAAAATGTCTTCAATGGTAAGTACAATATCAACTAGGTATATAATTAAATTAAACGATAAAGCGAGTACATAAAATATAAATATGTATTTTTAATTTATCATTATTTTAGCAATTAATTAGCCTCTTGATAATGATCTTGATTTGATTTAATTTTCACTGTAGGTATGTAGTTTTCAACAAAGATCGTTGGTTTTCAATGAATCTTTGGCTTAATATTTAGTTACATTACATCATACTAATAATTAATACCATTCTATCTAAAATTCCGTTTAAAGAAAATCCCTTAAACATTTTCAGAGGCATTTTGCATGTTCAACAGTAATTCACAGTCCAAATGTCTTTTCTCTTAAACTTTATATAAATACCAACCTTTCTCTGTTTTAAAAACATTAAATTAAATATGTACAATATTTATTTTACTCCTATACTAACCATTTCCATTAGATTAAATTAGAGAATGTCACTTTTCCCAGTTCTTTAAATAATAAAAATATGTACAAATATTTTGGTATTTTACTCCCCAATTAACAATATCCATAATATAATTTAATTTTCTAATTATAGAAGGTTATGAAAGCACTTGGGGTCACAAGAGGAACAATTGAAAATCTCTCAGATTTCAGCCCAACCATTAGCTATTTACACAATCTGTAGGTTTTAATTAATGAAGTAAGAAGTAGATAAATCATAGCTATAATTTTACAGCGTATGAAGGCAGCTAAATGCCCATCAGATGAACTGGCTATCACCAACTGCGCTCTCATCAACCCAGATGACTTCCCTAGTGATGTCAAGTATGTATTGCTCAATATAGCTAAGCCGTCGTGTACTGTGACCTATAAATAGAAAACTGATCCATCATGTGCGCAGTTATAAGGGTATAATGACAGGGTTATGATTCATGCAGTTGGATAGTAACATTCGAGCTATAGTTTTTGAGAAAATTTGAGACAAACATGCCACACCTCCTTTTTTTGAAGCCAATAAAAATTTAAAATTAAGTAAGCATGCACATGGTAATGATCAATTTTCCTCACAAACCTGAATATTACATAACCACCTAAATGGAAGGTCAAGTTCTTGATCATTAGTTAGACACATGTGTGTATTAAATGGTCACTTTTGGTGGATGTACATGCTATAAGAACACATGTGGTATTTATTTTGATAGCAGTCTCAAATTACTATTGTATTTATTTTTTATACTTCCTTTTTTCTCAGGCATATTGAAGTGGCTACAGGGCCATCTCAGCACTTTATCTTCAGTATCAGATTCTACAGTGGGGTGGACAGGGGCACTGTGGGCTTTTCTGCACCCCAGCGTAAATGGGCCACACTTTCCATTGGACAAGTATGTTTGATAGAAATCAATGATATTATTTGAAAAATTTATAGAAAAATTTAAGAACATCAGTTAAATTACTTTTATTTACCTTTTTATAGCCGATAGATGTGAAGCCGTTCAAGCCACAGAATGCTGATTGCCTGTGCAGTGTCACATTGGAAGCTGATTTCATGCTCAAGAAAACGTGAGTTAAAAATATTTTAAATCAGGAATGTGTAAATATTTAATATAGTAATTAGAAATAAAACATTATATACTTGTACTTGCACTAATTGATGATGTTTTATTGAATCTTGGTTTTTTGCTTCCACCCCAACATCTATATTTTGTAAAAAAAATTCCTAGCCCCATTTTATGATAAAATTAATAAAGTTTTATGTTTTTTTTTTTCAAACTTTTGACTACTAATTTACTTTATTTTATAATTTCTAATGTTAATTTTTAGTTTTATTTTCTTATAGAAAATGAATCAAGTTGATACACAAATAGATGAGTGAAATCAGATACTCTATATGCACTGTTTTCACAGGACATCGCTGGAGCCATATGACTCAGAACAAATGGCGCGTGATTTTCTGATTCAGTTTTCCAACCAGATATTCACAGTTGGTCAACAGCTTGCTTTCTCATTCCAAGACAAGAAAGTGCTGTCTTTAATGGTTAAGAACTTAGAAGGTGACTATAACATATTTTTTTGATTTTACAGCTTTTGTGAGCACTATTATTACATCTATCAATTCTTCAGTTTGAAAGAGATCTAACTAGTGTGTTGTATCTATTTAATTTAGGAGTTTTTGCTCAACAGAATTGATACCATTGGCCTTCTTTTCAGTATGAATTACTGTTGTCTTGACCATTATATTCTGTTGTCTATAGCTGTGGATGTACAAGCATTAGCAGCTGGAGCCAATGCGGTCCCTCGGCGCGTTCGATTCGGCCGACTTTTGCCCGATGCCTGTATCCAGTTCGATAAAGCTGAGAACTCCTCGCTTAACCTTGTGGGCAAAGCTAAGGGGTAAGTATTATTTTTCTTCTTTTTCTTTAATGCCCATTATTAGGCACATTCGTTTGTTCGTTTCAGCCGTTGGACGTCCACTGCTGGACAAAGGCCTCCTGGAATGATTTTCAGCTCAAATGGTCCTGCACTACTTGCATCCAGTGACTATCCGCGACTCTTTTAATATCTAAAGTCCATCTGGTCCTAGATAGGCCATAACCTACATTTTCACACACCTTTGAGACCACTATGGAAAACTCAAGCGTGCTATGCATTATTTCTTAAAATACAGGAAACAAATACATTTCACGTGATATTACTGAAGTGAATCTTTTTACGAAAGTCAAGTGTTGTTTCCTTGTTATTGCCTCGCCTCAGCTAGTTAAGCAATAAAATAAGTAAAATACATATCCTTTGGAAACAAATTAATTGTTCTTTATGCAGGAAACAGCCTCGCCAGTCCATCATTAATCCGGATTGGGATTTCGGTAAAATGGGTATTGGTGGTCTGGACAACGAGTTCAACGCTATCTTCCGACGAGCCTTCGCGTCGAGGGTCTTCCCACCAGAAGTTGTGGAGCAGTTGGGTTAGTTGGACGAATAACAAAACTAGGCCATATATTAAACTTCTTGTCTTGTCTCAACCCATTCTTACAAGGTGGATTCTCACAACTCAATTTTGAAATAGATATGTTTTGAGCTGAAATTTTGTAGAGGTGGAATAGTTACTGTCTGTTTTGGCTTTTTCTCTTGAATGTCAAATTACTGATGACAGAGAAATACAAAACAGGCAGACAAAAAAAAACAAAAACTTATGCGATCGAGTTAACCCTCCCCGGGTTTAACTTTACCACCACTAGCTCACGTTTAAGTAGTTTAAGGCTTAATGCAATCTAACGATTTGTAAGCGATTATTTATTGTTTGTAATGTATTGATCGTATATTGTAGGTTGTAAACACGTAAAGGGCATCCTTCTATACGGGCCGCCCGGTACCGGTAAAACTCTGATGGCTCGGCAGATCGGGAATATGTTGAACGCGAGGGAGCCCAAAATCGTGAACGGTCCACAAATATTGGACAAATACGTTGGTGAGAGTGAAGCCAACATCAGACGTTTGTTCGCGGATGCCGAGGAGGAAGAGAAAAGGGTACTTAGATAGTTGAATATTTTTTTTTCCATCATTATCAATCATATCCTATTTTAAAAAGTTGGTTTCAGGGGAAAACGAGACCAAAATTCAATAGTTTTGTTCTTGTAATGGTTTTCCTCTCTCTAATCATTGTGTGTTTTTAAAATTCGATTTTCTTCATTTTTTTTCTTAGAATTTTCCAATGACGCTAACCTTCCCATGATATCTCTATAAATACGAATTTCGTGTAAGTAGGTATACTCTTAAATTTTCATAGATAGTGATGGAACATAATGCGTGTTACTTGGGGCCAAAATATTTTGTTCTCTCTGTTGACATGTGGTTTTGTTTCCAGTGCGGGCCCAACAGCGGGCTCCACATAATCATCTTCGACGAGATCGACGCCATTTGCAAGTCGCGAGGCTCCGTGGGAGGCAACACGGGCGTGCACGACACTGTCGTCAACCAGCTCTTGTCCAAAATCGATGGTAACTAAACGTTGCTTATCTATATTAGGCACTATTACTATATTATGTATTGATTAAACATATAAAGGATCAGCACTTTGTGACGTCACTCATGTATTTTTAGGTTCCGCCCTGAAGCATCATTTTTAATTTGTCAAAAGTGTAAAAAGGCGCTAATGTAAGCGACCGACAATCATGGTATGTGTGCTATCAGCGGTACCGAAATGTACGACACGCGACAGCATATTTGATAAATTGTTAGCTTCAACATACGTCACGTCTTTCCTGTCCTCTTAGCGTAGCGTAACGAATGAAAGAGAGTCATTCAGAGAAGAGAGTGAGGCAAGAAGTATCCTGTAGGTCGTTTCGGATATAACTCAAGAAGTCAGATGTATTGGAGATGTATCTGTTTTTTTCAGTAAATAGGATAAACTGTTATACAAATATTAACAGATATATATTTTAAATATTACTGGATTTATCAGCGAAAAGGCCATTGAATTCCTAGTAATGCTTTCAAACATTATTTTTGGCTTGGCTTTAAAATTATTGTGTAACCAAATAAAAAATTACCCAGCCCAATGTTACCAAGCCTCTGAAATGTTTCTGAGATTTAGTCATATGACTTATCGCGCCAAAATCTTCACAGCAAAGGGATTGATATTGCTGTGTGATAATCCAATCCTAAAAATGTATACAAAACAATTCCACTTGTAGGTGTGGACCAACTGAACAACATCCTGATCATTGGCATGACGAACAGACGCGACATGATTGACGAGGCCTTGCTCCGACCCGGCCGGTTGGAAGTGCAGATGGAAATCGGTTTGCCCGATGAGAAGGGACGAGTGCAGATCTTGAACATTCACACCAAACGTATGCGCGAGTACAAGAAGATCGCTGAGGATGTTGATTGCAAAGTAATTACACTATCGTCTAGTCTTTACAGTCTACATTCGGGTTTACAAAGTTGGTAGTCAAAGGATGGTACTATTTTAGGCCGATCAACTTACTATAGCCATCTAACTTATAGAGACAGCCATTTCCTGTGAATCTCAATTTGTGATACATGTACCATTTATTATTTTTAAATAACCATTTATTATTTTTACATCCTTATGTATGTTATAAAAATACTAAATGGTTATTTTATTCGCCTTTGCCCTTGAGCATTATGTTAAATGAATAAAGTTATTGATAGATTCGTACTTAATGTCAAAACTATTCCTAAAAAGATTTCAGAGTTAATTTTCAAGAAGATTTACACTCAGAATACCCAGTCTATTAGCGCGGCCTATCAGTCATTAATAAAACACGATCAAATTTTTTGAAACAGGCGCCATACAGCCGCCCTTTATTTTCAAAAAACATGTAACCTCTTTACATCATCGTAAGTCACAAAGAATTGCGATGATGTAAAGATTCTGATAATCCTTAACACATCAGAAAATCTGTTCAATTATTGTGGTATAAAGATAAAATGTGAGCACATACACGAAAATATTTCACAATTTTAGGCAGTCATGTTCTAAGAGGTTCTTTCATTTTCTCTCCATTATAGGAAATAGCGACAATGACAAAGAACTTCTCCGGCGCAGAGCTTGAAGGTTTGGTCCGAGCGGCTCAGTCCACCGCAATGAATAGGTTGATCAAAGCTTCAACCAAAGTGGAAGTTGACCCCGAGGCTATGGAGAAACTTATGGTGGAACGAGCAGACTTTCTCCACGCTTTGGAGAATGACATTAAACCAGTAAGTCTTTTGAGGTCTACATTGCAGGTGAAGCCGATTTTTATCACGAGTTTTATTGTTATCACTTAAATCATACTATGTATGATTTACGCTAAAAATGTCCTCTTAAATCAAAGATATTGCTCTTATTAGTACTGCAAATGATATAATCACTTGGTCTCTGTCAAATTATAAATAATAATAATAATAAAGCCCTTTTATTCCGAATTTGCTACAAGTTTAACAATACATATTTTACATTCTAATTTATTATAGTATGTCTCGCAATTCGGCGTGCCTTCTGGCATAGGCCTCCTCCAGCTCTCTCCACTGAGCTCTGTCTTCTGCAACTCTGGTCCAGTAAGGCCCAGAAAGTTTAAAGTCAAATTATAAAGCGACCTTAAAATAAACTTGATCAGCTTGAAGCTTTTCGAATTCCTTGTTTTTTCGTCTGGTCTTATTCTTAGCACTTTCTATCTACGGTATGGACCACGAGATAAAAAAGGACGACGAAGTCATAAAAAGTATACAGCTTTAGTTTCATAAAAAGCTTTGCTTGAACTGCGAAATTTAGGCCATGTCTTTAGCTTTGAATATTCATGTCACAAGTGGAAGCCTAAGCAATTTTCTTTATAGGCGTTCGGTACAGCAGCAGAAGCCCTGGAGAATTTCCTAACACGCGGCATCATCAACTGGGGCGCTCCAGTCACGTCCCTCCTCGAAGACGGCCAACTGTATATCCAGCAGGCCAGGGCTACTGAGGCTAGTGGTAAGGAAGGCATTAAACTCCTAAAGACGAAAGCGTAACTCTTGTACTGCTTTTATTTTGGTCCTACTAATTAATAACCAAGTATTAATTGTGAAAACTCTCAAGGTCGGGGTTGCATCAATGTTATTTAATAACATGACTACTTGTCTGAGCTTTTGGAAGAAAGCATCATGGATTGCAAATTTGCAACGATAAAATGGCTTTCGAGAACGCTGCTCTACTAGACGTACGTTTACGTCCCTTACATTAAATTTATTTCTAAGAATTCCTGCAAGTTTTGTTTTTGAATCAATATTTATGCTACTTTTACAGGAATTATTTCTTATTCTCGTGATCGACCCCTTAGTTATCTGGTTGTCTCAATCGTTTTTTTCGGGTCCGATCTGTGTATTGGACTCCTCTCAAAATTATAGGAATTTGGATTCAGCCTTACTCAGCAGACTAACCTCAAGATATGGGACATACGAGCGATTTACGTAAACCTTTTCCATACAAGCAGACAGTAGCGCCAACTGACAAAATTCTATAGGTGGCCGGTGAACGAACTACAGCGTGTCCTTTTACTGTTGGTATTATTGGCACCGATAAACTGGCGACATTTTTTCGCGTGGTCCGCCCTGTCCAGTAGATGTCAATTACCTTCACACATCTTTGAGCATAATGCATCAAACTCACAAGAACATGAGTTCACCTTCATCCTTAACAAATAGACATTTTATAGTATCAAGCACAAATTGTCACACTGCACACACAGGTTTAGTGTCCGTACTCCTCGAGGGGCCACCGAACAGCGGCAAAACTGCTCTAGCGGCCAAGCTGGCAAAACTGTCGGACTTCCCCTTCGTGAAGGTGTGCTCGCCGGAAGACATGATCGGCTTTACGGAGTCTGCCAAGTGCTTGCAGATCCGGAAGGTGAGAATATTTCAGATAACTAACTGCAGTACTGCTGACGAGTATCTATCCATTCGCTGATACCAAATATTGAATTTTTCGCAGCGGACATCAGTTTGGTTGCTATCTTTACTCAGCTCCAGTCATTTGTGCCAATTTTAAAGCGGTACCTAAGATTGATTTACGCGAGAACAGTTTCTTACCTGTTCCATTAAATCCAAGTTCCATACAATTGAAATAATAAATAACTTGTAAGTTGTATCGTCTGAACTCTGAATAATAATAGGTAATGCTCAATCAAAATCGCTTGTATGAAGTTGCATACAATTCTTGTAAAAGCAAACAATTCTGCGTTTGCTTTTTGATAATGTCGAAATTGACCTTTACATGGTGCAGGCCACAGACCAAGTAATAACTTTATATTCAGGCTGTTAACTAGTTGCTTATGTCTACAGTATGTTGAGGTACTTTATTTTTCAATCATCCGTCATAATATCTTATATCTTGGCTCTTGGCTGGTCATATTACAATTTGATCGGTTTTGTAGTACTTCGACGACGCGTACCGTTCAACGCTGTCGTGCATCCTGGTGGACAACATCGAGCGGCTGCTGGACTACGGCCCCATCGGCCCGCGCTACTCCAACTTGACGCTGCAGGCGCTGCTCGTGCTGCTCAAGAAGCAGCCGCCGAAGGGGCGCAAGTTGCTCATTCTGTGTACGAGCAGTCGACGGCAAGTATTTTTTTCTTACAAAATTGGTGTTATACTTATTTGCAGTAGTTCAATTACTCAGAAAATCATGGTTTATGGAATTCAAACTTTGATAAGTTTCTATTCAATTCTCGGCAGAGGCCTATTTGCATTTATTAAACCTATTAAAGGATCAGTACCTACTTACTAACTTCATGCATACAATTCTAGGCTCCGCCCTGAAGCCGGATTTTTAATTTGTCAAAACGTTAAAATGGCGCTAATGTATGCGACCGACAGCGGTATGTGCTGTCAGCGGTACCGAAATGTACAACGCGCGTCGCCATATATGAGAAATTTTTGGCTTCAACATACGAGTACGTCGCATCTTTCCCGTCCTCGTAGCGTAGCGTATTTCGTCATTGCCTATTTGGGATTGATCTTCTAAACTGTTTCGAGAGAGTGGTACATGTGACGATCTTCGTTCCAAGATTAATCTGTTGCATAGGTTTATTTTTTAATTGGCTAAGTATTTAATGAATTCACCTTGTTTGCAAATTTTTTCACGCGAACTCTTTGAGATTTTTAATTGAAACTTTTACTTGCAGACAAGTTTTGGAGGATATGGAGATTCTATCAGCATTCACAGGCGTACTGCACGTCCCGAATCTATCCCAACCGGAACACGTGATGTCCGTTCTAGAGGAGAGCGACGCCTTCACCAAGAAGGACTTGGCCAAGATTCAGAAGGATCTTCGAGGGGCCAAGTATGTACCAACTCGCTTTCCCTCCACAGTTAATAATATTAGGGTCTTAATTTTACCGTCTTTCCGATCGGAACATATGACCATCACTGTAGCAAATCGCGACGTCTTCACAAGGCCTTGTCCCAGATCCAGAAGAATCTTCAAGTAACCAAGTATGTAGCAACTATGTTCTAAAGTAAACCCTCACTGTCAATAAATTAGGATTTTAATATTATGGTTCTTCCATCACTTACCATCGGAGCATTTGTTGGCCATCGTGTAAACTAGCATCGCCTTCTCCGAGACGGATGGTTGTGATTCAAAAGGATCTTCGAGGAGCCAAGTAAGTAGCAACTTAATCGCCACAGACAATATTCGATACTAACGATTCAGATCGTTACATCTTCGTCTTATTACCGTATAACTGGAAGGATTATTTAGCTGAATGTACATACCTCCAAGGAGCGAGGAGTCAAGAAACTATTATACTCTCCTACCCTACATTTTGGCATATTAAAGCTGAAAATACGTTTTGCTAAGGATTGGGTACGTAAACGATGTTTTTAGCAAGCTCACTCATCCTCACCGTTTTATTTCATGTGAATGAATTGCCCACTAAGCCTAGAGATGGCGGTTCCGCTTGTAAAAGGTAGTATGTACCATTCCTTTCATCATAGCATAGTAATTGTGTGTAATGAAATCTTCTCGTAGGCAGAGGAAAAAACGGAGGTTTTGGGGCGGAGACCCCACCAAACGAGAAATACCCAAACCGCAACCCGACCCGCCGAGGTCGAGGGCGAAGTGAGTACTCTTTACAGCGGATCTCCTTTAGACGCCTCATAACGCATGTCTTCATTTGCAAAGTCGTCCTGCATACGTAAACATGTAGTTGTCATGCTTTAGCATCATAATAACGACGATTACTGCCAATAAAACTGGGCAATACGCGTCTGTAGTTACGTGATCCCTGTTGGTGTTCCACTCTGTCTCTCGGGTCGTATCTCCATCCCAAAAATAAGCCATACAAATATATGTTTGCATAATCACAATTTAACCTTGCAGGATATTCATCGGTATCAAAAAGCTACTGGCTTTGATCGACATGGTGAAACAGACGGACGAGGATTCGCGAGTTTTCAAATTCCTCACGAAGATGCAAGAGGAGGGCGGCCTGGACCTCGGCACCTCTGTGCATCAATAAGAGTTATTGCAACCTTAGGGATTACATGCGCATACCACAAGCACGCCCTCACCCGACATTAGTAACGCACATATCTACACATTAAAACCCCAAATCAATCGAGCCACGGAGAGCTCGCCTTGCGCTTCGGACTTGCGGAGCTACGAGATAGATTACGACGACGTGAGCGAATGTACGGACTCGTTCGCGGATTCCGGCCACCACAAGATCGGGAGGACGGCCAAAGGCAACGAGATATCTCCGGCGAAAATGCCCTTGATGAGGATAAGGAGCGTCGAGATCGTGTTCGAAGACGAAATGTCCACGTGCACCGATACGGGGCTACTGGACCGCAGTATAGAGCTCATTCTGTCCGACAGCGACGACTCCACCAAATGTGTGGACGACTTGGAACACTTGCAACAGGAGCGCGACGATAACGATTCGGTGACTCTGAACGCCGAGGCCGACTTATCCGACGACAATTACTCGCCGAAACACGTCAACATACCGATCTGTACGAAGAACGTTACGTACGATACTCGCGATCTGAACGAATCCCTCACATTGGCTAATGACGACACGTTGTCTCTAAACATCTCGGAGTTGGGGGACTCCGGTCGTTTCACCGAAGAGGCGTCCTCGTCCCACATCGAAGTGCCGATCATCACGTACGACGACGCTGTGCTTTCTCACTCGTGCGACGCGGTAAACGTGGAGGAGAGCTCCACTGTACAGAGTATGTACGAGATATCAGAGATCAGCGCGCTCCACACGGAGAGCAAGCGCCTGTACGAGTACATCGACAGCAACAGCGACAGCTCCGATAACACAGCCGTCTGTGATGACCACGTTCCGTGCGCGCAACCGATCATAACTGAACCCGATGCAGCGGATCCTCAGGAGCAAAATGTGTGTGATAGCTATGATCTGCAATATGACTCGTTTGTTGATATTGGAAAATTTTAAACTATACCTAGTGCCTCTTCCATGGAGATGCGGTGCGTGTCACAATTATAAAATTCACTAAATATGTTGATGAATATGGTTGGAAGTTATGGGATGTTTTAGGCATGCCATAACTTGGGCCATCAAACTTCTATTGATCCATTCGATTATTGCTGGCAGTCTTGTTTAGAGTGCATTGATTTTGCGTTAGACCTCAAGTATCAATCGGGGTGGCAATCTTATTTATCTATTCAGTGGTAGTCATGTTGATATATACGAGCGGTCATATATGCGTTGTTTTACGCATTTCTTTTGTTTGGCTTGATATAAACAATATAAACTAATAATAGAAACAATCAATTGTTAGTCGGGCTTCTTAACGCCGGCTCGCTAGGTACTGCCCACGACGAATTTATTGCAGCTATGAACCTACATTCGGTCGATATTATGGCAATCAATGAAACATGGTTAAGGCAGGGTGAGGACGGGCGTGCTCCTAAGGTGCCAGGATATAAGCTGCGTCACATTCCGCGCCCACCTACCATTCGCTCGCGCGGTGGTGGGGTAGGGTTTTACATTCGTCGTGGACTGAATGTCAAAACTATTGCGCATCCTGAAGCACCTAACGTCGAGCAAATGTGGCTTTTGTATGTTATTAGAGGTATAAAATTTGCAATAGGCACAGCATACAGGCCGCCTTGGCTCGATACAGATGTTTTTCTTGACGCGGTCACTGCCACGGTGAGTTCTTTTTCTTCATTTGATCACGTTTTACTCGTCGGCGACTTTAACATTAACTTACTTAATCAGGATGATACAAAAACCAAAAAACTTAACGCCTTCCTCTCGTATATGAATTTAACTCAACACGTGACGGATCCTACTCATTTCACAGAGCATAGTAGAACCTTGATTGACGTAGTATGTGCTGATATTGGTGTATCTAATGTGCAAACAAATTTTATACCTGATCTGAGCAGTCATGCCTTAGTAAAATTTCAAATAAATATACCAAAGAAAAAGGTAATGCCTAAAGTAATAACTTTTAGACCAATAAAAAGTATTGATATGGATACGTTCTCTGAACATGTGAATTTAGTTGATTGGTCCGAGATAAGCGCTATCCAAGATGTCGATAGTATGGTAAATATGTTAAATTCCTATATACTTCTTTTATTTGATGTCCATGCCCCCTTGAAAACCGTACGCTTTAAAGAAAATTCATTACCGTGGATTACACCTACCATTAAGGAAATGATGAATACTCGAAATCTAGCTCATGATAGGTATTTAGCTTTAAAATCACAGAGTTTAGCAAATAATGTCAGGTTAGATCATGAATTATTAGTCAAAAAGAAATATTATAAAGATTTAAAGGCAATTGTTTCTTCTGCTCTCGAAAGTGAAAAGGCAGCCTTTCATAATCAATACATTAATATGAATGTTCGTAACTCAAAAACATTGTGGAAAAATGTGAAAAAGTATGTAATTCCGGACAGTGATAGCAAAGATTTTGAGGTAGCTGCGATTTTTAGAGACCCTAATTTAATTAACGACCATTTTCTTGACATTCCAGCAAGTAATGAGGTGCCTGATTCTCTGTTCTCTTTCTATAAGAATCACTGTTCTCAGACTAAGTTTGAGCTTAGGCCTGTCACTGAACTTGAAGTAGCGAAAACTATAAGGTCGATAAAAAGCAAAGCTGTGGGTGTTGATGGAATATCTTTAGACATGGTGCTACTCACGTTGCCGGCAACTTTAGGTTTAATAACAGAAATCATAAATTGCTCCATTAAGACTAGCACATTCCCTAGTATATGGAAGTCTGCAGTTGTCAAGCCTATTCCGAAAAAATCAAATGTGCAGGATTTAAAAGATCTGCGGCCAATCAGCATTCTTCCATATCTATCGAAGATTCTTGAAAAGATTGTATGCACCCAACTCTCACAGTATCTTGAAGTTAATAATATTTTGCCTAATAAGCAGTCTGGTTTCAGGAAATTTCGTAGCACTACCACTGCTCTTATTGATGTAGTGGACAATGTCTTATCATCGCAGGACGCTGGAAATGTGTCTATGCTGACCCTGCTCGACTTTTCGCGTGCTTTTGATACCATTAATCTCCCTCTATTGATTGCAAAGCTGGAATATTATGGTTTTTCCGCAGAATCCCTTAATTGGTTCGCAAGTTACCTCAGTGACCGTACTCAGTATGTTGAACTTCGTGATTCTACAGGGTGGTCTGCTGCTTCCGCGCCTAGATTGCTAGCCAGAGGAGTTCCACAAGGTTCTATTTTGGGTCCCATTCTTTTTATTATATATACCGCTGATATTGTGAGTAGTATTCGGCACTGTAATTACCACATGTATGCGGACGACATTCAATTATATATATCTTTTAATCCAGATAATCACAGCGAAGCAGTCTATAAATTGAATGAAGATCTTGATAGTATAGCCAACTGGGCGAGAGATAACCAATTAGTGCTTAACCCAGGCAAATCTAAATATATGTTACTTGGTTATCCTCGCGCACTGGCTAAAGTATCCCAGGACGATCATCCAGTGCGCATAAAGAATGAGGTATTGCAATGCACTAAGGAGGCTAGAAATTTAGGAGTACTTGTGGATAGTGAATTGCGTTTTGAAAACCATATTTTAGAAACCGCGCGAAGCTGTTTTTATCGATTAAAAATCTTATATAGAATACGAAAGTATTTAAGTGTAGATGTGCGTGTCAAGGTGTGTGAGACTTTGATACTTTCTAAGCTAACTTATGCTGATGCCCTATATGGTCCGCGGTTACTTGTCCGTACACAGCGACTGGTACAGCGCATTCAGAATGCATGTGCACGCTTTTGTTTTTACATTCCACCCAGGACACATGTTACTCCGTATATTAACGAAGCCAATTTGCTGAATATGAAAGTTAGACGAAACTTACATCTGGCGTCATTACTTTTCGGAGTATTAAAGTCTCAGCAACCTGCCTATCTCTACGAAAAATTGTCATGGTGCAAAGTTACTGATACTAGGTCGAATCGAGTATGGACTCTCCAGATGCCGCGTCACTTTAGAGCTGCTTTTCGCGGCAGTTTTAAGTTCGCGGCCAGTAAATGTTGGAACGATTTACCCCCGCCGCTGCGTGACATTAGGAAATCCAAAATCACTTTTAAGAAAAATCTCAAAAAGTATCTGTTATTAAAACAAATAAATACCGCATAGTCGATTATTATTTCAAGGACTTTACAGGGCTGGTTTTAACTAATATACTATATGTATGTGTTTATGATGTAAGTATATAATGTTTTACTATTTAATATAAAATTAAAATACCTATATAATATTATTATATGTATATATTACATATATATATATATATATATATATATATAATTTATTACTAGTTTAATATGATAATAATTGTTCAATTCTGTTTGTGTTGTTTCTTTTTTTGCTATGTTATGTTCTTTCTGTGTAATCTTCATGTCGCCGTCCACGTCTCAGGTGGGCCTCACGGAAGACCAGCGCTTTGCCATAAAAAGCAAGGCTTATGCTGAGTGGAGGCCCATTTGGGAGTGCACATTGTACTTCCTGTTATTTATTTTTTCTCTCTTGTTAATATGTACCTAATGTGCATTACCAATAAACTTTTTTCATTTCATTTCATTTCATTTCATATACCATTGCAGAATCGTGAAAAACGCGTCTCTCTGAAAGAAGCCCTAAGTTCATCGGATAAAAGCTAATTGTTTAATCAATGCATTATACTGTTGACGCTTCTCTATTAAATATTTATATGGTTGTTGCTATTTGTGTTAAAAGTTCTATCGTCTGAAGTAGTAGGATAGGTACGTGGGTATATTACATTCCACTCTGTTTAGAAGTATATACGCGCACTTGATACAGATTTATCCCAGTTCTGAGCTATTTGTACACCCTGTAATGTAAACCTTTACACAGCTTGCGCTCGAGGGGCCGAGTGGTATGCTAATCTAGTAACCATGTCATTGTTGTATTTTTTTTAATCTCTTCTTTTGTAGAAAATGTCTTCAAACTTGTATTGTCGTTGTTGTCTTTGTAAATATTATTTTTCATCTCAGTAAAATAGTTTTGTTTTACTGTAGTATCTTTAATTTCTATGCACTGAGCTATGACATGGTTATAGGAATCCCAGGGTTGTATGTTGAGGCAATAGCTCAATTTTTTGTAATATATTGTAATGATATTTATAGTTTATGAAAAGCTATATTATAATTTTATTTATTTCGTTTATGTTATGTACATGTGATTACAGCTTGACGCTGTTTAGTTTAGCTAATTGAACAGATTTAATTATATATTGAGAAAAACATAGCTTAATAAGAAGAAAATGTCAATATTATTAAATTAATATTGTAGTAAGTATTATTGTGGATCTTGTGGAAGTTGATAGGAGAAGTAGGAAACAGTTTTACATTATGGCTTAAAACCGTAGTACTATAGTGAAGAGTACAATTTTATTAATAAACTATTAAGCTTTCGATGTTGTACTTGCTAGTTAAAGATGTTTCTCATTAGAATGAATTTAAAGTAAAAAGAGAAAATTCGGAAACACTACGTATCTGATGCCAAAAAATATAAATACGAATTATGATATGAATACCTACTTTTCAAAATTGTGAAAAATTATAGTTATTTTTAAGGGTAGCTTCAAGTTGGAATCGAGCAAAAAAGTAGTAAGTATATGTGCACTTTAAAAGAAATATTTGCACATTTAAATTACGACTTTGGAGCACTTATTTGGAGAGGTCCAAGGTTTGAATGTTAAAATGGGCGATTTTTGGATTTCATGTTTAAATTGACTCACTCAGGTTTGTCTAGTGAGAAACGTCAGCTGTGACATACTACTGACAAGTAATTGTGACAAGTAATTGTACTACTGACAAGTAATTGTGTTTCAGTTGAGGTTTCCGTATGATGCTGTGTAGCAATCCATAGAGTATACCTACCATGTTAATTGAATATACAAGCAATAAGTACATTAATATGAATGATAATAATCGATTTCTGCTAGTTTTGTTTGCATTGTGCGCTTAGAACATTCCATACTAGCATTCATTGAGCTTGAGTCACTAAATATTCAATGTTTTTTAATTAATAATTATAGTTACTGTCTATTACATATTTTAACAATTCTGTATTAATCAAGATTATTGTAGTTAAGCTTAAATAGAAGCATCGTAGTACTGCGTTTAAGTATTAAAACAGTTTTATGGTATGGTGGCCGATTTGGTATAACATCATTTATCAACTTATTATCAAAAGTTTGTGCAATATATAGGATAGGAAAATTAGAAAGAAACAGCATTTTGGTACACTACATAAAAATGTATATTTAAAAAAAAAAATCTGTAAAGTTGGTCGCCTTAATGAAATTGTATTTTACTGTGGAAACCATGTCAGCAAAGTATGAGCATCAGGTATTTTGCTTTATTCTTTGTAATGTCTTTAATTATTATTGGAATTGATTTATACAATGTGTACCAAACTTAAATACACTTAAATATATTGTTATATTAATAAAATTATAATAATATACATCAAAATCACAACAATGATCTTTGCTGATATAATTTTATTGTTGGTTATTAAATACAGCAATTGACAAAGTGATGTTCTGTTTAATTTTCATCAGCAAACACCCGTTTAATAGTTAACTTAAAATGTAGAAGAATAACAATTTATTTTATCTTTAATTCTTAAGTCTATTAAAGTGAAAACTGCTTTAGGCGCATTAGGTTTTTTTTTTGAGATGGGAAGGAACCATTGAATTAACGATACCGTTGCCGTAATTACACCTCACACCTGTTACCGTAACTGACAACTCAAGTACTTCATTGTTCAAGTTTTCACTTTGGAGGCTCCTAAGTGCCATGTTACAATTATTATGGAATATGGCCTCCATCATTGGAAACATCCCGAATAGAAAGATGTTACTTTGATGTCCGCAAAGATGGAAATATAATTTGATCACATCGCCAAAACTAATAATATTCAGAATATAATAAGATATCCTATACCTTTAAACGAGCAATTCTTGTATATATGTATATATATTTCTATATAATCTGGATCTCGGAAACGGCTCGAACTATTTTCATGAAATTTAGTATACAGGGGGTTTTGGGGCGATAAATCGATCTAGCTAGGATTCATTTTTTAGAAAATGACGAATTTACGCAAAAAAAAATAAAAATATGACTTTGCTGCCATCTATTGGCCAGTAGTTAAGATGGCAGCAGGAGTCATATTATCTCGGTAGTAACCGAGCGAAGCTCGGTCACCCAGATATTATTGCTTATGTCAGAAAAGTAATAAAATCGAATCAAGCCACCCAGCAATACCATGTATGGTCATGAAAACGTCTCTTGAAGTGAAGATGGTATAGTAACCGCCAACATTGGTTCAAACTTCCAAGGGTACTACATGGTTGCAGATAAAAATAGTTTGAATGAAATGTGCATGGTATAGTTTTCGAAAAAAAAAAACTGCCCCATTGATCTAGTTATGAATACATTCAACTAATGAGCATTGGTTCGATCCCCAGGATACATAAAAGTATGCTGACCATAAACTTTTCTGTGAAAAAGTTATTATTAACACTAGCCCAGCCCCTAGACTGTCTAAGAAAAACGTATTCATCGTTATCGTAATAGTTTACTAATCCTGCCCGTGGGCTCCTGATTAGCGTCAGCCAATTGCGGGCTACTAATTCGCTAGCGGTTACCTTAACGATGATACGTTTTTCTTATGCATTCAGGCTAGTTAATAAATCTATGATTCAGGCCCCAGAGTTCGATTAGTGGCGATTCACCCCGTGCCTCTGAGAGCACGTAAAGCCACCTGGGTTCTGCGTCTGATGACAGAGAGGTCAACTCTGTTTGCACACATACTTGTGCACTATAATATCTCCTGCATACCTGGCTAAGTCTGGTTAAATTGACCGCTTTGCCCAAAATTGGTCTGGGTAATAATTATTTGAAGTTTTTTGGCTATTTTATATAGAAAGCAATTGGTAAGCCATTTCTTATGGAGTATTTTCTGTGAAGGAAATTGGGAGCCAGAATCTTGGCTGGATAGTATAGTACCACTGTACAGATTTCCTGATACGGACAAGCTTTTAAGTCACGAGGCTAAGTGTGCACTCCCAGGATTGTTTTGAGTCAAACCTAGAATTGCTTTTTTAGGCTTTTGTATTGTGAAGTTTATCACAAAACATAGCAGCAAAATATCAGGTCTATGGTCGATAAGAATCCTCAACCTGCAAGGATGTATGTGACTTTTTCAATGCTTTTACAAGTCCTATGTATTGTGATGTAATACAGGCAGAGCGAGCGCACAGCAACGCAGCAGCAGTCGGTGAAGTGCCAGAAACGAATTTGTAACTCTTGGTTATGGTAAGGGTACAGATACACATGCTACATAGTAGCATGAAAATATGGTAATTTCGAGCAACTAGCATGAGTGCTATGTGTCGGTTAGTAATGAAAATGCTTATTGCCAAGCAAAATCATTTTGAGCATGTTCTAATAGCATGCTTTTCATGAGCATGCGTATCTGTATCTTAAGTGTATATACTATTCTATTATCATACAATAATATATATTTATTCATTTTTAGTTTAAATCTAAACAGCCATAATGTTTCTAATGTGCCTCTCTTAGGACCCCCCCTCAGTGGTCCGGTGCGGTTAATAGTGACATTTAACTGCAGTTACTGTACAATACTTAAATCACACAATACATAAAATGTTGAATTTTACATAAGATTTAATTATTAAAAACGTATAGACATACACAAAATATAATTTAAAATGGTACTTAAAATAAACTTAATATAAGTAGGTACTAATTAGTTAGCAGTTTCACACGCATCCACCCAGTCATTATAAACATCAATTGGCTCTGATAAAACATTCGTTGTGGTTTGGAAGTCTTCTAGACATACACGACATTGTATTCTAGCAGTATTTCTGGCTCTATCCCTGAATAAAAGAAACAAAAATAGTTAAACATCTGGTACAATAAAGTGAAATAAAACAATGGATACTATTTTTAAAACCTACATTTTAACTTCACAGGATTTTTCATGGTTACAGAAAGGGCAGTTGAACTGTTGATCAAGAGGTTCAATAGCCTTACGTTTTGGCGGAGGCTTTCTTTTTGATTTGCGGCGCCCCATGTCTAGAAAATAAATATATTATGTTACGAGTTATTAAATAAGTAAACGTTTACGGTTTTGTGTTAACCAGCACAATTAAAATTTAGTTAGTTTAAGATACCAGTAATTAAATGATGTCTGTGTACCGGTGTTTTTGTTTATAAATTTATTTTTCAATTTCAAAAGCACACATCTATCACCAATACCACTGAAAACTGAAAAATGGACGAATGACATTGACAAATGACACTCGACAGTGTCAATGTCAAGATTGTCGAGTGTGAAGTAGGTACCTACATAGTAGACGTACATATCATTATAGACCAGTCTTTCCCAAAGTGGGCGATAACGCCCCCTTGTGGGCGCTGTAGGTCTCAAGGGGGGCGGTAAGAGACCCAGAAAGAAAATGGGGGCGTTGTGTCGAGGCGGGGGGGTGATTTGTAATTTTATTTAGCTAGTAGGCCTCTTAAACAACCTCTTAACTGCAAGAGCTCTCGACTCTCAACAACAACTTGTGAACATCAACTAATATGAATTAAAAGATTGCTCAAACTCGATTCTATATTTCTCTCCGCGTAGTTCATATATCTGTCATATTTTATTGAATATAGAAAAAATGAATCATCATGTCAATCAGTCGCTCCGTTTCGTAATGAAAGTAGACACAAATAAAAAGGCAACAGACACACTTTCGCATTTTAATAGTTATTAGTACTCGTAGATATCTATCATGTTTTAACAAGTTTTTGTTAAATAACCCGAATTGTGCATTCCTGTAGCAGTCGGATGATTCATTGAATACTTGTTCGGACTTGTTGAGTACGATTGAGCGTCGAATGAGATTAACGAGTTTATGCATGTTTGTTTTATTCCTGTCGGTGCGTGCTGCTTAAGCATTTCTATATAAACAATGTAATATTTATTTTATTTTCATTTGTGGTCTCGCGCGTAATAGATGAGCACTACTTACACCTCCTCTACACTACTCGCGAAGTTGAACGTATTTCTCATTGCAAAACAATGTCGGAAGTAAAAAAGAAGAGACGGCAATACTGTGCGGAATATATTAAATTCGGATTTATTGAAAATCCCACAAACCCATCGTCGCCTTTGTGTCTTCTATGTCTAAAAACATTTTCGAATGAAGCAATGAAGCCTTCAAGGCTGCAAGATCATTTGAATAAAATGCATCCAGATAAGAAAGACAAGAATGTAGCATATTTTCAAGACCTAGAGAAGAAGCATAATACACAGCCAAGTGTAGCAAAACTATTTTCGGCGGCTGCTAAGCAAGATGACGACGGACTTCGAGCTTCGTACAATATCTCTTTGTTAATTGCTCAAAAAGGCAAACCACATAACATCGGAGAAGAGTTAATATTGCCAGCAATAAATGAAGTAATAACTACTGTGCTTCATAAACCGGCCGCAGATATTATCCGAAAAATTCCTTTGAGTAATAATTCTGTGCAAAGACGAATTGATGAAATGGCTGAAAACATTGAAGAATCATTGTGCGATCACCTGAGGACAAGTCAATTCTCAATTCAGCTCGATGAGTCCACTTTACCAACTAATGAAGCATTGTTGTTGTCTTACGTGAGGTTTATTAAAGATGAGAAAATATGTGAAGAACTATTATTTGCTAGAAATTTAGAGACCGATACAAAAGGTGAAACCATATTCAATACATTGGAAAAGTTTTGCGATGAGAAAGAGATTCCTTTGAAAAATATTATTTCAGTTGCTACGGATGGCGCTCCGGCTATGACAGGGTGCCATAAAGGCTTCATAGCGTACTTAAAAAATAAAATTCCAGATGTCCTTGGTGTACATTGCGTTATTCATAGACAACATTTAGTTGCTAGAAACTTAAGTGAAAAACTATTTCAATCACTGCAATATGTCATCAAAGCAGTCAATAAAATCCGCAACAGCTCTTTGAATGATAGATTATTTCATCAGCTTTGTGTTACTAATGACGAGGATTTCAACCGTTTGTTGTATCATACTGAAGTTCGTTGGCTATCAAGAGGCAATTGTCTGACTCGATTTTACAACCTGTTTGACTCTGTTATAGAGTTCTTGGAAACTAAAGATACAGAATTGCACGACAAGCTCATAACATCAAAAAATGATATAGCTTACATGACAGACCTGTATAAATTATTCAACGACATGAATCTCCAAATGCAAGGCGATAAACTAAATTTAATTAAAACAAAAAACGTCGTTGCTGCTTTCGCAGCCAAACTGCTTCTACACAAAAAGAATCTGGGCAGACGTGAGTTTCACAATTTTCCAAATTTATCAGTATCATGCAGTAACGACGAATTGTTTGCCTACTGCCAACATTTGGAAAACCTCCACATTGACTTCACCGAACGATACCAGGACATTTTGAACTTGGAAATACCAGACTGGGTGTTGGATCCGTTTTCAAATGTCAACACAGCAATGTCACCTCAGCTGGAAGAAGAACTTATAGAATTGACAACAAACGAGGAAATAAAAATCAAGTTCAAAAATGGTTACCAAGAATTTTGGCTACAAAAACCGATCCCGCAATTGTACCCTGGATTGTGGTCAATCGTTCAACGATTCTTGATAGCATTCCCATCGTCATATTTGTGTGAACGTGGATTTAGTGCTGTGACAACATTGCTTACTAAAAAGCGAAATCGTTTGCTTGTTACCGAACGTGGCGACTTGCGACTGTTCTTGAGTAAATTGGAACCTGATATCAACAAACTTATTAAACAGCATCAGATTCATCCTTCACATTAGTTTTTATATAAGGATTGATTATTTTAGTTATATTTTTAATAAAAGATACTCTGTTTTAATACTATAAAGTTGCGTTTCAATAATCATTCTTATTGGCAGGTGGAGCCCGTAAGAGTTAACTTGAGACCTTAAGCGCCGTTGTATGTTACCTACTGCGCTCAGGTTTCAAGTTGCGGGTTATAGTAAAAGTTTCGTTTAGAATTCTCCGTTAATATACATATATAGGTCACAATAATTAATTAATTCAATTTGAAGTTATAGTGGTTTTTAAATAGGTGAAAAAATGGGGGCGCTAAAAAAATATTTATTCTCAAAGTGGGCAGTAGACAAAATAAGTTTGGGAACCACTGTTATAGACTGTCCACCATGACGAATAAAGTCCGAGCGAGAAGGCTCTGCAGGTACAGCGTCCCTATCTAATTTAAAGTGACCATGATGAAACGGAACACAGGACAAGTTCCTATGACGACAACATTTATTTTCATTATAAATGTGGTTTTAAAAATAATAAACAATACATTGTGGCCGATTCTTTTGTGCAAAATCTCTAAACTAATTTAAAATAGTGCTAACCTTTTCAAACTGCTCGCGATGGAAAAGGATAGCACTATTTTAAATAAGTTTAGTTTAGAGATTTTGTACAACAGAATCGACCACATTATAAAACTAAACTAAGAAATGTTATTAAATTTAAATAAGTAAGAATTAATATACTTACATAATATTATAAAGTTAGGGCTAAGGTACCCATTATGCAGGCAGCATTGCCGCGCTAAATTGAAGTTCGTGGCGTGAGAAAGCTGCGTGCCAAAATTTAAAATTTAATTCACAAATCAAAAATCTAAAATCAAAAATCAAAAATCTGACATCTTAAATCTACAATCAAAACTCAATAAACAAATATCAAAAATCAAAGATCAAAAATTAAAAATCAAAAACCAAAAAACAAAAAAATAAGCAATGTTCAAGCGTGAAAACAAGTCACGATCATTGCAAAAGAAAGATGTCTGTGCGTAAGATTTTATTTTTGAATCATAATGACAAAAAACTATCTCCTGATAATAACAAACTCAATAAAAAAATCAGTCAAGTGCGAGTTGGCGTCGCGCACTGAAAGTTCCATACCGTATTTACCTAACTACTACTAGATACGTGAGTAGAAAAACCTCTGATCCACATAATTCATGGTTACCCTACAGAATATGATTGCTGTTTTTGAAAAAACCACCATCTTGTATTTGGTATTACAATTCCTAAACATTTAGGAACTATCCTAAACATTTTAGAACTATGTTGTACCCACATTTACATAAATTAATAATTATATTAACTGGAAAAATAATAAAATAAGTTTCAAAGTTTGTATATGTTCGTTTTGGTAAATCATAAAAAAGCAATTTTTTTTTCTACCATTTCAACCGAACCCAATTATTAGTTGAGATGGCAAGATGTTAGACAAGGACACACAGTACCAGAGGGATCGTTCTCGCCCAGAACCGCTCTCTAATCCGAAACCAATAAGTCTAAATCGTAGGATCGCTATCTTTTTGATTCTAAATCTATGCTACATAAATATCTTTAATCTGTGGTCTACGCTACGCAGTTGTCTATGGTTAAATGGCTGACATCGAATCGCTGTGGTATAATTTCTAATTGTCAGTGTGTGGTGTAAAATAAACCACCTAAACCGTGAAAAGTGTATGCAATTACTTCTACTATTGTTAGACTTCAAGAAAAACCAATGTATAAATATTCTCGAAGTTAACAGCACTTACTGTTAACCTCCAAATCTCAAAACAAAATGGAGCTCCCGCAACCGCCACAGGGTACGTGCTAGTTTTTTCTACTTCTATTTTATCCTATTGCATACAATGCACGTTTTCTTCACCGTTTTATTTTTGCAGATCAAGATCTGCGAAATATAATAGACAAGCTCGCACAGTTTGTCGCCAGAAATGGCCCGGAATTCGAGAAGATGACCAAGACAAAACAAAAAAACAACCCCAAGTTCAGCTTTCTGTACGGCGGGGAGTATTTCAACTATTACCAGTACAAAGTGACGACCGAGCAAGCAAGTAAGCATAATGCAGACGATGGATATAGATAAATCTGCGGTCGCGCCCGATCGCTGCTTGTGTTGTGTTATAACCGTTTCAAGTGACCCTCCGCTGTTTATAGTTCTAAAGCAATCGGCCGGTGGGCAGACGGCCCCCGCGCCCGCCGGGGCTTATTCGGCACAGAACAGGCAATATGTAATGCCCCAACAGGCCAGCGCGACGCCCGCGCAGCTGGGCCTGGCGGCGTCGATGGCGGCGGCGCCCGCGCTGCAGCAGTGGCTGGCGGCCCACTCCGCACCGCCCGCCGCGCCGCGCGACCCCGCGCGCGCCGACAGCGTCAATGCGCAGATCAGCGCGCTGCGGGAACAGATCACTCAGTCCGAGAATAACCTTAACGCCCAGCACTCGGTGAGTCTGCACTTGTACCACACCACAAATAGTGTTGATTTATTCACGCAGACTAACCCCCTTATTCGTAAATGTGCAATAGAGCTGGAATAGTTTAAGCCTGTTTTGTTTTTGTTTGTTAACAGTAATTTGATATTCAAACAAAAGAGACAAAACAGTAACTATTCCACTGCTACTTCACGTTTAATTACCTTATTAATAAGGGGGTTGTTGGCTTAGCTTTAAACTAAACTGTAATGTATTATTACAATATTCTACATACATGTATAATAGAAAGTGTACACAATACAGGATGTATTTAAATCCAACAATCCTATATCAGTAGTTAACTGGCACAAGATTTTTTTGGATTGAAACAATTTCTGCAATTGCTAATGCTTTAAGAAAGTGGTAAGATGGGAAAAACAATGAAAGATGATCACATAACTTATACATAAGTATCAAAGATGTCATTTTCATATATTTATTTACTAGTTTTCCAAAAGTGTTAGAAATTATGGAAAGAGAATAGCAGAATTTGTAACAGCTAGCCTGGTTTTTAATTTATGAATATTTTGTATGGAATTTATTTTTCATAACATTTATGTTATTACTAGAGATGTTTCATATGGATATAACAATTTTATGTCTTCCTCTAATTTTCAGTTTAATTTTAAGCAGGCAGGTTATTAATATTTATTAAAATGCATGATCTTTCCAATAAGATAAAATATATTATTTATTAAAATTCTACTTTTGTATTTGCATGATCAAATTATGTAATTTTTTAAATTTACAATTAAATTGAAATTAAACTTAAGTAATTGCTTAAACATTTTGTCTGTCAATTTTAAGGAATTTTATTAACTATCAATTTCAAGAAACACATTTTCTTCATACACAAAATCTTAACTAAAAATAACTAATCTTCTACACAGACAGCATAGTTGTCAAGTAACATCTGCTTATATATTTTTTTTATTTGTATAGAAAAGTTGACAAACAACCTAATAGTCAATATTTTTCTATGCAGGATGCAGGTAGCATATACAACGTGTTGGTTACTTGCCATAACTAGCCCAAAGCCTTAAGTAGGGGACAATGTATAGATGCCTGAAAAAATATCACAAAAAGTCTAGCTCATATCCTGAAGGAAGTATAGGGAGTTCAAAAATGTACGATGAAACTTGAAGTGACATCCCTAAAAACGGTTAAGTAGTATTATTAAATATTACGCATCACAGTTACGGTTGCTAAAAAACAATTTTTCTAAATTAAATAATAAGTTTTGTATTGAAAATAAAATAATTAGGTCATATTATCTCCATTAATGCGTTTCTAGGATCAAGTAAAAAGGTTAGCTGCGGGCACACTATACAAATTAACCAACACCTTGTATATTTCAGCAAATAGTGATTTCGCGTTTTGCAACTTTTGTGGTGTATTCTTACTTCCATAATTTTGTACAATTTTTACTCTACGTAACTGTAATTTTTCTCTTAATTTTAATAATATATATATCTCTTGATTACAATTTGTATAGTTGCACGGCTAACAAATGTTGGTATGTTGTAGGTTTTAATTCAACAACAGCAAGCTAAAATCAATGAGCTTGTGAGCAAGGCGCAAGTGGAAACCATACAAATAATGGCAGAAGAAAACAACATAAGCCTCTCAGAACTTGATACCATTCTGCAGCCAATTATCGACACTTGCACTAAAGATAGCATTTCAACTGGTAACCATATAATAGTAATTTTTTGTAACACACATAATTATTGTTAAATACTGTTTCATGTATAAGGGTTGGCAAAAATGTCTGGAAACCCAAAAATTTTTTTTCTCATTTAGGCACACTCAATAAATGTTTATAATCTCAGTATTGCATTGTTTCATATGTTGAGATTGTAAAAATAAATACTATTTTTGCCTTAAACTACTAAAAAATAATTAAATTAACTATGTGTATACAGTGAGATCCCATATTTTTTACTATTTTGCCAAACTATTATAGTTATGAATAACTGGTGTAAAAATTAACCTAAATTAATTATAAGGATATAGATATTTCCATCCACAACAACTCCACTCTGTCAAACTTCTTACAAATTGAATGAAACATTAGCGATTTTGACAGTCTTCCTGAATTGAAGTATAACACTACACTTGGTTGGTTGCTGTTGCTTGCAACTTAATGGTTGTTTAGCTTGCCAAGAGAAAAAATAAGTTTGAATTATTTCAGGCAAGGGTTGGATATTGCAACATGCAACATCGCATGATGCGGGAAAAGTGATATCCCAGCATCTGCTGAGGAAAGTCACTCAGCCGGGGGCACCATTCACTCAGAAGCTTCACATCATTTACCTCATCAATGATGTACTACACCATTGGTTAGTACACCTAATTATATTTGTATTATAATAGTCGTAAGCTTATGGGGTAACATCACTATGATCTTTATCTCTGGATTAATCATTCTATACTTCTGACAGTTCCTTTTTTGTGCCGATTTGAACCCCTGAATGTCCACAGTACTAAATTGTTGGTAGTGGACCGTAATTTTGAATGTCATTTTATTTTAGTTCCATTGACGCTCACGCTAGGTTACGCAACGATCAGCGCCAAAATGGCGAAAATCAAGTGTCTTCATTTTTACGTTTACAGTCAGCCATCCAGAGATAGAGATCAGTGGGTAACATAGTTCTTCTAAAACTATTTGAACACGGGCTTGGGTATCTTGCACAATGTGTTAATATTTTCCTTTTGTTTTATATTATTATGCTTTATCTTTGTGTTCATTCTATTATATTTCTTTTGATGTGATATCTCCCAATGTGACAGTCCTCTAACAAATTATAATTTTAATATTGGAAAATCTTAAACACACAAGCAACTTTCATCTTTGCAATGGTTTTGTCATCTATATCAAATCTAAGGCTTAAATTTATAATGCTACAAGACTTGATGTGCTGTTGCTTCAACTAACGTTTACATACGTTTAGCCTTAAGGGCTATATGGCCACCTTACCCTTATGTATAATGGCATAAGGATTGTAATTGTAACATGTATGTGTAACTTGGTTGAATCGACTGGCCCTTAACTATGCAAAGGTGTAAATTGGCTGTGTGCCGTTTGGTTATGTAACACATCTTTTACAATTCTCTTTTAAAGGACTTAAAATCTTTCTAAAACACTAGAATGTAATATTTTTGGCTCTCAGATTAATTCTCTACAATGTAATAAAAAAAAGTTATGTATTTGTTGACCGTTGCATACAATATAATTCCCCCGTAATTCGGTGTCTATGATACGATTATTCCTAATTACAGTGCTCGCAAAAACGCAGAAGATCTCAAGAAAAATTTGGAAAATGTGGTGGTTCCAATGTTTTGCAATGCCAGTATAGGTAACATATTTATAATAATGTCCTCAAAGAATTTAGGTCTCTTGTCTGATTGTGCATTCTCATCAACACTTAATAGATGTAGTCTCGTCATCAACTGTGGTTTACCGTTTACCATGCAGGTAACTTGCTTGACTCACCGTGGCTCGTACGACAACTGGTTAATCGCTTTGCTGTTTCAGCCGTGACGGAAGAGCAGGAGGCTAAGTTGAACAAGCTGCTGCGTCTGTGGGAATCCAAGTCGAACTACTTCGACGCTGCGGTCATTAAAAAAATGAAGAGCCCCACAAGCTCCTACCAGGAGTACCAAAACAACCTGATCGCCCAGCACTCTAACGCCATTGCACATTTGACACAACAAACTAAAAGTACATTTGAAAAGTATGTATATTTTTAATTGTTTGTATTACTCTGTTTATCCATCCTAAGTTTCAGTGGGTAACTGAGGGACAAGGATTGGGATGAAGGATCGTTGACAACGTAGTTCAAATTAGATTGGACGTGCGATTCAGGGGGTCTAGACAAAGTCATAATCTATTAGCGATATTGCTATATATAGCGATATAGAATGCCAAAAATGTATGGGATATCAATCCCGTATCATATAGCGTATAGCGTTGGTAAGGTCAATCCTCAACAGTTTTGACTTTTCTATTCGCAACATTGCTAATAGAATGTCCGTGTACTTTGTCTTTGTCTATAAGCTCAGGTCGAAAATCGCAACTGTGCTCTTTATTAAGTTTTTTGAAAGTGAAGGTTTTTTTACAGTGGGATCTTAGACCAGTATGTATGACACTTGACAAGTACACAACACATAAGTTTTACCGACCTGGATGATTTGTATTACTAATGTACCCATTTCAGCTATCAAACACAACACCAAGCGTTCGTCGCGCACACGATGCAGCAGATACAGCAAATGGAGATGCAGAAACACGCGCTCGAACTCAACAACCAGGAACAGAACAAAGACAGCCAACAACAGAACAACGTACCGCCGCCATTTCAAAGCAACAACTTCACCGATCAGAACTACCAACATACCCACTCAGGGTACGATCAGAACTTCACCTCCGGCCATCAACAGTACGGGAGTGAAAGCGGGGACAACTATCCATCCAACAACAGTATAAGCGGAAACGAGAACAGCTATGACAGCCAGACGTTTGATCAAATCACCAGCCAGAAGCAGCAAGAGACTTTAGAAGAGGTTGATCTATCAAACCTTCCTAACGTGAACTTCTCACAACCTCCGCCCGGCTTCGAGCCACAAGAGCCTCCCATGCTGGCATTCCAAAATGGTCTTCCTGATCTGAGCAAGCCCCCGCCTGGATTCCCTCCATTCCCTGAGATTAACAATGAAGACTTGATGCCGTCAGTACCTTATTTCGAATTGCCTGCAGGATTAATGGTACCACTCATTATGGTAAGTTATGTTTGTTCTACATCTGCTTATGATTTAAATAAGTATTGACTCAATCTATAACAGAGTAAACCATAATTCAGTTCGCAACAGAGCTTATATTATTAGTGTTCGCGCTTTGCGCTAGCACTCCAGTTTACGCTAGGCCGCCTCGCGTCGGTCGGCTATCGCTGCCCCCCGCGCATCGCGCCTCCCCGCATCGGCGACGCGCGGCAGTCCGGTGCTACAAGCCGATCGAAACGGTCCATGCCCAAGGTCCGCGTTGCCCGCGTTGAAGATTTGCCGGCCACGCCGTGTCGTTTAGTTTTTACGAGCCCTATTTATTGCGCTCCTTCGTGTGTTGTGTTGTCCGCCGCTTCGTTCGAACGCCGCGGGCCCCTTTGACGATCCGGAACACTGTTTTTTGTGCTCCCGCGCGATCTGGATACCACGCCGCCGCGGACTCGCTTCGCTACCCGCGAATTCGTGCCGCCGCCGCGAAAGACCCTTCAGAGGAGGGCGAGTGTGTTCTTTTACATTTAACACCGCAGACACCACACACTACATTCATCATACACGAACACACTCCCCGGATTCCACGTGCTGGCTGTCTCTTGCGCCGGTAAGTACCTAGTCGTAAGTCACTCTGTGCCGCGGGATAAAACCCAGTGCAAATCGCCTATATAATTTTTTGGCGGGCCTTTTTCGACCCGCCACCGCCGCTGCCTGTGGGAATCCGCTGGACTGCTCTGATGGGCCCGGCAGTTGCCCGCTGATTCATCGTGCACAGGCGCGGTGCGTAATCATTATTGGTAGCAGTGAGCGCGGTTTGTCTACACCTCGCTTTGCGTTTTGCGCTGGTTTTGCCCGCCGCGCCGTTCGTTTTCTGCGCCGCTGGCATAAATCCCGCTTTCCGCCACGCGCCGTGTCGTTCGCCGCGCTGTTAGCGGAAATTCCGCAATCGCCGCCAGTTCCGCTGCGTTAACGCCGCGTTTCGGCCGCGTTCCGCTTATTATAATTATAAGTTTAATTTTTATTTTAAGTTTTGCTTGCGTGCCGGTACCGCCCGCTCGCCGTAATTTAACACGCGTATCTACTACGGTCGCGCCGCTTTGTTCATTGCGACTACGGTACGACCGCGACCGCGATACGACTTGTTTACTATTTCTTTAATTTTATTATTGCTTGCACTCGCGCCGCCCGCCGACTTGCCGGCCGCCTTTTCAATTTATTATTGCTTGCACTCGCGCCGCCCGCCGACTTGCCGGCCGCCTTTTCAATTTATTATTACTTTATTTTTACATTTTGTTTACATTTAATTTGTTAGAATGTCCGCGAACATAAAAAAGCTAGCTGTACAGATACAGTCTGAGCTTCGCTGGGCGACGTCCGCCGCGGGTTTGATAGGCCGCGAAGATAGAACCGCCGCCCTATTACACCGAGCGGACCAGGTGCGGACTCGGCAGGCCTCCGTGGAGCAGGCCTTTCAAGACCTGCTCACCCTCGGTCCCGAACAGGAGGTACTGAGGACGGCTCAGGCCGATTACGACCAGTTCTTCGAACTGATGGACTCGGTGGTGGAGGCCGCCCATGGGATCCGGACCGCCGCTGATGAAAGGCGTCGAAGTGGCGCTTTTAGAGACTCCCCAGCCGACCGCCCACACAGCCGGCATTACTCGGGAAACTGCCCACGATCGAGCTGCCCAAATTCGGTGGGCAGCTTCAAGAGTGGATGGGCTTCCTGGCGTTATTCGACAGTCTTGTCCACGCCAGGAAGGACCTGTCCCCCACCCAGAAGCTGACATACTTACTGTCCTCGCTACAGGGCGAGGCCCTGGACGTGGTGCGACACCTCGACCTCTCGGAGGAGAGCTACCACACGGCTCGGGAATTGCTGGCCAGGCGCTATGAAAATGTGCGCCGGTTGGCCGACGCACATGTAGCCCAGCTACTCGCCTTGCCCGCCGTCACCGGGGTGGCCGGCCTCAGAGAGGCCTTGCTAAACCCTTGCATTGTGGCCACCAATGCTCTCCGTCGATTGGATCTCCCCGTCGACCAGTGGTCCTTCTTGTTGTTGCACATAGTGCTCTCCCGCCTGCCGTCGGAGCTTAAGCTCCGCTTCGAGCAGCGCTTCGGAGGGGACGGTGCAACCTACCTGCCCCCTTTCTCCGACCTCCTGAAGTTTTTGGAGCAGGAGTGCCTCCAGGCCGATAACTCTGGAGTTACCGGCCCTCGAGTGGCCCCTGGGAGGTCCGAGCATGTCCGAGGGGGTGGGGCAAGGACTGGCCCTTCGGCGGGGACCGGCCCCAACCGGCGAGGCCGTGGAGCCGACGCCAGAGAAGGTCGCCGGGTGTCACAGTACAGCGGGGCCGTGGCAACGAAGCTCCCCCCCTGTGCCTATTGTCGGCACCCCGGCCACCAGGTCTCCTCGTGTCCGCACTTCCTAGCCAAACCGGTTGCGGCCCGGAGAGAATACGTGTCGACACGCCAGTGGTGCTTCTCGTGCCTGGGCCAGCATCTCGTAAGAGACTGCCCGCGCCAGCGGCCCTGCCCACATTGCGGCGGTGCCCATTCGGCCCTCTTGTGCGCTAACCGGAGTGGTTCCGGTCGCCGGGACGTTGGGTCGCGCACCCCCCCCATGGGCGGGGGCGCTCGATCGCGCACCCCCCCCATGGGCGGGGGCGCTAGTCCTGGCCACCCGGCCAGCCCCGTTAGGCGTTCTCCGGTGGACCACCAACCTCCTAGTGGAGGTAGGGGTTCCGCCCCCCGGAGGAGGGCTTCACCCCCCCGCGGCATGGTCACATACCCCTCGCGTCATCACGACGGGGATATCGCGTCCGCCCCATTGGGCGTCGTCCCGCGTCGGTTCTCGCCGCCACTACACGAGTGGCCGCGACTGGAGCGCCATCCTCCCACCATAGGTCGAGGCGATCCCTACCGGGTGCCGGACGTTAGCCGCATGGTGCGGCCCCAAATGGGTGAACGGTCCCCTGCTGATTACCAGCGCCCTAGGGGCGGTGGGGCTTCACCCCCCGGGGGGGTCACACCCCCCAGGGGAGGGTCACACCCCCCTCGCATTTTTATGACGGGTGTCTGACGGCCGCTCAAATGAGCGTCGAACCGTCTAGGTTTTTGCCTCCCCTCCATGTGTGGACGCAACTGGAGCGCCATCCACCCGTGCTAGGTCGAGGCGCTCCCTACCACGCCCCGGATGCTGGCCGCATGGTGCGACCCCGGGTTGGTTATGCCGGATGGTCCCCACGTTGGGTACCCTCCCCCTCTCTAGCAGCGCCCCAGCCGGAGTACCCCCGTCAGTGGGCTCCCGCTGGTGAAGGCACGTCGCGCTAGGTGTCCGCCACCCTAGCTGCCACCTAGCCACCTCCCCTGAGACTTTGGATCTACAGCAGTCAGTATGCCAGACCATACTTTTGTCGACTGCCTCAGGGAGGTTAGGGTCTCAGGCTACTGGAGTGGCTCTCCCTTGTGGCCTCACTTCCGAATGTTAATCGGATTTCGATGCCTCGTTGCTTCCTACCGCCCGGAAGGTGCCACGCCAGTCTCCACGGCTTTTGTGATGCGTCCGAAAAGGGGTACGCAGCCGTGGTCTATTTGCGGACTGTCAGTGACACCGGCGAGGTCGCAACCCACCTTGTCTTGGCGAAAAGTAAAGTGGCCCCAATTCGGTCACGCTTGACGATACCCAAATTGGAGTTGTCTGGAGCCGCTCTTTTGGTGCGCCTTCTCAACCATGTGCGTACGTCCCTCCTATCGATCGTTGACCTGACGGACGTGTACGCCTGGTCGGACAGCGAAATTGTCCTTTGTTGGTTGCGAGCCGCTCCCCACAACTTGGAAGTCTTTGTTGCCAACCGGGTTTCCCAAATCCAGAATTCGGAAACCCCGTTGACCTGGAGACATGTGCCAGGGGACCTGAACCCTGCAGATTGTGCTTCCCGCGGATGTGAAGCTTCCGACCTTGTCAACCACTCTCTTTGGTGGGGCCCTGACTGGCTGACTCGGAATGAGTCCGCCTGGCCTCAGAGTAGGTTCTCCGAGCCGATGTGTTACCTGGCTTGCGAGTCGGAGTTGTGGAAGATAAGCCAGCCAATTCGCTGAGCTATCTTCAGGAACGCTACAGTTCCCTTGATAAATTGATTGGGGTGACGGCTTGGATTCAGCGCTTCACCCACAACGCTCGGAACCCACGCGACAAAATGTCGAACCCGGTCTTGTCGCCCCTGGAGAGACAGGAGGCCCGGACCTTTTGGATCCGTTTGGTTCAACTGGAGCATTTTGAGTCCGCTATTGAGACACTGAAGCGAGGTTTACCTTTGAAAGGCTCGCTCGCCCGCTTAAACCTCTTCCTGGATGACACCGGATTGATACGCGTTGGTGGACGCCTCCGGAATTCTGACTTACCCTATGGGGCACGTCATCCCTTATTGCTTCCGAACAATAGCGCTTTTGTAAAATTGTTGGTGACGCATTACCACGTCAAAAATGCCCACGCTGGCTGCAACGCCCTTTCGGCCATATTGCAGCGCGAATTTTGGATTTTATCGGGACGACGCTCCATCCGAAGCGTCATTTTTAAGTGCATTCCGTGCTACCGCCTGAAGGCCAGCACCATGCAGCCCATTATGGGGGACCTCCCCACCGACCGTGTCGTGGCCTCGCGCCCTTTTTCGGCGGTCGGGACGGATTTTGCGGGGCCGTTCTTCGTCAAGAGCTCCAGCCTCCGCAATGCTCGTTCCCTCAAGGCCTACCTTTGCGTTTTTGTTTGCCTGGCTACCAAGGCCGTACACTTAGAACTGGTGAGTGCCCTCAGCACCGAAGCCTTTGTAGCCACGCTAGGCCGCTTCGTTTCACGCCGAGGATATCCGCCCCTGATCCGATCGGATTGTGGGACCAACTATAAGGGTGCCGATAGATATTTGAAGGAAGTCGTCCAATTTTTGAATGAAAATAAGATAGGCCTCGGCACGGCAATGTCCAAGATGGGGATAACTTGGACCTTTGACCCGCCAGCTTGTCCCCACTGGGGCGGGATCTTTGAAGCCGTCGTCAAGGTCTCAAAGACGCATCTCCGACGCGTGATAGGTGAAACCATTTTGACATTTGAAGAGCTCGCTACCGTTTTTTGTAAGATTGAGGCTGTCCTCAATTCTCGGCCACTCTGCCCCTTATCGTCCGATCCCAATGACCTGGAAGTTTTAACCCCCGGTCATTTCCTAATTGGTGAACCCCTTAACGCCCTGCCCGAGTACCCCTTCAGGGACGTGAAGGTCTCACGGTTGTCTCGTTTCGAATTGCTACAGCAGATGACCCAAAATTTCTGGCATCGTTGGAATTTAGAATATTTGCATTTTTTGCAGCAGCGCGTTAAGTGGTCAGACAAGACCGACCCACCTAAGGTTGGTGATCTTGTCCTAGTTAAGGAGCCTAATTTGTTGCCTTTGTGCTGGCGTCGTGGACGCATTCTTAAATTGATATATGGATCCGATGGGGTTCCCAGAGTTGCCGAGGTAATGGTCGGAGATTCGGTTTTGCAGCGAGCCGTCTCTTCCTTATCCCGGTTGCCCAATTGTTAGTGGACTCCAAATCCATGGGTCCACTGGCGGGGGTGTTCGCGCTTTGCGCTAGCACTCCAGTTTACGCTAGGCCGCCTCGCGTCGGTCGGCTATCGCTGCCCCCCGCGCATCGCGCCTCCCCGCATCGGCGACGCGCGGCAGTCCGGTGCTACAAGCCGATCGAAACGGTCCATGCCCAAGGTCCGCGTTGCCCGCGTTGAAGATTTGCCGGCCACGCCGTGTCGTTTAGTTTTTACGAGCCCTATTTATTGCGCTCCTTCGTGTGTTGTGTTGTCCGCCGCTTCGTTCGAACGCCGCGGGCCCCTTTGACGATCCGGAACACTGTTTTTTGTGCTCCCGCGCGATCTGGATACCACGCCGCCGCGGACTCGCTTCGCTACCCGCGAATTCGTGCCGCCGCCGCGAAAGACCCTTCAGAGGAGGGCGAGTGTGTTCTTTTGCATTTAACACCGCAGACACCACACACTACATTCATCATACACGAACACACTCCCCGGATTCCACGTGCTGGCTGTCTCTTGCGCCGGTAAGTACCTAGTCGTAAGTCACTCTGTGCCGCGGGATAAAACCCAGTGCAAATCGCCTATATAATTTTTTGGCGGGCCTTTTTCGACCCGCCACCGCCGCTGCCTGTGGGAATCCGCTGGACTGCTCTGATGGGCCCGGCAGTTGCCCGCTGATTCATCGTGCACAGGCGCGGTGCGTAATCAATTAGTGTTATGTTAATCTACAAGTTGCATCTTTATCGCGCAACTATTTTTTCCGACATACTGCCACATTTGGGTAACTGACCGGACGGACGCGCCATTTGCTATTTGCTACTAGTATCTTCATACCTAAATAGTGATTATAAACAAAACTAATTATTATTGCAATAATACAATACCTTAAAAGTATTTTCGCTTTTAAACTGTTGTAAATTATTTATATCAGTAATTTTAGTTAGGAATCATCAGGAACTCCTAATTGCGAGGAACAGTGTTGGTTTTATTATAAAATTATTCTTTCTATTTTGTTTTCTATTTTTAATTTTAAACATTAAAGTGCCTGAAAATCGTTTTAATTTATGGCAAATGAGACTCTTCAATGGATCATCTATAACAGTGGTTCCCAAACTTATTTTGTCTACTGCCCACTTTGAGAATAAATATTTTTTTAGCGCCCCCATTTTTTCACCTATTTAAAAACCACTATAACTTCAAATTGAATTAATTAATTATTGTGACCTATATATGTATATTAACGGAGAATTCTAAACGAAACTTTTACTATAACCCGCAACTTGAAACCTGAGCGCAGTAGGTAACATACAACGGCGCTTAAGGTCTCAAGTTAACTCTTACGGGCTCCACCTGCCAATAAGAATGATTATTGAAACGCAACTTTATAGTATTAAAACAGAGTATCTTTTATTAAAAATATAACTAAAATAATCAATCCTTATATAAAAACTAATGTGAAGGATGAATCTGATGCTGTTTAATAAGTTTGTTGATATCAGGTTCCAATTTACTCAAGAACAGTCGCAAGTCGCCACGTTCGGTAACAAGCAAACGATTTCGCTTTTTAGTAAGCAATGTTGTCACAGCACTAAATCCACGTTCACACAAATATGACGATGGGAATGCTATCAAGAATCGTTGAACGATTGACCACAATCCAGGGTACAATTGCGGGATCGGTTTTTGTAGCCAAAATTCTTGGTAACCATTTTTGAACTTGATTTTTATTTCCTCGTTTGTTGTCAATTCTATAAGTTCTTCTTCCAGCTGAGGTGACATTGCTGTGTTGACATTTGAAAACGGATCCAACACCCAGTCTGGTATTTCCAAGTTCAAAATGTCCTGGTATCGTTCGGTGAAGTCAATGTGGAGGTTTTCCAAATGTTGGCAGTAGGCAAACAATTCGTCGTTACTGCATGATACTGATAAATTTGGAAAATTGTGAAACTCACGTCTGCCCAGATTCTTTTTGTGTAGAAGCAGTTTGGCTGCGAAAGCAGCAACGACGTTTTTTGTTTTAATTAAATTTAGTTTATCGCCTTGCATTTGGAGATTCATGTCGTTGAATAATTTATACAGGTCTGTCATGTAAGCTATATCATTTTTTGATGTTATGAGCTTGTCGTGCAATTCTGTATCTTTAGTTTCCAAGAACTCTATAACAGAGTCAAACAGGTTGTAAAATCGAGTCAGACAATTGCCTCTTGATAGCCAACGAACTTCAGTATGATACAACAAACGGTTGAAATCCTCGTCATTAGTAACACAAAGCTGATGAAATAATCTATCATTCAAAGAGCTGTTGCGGATTTTATTGACTGCTTTGATGACATATTGCAGTGATTGAAATAGTTTTTCACTTAAGTTTCTAGCAACTAAATGTTGTCTATGAATAACGCAATGTACACCAAGGACATCTGGAATTTTATTTTTTAAGTACGCTATGAAGCCTTTATGGCACCCTGTCATAGCCGGAGCGCCATCCGTAGCAACTGAAATAATATTTTTCAAAGGAATCTCTTTCTCATCGCAAAACTTTTCCAATGTATTGAATATGGTTTCACCTTTTGTATCGGTCTCTAAATTTCTAGCAAATAATAGTTCTTCACATATTTTCTCATCTTTAATAAACCTCACGTAAGACAACAACAATGCTTCATTAGTTGGTAAAGTGGACTCATCGAGCTGAATTGAGAATTGACTTGTCCTCAGGTGATCGCACAATGATTCTTCAATGTTTTCAGCCATTTCATCAATTCGTCTTTGCACAGAATTATTACTCAAAGGAATTTTTCGGATAATATCTGCGGCCGGTTTATGAAGCACAGTAGTTATTACTTCATTTATTGCTGGCAATATTAACTCTTCTCCGATGTTATGTGGTTTGCCTTTTTGAGCAATTAACAAAGAGATATTGTACGAAGCTCGAAGTCCGTCGTCATCTTGCTTAGCAGCCGCCGAAAATAGTTTTGCTACACTTGGCTGTGTATTATGCTTCTTCTCTAGGTCTTGAAAATATGCTACATTCTTGTCTTTCTTATCTGGATGCATTTTATTCAAATGATCTTGCAGCCTTGAAGGCTTCATTGCTTCATTCGAAAATGTTTTTAGACATAGAAGACACAAAGGCGACGATGGGTTTGTGGGATTTTCAATAAATCCGAATTTAATATATTCCGCACAGTATTGCCGTCTCTTCTTTTTTACTTCCGACATTGTTTTGCAATGAGAAATACGTTCAACTTCGCGAGTAGTGTAGAGGAGGTGTAAGTAGTGCTCATCTATTACGCGCGAGACCACAAATGAAAATAAAATAAATATTACATTGTTTATATAGAAATGCTTAAGCAGCACGCACCGACAGGAATAAAACAAACATGCATAAACTCGTTAATCTCATTCGACGCTCAATCGTACTCAACAAGTCCGAACAAGTATTCAATGAATCATCCGACTGCTACAGGAATGCACAATTCGGGTTATTTAACAAAAACTTGTTAAAACATGATAGATATCTACGAGTACTAATAACTATTAAAATGCGAAAGTGTGTCTGTTGCCTTTTTATTTGTGTCTACTTTCATTACGAAACGGAGCGACTGATTGACATGATGATTCATTTTTTCTATATTCAATAAAATATGACAGATATATGAACTACGCGGAGAGAAATATAGAATCGAGTTTGAGCAATCTTTTAATTCATATTAGTTGATGTTCACAAGTTGTTGTTGAGAGTCGAGAGCTCTTGCAGTTAAGAGGTTGTTTAAGAGGCCTACTAGCTAAATAAAATTACAAATCACCCCCCCGCCTCGACACAACGCCCCCATTTTCTTTCTGGGTCTCTTACCGCCCCCCTTGAGACCTGCAGCGCCCACAAGGGGGCGTTATCGCCCACTTTGGGAAAGACTGATCTATAACATGATTTACGAGTAACATTATTGCTGTTAAAATCCCATTTAAATACCAGATTAGATAAGAAC
This sequence comes from Coenonympha glycerion, assembly GCA_963855885.1. Lineage (NCBI taxonomy): Eukaryota > Metazoa > Arthropoda > Insecta > Lepidoptera > Nymphalidae > Coenonympha > Coenonympha glycerion. The sequence continues at coordinate 12,222,503 of OY979633.1, read as the reverse complement.
TGTATTTATTACCAAATACTGTACTGTGCATCTATTACTGAATGCTGTACTGTACTGTATCTAATACCGAGTATGTTTGTAGTTGGAGGATGACAAATACAAGCCATTGGACCCAGCGAAGATCCGCTTACCACCTCCGGCGCCGCCCAACGACCGACTGCTCGCTGCCGTCGACGCCTTCTACGCCGCGCCCAACCACGAGCGGCCCAGAGACAAGTACGTTAACTACACTGTGATACAGTTATTAGTGTTATAAATCAAGACTTTCTTTATGGTAAGTTTTGATAAATTATAAATATACTGTACTATATCAATATACAACACAATTGCAATTTACACAAACTGGCCCAATAGCCAGCCTCTGTGTTTTCAGCCAAGTATAATCTGGGTGCCTTCAAGAGAAGAGTGAATAGGCATTTTCTAGGCAAGCGCCCTCTTTCCTAGATCTCATCAATTCTGTACATCGATACTCAAGCCGAAGTCTATCCATAAAAAAATACTGCCTTTTTAACGAAATAAAATCTTTACATTACACATTAATTTTATTGAAATTGTAATTTAAATAATGTTTATTAAATATTAATAAAAATTTACATAACAGCGAGGGCTGGGAGAAATTAGGTTTATATGAATACTACAAAGCTAAGAACGCGGCCCGGAAGAACAAAGAAGAAGCGATCGCCGCGGGCGTGAGGCAGAAGTCAAAATCACCGAGTCCCATACCCAAAGACTTGCAGAAACAGCCCACGCCTCCCGGCCGGAGATACAGGTAACAAATATTACTTTCATTTAACAAAAAAATTGGTCAAATGCGAGTCGGACTCGCGCACTGAGGGTTCCGTACCATCAAGAGTCAAGACCCATTCTCAATAGTATTGAAGTAAAGACCCCTGCCCACAAAATCAAAAACGAGCAAAAAAATCATGTTTGTTGTATGGGAGCCCCCTCCTAAATTTTTTATTTTGTTTGAATTTAACTATTGATTTCTACAGTAAGTATATAACTAAATATTCAGAGAAAATTTGAAGTACGTACCTGTTACTGTTATTAATATTAAGCGAAAACAATTAAAAAAATCACGTGTAGGAGCTCCCTTAAACATTCATGTTATTAAATTTTTTTAGTATTTGTTGTTTTGTGGCAACAGAATTATACGTCATCTGTGAAAATTTCATGTCTTCGGGTCAAGGGATACAGACGGATGGACGGCCGGACGGACATGGAAGTCTTAGTAATAGGGTCCCGTTTTTACCCCTTGGGTACGTCACCCTAAAAACTAATTTGTCGACTGCCCTAGCGCAAGTGGTAGGTGGCTGATTGAATGTGTTTGTTTCCTGGCATTTCGGCCTGAGAGTTTGGGATTTTATTAAGGGGATTTATTGAATTTATTTTTGTCTTTGTCACTCTCACGGATACGTTGATGGGTGCGACATGCAGCGTCGCGGAAGAATATAACAGACAAACGACCTTTTACCTAATTTCTCTAAAACTAAGCCAGTTATCAAAAATCTGTTTCTCAACGTTTTAGATTTTATTATTACCGACACATTAAAACAAAAATTTCAATTACACCCATTGTAGTTTCGAAAAAAAGAAGTAAGACTTAGATTTTAGAGAAACTTTTGGGAGAACTTTCTATCGAGAAAATTTTATCCAATCGTGTTTCTGCTTCTCAACGATTTTAGATTAAAGACCCAAAATGCATGACGTATTAATTTAAAATTAATTGTCTTTATAGTTTTTAAACAAAACTTCACTAAAGATCGCTTAAATACGGCTTCTACGCCGTTAAGTCTTGTACATATTTCTCAATAGTATTGATATTGCAGTCAAGTAAGTACAGTCTTGACACATTTTTTTTTTCACAGGTGTTTTTGTTTTGGTTTATAACCTTTGAATAGACTTTCTGTCAGTGTTTGTTTAAGTCCACAAACAGGCAATAGGCAAACTTATTAAATTGCACAAGCACATAAGCTAACTCTCTATGGATATTTTGTGTTTAATATGAGTTATCGGACTGTTAAACAGCAGTTTTTCTTGGTTTTCCCAGGTCGCTAAGTAAATCGCCAGAAAAGTCATCACCGAAAAACTCAAGATCACGATCGCCTTCGCCGAGAAGAAAAACTACGTGGAGACGAGACAGGGACAGAGAGAGCGAGTCAAAGCGAGGTAAGTTATACCTTCTGGATGTCATAATTTTATCGTCAATCTATCATTAGCTGTAAAGATCATAAATATGTTGTCATAACATTACCATAATTCTTGTGCAATAACTATGTAGACTGGATTTTGGTTTTTCGAAAATTTTGCGTTTAGAAATAGGAAAATCAAAATATAAGAGAAAAGTTGGGTGAGGTTTTGAATCGAGTTGCCTTCATTCGAAGCCGAGCTTTTAAAGGGTTACAGAGAAAGTGTGAACGCTAAAGAGCCTTCACTTCAAGCTATCACAAGGCTGAGGTACCTTATACTCGTTGCAGAAGTTTATTGTTACAAATAACTTGGAATACAAGAGCGAGCGAAGCGAGTTCGGGACTTAAGGGCACCCCGACTCTGATAACGGATAGGTGACGAAACGATCCTTCTGAGTGGTTATTTTCTTTTATGAGATTTTAAGAGGGTTAATATCATGTTTTTAAGAAATATTCAAGGCGACCGATTTCAAAGCCCTTACCAACTTTAGAAATTTCTGTGTATGTTCGGTAGGCTACTTTTTATATCCCTAATGGCAAAACAACGTTTGCCGGGTCAGCTAGTTACTGATTATAATTTTGTTAGTAAATGGTTTGTAGGTTTTAACCTAATGTCTCCGGTCATTGGCGCATTGGCGATGGTAACAGGTATTCATAGTAGTTACATATAACTACAGGTCGTAGAAGATCTCGATCGCGGTCGCGGTCTCGTTCGCGCAGTCGGTCCCGCGAGCGCGCCGAGCGGCACGCGGCGCGCGAGTCCAGCCCGCCGCGCTCCAGGCGCGTCGAGCGATCCAAGTCCCCTACGCCACCTAGTTTTCTGTGAGTACATTGTATTCAAAATATTCCACTGATTATTATTATTCTAATAAGTATAATACAATGTGATTGTCAAAAGCTTTAAGATGTGTTTCGTAACTGTACCTTAACCTCAATCGCCTGACAAGCGTCATACCAAAACAATTTGCAATTTGTACATAATATTTCCATTTATTTAAGTAAATTGTTAAAAAAACAATTTGAAAGTGGTATTGCAATAACATAATAATAATTTGAATGTGTATGTGGTATGAATGTGTTAATTGCCTCGACAGTGGCGGCACTTTCGCGGGTCCCTCGCAGCAGACGATAGACCCCAGCAACAAGGGCCACCAGCTGCTGCAGAAGATGGGCTGGAGCGCGGGCGGGCTGGGCGCCGCGGGGCAGGGCATAGCCGAGCCCATCAGCGGCGGCGCCGTGCGCGACAAGCAGGACCAATACAAAGGTATGATAGACTCCAGCAACAAGGGCCACCAGCTGCTGCAGAAGATGGGCTGGAGCGCGGGCGGGCTGGGCGCCGCGGGGCAGGGCATCGCCGAGCCCATCAGCGGCGGCGCCGTGCGCGACAAGCAGGACCAATACAAAGGTATGATAGACTCCAGCAACAAGGGCCACCAGCTGCTGCAGAAGATGGGCTGGAGCGCGGGCGGGCTGGGCGCCGCGGGGCAGGGCATCGCCGAGCCCATCAGCGGCGGCGCCGTGCGCGACAAGCAGGACCAATACAAAGGTATGATAGACCCCAGCAACAAGGGCCACCAGCTGCTGCAGAAGATGGGCTGGAGCGCGGGCGGGCTGGGCGCCGCGGGGCAGGGCATCGCCGAGCCCATCAGCGGCGGCGCCGTGCGCGACAAGCAGGACCAATACAAAGGTATGATAGACCCCAGCAACAAGGGCCACCAGCTGCTGCAGAAGATGGGCTGGAGCGCGGGCGGGCTGGGCGCCGCGGGGCAGGGCATCGCCGAGCCCATCAGCGGCGGCACCGTGCGCGACAAGCAGGACCAATACAAAGGTATGATAGACTCCAGCAACAAGGGCCACCAGCTGCTGCAGAAGATGGGCTGGAGCGCGGGCGGGCTGGGCGCCGCGGGGCAGGGCATCGCCGAGCCCATCAGCGGCGGCGCCGTGCGCGACAAGCAGGACCAATACAAAGGTATGATAGACTCCAGCAACAAGGGCCACCAGCTGCTGCAGAAGATGGGCTGGAGCGCGGGCGGGCTGGGCGCCGCGGGGCAGGGCATCGCCGAGCCCATCAGCGGCGGCGCCGTGCGCGACAAGCAGGACCAATACAAAGGTATGATAGACTCCAGCAACAAGGGCCACCAGCTGCTGCAGAAGATGGGCTGGAGCGCGGGCGGGCTGGGCGCCGCGGGGCAGGGCATCGCCGAGCCCATTAGCGGCGGCGCCGTGCGCGACAAGCAGGACCAATACAAAGGTATGATAGACTCCAGCAACAAGGGCCACCAGCTGCTGCAGAAGATGGGCTGGAGCGCGGGCGGGCTGGGCGCCGCGGGGCAGGTCATCGCCGAGCCCATCAGCGGCGGCGCCGTGCGCGACAAGCAGGACCAATACAAAGGTATGATAGACTCCAGCAACAAGGGCCACCAGCTGCTGCAGAAGATGGGCTGGAGCGCGGGCGGGCTGGGCGCCGCGGGGCAGGGCATCGCCGAGCCCATCAGCGGCGGCGCCGTGCGCGACAAGCAGGACCAATACAAAGGTATGATAGACTCCAGCAACAAGGGCCACCAGCTGCTGCAGAAGATGGGCTGGAGCGCGGGCGGGCTGGGCGCCGCGGGGCAGGGCATCGCCGAGCCCATCAGCGGCGGCGCCGTGCGCGACAAGCAGGACCAATACAAAGGTATGATAGACTCCAGCAACAAGGGCCACCAGCTGCTGCAGAAGATGGGCTGGAGCGCGGGCGGGCTGGGCGCCGCGGGGCAGGGCATCGCCGAGCCCATCAGCGGCGGCGCCGTGCGCGACAAGCAGGACCAATACAAAGGTATGATAGACCCCAGCAACAAGGGCCACCAGCTGCTGCAGAAGATGGGCTGGAGCGCGGGCGGGCTGGGCGCCGCGGGGCAGGGCATCGCCGAGCCCATCAGCGGCGGCGCCGTGCGCGACAAGCAGGACCAATACAAAGGTATGATAGACCCCAGCAACAAGGGCCACCAGCTGCTGCAGAAGATGGGCTGGAGCGCGGGCGGGCTGGGCGCCGCGGGGCAGGGCATCGCCGAGCCCATCAGCGGCGGCGCCGTGCGCGACAAGCAGGACCAATACAAAGGTATGATAGACTCCAGCAACAAGGGCCACCAGCTGCTGCAGAAGATGGGCTGGAGCGCGGGCGGGCTGGGCGCCGCGGGGCAGGGCATCGCCGAGCCCATCAGCGGCGGCGCCGTGCGCGACAAGCAGGACCAATACAAAGGTATGATATATTAAACAGACGCATTTGTTCGCAGTTGGAGACAACCAAATAGAAGGGTGAGGAATTATGTCATGCCTAACCTAACCTAAACAGCATCTAACTTGTAAAAAATCTTAAAAAATACAGTTGTTGTTTGCCAACTCTCCTGTCAAAGCATAAATAGCATTAACTTGACATGTCTAAAAATATGGCCATGCTACCTATAGATTTATTTACATCCCTTGTGCAAAAAGTATATTATTCTTTTAGGTCAATTAAAATAAGTTGAGTTTTTTAAACCCAATTTCACAATGTCCATTCTGTACTTATTAAAAGGAGACATTCTATGTTTATTATTTTTCTCAGGTGTTGGCGTGAATTTGAACGATCCTTATGAAAACTTTAGAAAGAACAAAGGTGCAGCATTTATAACGAGGATGAAGGAGAGGGCACTGGAGCGGTCGACGTGATCGTCGTAGAGACTCTTAGGATGTAAATGTGTACAATTGCGATGCGTGAATGGTATATGATTTATTTTATCTAAATCATAATAAAGTTACATTAATTTTATCTTACTCTATTTTATTAAATACAAAGACTTCATCACAATGTGTTATTTATTTAAATTAGAATGGAAAGAATATAATATTTAAAGCTCAAAATCATCTTCATAGTTATCCTTAAATTCTGCCAACCTATCTAAACTTTCTTTATAATCAGCTTCCTCAAGACCTTGTTCCTGGAATTTGTGCAGTTTTGCAAATTTAATCCTACTAACATCCCTGTGCAGTTTTTCAATCACGTCTGCCATGAAGTTACCATTGTGGTAACCTGCTATTACTGCACAACTTTCTATCCTTTGGGACTGATTGTCATTCTTGACAAACCCATATTTATTCAAACTATCTGAGAAAATATTAGGGAATGGCGTTTTTAGTTCCAAAGGCTTCTCACATACTGTAACATTGGTTGCTGAGAGGAAGTTATTAGCTTGGAAATACAACTCAAACATCTCTTTTACGTTTGTACACCTGTATGCAGGAAGATTCATTTGTTCTTTGGCTTCTTTCAAAGGTGCTTTTAAATAAGACTCTGGAATACCTCTGACAGTAATGAGTTGGAAAATTTTATCTGTAGCAATCTTACAACTTGGTGTAATAGATGTATACAGAGGTTTTGTCGTATTATTTAAATAATCAATTAGATATTCTGATTCATTTAGAGCAAATGGAATTCCTAGTGATGCAGCAGCCATTTTTCTTCCGTATCCGGTCATGTCTGCACATATGTCCGACATGGTATGAAAATTACTCTTATGTCTATATTTTTGGCTCAATGTATCTATAGCAGATGCGAGTAATGCTGAGGTGTGGTAATATTGCTCCGGCTGATAGTTAATGTGGTCAAAGAGTCTTGGGTTGCCTGGTTTTCTCCATCCCTTTTCACCAGTACATAAAGGTACAAAAAAACTTGTGTGCTGTGATAATTCCTCAATCGTTTGTGCAAGGTTCACTAATCTTATTGAATCTTTCAGTGTAGATTTTTCTCTTTCATCCTCTGTAGATGGGTTATTATCGGTGAAATGTGATGCGATTATGGGATATGCAAGTATACTCTTATTGTAATCATCGGTCAAGTATTCTATACATCCAAGTGCAAGACCCGCAAATCCATCTGTGCAATCAAAGTTTATGTGGAACCCTTGCAAGCTGTCACATTCTTCAACATACTTTCTGATTTTGTCAGCAAATGTTTCTCCAAAGTCTGATTTCCATACAGATCTGCCTGAACAGTTGAAATCGAAGCTTTCCTGAAAAAATTACAAAAACATTTTTTTTTACTCAAAACCAAAAAGAAATTAAATTTCAACAAATTTCTTTTAAGCTATTATAAGTTGTAAAAATGTCTTACATTTTGATCACCTTGTTGATATTCTTTTATAATATTGACTGTTCGAGAATGGAATCTGGGATATAAAAAATCACTCCATGTTTTTACGCTTTGCTCCAAGTTATATTGTTTTTCATCTGTAGTCACTGAATTTTCGCCGTCAATATCTTGTAAGAACTCATTTTTCGGTGGAGCTGGTTCTTCAATCTTCTCTACAGTATGCCAAGGAAGATCCTCTTCAATATTAGTTTCTTCTAAGCCTCCCGAAGATGGAAAGGATCCGAGAGAACCTTTCAAATCCGCCAATAGCAAACGAGGTGTGTAGGTAACCTCTCCGTTCGATGTTCGTCCCTCTCGATACAAAATATCGTGGTTGCATTCAGCTTGCACTGTGCCGGTGTAGTCAAAACTTAGTTCCTGTATGTTCCAGAAATGTGCTCCAACATAGTTGGAATAATGACCGAACTGTAGCGTTAGTATCTCGCGTGTCGACATGATTTTTCACGGTTTCTGAAGTGAAAGTATCAAATACATGTATGGGAACGCTATTTGGGCTCCTCAATTACGCACATGTACACTATTTAGAAATAGTAACAAAATTTTAAGATAATAGTGAATCACTGCAAGTAAAATCCAAAACCGCAAAGTGACAATTAAAAACTATAAAGTAAACAAAACAAAAGTCTGTGACAATATATCACACTCACACATAGGTATTGTCATTACCTTAGAGAATTTAAACATAATATAGAGAGGCCATAGTTTACTTAACACTATATGTGTCGGGGTGGCAAAAACCGCCATAAAGTGTTGCACTTTGACATGCGCATTGCTTCATGTCAAAGTACTAATGATGTGACTACTATTATACGGTTATCGATAAATTTCATACGATGCTTGTGATAGCTGAGTAGATAGTCTTAATAATTAAAATAAAAATGCTTTCTTCATGACCACCATTATAATAATAATAAATATTCTTTTTCACAGTGACAGTTCACATCATACTATTTAAGAAGAATGTGGGTGTACCTAAATAGGTTTTACTAACACTCCCCCTTAACACCACATTCTACTTACGACTACTCCCCCTTAATACTACATTTACATATGACTCATAAGGACAAACGAAAATAAGTTTAAATCTAACTTAAGACAAAACATACATGAACAAAACAAATAATTAACACAGGTATCATTGAAGCAAAAAATAAGCTGCCTAGTTACCTATAGTTAATTTAACAATTCAACAAACCTAAGGCATTCTTAAACTTAGTGAACAATTCTTTACATAAAGCCTTTGTGAATATATCTGCTTTTTGTTCTGAAGAAGATACATGTTTCAAAATTACACTACCATTCTGTATTGTATCTCTAATAAAGTGATGTCTAATATCTATGTGTTTGACTCTTTTACTTTCCCTATTTTTTGCTATATGAATACAACTTAAGTTATCTTCAAATATTAGAACGTTATCACAATTTAGATGTAAATCTTTTAACAATCCTTTAAACCATAAAGATTCTTGAATTAATGAACTAAGAGCAATGTATTCAGATTCGGCTGTTGAAAGTGATACTGTTTTTTGCTTTTTGGTTCCCCAATTAACAACATTTCCATACAACATTAGACAAAATCCTGAAACACTTTTTCTATCAGTACAATCAGCCGCCCAATCTGAATCACAATAACCAATTACATCATGTTCTACATGTATGTCATTTCTATAATGAATTCCTAAATCTTTAGTAAATTTCAAATATTGTAATACTCTTTTTAAATAGTTCCAATGATTATCATTAGCACAACTTTGGAAGCGACTAAAGAAACTAACTGCAAAACTTAAATCAGGTCTTGTGCCAACAACTAAATAAATCAGACAGCCAATTAATTCTTTATAAGGTTTCTTAGTAAAGAGTTCAGTATTATTTTCCTTAGTCAATTTAAGATTTTTCTCTACAGGTGTGGCTATACCTTTACATTCTAACATGTTGAATCGTTTTAATAAATTTTCGATATACGTTTTTTGATGTAATTTAATGGTGCTGTTCTTATGATCTCTCTCTATTTCTAAGCCCAAATACCTTTTTATTGGACCCAAATCTACCATATCGAACCTCGACTTCAATTCTTTTTGGAAATTACATATCACACTCTTATCGCTATGAATAAGAAGAACATCATCAACATATAAAAATACATAAAAATTGTCCCTTCTTGTATAAAGGCATGTATCGTGCAGTGAATTATTAAAATCTTTTTGCAACATAAAATCATGAAACGTATCATTCCAACATCTAGGTGCTTGTTTTAAGCCATACAATGATTTATTTAATTTACATACTTTATTATTATTTGATGCTTCCGGTAAAAACATATAAATTTCTTCTTGTAAATTTCCATGCAGAAAAGCTGTTTTAACGTCCATTTGTTCAATAAACATACTATTTCTATTTGCTAATACTAAAAGTGTTCTAAAAGTAGATAGTTTTCCTACTGGTGCATAGGTTTCATTCCATTCTGAAGACTCATATCCTTTTGCTACCAGTCTTGCTTTGTAAGTGTTGTTATTTTTCTTTCTAAATACCCATCTACTATGAATAATTTCCTTATCTCTTGGTTTCTCTACCTCAGTCCATGTGTTGTGCTTCCTATGTGAATTCATTTCTTCATCTATAGCTTTCAGCCACTGGTCTTTTTCTTTAGATTCTAATACTTCTTTCAAATTTCTTGGAACATCGAGATCATTGATTAAATTATCTACACTTAGAGCAACAAAATCACATTCATGGAATTCATCACATATATAATCTTGAAGATAAAATGGTTTCCTTTTCGTCCTCTTGTTCTCTGTTTCCGTTATTTCTTCAGAAAAATTTCTTAATGTATTCTGTTCTGAAGTGCTGGCTTTCTCATTTTCTAATTCTTCCACATCTTGAATATTATTATCAGTACTATTTCCTATATCCGTCAATATTTCAGTATTTATATGAACCTTTTTATTATGTATTCTTTCCTCATTAAATATAACATCTCTCGCTTCAATTATTTCCTTTTTTATTGGATCCCATAAGCGGTATCCATTGTTACAGTATCCAATCATGTACAATTTTTGTGACTTTTCTGACATTTTACTTTGTCGGTATACTCTATTTATGTAACAGTACGCTTCGCTCCCAAAAACTTTTAATTTTTGATAGTTACATACTTCACCATACCATAGTTCTGCTGGTATCTTATTATCTACTGTAGGCAAACGATTAATTACGTATGCACTTGTATACACAGCTTCACCCCACATTTCCTTATCAAATATTGAATCTGCTAAAATTGTTCTAGCTTTTTCTACTAATGTACGGTTTAATCTCTCTGCCTTTCCGTTTTGTTGTGGTGAATATACTATAGTAGTTTCTATCTGAATTCCTTCCTGTTGACAGTATTCTTTGAAATTGTGGTTTATATATTCGGTTCCATTGTCACAACGAAATCTCGATATTTTATAATGAATTTAGCCTCAACCATTTTGGAATATATTTTGAAATATTTTAACACATCCTTTTTATTTTCCAGCAGATAGACAATCATAAAATGACTATAATCATCCAAAAATGTCAAAATATATTTTTTATTGTCATGTGTTCCAGGTCTAATCGGACCGCATAGATCGCTATGTATAAGTTCTAGAATTCTAGTTGTCTTTTTGTAATCATTATTGAATGGTAATCTCGTTTGACGTCCTTTTAAACATGGCTCACACAGTATATCATAATTTGATAATAATTCACAATCTATTAATTTCTTACCTTTTAATATTTTCATTTTCTGTGTTGACGTATGACACAATCTTCTATGCCATATCTCATCAGAGGATGGTATTGCGTAGGCTTTTTGTGCTATTGTCTTTGAGATTCTAAATTTTATATCATATAAATTACCTTTCCTTGTACCTTCCTGAATTACATAATTATTTCTGTGAATTTTAACAACGTTATTTTCAAATTTAATACCATATCCATTGTTTTCAATACGACTTACAGACAACAAGTTATTGCTTAATTCAGGTACATAAAGAACATTTAATAATTTGCAAGTGTCAGTCTGTATGTTGCCAATTTTTGTAGCATAAAGGTACTGATCTTTCTTAGCAATATTGATCTTTATAGGATTTTCTAACTTCAAATAATCTGAGAAATATTCATCAGTACCAATTAAGTGATCAGAGGCACCAGAATCAACATAAAAATGTAGGAACTGACCTGTTATTTCATTTCCTGTATCTCCATACATAAAAGCTACTTCCTTAGTTTCTTCTGCGGTATTAGCCCGCGACTTTCTATATCTAGATTCTAGAGTTAAAGTAATTTCCGCGCATACGGCACTGGGATTGACGATGACCCTGTCTTCCACAGCCGTAACAACGCATTTGAGAAGCATTGTTCTGATAGAATACTCTATGATCCTCTGGAGTATCAAGTGTATTTTCTCTATTTCTTTTTTTAATTTCTTGTTCTAATAGTCGTCCTTTAACATAAATTCTGAAAGAGACTCATTTTCTTTATACTTCATTGTAAGCAATTTTTTGCGTATTAGTAATTGTGACGAAATTCCTGTTCTGACAAATATTTTTTCTAGTTTTTCTACAATTTCGATGGCTAGTGTGCAGTCTTTAATTATTTCTAAGTAATTATCAGATATACATTGTATTAAAATATTTTTTGTTCTCGCGTTTTCAATTTGTTCAGTTTCATTAAGCTCTTTAGATTTTATATTTTGATTTATATATTTTAGCAGTTGTTTTTCTTCTAGGATTGTTTTAATTCTAAAAAACCAATTACTAAAATCTGCACCGGCAAATGGAGTTACACCATATTGATTAGTTTTAATTTTGAATTCCATTTCCTTTAATTCAGCCATTCTTTATATTTTCCTTTTACATTTCATTACTGCGTGTTAAAGCCCATAACCTCTTAATAATTAAAATAAAAAAGCTTTCTTCATGACCACCATTATAATAATAATAAATATTCTTTTTCACAGTGACAGTTCACATCATACTATTTAAGAAGAATGTGGGTGTACCTAAATAGGTTTTACTAACAGATAGGAAAAAAATCTCGGGGTTTTACAGAAACTAAAGCTTTTCTATAGCTATTATCTATTGCAAACTTTTATAATAAAGAGAGGGAAAGGCTTCAGGAATAGATATAGTTTGGTCTCGCGGGATTTGTTAAAGTATTGGCTGTTGGTTTAAATCCGGTCGTCTTAGTTTGAACTTACGATGAATTAAGAGAGATTCAGTAGAACGAGAAGACCCACGCATACTTATTTTTTCCCGGAGATGTGAATTTATTTTGTATGAATTAAATAAAATTTTCAGCACATCACGTAAATATTATTATAATATTGCTGACCACAATACACAAAACCTAATAACTGACATAAATACATAGACAATACTAACACGCAATAGACAATAATATAGATTAAAGTTTTAAAAAACAGAGAGTAGGCCAAAGACAAACAAGTACGAGTCGGACTCATGCATGAAGTGTTCCGTAAATTCTATATAATAATATAAAATATAAAGGAGTGAGGCATTTTCGTTGCTCCACGGATTCCGGTAAAACCAAAAGTTGTAAAATTTAGTACTCAGGTTCATATTATTAGGTCATGAATCTACAGAATATTTGTATATTCTGTACAAAGACGGGAATTTTCGAAATTCAAATTGTAAGGAGTGAAAATTTCTAAAGTTTTTTCATGAATGATGAATTTCTTTAAAATCGATGTCTGACAACTTTTAAGTAACAACTGTAAGTCAGTTTGGCGGGACTGTATTTTAAGAAAATAATTGTTCTTATCTCGAAATTAATAAATTACAAAAACCATTGCAGCAAGCAAAGACATGTAATTTGAGGCCAAAATTAAAAAAATGGCTGCCATATTGAACTTTGAACATTTGAACTGGAAGTCTCAGCTACTACAGGTCTACGCTATTTGCAGATTAGATGTTTGTTACAAATATTAGGATCCGGGAGCGACCGATGCGAGGTCGGGACTTGGAGAACCCCGACAAATTAGTTGACGAATAGGATCTTTATTGGTAGTTATTATCATGACTATCCAGAAATAGGAGTCCCGCAAAACTCCGTTGACCGAGCTTTGAAATGGGTGCGAGAAACTGAGGATTAAAGAGGAGTTGTAACCTCAAGATTAAAAAAAAAAGAATATTTCTCGATAACTAACGAAGAGCCTAATACATCACGTCGTGTATTAATCATAATACTATTATTACATGTAAATTATCTGACACTACTGTAAGTAACTAATTTGTTTTTTACTACAATATTATATAAGATAGTATGTTATTTGAATTATACGTCAGATACAGTATATTTAATGTGTATGTGTGTCATGGTTACGTCAGATAATAATTATTGTCAGTTGGTGACATGTGGACAGCAAGATTTTTTTATTTTTAAAGTAGGTAGGTATTTATTCCACAAAAAAATAATTTTGCATCTCTGGAGAAAAATGTATACGACTCGTTATACTGTATGTTCTTAAGATAATCGTTACTTCGCATCAAGGCGACCGATTTGAAAACCGTTAGCCATTAATTTTTATCAGTAGGTTTTTAACGGTAGGTTATGTTCATTCATTTTTGCCCTCTCAAATCTTTAATGACTAACCACGAACTACTTACTACATCGATAATATTTCCATATCGATAGATAGTTAGAGCAGCCCTTCTGATCAGCTGTCTGGTGCCGATCTGTGATTGGCCGATGGCTCTGATTGGCTATTTCAATTCGACACAAGATGGCGGATATACCCACCCAATAAGACACAATTTCCTGTCCTTATATTTACTTTGTCTTTGGTCATTACCCATATTGTATACCTATTCATTATACTCTATGGTCACACAGCACACTGCACAGTCACGGAGTAAAAAAAACGGAGTATGATCACAGACAATAAAATTTTTTTGTTAAATTGTTCATCTTTTATGGTAAAAAATACCTACCAATCCCTCACCATAGGTACCGTACCTAACCGTAGTCCGTAAACAGTTTGTGGTAGCCCTTATTCTAGATTCCAATCTGAATACCATAGACTACCAACACTATTGCTGAATACCTGAATACCTACTCTGTGGTAGAGAGTGCGAGAGCGCGAGAAACGGCCATAGACAATTTAGCAACTAGCTACCTACCACAGAAACGGAAATTGAATAGTTAATATAAGGGCAGTTATACATGAGTTATACACATAAATAACGTATTGATTTATTTCCAACAATTTATAAGAAACATTATCGAAAGAGCGCTGATATACCCAGTACGGTTTCAATTAGTTTAATGACTATTTTCCCTGGACGTCAGGGTATCGAGATTATTTGAATAAGGAACTCAAAGTAGGTACTCAGGGCCACGCCCACGATTTTTTGATAATTCATTTCAGGGTATAGTCCATCCATAGTCTATCTATTTCCATCACAGAAATAAAGATATCTATGAAAATTGCAAAGCATAGCCAAGGGTGTGCCCGCGAAATCCAAATTTGTGGTTTTTCAATAGATAAAAATAGTCAAGATAGGCCCATCCGAACATTTTAAGTAAACGTTCTTCATACAAGAAAATGTAGCGACATCTGTCTAAACTCCTGCGAAATACATGTTTATTTTTTATATTTTTTTTTTATCTATGTGTCTGTGGTCACCTTGCCTGCAATATTATTATTAATTCAAAAAAAAGAAATAGGTCTTTACCTATCTACCTATACTGACTACTGCCGGGGGGGGGGGGTGCAAAATAGTTCATTCTTGCTCCCTTAAACTGGCGACCATAGAGTAAAGTAATAATCATTGTTTCGCGCTGTTCGCCCTGTCTTTAGTATACAAGTCTATGGGTTTTTCTCGATTTTTAATGTTTTTAAGCCAAAAAGACATAATAGGCAGGCAAATTGCGGCAATTCCATTATCGTCTTCACTTGTTTTTATATAAAAATCTCTGCTTAAAGTGTCGAATTAAAGAAATTAGTCCGAGATTTACGACTTACTATAAAAACTCGATACCTACACGGACTAATTTCCTTGGATAGACATTTTTATGCAAAGATTTTGGTCTAAACATGTAAAGATATTGCCATTCCCGCAAATTGACTGTCATAAGTCTATTATGTCCACGGAACAGAAAAAACCAATGGAAGTGCAATTCACCAAAATTACTATGGGAACCGCTGTCGCCAAACTCACACAAATACACCGATAATCATATATTGCACTACAAAGAAACAAATCGTTTGATTTGTCGTTTTAAGTTTAATCAAAACTAGTCTACGTCACAGATTTGGAAACAAACCCTGACGTTCTAGAAATAAGATTTATTTTGCTTTAACGGAAGAACGTATTTACGAGCTATAGTCGCACTAGATTCGATTGTCCAATTAATTCCGCTACTTGACCATAGATGGCGGTATTCTAAGTGGTAGCAATTATCAACTTAATTCCGTTACAAATAATGTTGACATTTGCGTGATCGGTCGATTTCTATTGCTACTCAGCCAAGGCCGCACCACGTGGCTCATTGAATTATCTATCGATATCGATAGATACTCGGTATTTTGTTCATTCGCAAAGATAAAATTAAAACAGGTAATTATAAAATTGAATAAAAGTGCTGGACATATGCATGCCTTTTACAAGTATGCACAATAAATACTGCAATGTATGAAAATAGTTAAATTTTATTTATTGCCCTTGAAATAAAACATATTTGTTAAGAAACTGGCGTTTCGAAAGTCTTATTTTTAATTTTAATAAATGGTGTATGCGAACATTTATATATTTTTCGACTATGGCCTTCATCAAATCAGTAACGTGATTGGACGCAGGAAATTCGCCAATTTGATGGGAGGCAATATCGTTAAATAAAAGAGTTCCTATGAACTTTCGCATTATTTGAGTTATCGCTACTTCTTTTCGAAAAACTCCTATGTCAACGTTTTTAGGGTTCCATACCAATTTGGTAAAAATGGAACCCTTATGGTGAGACTTTCTCCGTCCGTCCGTCCGTCCGTCAGTCACACTCGATTATTTCAGTAACTATCGAAGCTATCGACTTGAAATTTAGAATAGTTAAAGGTATTAGTAACCCGACGTCATAGCAATCGTAAAAATTCGAAAATTGTTTTGAAATTTCAAAAGGGGAAAACGGGGGTTTCGAATTTTCAAAATGAAATAACAATATTGAGTGGGGTATCATATGAAAGGGCGTTACTTGTGTATTCTAAAACCGATTTTTATTTATTTTTATGCTTGATAGTTTTTGATTTATTGAGCAAACTGTCGAAAAAAAATACCGTTCCCCCCCCCTTATCTCCGAAGTTTATCAATCGAAAAATCTGAAATAATTATGATCAATATACATTAATGTATATTTTACAGGAAAAATAAAATAAACTCCCTAACTATTATACTTTTTTGATAATAACAATAAACCTTCAAAAACAAAGTTACGTTTGCGGTTCGCAGTAGGTTTCGTATATCTATATCCTTTATTGGATATTATAAAATCAACTTCTAAAAAATGTTCAGAGCATATTGTGCTTGATTTGGTTGGCATCCATTTCTCTTTGATGCTTGCATCTTTGGGAAACATAAAAATATTTTAAATGAAGGTTAAAGTAACTACTGATGTCTATTTAGTGATCAATGCGACATCTCACTCATTAATAAATTATAATTATTACGTTACTATTTATTTATTTCCTTGTATCGATATCAATCGATAAATTCAATATTCGACTTGGCCACATCACTACTTGAGTAGCGAACACGGAGCTAAGTACTTCCGGAATGTTCTATTGAATAGAGTCAATCTAAAATAAACTTTATCTTCATTGTTTAAGGTTGATTTTGACAAACCGTTCTATTAAATATTAGTAAATTGAAATTAATTAAGATTTATTAGAAAACAATGAAAATTGTGCTTATCGATGATACGAAACACCTCCATTTTAAAGATTTTTTTCTCTTACTATCATTTTTACACTCCAAAACGGAACAGTACGGCATTGCTAGAGCGATATGAATTTGTCGCGAGACTACCAACCCCACGCGATGTTAGAACGCGACTGCAGGTGGTTAAGCGTAGCGACGCTTAATTGTGGCACGCGTGCCACGCCTACTTAGCACTTCCACTGGTTTTTTCTGTTCCGTGATTATGTCTAATTAGCGTACAAATTCCACAGCACCACGAAAATTTTGATTTTTGCCGTCAGACTCGTTGATTTCGGCTTAATATTTAAAAAGGCGAATTCAAGACTGCCGGTCGGCGAAATTCAATTTTTGTGGAAGTAATTTTTAAGCTAATTAGGATGATATCTTACGACGACAGAAACGGCGGGAATCAAGGATCATCTTCACAGGTTTAGAGTAGACACAGAGCATATTGAATATACTTAGTGGGTTTTAGACATCCACATCGACGCATATGGAACTGGAACGCTCATCTCATCCAGTTCCCAATTCGGATTGACATCTAAGACGCAAAATATAATTTGTAGTTTCTGAACCCTGACAGTTTAATTAAATATCTTGTTTATTTATGTAATTAGAGATAAAGTTAGGGGTCGAGCATATATATATTATACAAAAAAAAAGAACATATTTACTTCATTTTTATTACCAAAAAATTATTAAAAATCATTCAACTTAGCCTGCTTATACAAAAATCTATCGAACTAAACTATCTTCTAACCTTATATGCTAAACTTATTCAATATGGATGTTGAAATACTGGCAGTGGAAAAATACAAATTTTCTTGATTTATATCGTTATTAACGGTAAAAAATTATAATTATTTAAGATATTGTGTACCAAAACATGGTCATGACGTGAGAAATCGTGTACCGAATTACAACTTTACATGAATTAATTTGGCTGTATCAATCAGTGGTAATAACAAAACCACTTAATTTCATATCAAAGCGTTAGTAAATTGTTATACAAGATTACAAGGTTGCTAATACTCTTCTCGTGATAGAGATGTATTTACAAAATTGCACACCATCGATTATCATACCTATCATCCATACAACTGCTTATTCTAATTTCTAATGCATCCGACATTGAAAGAGGTACCTAAGAATTAGTATCTAACTTCTGTACTTTTATTAATATTAATCGAGCAACTACAGTCTATTTTTGTTAACTTACATTAGACCTTTCTACCGAAGGTAAAATTCATTACTTCACTCACACTCCAATATCTAACTATCCAAATTAACTGTATAATACTACATTCACTATTTTTTTTCCGAAACTCCGAAAACCTCCTTACCGACTCATACCAAATCCTAAACTGTTTTAATTCAGCTTTCAAATATTAAACGAGCTACATTTCTGCTGCGTTTTTAGGAATTTTGCTTATTGGACATTAAATCCATACATCATCCTCAAGAAATACAAGGGCACCCACAAAATATCAACTGCTTTTACTCATCTCTCACAATAACCAATATCAAGCCACATATCACAGTTTTATCTAATCTAAATTATTTAGGTACAGAACGGATTACAGCAATTCATTTCTATCCATCAGTGCAGTTGAAGTCCTAAAAAAAGTTCAAACTTATTGAGAAACTACGAGTTTCTATTTAAATACAGTTTTATATCTATCTAGCGCCATCTTAGCACAATGCTCTAAGAGGAGAATGTTATTATTTTTTTATATTTCCATAAAGTTATTGCAAAATAGAAAAGCCACTGCTATACTAGCGTTGTATTACCACGTTTTAGTAAATGCGCTTAAGCCAAGTAAAGTTAACATACAAAGGCAACTTCGTGCGGGACCCTCCGCCGGGGTGACAGACGGCGGGGGGACGCGGTAACGCATACATGCAGAGAAGTGTCCCCTTCCCCGCTACACCGCCCGCTAACCGCTGACATCTAAGTTCCTTGCCTCCCCCACCGTCTGTCACCCCAAAGGAGAGTCCAAGCTATAGAAGTATCCACGTCAAATAAGGGTAATCTTATTAAGGGTCTTAGAACAGAATGGCCCTATAATGGTTTGTAGAGCTTATCTAATCAAATTGGCACCACTGTTTGCACAAATCCAACGTCAACTTCAACAATGGCTCATCATCTAATTAAATTCCAGGGTGGTTGAATAATTCTAAAAAAATCACAACCAAATTCTACTAAACATTTGCACCATGAACTCAAGACGGAAATCTACATAATTTTTTAACATAATAATGATAATATTATATTATAGCATAGCACACATATACCAACTTGATTATAATTAAAAAAAACCTAAATTTCCTTTTTAGTTTGCAACATAACAACAAGCTGTATCTGTAAATAAAATGCTTAATTCATCAGGATCGGCAGCAGATAGAAGTTAATTTCTACCAAGAATATTTCATAGCACAGGCAATAGTATTTTTTCAGTTTACAAAATTAAATGTAATCTTTCTCAACTTGTCACATAGACCGTATCTCATCCTAATATAACACTTTTCACTTTTGTTTATTTAAGGTAAGTGAATGAGAACTAAAGCTGCATTTTGTGTTCTTGTGTTCATTTGTTAAAAGAATTTACAAAATATTTCGTATAATATTGATTATATTTTGTAATTTATTTGACAACTTGAGAAAGCGTTAACAAAACTGAAGCAAACCAAAAATAAACACGAAAATGCTCACATATATGCTGAGATATGATAAAAAAACAAAAATCCCTTCTAAGGTTAGAAACCATGATACAATTTAACAAATTCATTGAACAATTCATATTAATGTAATTCGGTGTAGACTTTACATATTTTACTGTAGACAGACTAGAAGCTGCCAGCGTCAACATATAAAATGTATACAATATTAAGTAAATATATACAAAGCGGTGGGATTTTATTTACTATATCCACGACAGTTCTTGCTACTATGATCATACTTTTGTGTATTTTTAGATATTAAAGAATAAGGTCCTCTTGCTTGAAAAAAATAAAATATAATACTCTAAACTTTACCATACTATTTTCAAGGTGTATGAACTTGTATTAAACTTTTATGCTTAATTCATTATATTATATTATAATAATTACCCAAAAATGTGAGAAAAATGGACGAACAAAATAGAATTATGTTTTCTTGCAAGTGTATCCACTATACACAGAGTCATAATAATATATAAATACTTAGTATTGATTCAAGTTACAAAATCTAATTGTTAGGCCCAAAAATAATGCAATCATTTTACACAAGAAGTATTTTGAAAAAGAACAATTTTTGGACCTACCATACTAGTTATAGATTTTGTAAACTCGAATAATATTTTAAAGTATAATATATGACTTTACCAATTGACATCAATTAAAAAAATTAAGGTAGCTCACGCAATAAAAACAGCACCAATAATTAAGTTTGGTTGTTTTTGTTAATAACTCTACAGTAGTTAATTCTTAAAAAGATAACTTTGGATTTTGGATCAATGGTTGTGGATGTTTTAATACAGCAGGTCGATCGGCTAAGAAATATTTCTATCATTGACGAACATTACTCATGTCAAACCATGGTTTTGGCTTCACGTAAGATTGAGACTGGTCCTAAAGAACCAATGCAGACAAAATACGAATTTGCATTGATGCAGTACTCTATCGATATACAAAAATTGGTTTCACGTAAGACTTTTGAAGTTTCATATCGCATATGGACCTTAACAAAAGTCACGTCAAACTGGGTTTTCATTGATACATAGCGGGAGGTGTTATTTAGCGTTGACATAAGGTGTATAGCTTCAATTAATTAACTAATTTGGCAATTAAAGAACTTGAAAAACAAAGGTAAATGTAAAAATATCTTCTTGCGTAACCTAGCTTTAATATAACAAAGGTATTGACTCTTTCTTTCAAAGTTTTGGGGTTAAATTCTTACCTTAAGGTAGGGTTGATTTAAATATTAAAATAGTGTGTTTTTTGAGGATTCACACTCGCAGTTAGCACTATAATTGTTGTAATTACAGAAGTTTTTTCTCTGTATATGTGTAAAAGGAACTTATATAAATAATTATTACTAATATCTTTCGGGCCTACCAGCCCGCGAAATTCAAATTTTATTTAGTTTTTCGCAATTTATTAGACTACACCTCAGACTACATTAAATAAAGGACTACACATTGAAGGTTTTTAGCAATTTATTTTGCGAGCATAATATTTAATACACTTTGCTCGAAAATTCCCACTGACCTCATATTGTTTCCCGAAATTTCGAATTTGTGCCCGCAAAACTCATTAACATAAGCCTACGATGTATAATTAGCCCACTATTAGGGAAAAACTAAATAAAATTTGAATTTTCGCGCCCAAATAGTGATGATGACATTACACACATCGCGATTTAGCCCCCCAAAGTAAGCGAAAGCTTGTTTTATGGGTGCTAAATAATTAAAATACCCAGACATTAGAATTTAGAATACATTCATTCAAATATTTTCATGGCCCAAAATTTGATTACCATGGATATTTAAATTAGTCGGATTATATGTAGATAGATCCCAACACTATGTCGATTGTCACCTATAGTTACAGTGATAAAAAAGCTTACGTGATACCGGTTGTATGTGACTATTGCAATCATAGTCCTAATGGATATGAGATACTGACAAAAGTTAGCCGATCGACCTGCAAGTATCTTTATTATGACATATGTCATATAGTGGATTCTTATAAAATAATCACAGTAGACAAAATGTATCAATAGAGCAGCAAAATATGTTTTGTACTGAACAGTTTGATACAAAAAAAAAGATTCATTCCTTGTACATTATTCTAGATAACACTTCGAGACAAAAAGAAAAAATACAGATTGTTTAAAAATAAAATTATTCCATAATTCAGTAGGAATCACTTTTTTTAGTTTTCTATACAGTGCAGTGAACTATATGTAACGAGTGTTCCATTTCGCAAACCGTAAATACACTTATCTGGTACAGACGATCACTTTTAACTTAATTGTTTAATTAAGTTACCACACTTCACTTTCATACAAATACAAAAACTATCAACTAGCGCTACAATTTAATATTGGAACCATCATTTGGAGACTAATACTACCTAGTTAAGGCGAAATCAACGAGGCTGCCCGCGAAATACAAAATTTTTGTGTTTTTTTTTGCAATTTTGCAGTCGTCTTTACATGCTTATATCAAAACCTTTGTTTAAAAATGTCCATTCCAAAAAAATTAGTTCAACTGTCGAGTTTGAAGCAAGTATCTCGCAAATCTCGGACATTTTTAAGCAAAGATTTTTATATAAACACGTGAAAATGATGATGGCATTTCCGCAATTTTACTACCATAACCCTATTGTCTTAGCAGTTTAAAAATTGCGAAAAACCACAAAAAATTTGGCGGGCACACCCGTCGCATGCCCCTTAAAACTACCGATTTTGTGTTATCGTTAAGTATATCGTAATTTAGTATCGTGCGTCAACAGCGCGTCCCAAGCGCTGTTGTCACGCGTTATAAAATTACGGTTATTTTAAATGCAACTCTCTTCGACGGACTCTGCTCTCCTCCTCATGTTTCGTGGTAGACAAAATTCACATCAATGACATGTTACAAATTTAATATTTAACATGTCTAGTTTCACATTAATGACATATGTTACAAATTTAACATGTCTGGTTTACGGCAGCCAGAAAGTCGTTTCAATATGTCAGTTCTTAAGATAAATACCGCTACATAACTTTGTAGTAACTTAGTTTAGCTAACAGCTCAACGCAAAGGTTTGCTTGTGAAATTCAAGTTTTATTTAGTTTTTCCACAGTTGAGTTTGTAAGCTAATGACAAAGATTTAAATCGCTAGATGAGCCCTGAACCTCGAAAAACGTCCACGTTTTTGTCTTGTGCGACAGGTTGCCACTCTCTCGGACACTACAGCATACTGAGAGCACTCACTCAGCATTTTTTTGGACATTGTTGATGTGCGCAATGTAGGCTAAGAGCCCATCTTGCGATTTAAATCTTGAGCTAAGTAATGTTATATGATACAATCACATGTAGGATTAGCATGGTAAATGGAAAGGCAGTATTATCTTCACAGATTCACCTACCTAAAAATCTTCAATCATGAAAGTGTCCAGTAAAGGAAATTAGTCAGCGATAGCTATTCTGTGAGTAACACAAATTCCTTAAAATGGACGCTTTTAAGCAAAGATTTTGATATAAAACGTGAAGATTTCCACTTTACTTCAATAAAATTTTAATTAATTTTAATTAATAGAAACGACTCTGAGGACGGCGACGGACATCTATTTTATTTAATATACATGTTCACAATAGAAAAAAACTTCTATTATTTTGAACATGAATATTGTATATACAATCTGTTTTAATAATGTTATGGATATTAATAAAAAATATTACATGTAATAGCATCTTCACCCCATGATGAATTCATTGAAAGTAATATATAATATTTGTATCTCTTTCACTTTTTTATAGGTTACCCTATATACACCCCTTGCCTAAATTTAGGCCAGGCCATCATAGATTACTTGCTACTTTAGAAACATAATTTACATTCTCTGTGCTGGATATAAAAAAATACATGTATAGCATCTCCACCCCATGATGAACTAACATTGAAAGTAGTAAGTATTTGTATCCCTCTATCACCTTTTTATAGGTTACTTTTTATACACCCCCTGCCTAAATTTAGGCCAGGCCATCATAGAGTACGTGCTACTTTAGAAACATAATTTACATTATCTGTGCTAAACAGATGTTAATGCTAACCATAGTATGTTTCACAAATAAAAAAAAAAACCCTGAAATGTTAGTGTGAAACTCACCAGACATTTTTGTAGTGTTGTCACTGATTTTGCACTTATTTCACTGTTACACTGCGACTGTCACTGGTTCTGTATGCTATTATCTTCACTACAACACTAGACATAGTACAGTTTTAGACGAGAGCCACTCTGTTGACGAGCGGAGTTTTTCGCCTGCTTGTATGCGTTTGCGTCGTCACTGGTTGGTAGATGTAGTTCGTCTTTGCCCGTTTCGCTGGATGGACTGGAACAAAGTAATCAAAATTTTATTTTTATGACTTATAATATAGACTTGAGGATGCGGTCTTTCGAAAGCTCTACGTAAACCTTTTTCACACAAGCAAACAGTAGCGCCATCTGTCAAAATTCTGTGTCAAATACTGCTGGCGTCAAAACTTTCATTTTTGACACCAGTAAACAAGCGACATTTTTTCGCAAAGTTCGCCGTGTGCAGTATAATTTCATTCACTCATTCATCGAGATGTCATGCTACTAGGCCTTGGTGACTTGATTGACCTATCAACGAACAAAAAAAAAACCTTACTGATATTAGGTATAGCGAAATGAATCCAGTGAAATGATTATGAATAATACTTACTCGTATAATTCTTTGTGAGCGACAGGTCTAGTTTGACGGGTTTCGTGACATCAATATCGATCTCCTCGTATGAATGGTCCAATACCTGAAAAGGTACATTAGATTAATTATTAACGCTAAAATAGCCCCTATATTTATGTATGAGTCAGATACCCTAGCTCTATCGGTACTAACCGCTCAATATGCCCATGCCTTCCACCTCTCCCAATCCGACACCTCCTGGTCACTGGTGTGCGATATTCACGAGTAGTTTATAATGTGACTCGCCTCGATGTCGCTCACTTCGTCGCCGGAGTCCATGTCCGTGATGTAGGTGGAGAGCGGCCCCGAGGGCCCGGTGGCCAGCAGCCGGTACGTGCCGCCCACCATGCCCGTGCCCTCCACCTCCTGCAGTGCGAGGTTCGCCTCTAGTTTATAATGTGACTCACCTCGATGTCGCTCACTTCGTCGCCGGAGTCCATGTCCGTGATGTAGGTGGAGAGCGGCCCCGAGGGCCCGGTGGCCAGCAGCCGGTACGTGCCGCCCACCATGCCCGTGCCCTCCACCTCCTGCAGTGCGACGTTCGCCTCTAGTTTATAATGTGACTCACCTCGATGTCGCTCACTTCGTCGCCGGAGTCCATGTCCGTGATGTAGGTGGAGAGCGGCCCCGAGGGCCCGGTGGCCAGCAGCCGGTACGTGCCGCCCACCATGCCCGTGCCCTCCACCTCCTGCAGTGCGACGTTCGCCTCTAGTTTATAATGTGACTCACCTCGATGTCGCTCACTTCGTCGCCGGAGTCCATGTCCGTGATGTAGGTGGAGAGCGGCCCCGAGGGCCCGGTGGCCAGCAGCCGGTACGTGCCGCCCACCATGCCCGTGCCCTCCACCTCCTGCAGTGCGAGGTTCGCCTCTAGTTTATAATGTGACTCACCTCGATGTCGCTCACTTCGTCGCCGGAGTCCATGTCCGTGATGTAGGTGGAGAGCGGCCCCGAGGGCCCGGTGGCCAGCAGCCGGTACGTGCCGCCCACCATGCCCGTGCCCTCCACCTCCTGCAGTGCGAGGTTCGCCTCTAGTTTATAATGTGACTCACCTCGATGTCGCTCACTTCGTCGCCGGAGTCCATGTCCGTGATGTAGGTGGAGAGCGGCCCCGAGGGCCCGGTGGCCAGCAGCCGGTACGTGCCGCCCACCATGCCCGTGCCCTCCACCTCCTGCAGTGCGACGTTCGCCTCTAGTTTATAATGTGACTCACCTCGATGTCGCTCACTTCGTCGCCGGAGTCCATGTCCGTGATGTAGGTGGAGAGCGGCCCCGAGGGCCCGGTGGCCAGCAGCCGGTACGTGCCGCCCACCATGCCCGTGCCCTCCACCTCCTGCAGTGCGACGTTCGCCTCTAGTTTATAATGTGACTCACCTCGATGTCGCTCACTTCGTCGCCGGAGTCCATGTCCGTGATGTAGGTGGAGAGCGGCCCCGAGGGCCCGGTGGCCAGCAGCCGGTACGTGCCGCCCACCATGCCC
The DNA here is from genome assembly GCA_963855885.1 of Coenonympha glycerion. Taxonomy (NCBI): domain Eukaryota; kingdom Metazoa; phylum Arthropoda; class Insecta; order Lepidoptera; family Nymphalidae; genus Coenonympha; species Coenonympha glycerion. Next base: position 12,196,264 of record OY979633.1, on the reverse strand, counting down.
GTGCCCTCCACCTCCTGCAGTGCGAGGTTCGCCTCTAGTTTATAATGTGACTCACCTCGATGTCGCTCACTTCGTCGCCGGAGTCCATGTCCGTGATGTAGGTGGAGAGCGGCCCCGAGGGCCCGGTGGCCAGCAGCCGGTACGTGCCGCCCACCATGCCCGTGCCCTCCACCTCCTGCAGTGCGACGTTCGCCTCTAGTTTATAATGTGACTCACCTCGATGTCGCTCACTTCGTCGCCGGAGTCCATGTCCGTGATGTAGGTGGAGAGCGGCCCCGAGGGCCCGGTGGCCAGCAGCCGGTACGTGCCGCCCACCATGCCCGTGCCCTCCACCTCCTGCAGTGCGACGTTCGCCTCTAGTTTATAATGTGACTCACCTCGATGTCGCTCACTTCGTCGCCGGAGTCCATGTCCGTGATGTAGGTGGAGAGCGGCCCCGAGGGCCCGGTGGCCAGCAGCCGGTACGTGCCGCCCACCATGCCCGTGCCCTCCACCTCCTGCAGTGCGAGGTTCGCCTCTAGTTTATAATGTGACTCACCTCGATGTCGCTCACTTCGTCGCCGGAGTCCATGTCCGTGATGTAGGTGGAGAGCGGCCCCGAGGGCCCGGTGGCCAGCAGCCGGTACGTGCCGCCCACCATGCCCGTGCCCTCCACCTCCTGCAGTGCGACGTTCGCCTCTAGTTTATAATGTGACTCACCTCGATGTCGCTCACTTCGTCGCCGGAGTCCATGTCCGTGATGTAGGTGGAGAGCGGCCCCGAGGGCCCGGTGGCCAGCAGCCGGTACGTGCCGCCCACCATGCCCGTGCCCTCCACCTCCTGCAGTGCGAGGTTCGCCTCTAGTTTATAATGTGACTCACCTCGATGTCGCTCACTTCGTCGCCGGAGTCCATGTCCGTGATGTAGGTGGAGAGCGGCCCCGAGGGCCCGGTGGCCAGCAGCCGGTACGTGCCGCCCACCATGCCCGTGCCCTCTACCTCCTCTACCTCCAGCTCCTGGTCCGACACCTCCTGCAGTGATACATATACCTTAAAATACTTGGCATTCTCAATAAAGTGGTACGTCACACCACAACAATTGACCACTCTGTACCAGGCATAAGTTCAGTACTGCAGCCATCTCTTCGATGGATCTAACAAATACGAGCTGGCGGCTTTAGATTGTCGTGCAGGGAGACTCGTTGACGAAGACTCGCTGCTTGTGGCGAAGCTTCATAGTCTGAGTAGAGCATCGCCGCAAGGTGACGAGCCTGATGGTTTTTGTAGGATGTATTTTGGGGAGTGTTCTCAGGAGTTGGTTGATCTAGTTCTACCCTGTACATTTTTTCAAGACTCTAGGCGGGCTTTCTTCCCTATGTCGTCGATATACCAGTGCGCACAAAGCGGTTCGCTTCTTCATTCCTAATACCCATCTAAGCTTTCAGTTCAATCATCTTAGCTGCTATGCAAGCTTCAGTATATATTTTTTTTTATTTTATCATGTTAAATATTTGTCTGGGGAAATCCCAATACAATTTATGTTTATAATACTTTATTGGTTCAATTAATATAAAAACGTGTTTGTATCATAGTTGACATTACGCCTTGACATTGGGTGTTTGCTATCGCTCTGCGTGTATTTGCATTCTCGAGAGGTCACTCACAGAGGATAATACATATTATATGAATGTATATTTTGTTCAACGTTCAATGTCAACAAGTTTATCCCAAACGATGCAATATGAACTACAAGCGTCTTTATTGTTTTCATAATTTGCAAAGGATTTTTAGGAATTCGTACTAGTAAAAAATGCGAGCATTTCACAAACTCATCTATAATTCGTTCCTAAAGACCCTTTGACGTACGAAGAATAGAAAGAAAAAAAATCACTGTATTTAAATCATAAAAAATGAGTGTGCGCGCTCAACCGACTCCCACTTAACCGTTTTTTTAATTAAGATTTCTGGTTTTTTAGTCATCAATTTATTATTTTTAGTATGTTTGTAATTGTGACTGCAATATAAATTATTTATTGTCAACGCAGACAACAGGTGAGATCGCAAGGTCCCTCGAAAATTTCCGTACACCTGCCTCAGTCAGTTCTTACATGTAAGCACGTATTGTTAGTGTTTTTTGAAAATCTGAACTGAGAGCTTTAGTATAAAACTAGTAGGGCGCGTGCGTGCGCGGGCCACATGTGGCCCGCGTGCAGTCTTCCCGCCCATAAAGGTACCGCCGTCATCTCCATCACCCACTGAAATCCGATTGGCAGTGAGCTGAAAAAATTACCAAGAAGCACTGTCATGGTTTTAAAGATAGTTAAGGTCAGTTCGAACAAAAAACTACGCTGAACCTCATCGGATGAGGTTCAGCGTATTTTTTGTACGAACAGCCCTTAACTATCTTTAAAACCATGACCGTGCTCCTCAATCATCATCCAAATCGTAGACCACCATCTCTTCTTATACTTTTCATAGTTTTTCATAGGCCATGTTTATTCACATTTTCAATGGAAAAATAAATTCAACCACTTTGAATTTTATTTTTCATTCATCCCGTAGACCTTGAGATTCTAATCACATCTTGCAAAGAAACCACTCTCTTATCTTTTATACTTTCCGAGATAGAACAACGCGAAATTTGTATGGCGGCCATCTTGAATCCGCCATTTTGATTTTTTTTTCAGCTAACTGCCAATTGGATGACGTTTCGAGTTACATTTGGTCGAGCACCCCCACCTATCTTCGTTACCCTGGCTGTGCTCTTCACCCGTCTCCGAAATCCTCAATCATCAGCTCTCTCCATATTTTTCTATAGTAACTCTCCGAAAAACCGCATCACAACCTTGCATAATTACCAACTGTTAGTCTCTTCAACATTCCCCATACTTACGTTTTCTATGGAAAAATAAATCCGCCATTTTGATTTTTTTTTCTATCCATCAAATAGACCTTCGGGTCCTGATCACTTCTTGTCAAGAAACCATTCTTCCATCTTTTATACTTTCCGAGACATCGGCGAAATTCGGATGGCGGCCATTTTTAATCCGCCATTTTGAATTTTTTTTCAGCTCGCTGGCAGTTGGATGACATTTCAAATGACATTTGGTCGAACACCCCCCACCTATCTGCAATAGCCTTGGCTGTGCTCTTCACCGGTCTTCGAAATCCTCAATCATCAGCTCTCGCTATATTTTTCTTCCTCATGAATTTTTCCTTTCTATACGAAATGGTCCTTGAAAAAAAATTTTTCCATACAAAATTGTTCAGGAGAGGTGATCAATCAGTCAGTCAGCACAAGCAGCTATATATATATTACTAGTAGGGCGCGTGGGAGCGCGGGCCACATGTGGCCCGCGGGCTGTCTTCTCACCTATAAAAGAATCGCCGTCATCTCCATCGCCAATTAGAATCCGATTGGCAATGGGCTAAAAGAACTACCTCGGAGCACGGTCATGGATTTAAAGATAGTTAAGGGCTGTTTGAATAAAAAATACACTTTTATTCAAACAGCCCTTAACTATCTTTAAATCCATGACCGTGCTCCTCAATCATCATCCAAATCGTAGACCATCATCTCTTCTCATACTTTTCATAGTTTTTCATAGGCCTTGTTTATTGTAGCATTCACATTTTCCATGGAAAAATAAATTCAACCTCTTTGATTTTTTTCATTCATCCCGTAGACCTTGAGATTCTAATGATGTCTTGCAAAGAAATCACTCTCTTATCTTTTATACTTTCCGAGATAGAACAACACGAAATTTTTATGGCGGCCATCTTGAATCCGCCATTTTGTTTTTTTTTTCAGCTCACTGCCAATTGCGTGAAGTTCCGAGTATTTTTTGTTTCAGCAATCCCCACCTAACTATAATACCTTGCCCATGCTTCTTGACTGTCTTTAAAATCCTCAATCATAACCTCATTCCATATTTTTCTCTAGTTACTCTCCGAAAAACCGCATCACAACCTTGCATAATTACCAACTGTTAGTCACTTCAACATTCCCCATCCATTTTCTATGGAAAAATAAATTCCGCCATTTTGAATTTTTTTTCTATCCATCAAATAGACCTTCGGGTCCTGATCACTTCTTGTCAAGAAACCATTCTTCCATCTTTTATACTTTCCGAGATATCGGCGAAATTCGAATGGCGGCCATTTTGAATCCGCCATTTTCAATTTTTTTTCAGCTCACTGGTAGTTGGATGACATTTCAAATGACATTTGGTCGAACACCCCCCACCTATCTGCAATACCCTTGGCTGTGCTCTTCACCCGTCTTCGAAATCCTCAATCATCAGCTCTCGCTATATTTTTCTTCCTCATGAATTTTTCCTTTCTATACAAAACGATCAGTGAAAAAAAAATTTTTCATACAAAATTGTTCAGGAGAGGTGATCAATCAGTGAGTGAATCAGCACAAGCAGCTATATATATATTAATTAATGTTATTTCCGCAACTTTATTCGCATAAGAAATTTATAGAAATAAAGATAATAGTACCTACTATTCTTTTTACAACAGAATGTACCACACGTAGGCACGCACGCACGCACGCACGCACGCACGCACGCACGCACGCACGCACACACGCACGTACGCACGCACACACACGCACGTACGCACGTATGCACGCACGCACGCACGCACGCACGCACGCACACACGCACGCACGCACGCACACACGCACGTACGCACGCACACACACGCACGTACGCACGTATGCACGCACGCACGCAGAAAAGGAGATTTTTAGACGCGCTCAATGAAGAGACTCTAAAATGCTACCAGTTTCCTAAATCCCTAACCCCCAGATGCTGACCTGTTCAATGATCGTTTCCTCTTCCTCCACTTCCTCCTTGACTTCGGGGTCCACTTCGAAGTCGGGGTCGAGTTCCGCGTCGACGTCGGCATCCACGTCGTCATCCACCTCGTTGTCGCTGCCGAACCCGCTGTACTTCATCTCGCCGCGCTCTAACGCCTCTAGGCTCTCTGGAACATAGCATAAATAGGTATAAGCGCTAAATGATTTAAATAATTTGTGACTCTAGCGCTCACACAATAAAGTGCAATTCAGTTCACAGCAGCGCCGTATACCTACGTCGCGTCGTCATTAACCTAAACGTTGTATTCTCTTTCAATCGCGACACGTTCAGACGCCCATGTCAGATGCAGTTCATCCCAGGACTCTGCAATGTCATACAACGACTCGTCTACCGCGCCACGCTCGTCATCCTGAGATATCAGTTCTCACTTCTCAAGTGAGTAATTTCGCCGGCCATTATGCCTTTGAAACCGAAATACAGTGATGCAATTACTGCTTCTCAGAGCAACAGTGGTTTATGTCTAAATAATTCCTAAAATTAATAGGCTTTAATAGGCTTTACCTGGGTAAACCATTGCTTTCTTGATTGCTTGTGGGTCTTTTCTTGACCACTTCTGTACTTCTTCGTCCATTTTGCCAACTTTCGATGGATTCATTGCCCATAAACAACCTGTAACATAATTTAATGATATTAAATAACTGATTTAAATATTGCATGACATTGAATGTACTTTATAGGATATCTATTTAGTATTTACCTTTTCTTTGACTGCCATTGGTTGAGGGTTTCTCTATTTTCTCAAAACATTTATTTAGACTTAAGTTGTGACGAACAGAGTTCTTCCATCCGTTGGGTGCAGTTTTAAAGTAAGGAAAGTGTTGACTGAAACAAAATATGAAATATTAGTTATTTACAAAATTAATATAAATGTTAAAATATAATTTACATCCAATTGGCGTGAGTCAGTCCCATCTCTCGCTAAAACTTGAAAATGGCTCGACCGGATCGGATCGGATCGGATTTAGGCAAACTAATATTAATGTTATTTATATTCACAAATACATAATATTAGCCTCCATAGGTTTGGACAGGACTAACTCTGTTGGGTCATCACCATTAAAGTTGCCATGTAAAACAAAACGACGTGTAGACGATAAGAGCCTTTGTATGCTAGGCCTACATGAAATAAATAATTTTTCCATTCTGTTCTATTCAGCTAGGATAAATAGAAATTTGAGAAATATTAGTGCACTTACCACATAAAATTATAAATCTCTGAAACTGGTAAGCTGCCCGTTCTTGAATTCTTCAGCGCCATCGCAATTAGACATGAATACGAATACGCGGGTTTAGGAAATTCTCCCGCTGCCACTGTTTTGCTAGAATTATTTACATATTTCGCTTGACTCGTCTCCACTGTGAATGCACTGCTGACTGACGTCTTAATTATTTGCCTACCATTGTTCAGAGAGGAGTTGTCGATCAGTATTGTCGCTTGATTTTTATTACCATTACCTAAAATTGTCCTAGACTGTTGGGCATCCAGTATGTGTATATTACCAGATATAATAGTTTTGGTTCCTAATGAATTTGTTAGTTTTTGACTACTATTTAATATGGAACAGTTTTTGGTGTTGACTTTCAATATTTCCGATTGACTCTTTATTCGCACGGTAGGTGTCACCGTCGGCGTGGAAACTGTTTTGATTTTACTCGTATCTAAATCCTTTATCAGATCTTTCACTACAGCTTTATCATGCTTTCTGACGTATATAACCATTTGAGTAGCTTCGTCTAGAGGTTTTTTCGGCGGGGGGTCCTCTGGTTCCTTGACTTTTGAAACTTTTATGGCGTTCGGCGAGAAAGTTAAATGACTTTTTTCTTCCTTTGGACTGGATAACGACGTGCTATTATTAAGATCACTGTTGGCAGCTGATGTGAGCAGCAGATTTGATGCCTCTTCCTTGACGATACTTTTCACTGGCGTTTCCGCGAACGATGATGGCATTACGGAATTTGGATTCACCATGACAGCGTTCGCTTCGGACCCGTATAAGTCAAGGTTATGAACGAAACTTGAAGAGGAATTGTTGAGCCACGTTACCGAGTTGTCTGTGTCCATGTCTAATAACGGTGGCAGTTCTGAGAAATTTAATCCTAGTGAATCCTGGAAAGAGTGAGAGACTTTTAGTTTTGCTGTTGCGATATTTACTCAGCTGTAAAAATAAGTAAGATAAAAGTAGTGACACTAACTGGAAAATCTGTTATACTGCTTAGATCCGTCGCTATCTCGTTCTTTATGTCCATGTCCAGCATGTCTTGGAGTGAGTCTGTTATGTACAAATCCATGTCTAAGCACGCCTAGAAAAGAAAACAGTTAATTAGGTATAAGTTTTATTGGACATTTACTATACACAGGCTGATCCACAAAAGTCGCTCAGCGGGCCATAGACTATGGCTATATTAGGAGATTCCCTGATAAATTCCAAAATGTGGGGATCCGCAGGAAAACAAAAGTTAGTAACATAGCCCATTAGCAAGTTGAAGTGGCAGTGGGCAGGTCACGAATGTCGTAGAGCGATGGCCGTTGGAGCCGACTGCATGAGAAAGGCTGAGGACTGGGTGTGGTGGTGCTCGCTTCTGAAGGCTTAAGTCTAGTGAACATCCGCAGCCTTGATGATGATGACTCGTATAAATTAAGCTACGTAGCTAAAGTATCTAAACCTACCCGAACGTACTACGTCCATATTTCTCAATTGAACTTTCGCGCCATTTCTATAAATAGCGACCGTTTTTATACTCGTACCACGATACGAAGACGGGAACGAATTCCACTACTCGGTAGTGGAACCTGTTTCATCTTTTGGTATGCGGAGCCCCCAGCCGTGAAAGAGTGAGATTATGTTTGTGATGCTATCTCGTTTCCGCTCCTTTAAGGACGGAAAAAGTAACTCGCACGAGCTAATTATGTAAATGAATGGTTTACTATAAGTTACATTGACCACTCGTCTTGTAAAGATTACCTAAATACGGGCAAGAGTAACATGCGACATTCAATATACCGAATTAAACGAGTAATTAAATAGATGCCTATTTATAAAGACTTTTATAAATTTTAAGGACCTCTACAAAATATCATTCAATATACTTTGTGAAAACCTACACCAACAAATCATTTATTACGTGAGTGTAATTTGAACTTTGTAGTCCCCAGAATGAGGTCCGTTCTAAGTAGAGTGGAGTGACCAAAAAAATAGCAGCCAAATGGTAAACGGAAGGCTTCCAGTACCAAGTTCGGGACGATCATATTTTTTGTTGGAGTTGGAAGTTGAAACACTGCCGTTGTTGGTTGTTACTATAAATAAACTTGTTCTGTTGGCCGCGTGTTCTCATTAAACTGCGTTTATTAGTTGTTCGTGCATAGGATAGCATCCATCATCTCATACGAAGTAAACAATCATGAATAACATAACATAATGTAAATATTAATGCTTTCTTGCTAAACTACAGGTAGGTATTTACTTCTTTAGCATGAATAGTGCTCTAATATCTAGTAATCTATTGTAAAAAAAAAATTCTTTCACATATTATGCCTAGCTTACAGGCACTTGCGAAACGTCAGACTACCGCCTCGTTTTTTTCTTTATTTAAATCGCTAGATGGGCCTTTAGCCTACATTGCATCAAAAACTTCCACAAACATGTTGAGTGACTGCTCTCAGCATGCTATAATTTTACTTGTGATAGAGAGAGTGACAACGTGTCGTACACAAGACAAAAACGTGGACGTTTTTTGGAGGTTTAGGGCTCATCTAGCGATTTAAATCTTTGGTATAGATAGATACCAGCATAGTTGCCGTCATTTTCTTTTGTATCGCTACAAAGAAATGAACAATAAGCAGAAGAAAAAAGCCAAGGGAATGAAGGAATAAAGTAGCAAGGAATAAAGGTAGCAGAGCATTAAGTGCGGTTCATGGAATGGTATGGGAACGACAAATGCAATAAATCTTATCGTTGACGATTCTTATACACTTTTCTCTGAATAATACATTGCTTTTCTACTTATTTAATTATGTCGTGCTTTGGAAGGGTTATGAATTTGTTTATACATACGAGTTTATACATACTCGTATATACGAAAATCATTCTAAAATAAGTTTTCAAATAAACTAAATACGTGTCTGTAGTCTGTACTTATCCATGTTTACTGAGAAGTTAGATAAACATACAAAATATTATGAATGCTTACAGAGTGCACTGACAGATAAGAGAAAACGTGAATTCGTTATCTTAGGCCAATCACAGGCAAAGTTTACCAATTTTTTAATCGTTTACCTTCCACTAATCGCTATCGTTGACATTTTTACTCATTCTTGTCGATATAAGGTTCTACCTGCCCAAATTCTTTTTCATATTTGGCGCTAACAAAATAATTGTTTGTTAAAGCGTTAACTTTATAAATATCACGAGTGAGAAACGGGCCACATTGGGGTGACAGAAAGAGATGGCTATAGAGGATCGAAAGAGGGTGAATCGACCCCTAATGACATGGCAGCCGCCATACCTGATACCGCGCCCTTTTTGCCAGCGAAAGCCAGGATGAATGTACATGAATATAGTCTGTAGTCTTCACCAATCTGTAAAACTTATTAGGAAACCTAGTCAGGAACTTATATATTTAAAAAAAATCTGGGTGACCGAGCTTTGCTCGGTAGTATTACTATTCACCAATAGATGACAGGAGTCATATTTTTTTTGGTAAATTCGACATTTTCTAAATATGAATCCTAGCTAGATCCATTTATCGTCCCCAAAATCCCCAGAATACCAAATTTCAGATTCAAATTATACAGAGAAATATAAATACAAGAATTGCCCGTTTAAAGGTATGGGATAGAATTAATATTCAATTAATTAAAGATTTACTGCGACCTAAGGTTAGAAAAAGTTTTCATATATATAATTAATTAAATTAATTATTGTAAGAAAAAACAGGCGTAAAAAGGCATTATGTAGGTAGGTACTGATTCAGCGTTTCTAGCAATCGGATACTCGTGGAATTGTTTCATGTTTTATGTAAAACACTTTTTCAGCGTCAACAGGTATAGAAACGTGACCTGTCCGCTTGTTATGTTAAGGCTATCGTCTAGTGACTTAGCGCGACCAGAATAGGTGCTTTAAAAAAATGTTATCTATGCCCGTATAGTTACAAATTAAAATACAAGTCCAGACTCCATTTTATACTACATTTTATACTTGAAAAATATTGCTTATAGGGTGATAACGTTTTTACTCCCCCAAGCTTTTACCAATTTTGGTCTCACTAGGTTCAGTACACCTTAATCTAGACTCGTACGTTTTTTTAGCATAATATTTTAGTTTATTTAAATAAATAAAAAACCGGCCAAGTGCGAGTCGGACTCGCGCACCGAGGGTTCCATACCATCAAAGAGGTAAAACATAGAATCACTTTTGTTCATGAATTTACGAGTATAATTTACGCAAGCGTAACTTTGTTTTTGGTGGTTTAATTGTTATTATCAAAAAAAGTATAATAGTTAGGGAGTTGATTTTATTTTTCCTGTAAAATATACGTTTACTTCTATTGATCATAATTATTTCAGATTTTTCGGTTGGTAAACTTCGGAGATAAGGGGGGGGGGGGAACGGTATTTTTTTCGACAGTTTGCTCAATAAATCCAAAATCAGGCATAAAAATAAATAAAAATCGGCTTTAGAATACACAAGTAACGCCCTTTCATATGATACCCCACTTAATATTGTTATCTCATTTTGAAACTTCGAAGTCCCGGTTTTCCCCCCTTTTTAAATATAAATAAAAACAATTTTCAATATTTTATGAGTGCAATGGCGTTGGGTCACTATTACCTAAAACTATTCCAAATTTCAAGTCGATAGCTTTGATAGTTACTGAAATAATCGAGTGTGACAGACGGACGGACGGACGGACGGAGAAAGTCTCACTATAAGGGTTCCATTTTTACCATTTTGGTATGGAACCCTAAAAAGATACTCGAGCATGGTTTTAGGTAAAAAATATGGATATTTAGACTCTAATAACTTTTCACATATAAGCAATATTTCTTAATAAGTAAAACGTACGATCATACTTCATTGTTTCATTGTATCTGCAACATTTCTAAAAAATATGAAAATCGGACTAAGTACATTTACGGGTAGGAAAACGTTATCGCTTTTAGTATGAAAGCTTATAGCTAAACGGACGACCCTCTTAAGTGGCCCCTTCCCGGAAGATCCAAGTACAAAGAAGGCGTGGTCTACACTGTAGACTTTACAGGCTTGCTGTTTTAGTCTAACGCAATCCTAGTAAAAGATGCCGATTGTCGTCGATAAAATAGCGGAATAATTTCATGAAACTTGTTCCAGGAAATACGTGATTTTGAACAAGCCTTACAACTTACAAGTAACCAAAGTTTATGTAAAATTTCTGCAAGAATGCAGATTTTTGGAGGCTGGTGATAAATTCGTTGCTAAAAAAATTTAATTTTTGTTTCTATGCAGACCTAGATATAGTGTGCAAACTGCAAGGTACTTATCAATACATATAATAAATCTGTAGAGGTCGAATTTCTGTACAAATAAAAAAATTGCTAAAAACGGAGTCAGGGGGATGTAAGAAGTGTAATTGAACTAATTTAAATTTTTTTCAAATTTTTTGTTTCTCTGTTTGTCTGTCTGTTTGTACGGGCTAATCTTTGGAACGGCTGGACCGATTCCAATGAAATTTTGTGTGGTGGTAGCTTATGTCCCTGGTCAACATATAGGATACTTTTCATCCCGGTAAAATAAAGAGTTCCCGTGGGATAGTTAAAAAACTGCAATTAATTTAACAGCTTTGTAAACAACAACTAATGAACTTAATTTAGTAAAATTTGTCATGCTGATACCTTATGTTGCCTCTTTAACAAAATATATATATAGTAAAACTTATTAATCCAATCGAGTTCCCGCGGGAAAGAAAACATTACAAAAACAGGAAAAGCAGGCGTCTTTCAAGTAACTTTATATATATGCCCGGTCAACATTTAAGATACTTTTCATCCTGAAAAATTTGAGAGCACCAGTGGGATGTTTAAAAAAACCTATAGCTACTTATCTACGTAGCACAATCAAAACGGGGTTGAAATATCGACAGTTTAAATCGTTCTTTTGATCGTGCAACTAGGTATAACTATACAAGATAACCCGTACGTAGCAGGAACTGGTTGCTACGTACACAGCAGTGCATCAGAATGCTTAATTACAATATCTGGGCGTTGGTATCATCTCAGAATAAGATAAGTTTGGTTATAGATATTACAATCCACGATGACACGCCTCACTCTGTCTTACTCCATGCGAATTGAGTAACATAAGCGATTTCGACAGAGTGTTATAAGTAGAGGAAGACCAAAGAAGATATAGGTAAATTGTGTGAAAGAAGATAGCACGTTAACAGGAGATTGGAAGAAGACTCCTTTACGGGTCCATCGAACCCAGGGACCACTCATTTATCTTGGGAAAAATTAAGAAATTCCACGGGAAACATTTTTGTAAAAAAAACGAACTGCACGCGGGCGGAGCCGCGGGCAACAGCTAGTTAAAAATATTTCAAGAAAGTTTTGTTAAAACACCATAATCGCGTACAAGCGTTTGTATAGAAAATCTACTGGGAAGGTTGCTCTTAAGGAGCACACCACTGGTGTGCCCGCGAAATTCAAATTTTTTGTGGATTTTCTCGATTTTTAAGCTAATAAGACATAATAGGCTTATGGCAGTCAAATTGTGATAATCCCGAGATCATCTTCACGTATTTATATAAAAATCTCTGCTTGAAAGTGTCGAGTTAAAGAAATTAATCCGAGATTTGCGAGTTACTCACTTAAAATTATTTACTCGGACTAATTTGCTAGGATAGACATTATTATGCAAAAATTTTGATATAAACATGTAAAGAAGTAACTGCCATTGTCGCAAATTGACTGCCATAAGCCTATTATGTGTAATTAGCGTACAAATTGCAAAAAAGCACGATAATTTTGAATTTCGCGGGCAGACCTGTTGAGTAATGAGTTCGCCTTAAAATCAAGTTTTGTATTATACTTAGGTAGAGGCGTGGTAGAGGCCGAAAACGTCAGTAGATCCGTCTCGCAAGTTGCTAGTGTCGTGACGGTGTAAGTAGGTACACTACGTACGGTGTGCCATGCGCCATGCCTCGAGAGAGGGCCATGAACTCGCTCTTTATTTCTTGAGAGTTCATCTCGCTTACGTGCGATATGAAATAGGAACTAATAAAATATATTTTTAAACTATAGGTACCTACTCTGTTTGCAAGTAATGATAAGTGAGTAGGGGACTCTGTTTGAAAAGGCCGTAACGACACTCTTTTGCTTGTGTTGAATATGGTTATGTTATAGGTACCTAGAATTTAGAATAGAGTTCTAGCTGTGTAGGTGTCTCATACAATTTTTATAATTTTCGAAAGAAAGTCAAGTTTGATCAATAATATAGATACCTACTTAGACATAGGTAAGATCTACCTACTCTAGGTAGGTAGGTAAAATTTTAAACACAAGAGCGAATACTAAATATTGCAAGTTTTAAATCATTTTTATTAAAATAAATAATATAAGTACAGAACCGAACACCATGTTTTTAACAAACGGAAACAAGTATCGTATTTCAAATTTCAGCGGTTAGGTATGTGGTCGACGACAAAATGTATTAACTTAAGTTACCAATACCATATCCATACTAAATATGAAATCAATAATAAAAACGTAAATAATTAAAAAATTTAAAAAACCCGTGCACTGCACTGTGGTAAAGTGGTCCAAAAATGTAGCCTATGTTACTCGGAATGATGTAAGGATTCTAACGATACCCCATTTTTTTTTTTCATAATAAGATTATTATTGTTTATTCAATTTTTTTTTGAGACTTTAGCCTACAGGAGAAAAGACTGCGCGCAGTTTTGTGTTTGGTGTGAAGCGAGTTTTTATAAGAGTGAAGGCAAGTTTGAAGTCTTTTTCTTGAAGGTTGATGGGTAATTATTATTAGTTTTTATTTAAATATGATATTATTATAGATTTGTATACCTAAATATTATTATAATACGTAACTTATTTATGTGCCCAAACAGGTCTGCCACTCAACATTGTGCTGCCCGCTGGAGCAAGGCCACAGCGCTGAATTTCAGTGCAACCTAAACAACCATACAGAGATAACTGCACAAAATCATCGTTTACGAACTAATTTGATAATGAATGAGGATTTTGAGAAAAGTCTCTATTAAAAAACACTGTCATAGATCTATAGTTAAATTAAAACTACAATTTTCGAAAAATACAAACCCACCTTCACTGTTGGTATTGGGAGTAGGAATGAAAATACTTACTTTAAGCCAATGAAAAAGAAATCTGAGTTTTGAGATGATCATTATGGCACCACATATTGCATTAACTGGATAAAAAATCTGTTATCGTCTGGTGGTTGGGTGGTTCGCAATATGATTGTATAATGTATGTTTCTAAAAAAAGGAGCTAAAATAATAACATTTTATTACTAGTCGATAGGTACTAGGTATATTCGCAGCATATAGTATGTTAATAATAAGCGGGTTAGGTATATCTTATGAATGAGTTTTATCAACTATTTTTATAAAACATGTTAATTAATGTGAGAGATATGTTTATTATTGCAAATTAATTAACATATTTTTGTCAACATAACAGGGGAGGAAGTGTTGTAATGTGAGTAAATAAAATCTGTTTTAGAATGTACAGGTACAGTACAGAGCCCCTTAATGTGATAGGTACCTCCCACTCAAAGCAGGACGTAAATACGCTGCTCCATCAGACATATTTTGTTTATAAGTAGGGTTAAGGGCGATGGGTACCATCCGGGCGCGAAAATTCAAATTTTATTTAGTTTTTCGCTCATAGTGGGCTAATTAAACATCGAAGGCTAATGGCGATGAGTTTTGCGGGCACAACGTTTATGCATCTACATGTTTTTAACAAAAACTCTGCTAAACAATGCTCATTTACTTCATATTGGTTCCCGATAGCTCGAAATCTGGGAAACTGCAAAAAATTATCTTTCGGGAACCAATATGAGATGAGTGGGAACTTTCGAGCAAAGTTTCTATTAAAAACACGTAGATGCATAAAAAGTAGGCCCGCAAAATGCATTGCCATAAATCTGCTATGCGTAGTTAGTCTAATATTTGCGAAAAACTAAATAAAATTTGAATTTCGCGGGCTGGTAGGGCCGCAACACCTTAATGTGGGTAAATGTAAATGCGTTCAATAATTTCGTAGTTTTCATTTATATCTGTTTGAGAGTGTAACGAAACGCATCTATAGTCTATGGTCTGAATATGTCTGAATACCATAGACTGTAGATGCGTTCCTTTACACTCTGAAAGTGATATTAATTAAAACTAATGGTAATTTCCCATGTACCCAAATAAAAATTAGGTCTGAAGCTGAACACGGATATCGGCCTGAATTATTCTAGGATCTTTTTCAGCGCAAGTCGTGTAAAAACTGCGGGGGGACAAGTAGGCGCCCGCGCTGCCGCCTGCCAGCCTGCCACCGAGCCGCGAGGGGCCGCGCCTCGTGTCCTCGAACCTGACCGCTCGCGATCGCCTTGAACCCGCCGTAGTCTGCCTCTGAACAAATTACCTTGTGTCTACACTCTACACTCTACGCGCAAGTCGGCGGCCGAGCATTATTACCGCGGAAAGTTGAAAAACGTTGGACGATAGACTGATTGGGAATTGGCAAGGTGTTTGCCAGCCAAAAAAATTTTTTTTTTAATATTTTTTCCAAGCTGTATTACTTTACGAGAACTAAGTAAGAGTTTCTTGTTTCATAGATAAAATTATGCTATCTATATTAGGTACAAATAGAATTTGCTACGAAAAAGGCTTTGTCAGAATTTTATGACTCAGATGATCAGATCAACCGGAAAACACCGGATTATTAGATGGTTGGTAACTATTTAACCGACTTCAAAAAAAGGAGGAGGTTCTCAATTCGTCGGAATCTTTTTTTTTTTTTTCTATGTATGTTCCCCGATTACTCGAAGACGCGTGGACCGATTTGAAAAATTCTTTTTTTGGTTAAGAGGGTTTTGTTTCCAGGTGGTCCCATTTTAATCAGGTCAGGATCTGATGATGGGATCCTGGAAAATTGAGGGAACTCTTCAAATTTTATATAGACACATGAAACTATTTGAGTATTATTAGAAAGAGTAATATTTTCCAAGTTGTCCTATGGTCATCAGGTCAGGATCTGATCATGGGATCTTGGTGAAATCGAGGGAACTCTTCAAATTTTGCTAGTAAACTTAAAGCGAGTTGGGTATTTTTTATAGTTACTGGTGCATATGCTAGCAGATACTGATTTGATGACTTAAGTCATCAAGTCAGGGTCTGATGATGGGATCTTGGTGAAATCGAGGGAACTCTTCAAATTTTGCTAGTATACATGAAGCGAGTTGGGTATTTTTTATAGTTACTGGTGCATTTGCTAGCAGATACTGATTTGATGACTAAAGTCATCAACTCAGGGTCTGATGATGGGATCTTGGTGAATTTGAGGTATCTCTTCAGATTTTATGAGTACACCTTAAACAATTTGGGTACATTGCCCGACTTCGAATTGGTGTAGGTACCTATAATTTAAATAAAAATTATTTCACTCTTTGTAGTGGCATTTGAAGTTGGTTTTTTGGAAAGCATTTCCCATTTTTATTTATTAAAGTCATAGGCCTTACAAAATTGTAGGGTATATGATTTTTATTATTCATACTATTAAATATAGAAAATAAGGAAATATAAATAAAACTAATGAATAATGGAATATTCTGTTTTAGCTTCTAAAAATCTTTACCTAATCCTTGCACAGCGGTATGGTTGGCAATATTATAAAAGGCAAAACTTTGAAAGTAGGTATACTGCAAACATAATACTTATCTTCCACGCGGCAACTATACTGTACCGACATGGCTGAAATTTGAAATGGAGATACTTTAAATACATTATACCCTGGATTAACACATAGGCTACTTTATATGCAGAAAAAACCATGCCCCGCGACATTTGTGAAAAATCGAAATTCACGCGGGCGGTGAGTGCTTCATGTTCTGTTTGGTCTGTCTGTTGGTTAGAGAATATATTTTATAAGCCCTACTAAAGTTCACGCGATCTTCGAGTAGACAAAAATAGATCACCTAAATCTGGTTCGACAAGTAGGAAACCTTTGATGTTGTGGAGTTATTTATTATCCATCACCGATCACCGCTAGAAATATTTTATTGAAGAAATTATGCTGCCAAGACTCAAGCAGATTCATACGCGAGTTGCCGATTACGCCCTTCCAGCTTCCCTGCCCCCAGCCTAATATAATCTGGGTGCTTTCAAAAGAGTCAACATCAAAGATATTTATTTAAAAAAAATTAAATATCGTTGATAATATTCATTTTCTAGGCAAGCGCACTTCACCTCAGATTTCAACATTGGTTTCCATCGGGCATCCCTGCAATTTTACTGCTGTAATTAAGAGTCCGCTTACCCACGATGTCTCCCATACATTCGTTATACCAAAATCATTTGTAATTCGTGCAAATTTCGATCATGTTGTGTTGTTATTCGGGTTCATATAGTAATAATCTATGCTCCTGGCCGTATCTGGTTCCGAAATACTTTTGTTAAACCACAGCATGATCGAAATATGCACGAATTACAAAAGATTTGGTATTTTGGATGAATGGAGACATCGTAGTTCACAGGACTCTTAAGCCTATTTCTTATTAGCTTACAAAATATGAAAAACTAAATAAAATTTGAATTTAGTGGGCAGGGGCGTGCATTCAACTTTAAAGTGTACCAGCCCGCGAAATTGAAATTTTATTCAATTTTCGCTAATATTACACTAACTTTTTATATATTTTTTTTTGCAGTTTCCCAGATTTCGGGCTATCGGGAACCAATATGAAGTAAATGAGTATAATTTTGAGCAGAGTTTTTATTAAAAACATGTAGACGCATAAATGAGCCCGCAAAACTCATATTGCCATAAGCCTACCATGTATAATTATTATAGCCCATTGTTAGTGAAAAAGTAAATAAAATTTGAATTTTCGCGCCCCATCTCCCTTAAAATGTATCCATGGAAACTTGGTTGGCGCGAAAACTGTTCTAGCGACATGTTTTCCAGTTTTCCTTTATGCGCGCGCAGGGATCGGGCGAAGTAGGGGGTTACTTATCGATTGGATGTGCGGCAGTTGCTCCCACCTTCTACTTTCCAGTTCAAAAGGGAGGGAATCTAAAGTATTCCTCCGCATCAACTTTCATTTAATTTTTCAACGTCTGCACTTAGTGATCGTACAACTTTCAGCTAACCTTACAGGATCATAGCAAGCTTAAGCCTTTTAATTCCTATATTACTTTAAATACGGAAAAATACTTAACTTAAAAAATTAAAACTATAAAATTAAACTATATCTAAATTAAAATCTATTTCAGCAAGCAGTTTTAAACCAATCATTGGTTTGTGGTTGTTCAACCTGTGAACCTACCCTATTTCCTGAGTTTTAACGAGCCGGTAAAAAATTCAAATTGACTCAAAATTACTCAAATAAATTGTGTTAGTTCGCAATTTGTAGAATGATGACACCTGCCGCCTCGGGTTAATGCCCTCCTCGTAATAAGCGTTACTGACTCAATCTTCTTAATAGTGTACCGATGCGATGTATTCATACTTCGTTTGTTAATACTATAAATAATATCTACGTACGTATTTAGCATGTACGTACAATATTACATTATTATCTAATGTCGGTATCCAATATTCGATCCATGGTTTGCTATTACCTACTTGAGACAGAAAGATAGGTATTATAAGGTCCATCCATACAAGTGATGTCCTAGTAAGACAAACCATGGATAGATCGAATATTGGGAACCGCCATAAGTGAACCTTGGTAGGTATGTAGTTAATTAGTTACCTAATTCATATCTTTTTCATAATAAGAAAAGTGAATAAAAAAAACCGACGATACGGGACCTTGAAAATTTTTCTACCACAAAACTCAAAGGCTTCGAAGTTGCGACTTTCTTGAAAAACTAACCCTCCTAGATAGCTATATGAGCTCCAAAAAGTAGAACATCTTGCTTCAGAGATTATTATGATTGTTTAGAACTACTTAGGTATTGCACAAGCTGCCTAATTGAAAATTTTGGAATCATCATGAAAGCGATAAATCGATCTAGCTAGGATTCATTTTTAGAAAATGTCGAATTTACCAAAAAAATATGACTCCTGCTGCCATCTATTGGTGAATAGTAATACTACCGAGCAAAGCTCGGGCACCCAGATATTATTATATATATTATTGGACTTTGTGAAACTAGAAGATTTGGTGAGGATATCACTGAATACAATGACTACATTCTCTACCACTTTGGCGAAACAAAGGGACTGTACGGTGTTGGTTTCTGTGTGCACAAGAGATGGAAAAATAACATCATCCAATTCAGAGGAATCTCGGAAAGAATAGCAACACTTACATTTAAAATCTCGAACAAAGAGACTTTAGAAATTATACAGGTTTATGCTCCGACAGAACAAGCATCTGAAGACGCAACCATTCAATTTTATCAAGAGCTGGAACAAATTACAACAAAATTAGATAAAAAGAAAAACAGTTTAATGATTATAGGCGACTTCAATGCCAGAATTGGCCAGAGGATGGAATTTGAGCAATCAGTGATAGGACCTTATCCTACAAACACGAGAACAAGAAATGGTCAACGCCTGATAGATTTCTGTGCTGAGCATAACCTAAAAATTCTTAATACTTTTTTCAAAAAAAGGGCCAACCGGAAGTGGACTTGGATATCACCAGATGCTAATACTAAAGCAGAAATAGACTTTATTATTGCCAGAGATGTCTCGAGGTATCATGACGTGAGTGTAATAAATAATTTTGATTTTTACTCTGACCACAGGATACTAAGATGCAAGATGAAAATAAAATATAAAGCAAGGAGAGATTTCAACAACACTAATAGAACAGTTAAGTCATATAATAACAACTATAAAAACAAACTCTATCAGGCTGAACTACAGAAATCAGAGCTAATAATATTACAGAACAATCCCACAATTCAAGGAAAATACACCAACTTAATAAGTCAAATTAAAAAATGTGCCAAACTACACCTTACAGACAGCGAAACAAAAAACTCTATCCTATCAACTGAAACATTACAAAAAATTAAGGAACGTGCCTCATTGAACGTACTTACAAATAAATCAGAAAGTGAAAAAAATGAGCTTAAATTGCTAAATATAACTGTTAAAAGAATGATACGAAGAGATGTACGAAGAGCCGAAAATAGCAGCATAGAACTCTTTACCAAGACAAATGCAGCTATTTCTAAACTAGAGAGACACCTGAGTGTAGGTAAAAAGTGGATTCCCCATTTAAAACAAACAATCAATTCTAACTGCAAGACAATACAAGTCAGATCAGACATAGTAAAAGAGGCCACTTCTTTCTACACAGAATTATATAGAAGTCGACTACAGTTACAACAGAGAACTGCTCTTACTCCACCAACTGGTAAACAGGAACCAATCCCTGCAATACTTCCAATAGAGGTAGAAAACGCTATAAGAAGTCAGAAAAATAATAAATCAGCTGGTCCCGAAGGAATACCTAGTGAACTCTTAAAGATTGGAATAAATCAATTATGTAGAGTGCTCACAGAGCTTTTCAATGAAATTCTTGACCAAGAAATCGTCCCTGAAGAATGGCTTAACTCTACAATCATTTTACTATTTAAAAAGGGAAACATCGATGATATTAACAATTATCGACCAATCACGCTGACTAGTAATATCTACAAAGTGTTTGCCAAAATATTATTAGCACGCCTGGCACCCATACTGGACTCTCAACAACCTCCTGAGCAGGCAGGGTTCCGTCAAGGCTTTAGTACATGTGACCACCTCCATACTATGCAACAACTAACAGAGAAAGTGCAAGAGTACAAACAACCACTCTATATAGCATTTATCGACTTCACAAAAGCCTTTGACTCTATCGAACACTGCTACCTATGGAGAGCACTACATAGAGATGGCATACCACATAAATATATCAGGATATTACAATACATTTACGAAAATAGCACAGTAAGAATTCAACTGGACAAAATAGGTCAGCAGCTGAAAATAGAAAGAGGAATAAAGCAGGGAGACTGCTTATCACCAAAATTTTTCAATTCTGTGCTGGAATATATATTTTCACAACTAGAGTGGCAAAATAAAGGTATACAAATAAATGGAAGACACTTAAGTAATATAAGATTTGCAGATGATATAGCAATCTTCAGCAATAGTGAAAAAGAGCTACAGGAAATGATGGACGAACTTAAAGATCACTGTGGTAAAGTGGGACTGTGCATGAATAAGAGCAAAACCAAAATAATGTCTAATACAGGCAGACCAGTCTCAATAAGACTAGACAATAATATCATTGAAACAGTAGAGAGCTTTACTTACCTGGGAAAGATAGTATCGTTCAATAAACTCGCGCAAGGAGACGAACTCAATAAGAGAACTCTAAGTGCGTGGAAGAGATACTGGAGTCTTAAATACATATTTAAAAATAAAAAGATATCATTGAATATAAAGAGTAAAGTGTTCAATACATGCATACTTCCAATTCTGACATATGGATCACAGACCTGGGCTTTAAACAGAAATGAAATTAAAAAATTAAAAATTACACAAAGGAAAATGGAACGAAGTATGTTAGGAGTGAGGCTTGCTGATAGAATAAAGAAAAAAGACATAAGAGACAAATCAAAAACAATTGATGTTTTGAGAATGGCGCGAAAATTAAAATGGACATGGGCCGGCCACATCATGCGACTGACAGATGACCGATGGACAAAGGAAACCACAACATGGTGCCCACGATTCATCGCGCGACGTCGAGGCAGGCCGCACACACGTTGGCGGACAGATATAGAGGATTTTGACGGGCTTGGAGTGCTTTGGACCCGCCTGGCCAGAGAAAAAACCGCGTGGAAGAAAAGGGGGGAGGCCTTTGCCCGCTTATGGGATGACCTCTAAAAAAAAAAAAAAAAAAAAAAAAAAAAAAAAAAAAAAAAAAACATTGAAATGAAAATTAAAAAGACATAAAAGAAAAAAAAAAGACATGAAAATGAAAAATAAATTGAAAAAAAAAAAATTGACAAAAAAAAAAAAAAATATATACATGAAATTTAAAAAGACTGAGAGAAAAAAAAAAAAAAAAAAAAAAAAATGACCTGAAAATGAAAAAAATATTGAGAAAAAAAAAAAAAAAAAAAAAAAAAAAAATAAAAAAAATAAAAAAAAAAAAAAATTTTTAGAGGAAGGCATATAATAAAATAATAAAATAATAATAAAAATTCGTATCTTGTCCTGATGGTGGCCTTCTTACCAACACAACACACTAACCGAAACCTATCGCAGGTAGGTAGGTATAATGTGGATGTGGCCCAAAAAAATAACAGTTTTTCAACTCTGAGAGTCTTGATCTATCCGTCTGACATACTGAATGAATTTTTTGTATCAATTACATTCGTTACAGAACGAGAGCCCGGAGCCCCCAGACATTACTAATTTTCTAAATGACAAAATGTGGACGTGTTCTAGCCATGTTGGTGAGGCGGCCAATTATAGATATCAGGTGAAAAAGTTAAATAAAAATATGGAAGACTTTAATTAACAATTCTATAATCGTTGATTTTTACAATTAAAACATCATTAAGAAATATTATTGAACGTTTCCAGACACTAATTTACGTCGACCATAACTCCACACCAGACGCAATAAAACTCCGAAATCTCTCTAAACACCAAAAATGTCAGATTGGCTGAAACCTGAAAGTTTTTCTTCCAATAAACATATTTAAAAACACTACTGTGTACCTAAAGCACCACATTTTGTCCTTCAGAAATTAAGTTATGTCTGGGGGCTCCGGACTCTTGAAGCCCGCGAAATTCTAATTTTTTTTGGCTTTTAGATTCAAATGACTTATTTCATATCGACTGAACTTACAGGCACTTATGAATATTCAGTAAAATAGGATTATACTATTTATTTGTGACAAGCAAACTTATAAGTTTAAACGTGATGATGATAGTAGTTATCAGGTACTGATTCTCGCAATGTAAATGCCATAAAAGCCTACTATAATGTAGGGATGCATCCGATACCGATACTGATATATCGGCGATATTTCGGGTTTGCCGATATACCGGTATCGGCGATATTTTTATGGCGGATTCAACGATACGGTTTTAAATTTCGCGCTTTAAAAATGTAATGTAAACGCGCATGTTATTCCATCTATTTCGTTGCAAACGAGGCACGAAATGAGTTCTGTCGCATTTGAGAGACTTTTTCTCAACGCAGGTCTTATTCAAACAGCTGCAGCTTGCAAAATCGCCTTTGCCCGCAAAACTTAAGAATACTTTGTTTTTTTTTAGTATGACCTATCAGATTTTTAGACGCTCTAAATTTATTGACTCTAAAACAGAAAACCGAATCGCTACCATTTTCGCTTATACGGGACACGCCGTAACATTAGGGGAGAGTGTGGTGTAACGGCTGACGGAATGAACCGCAGGTGTGTGCCGCACGTCGTACACAAAAACTACAACCACATCGAAGGGTAAGCACGGCACGCACGCACACACTGTCAGGTTGCAGCCGCCTTCGCCAGTCCCTTTTTCGTTGACTGCACTTCCCACAGAGTAGCTTGATAATATTTAAATTGTATATCTTCCTAATAAATAAAATTCTCGTGATTCTTACCAAACTGCTCGACCGACTGTAATGAAATTGTCTGTCGTAAATAAACTCGTAATTGTAATCGTGTCGTAAGGTCGTAAGCTATTTTTTATATCGCTAGTGGCAAAACAGCGTTTGCCGGGTCAGCAATGTTCACAAAAATTAACTACAACTTTCGGATTTGTTCCTTTTCTTGTGCTAAACTTCATGATTTTTGGAAGTCGGAAAATAGGTTATCTTTTACGGATCCCTAAAAATCACGTAGGTAGTTAAAATAAAATAACAGTTGTAGGTCCGCCCGACCCAGAGCTTCAGGATGGCTCATCTCAACCCCTTTTTACGTCCCACTGCTGGGCACGGGTCTCCTCTCAGACTGAGAGGGGTTTGGCCATAGCCCACCACGCTGGCCAAGTGCGGGTTGGCGGGCTTCACACACCATCGAGAACATTTTTGTGAACTCTCAGGCATGCAGGTTTCCTCACGATGTTTTCCTTCACCGTTAAGCAAGTGATATTTAGTTTCCTAAACCGCACATAACTCGGAAAAGTCAGAGGTGCGTGCCCAGGATTCGAACCCGCGACCTCCTTATGAGAGGCAGCTCGGTCAGAACCACTGAGCTATCACTGCTTTAGGATGCACTGCAGGATGGCTACAGGCCACAAATCACACTACACCCATAGATCTACAGGTAAAGAAGTTGGACTAGTATCAAAAATATTGCGCTACACAAATGTAATTTTTGGTCCTTAATTATAACTAATACTACTTATCTATAACTTCTTTACTTTTATTACTTAATGGGGATAGGTAGGTACCATCCGGGCGAGAAAATTCAAATTTTGTTCAGGTTTTTGCTAAATATATGCTATGCTATTAATTATATCGCTTATAATTAAAATATATAGCAACAGGTATGTGGTTAGTCTAATTTTTGCAAAAATCTAAATAAAAATTAAATTTCGCGGGCTGGTATAAATAAGAATAATCATAAACATTCTACAGTCTACACTGTGGCCTACACACACTACTATACCTTTGATAAACACAACTACATTGACAAAGTGCACTCATTGTTAAACGTTTTGAAATTCTCGCTCGGAACCGGCCGTGGGAACCACATTACTACCTCGTAGACGGAATTTTTCAGCTATGAAATATACCTAATTCACAACCACGTGATTTTGCTAGTTAGGTAGTAGGTAGGTATTTACTTAGGTAACGAAAATACAGTACAGTATAAGTTACTTAGGTAAGTACAAATTGAACTAAAACACCATCGTATCCTATCGCATAATTTTATAAATATGTAGCGCAAGAGTTCAATATAATAATCAATGTTATTGTGATTGTGAATATGACATAAAAATAGTATGGACAAGTACCTACGTAGGTACGTTGGTACGTACCTACTCTAATACTTAGGTCTGTATGCAATTTTACTACTAACGTAAACTCATTGACGGCGAATTGGCGGCGGCGTTATAACTTATAATAAGTGTTTAAGGGAATAATTGATATAAAACTACGTTGCACAGAATAATACATACTATAGATCAATGTACATATTATGATGCTTGTCTTTTGTTATTTTACTCCTATAAATTGGTTTTTAAAATACAAGAGTAATACAAAAAGTCTAATAACTTGATAAAATAATAATAATAAGATTCCATCCTTATCACACAACGTATGAATGAATGAGCGTGAACGAGACGGAAGACTAGACGTTTTGTCCGTTATTTATGTGTACTAGGTACCGCGTGTTTAGATAAAATATGACAGTATTTTATTAGTTTAGCTTAGTTTAAATATGAACTCGTACTTTTATGATTTAGATCCGTATAAGTTCAATAGAATTCAAAGTGAACTATCACGTAATGATTTTTACAAGTAGAAGTAGGTACCTACCAATATCGTTCATGGTTTTCATAAATGAATGATTTCCCGCCACTTTGACGTTATTATAACATAAATTTAAGTTGTTTACAATCATAATCCTAATAAATGTACCATAATATATGTATTTTCAATAAATAATCTAAGATTGGATGTTTTATGAATGGATGACATTAAAAAGAGCGGGACCTAGTCGTGTTACTTTCTCAGGTTCACTATCGAGTTTACTGTCGCAAAATCATATTTCTAGATGTGTAATGAGACTTACCGAATATTTATTCAAATAAATATCCTTCTGCTGAATAGAATAATCCTGAATTTCACACATTTACGTTTTTAGCGTCATAAAATTGACAAATATAACACCACTCACTCCATAGACTACACTGTTTTGCTATTATGATGTGAAAATTGTACACAAAGAATGCTCTGCGTTTCTATTGGTGATCGCACTCCACGTGACCAATTGAAGAGCGATGCTATTGGTTCAAAGTCCCGTATAGATTGACGTCATGAACGTTATCGTACTTTTTTCGTTAAAACTTTAATCTACTACAATTAATTCACATAAAATACCAGTTTAATAAATTTTGATTAATTAAATGACTCTCACTGGTTCAGTAGAAACTCTGAATAAATACTTACTTTTAACTTACCTGACTTACGTGACTCGTCCACTTACGACAACATGGCGGTTTGTTTACACCGGCATGACAAGGCGGGAAGCATTGTGTGGTTTTTGTACACAAATATCTGAATTTGGTTTCTGAGAAATAATTATTATCGATAAAAGAATATTTTTATTTAATGAAATAAGTAAAATGTCATTAATATTATATTGATAAGACCGCACATGGGCGATACTTTTACATAACATGCCAGCGCCCTCTAAGGTAACCTCAATTTTATGGCGGGAAACTTAGAATCATACCATAGATAGAAACATACAATGAGAATAATCTTTTCAAAGCTTAGTACCTACGTCTTGTTGAAATATGGGTAAATTAGCTGATGTCATCTTATATATTTTAATTATGTACATCGTACAATCAATACAATAACAAGTTTAAAGGAAAGTGTGAGCTACTAATGAATGAAACTTGTTCATAATAATTGTACTAGGAACTTTGAGGGGCCTTACCTCTAAGTAGTAAAGAACTAAACATTAAAATAACTGACAAAAATAATAATTGTATAGACCCTTAATTTGAGCACTAGAAGAAACAATCAGAAATTCAAACAAAAACCCTATTATCAAGTAGCTTTTAACAGTGACAAAAACAAACAATAAAGACGAATACAACACACATCGAAATTATCACAGGCAGGCAAATATACTCCGTAGTACCATCATTGCGATGTTTTAGTACATAATATCTGGATGACTACTTTGTTATACAAACAATAATACCGACCTAGCCGAATCACAATCACTAATGCTTGAGAAACTATGGAAATGTGTAGAAATGTGTGGCATTCATCTTCATGCATTTATATAGATTGTAAAAACTCCTTCACTGATCTGTGGTAGAAAGTAGGTATACAGTTTTTTTTACTTTTATAATATAGAAGATTGTAGAAAGAGGATAGATTGTACCTAACTTGGCTAGAGGTACATAGTTTTACGAGTAAAAACAATACACAGTAAAGAAGTATGTAAATACATATAAGCAAAAAATTGCAAAATTTTTGCTGGTGACATTGTGCCCGGAAATTTTTGAAAAAATCTGAATTTTGTTAAAATTAATTTTATAAGAAGTAAAAGATGTAGCTGGTAGAGTATTAATAAGCATCCAGTAAAAAGTAATATAGTTTAGTACTCGTAAAATTAGTCCACCAACCCAAATTTGAACATTGTGGAATGCAAATATTTCTGCTGGGATTTGATAAGAGACCGGCCATGAATGAACTGAAGATGTTGTTCAGAAATTACAATTCACAATTATTCACTCATGCAATTGACTTATCTTTTTAGAAATCTCACAAACGTTATACTAACTACTTGAATAAGGCAGTAATAACAATTAACAATAAATAATAATCAAAAAAAGAAATGGATTAAAATATGTATGTTTCAGAACTTCGATAGCTTCATGTTTCTCTGTCGCTTGTACATGTCATATGTGCGTAACCGTCTAATGTTATTGCCATACAAATGGTTTTCCCTGAAACTGGCGACATTATTTGATTGGGCTACAAACGTTATATCACTGGGCAGAACATTAATTCTAAAGTTAGTTGTAAAACCGCTGCTTGACGTTGAAGCCGTTGGCACAAATGGAAGCACTTTTGGTTTTTCAAGACGCTTCTTATTTTTTCTTCTTTTGTTGGATGATTCGTGTAGATAAATGCTCTCTTCAAGATAGTTTGATGGTTTGACCCTTCTTTTATTTGTTTCTTGCACAATAAATTCGGTCGTAGATATCACTTTGGGCTTTTTACACGGCACTTCACAAGGCACATCAACAAGTTTCTCCAAAAGGGTGGCTGGCAGTCGAGTCACTTTTGCAAAAGCGTTTTCTTTCGGCATCTACAACAAAACGATACACGCTTATTTTTTTTTAAAGAGATAGAATTTTCATTTTTAGTTGCAAATGAGTGATGTGTAACGAAAATGGTTATGAATACTTTTTTTACACTATACAAGTTAGAATTTGACTGCAATCTCATCTGATGGTAAGTGATGATGCAGCCGAAGATGTTATTGTTCTAACTTGGAAGGGGTAAACTCACCCCTAACGGTTTCTACACAGCATCACAGCAGCTTAGGTTGTACAAACAGTACACACGCACTGTGTACTCATCGAATGACATTGCACTGCATTTTATGTATCAGATATATGCAATGCATTCCATGGATGCATTGTATCAGACGAATCTCTCAATGGGTCAAAAACTTCTTCAGATTGTCAACAATTGTTACTAAGTAGAATACTACTGTCCATGTCAAATCCGCAACAATACTGAACAAAGTACCTTTGAAGTTGCAATTGATGCTTCGTCCTCATCTCGATCCTTACGTTTTCTGTTTCTCTTTTTATTTGGTTCATCTAAAAGAAAACACAATTGCATAACTTTTCCAATACCATGTAGTATAGACAATATACTATATTATTCTAGGCACAAGAAAAAGAAGAAGCGTGCTTAGGAACCATTGTAAACTTAGTTTGTGCTCATTAAACTTAAAACAACTTAAAAAACTTAAATTAGTGCTAATAGTGTTTTCGAAATGCTCCCCATGGAAAAGGATAGGATTTTAGACGCCTCAAATTATTTTAGTTTAGAGATTTTGTATCACAGAATCGGCACCAGCATAATGATAAAATTACAGTAATTTCTGATGAATCCTTTTTGGCAATCCCAAGTTGCAAATACCAAGATAATAAAATTATCACCATTGTCTTACGTAACATGTCATTTTACTAGCGCCTATGTGAAATAAAAGTACCTACTTTAAGTATTCAGGTCAACATTGTGAGGCACAATTCCTATTTTTGAATCTAGAAAGTTTTAGCAATGAGGTTTAAATTTTAATTTAGATCAGGAATATAGAGATTATTAGCAAACTGGTTTTTAATACTGATTATCAATAATAATAGAAACATACCAATCCCAGTAGAAATGTTTGGTATACCGATGGCTGTTGTATTTTTGTTGTGTTTCTTGTCAGGCTGCTTATCCTCTTTCTCTGTTGGCGCCTCTTCTACAAGACAATATTTGGAAAATTAATGAAATAATTATTACTAAAAAAATAGATACATGCACTATAGTGAAAAATAAGATGAAATACATGTATTTTTTCCTGTGAGAATGAAAAATGAAAATCTTTATTTTTCACATAGGCTTACATATAAGCTCTTATAAAAAATGAAAACTCTACCGCCAGGTTCGGAAATCAGTTTTGCACCGAGAAGAACTGGCAAGAAACTCGGTACTTGCTGTTATCAAAAATGACAAAAAATGATTTCAAAAATATAATTACATATAAACCTACTTGTAATTTCAGTAGAAAGTATGATTAAATGTGTAAATTGGTGATTTATATACCTTGCACATAATCCTGCGTGACGACTTTGCGTTTTTTCTTTGTACTGCCATCAGATGAGTTGTTTAATGGTAAAGTAGCATCAACATCTAAAACAAAATGACATTTTTACGATTGGTACAGCCTACAGGTGCCGGCAAAATTCTTGAGCATGCATGATGAAATGGGGGCAAGTTAGCGCACGCGACTCTCCGCCGACGCGTCCCGCACTTACCACCACCAAAAGGATCTAAAATTCGCTTGTGCGCAATCAAGGTCATATACCCAAGAAGTTTGCCGTGTATACTATACTGATCATTAAATCAAACCCGTAAACAATTTTTGTATCCAAACAAAGTTAGATAAAAAGAAACAGTACCTGCAGGCTTAATTTCTTCTCTTGTAGTACTTGGTGAAGATATCCTTTTGCGTTTCTTCGAACTAGTTTCATTTTCAGCGATTTCCACTGAAATATTTAAAAAATTACTCCTAATGCCTAACCATGACTGGTCGGTGGATTGAACCGCAAGGGTTTCGGTATTTTAAATTTTACCAGAAAACAAGCAAGGTTTATTTTTACACTTAATCGTAATTATCACTAATAAAATTTTATTTTATTATGTAGTAATAAAATAGTAGTTTATGAAACGGATGCATAATGGGGGGTATTAAAACATGAGTGTGAGTTTAAAAAACGAGCCGCAGGCGAGTTTTTTAATAGTATCACACGAGTGTTTTAATACCTAATTATGTAGAGTTTCATACACTACTTTATCTACGCTCAAATTATCATAAATCCAAACCATAAAATCTTGCTAACGTTTGTCGTAAATCCTTCACTTTGTTGGTAAAAGATTGTGGGTCATTTTTGTTGCAATTACTAAAATGTCAGATGGAGTTAAATTTTCTTTAGTAAGTTTCACTGCTAGACATTTTTCCGCGCTAAGTTTTGACTAAGTAACAAAAATAACACATTGAAATGTTAAAAGTTAGGTATGGCGCCAAAATTCAGTTGCAAACTGCGTATAGTCTGTTAAAAAAGTCATGAAACAAAAAAGAGTAGAAAAATATTTATACAAGTCAGATAAACTATATTTTTAGTGGATAATTAAATAATCAAAAATTATACATAATTCTTTTCAATATTCTGTATGAACACACTTTTTAATCAGTCATATAAGGCAGGGAAAAATAATTGTTTCCGTTAATTAATTGTTGTCTATGGTCGATCATGACTACCAACTAAATGTTGTCTGTGGACTCCTTATATAAAAAAAAAAAAACAAAATTGAGGATTGGCTCTACACTCTCTTTTGGCTATAACGACCACAGAGAAAAGAAAGTTATTCCCTGGTCTGTGATGACGACACACAAAAATACAGGAACCCAGAGCCGCGTATCGTAATAGAAATTATTCAACTATCTAGAGATATTTCCATAGAGTACAGCGATGTTATAATGAATAACTTTTTAATAATTATAGAAGTCTGTGAACAAAGTAGGTCAATATGTGACACATTTTGATTTCATAATTCGAACTTTAAGCAATGAGCGTAGATAAATTATGTTTACCTGGCACGGATGGAATTTCATTGTCTTGTTTGAAAGAAGAGGAGGCGGATTTGTTCTGTTTCTTTTTCTTCTTTTCAGTTGATGCCGCAGCAATCGAAACCTCCAGATTATCTAAAATATAAGAATGTAAAGGTCAGTTTAAGTTCGTGAGAAATTTAAACAAATTTTGATAATTAAAACCATGAATCCGACTTCAGCACATACAATATGAATAGAAATCTTGTTTATATAATATAATATAACACTAGTATTATTGATTAGATACCTTGTAAAGTATTTTCACTAGGTTTTTTCTTTTGGCCTCCTGAGGTTTTTTCTTTAGAAGTATTAAAGGTTTGGTTAGCTACAAAGTATGAAAAATAATTACATATTAAGTCATTATGAGTTCTATAAGATTTGAACTTACTGTCTTCAAAATATGATAGCGGTTTATAAGTCAACTAGCTGATGCCCGCGACTTCGTCCACGTGGGATAAAAACTATTCTATCTTTTAAGTTGGACCAAATGACAGATATTCACGAAGTTTGAACTAAATCAGTTCAGTAGTTTAGGAGTTCATTGAGGACAAACATTGTGACACGAGATTTATATATATTAAGATATTTATTTGTAAGTCGGAATTTCGTAATTATAATTAATAATTATTTTACTTTTTATACAACTTTATGCATAAGAAGTATTTTATGAATTAATACAATTATTTACCTGGTAGAGATTGAATTTCATTGTTCTCGATGAAAGATGTGGAGACGGAATTCTTGAGTTTCTTTTTCTTTTCCATTGCTACATCAACTGCAGCCGTCAGATTATCTGGAAATAAATAAATTTAGGGCATTTATTACAAGTCTACCCATAAGCCACTTTAGCATACTAAGTTGTATAAAATCTTAAAACTAATTTAATTGGTCTAAAAATGACGTTTACCAGGTACGGATTGAATTTCATTGTTCTCAGTGAAAGAAGTGGAGGCGGATTTCTTGTGTTTCTTTTTCTTTTCCATTGAGACATCAACTGGAGCCTTCAGATTATCTGGAAATAAATAAATTTAGGGCATTCATTACAAGTCTATCCATTAAGCCACTTTAGCATACTCAGTTGTAGAAAATCTTAAAACTAATTTAATTGGTCTAAAAATGACGTTTACCAGGTACGGATTGAATTTCATTGTTCTCGATGAAAGATGTGGAGACGGAATTCTTGAGTTTCTTTTTCTTTTCCATTGAGACATCAACTGCAGCCGTCAGATTATCTGGAAATAAATAAATTTAGGGCATTTATTACAAGTCTACCCATAAGCCACTTTAGCATACTAAGTTGTATAAAATCTTAAAACTAATTTAATTGGTCTAAAAATGGCGTTTACCAAGTACGGATTGAATTTCATTGTTCTCAGTGAAAGAAGTGGAGGCGGATTTCTTGTGTTTCTTTTTCTTTTCCATTGAGACATCAACTGGAGCCTTCAGATTATCTGGAAATAAATAAATTTAGGGCATTCATTACAAGTCTATCCATTAAGCCACTTTAGCATACTCAGTTGTAGAAAATCTTAAAACTAATTTAATTGGTCTAAAAATGACGTTTACCAGGTACGGATTGAATTTCATCGTTCTCAGTGAAAGAAGTGGAGGCGGATTTCTTGTGTTTCTTTTTCCTTTCCATTGAGACATCAACTGTAGCCTTCAGATTATCTGGAAATAAATAAATTTAGGGCATTCATTACAAGTCTATCCATTAAGCCACTTTAGCATACTCAGTTGTAGAAAATCTTAACACTAATTTAATTGGTCTAAAAATGACGTTTACCAGGTACGGATTGAATTTCATTGTTCTCGATGAAAGATGTGGAGACGGAATTCTTGAGTTTCTTTTTCTTTTCCATTGAGACATCAACTGCAGCCGTCAGATTATCTGGAAATAAATAAATTTAGGGCATTTATTACAAGTCTACCCATAAGCCACTTTAGCATACTAAGTTGTATAAAATCTTAAAACTAATCTAATTGGTCTAAAAATGACGTTTACCAGGTACGGATTGAATTTCATTGTTCTCAGTGAAAGAAGTGGAGGCGGATTTCTTGTGTTTCTTTATCTTTTCCATTGAGACATCAACTGGAGCCTTCAGATTATCTGGAAATAAATAAATTTAGGGCATTCATTACAAGTTTATCCATTAAGCCACTTTAGCATACCCAGTTGTAGAAAATCTTAAAACTAATTTAATTGGTCTAAAAATGACGTTTACCAGGTACGGATTGAATTTCATCGTTCTCAGTGAAAGAAGTGGAGGCGGATTTCTTGTGTTTCTTTTTCTTATCCATTGAGACATCAACTGGAGCCTTCAGATTATCTGGAAATAAATAAATTTAGGGCATTCATTACAAGTCTATCCATTAAGCCACTTTAGCATACTCAGATGTAGAAAATCTTAAAACTAATTTAATTGGTCTAAAAATGACGTTTACCAGGTACGGAATGAATTTCATTGTTCTCAGTGAAAGAAGTGGAGACGGATTTCTTGTGTTTCTTTTTCTTTTCCATTGAGACATCAACTGGAGCCTTCAGATTATCTGGAAATAAATAAATTTAGGGCATTCATTAAAAGTCTACCAATAAGCCAAAACCACTAGCATACTTAGTTGTACAAAATCTAAAAACTAATTTAATTGGTCTAAAAATGACGTTTACCAGGTACGGATTGAATTTCATTGTCTACTGTGATAGAAGTGGAGGCGGATTTCTTGTGTTTCTGTTTCTTTTCCATTGAAACATCAACAGGAGCCTCCAGATAATCTGGAAATAAATAAATAGGGCATTCATTAGAAGACTACCAATAAGCCATTAACATACTTAGTTGTACAAAATCTTAAAACTAATTTAATAGCGCTAAAAACGATGTTTACCAGATACGGATGGATTTTCATTGTCTTCTGTAAAAGAAGTTGAGGATTTCTTGTGTTTCTTTTTCTTTGCCATTGAAACATCAAACGGAGCCTCCAGATTATCTGAAAATAAAATATAAATAAACATAAGTCATTCATTACAATTCTTCCAATTAGCCACTTCCTTTTTATTTATTCGAAGGAAATTTTTTTATTCGTACTAAATTGATTAAATTAGTTATGATAGTATACAAGATTAATATATATGTTAATGAATTAACAAAAAAAACCGACTTCAACTCTCATCAAACTACTGTTGAATACATCCTTTCCAATTAAAATTCTAAGAATCATATGGTTTTCTCATGGATACCATTATCAGAACTGGACTAAATTGAAATGGGACCAAACGGGAAGCATAAATATTGGTGCATCTTTAGCACCAGTAAACTGGTGTCATTTTTTCAGCGCCGTCCGCCCTGTTCAGGGTATATGTCTATTGTGTAAATCATAAAACTAAAAAATACCTGCTTGTTCAGAAGTCTCACTAAGCTTTGCTTTCTCTTTACTTTTCTTGGTACTCGCGGGCGTTTTAGCGATCGACTCATTTATACAAATTTCTGCAACATTATCTGCAAAGAAAAATATTTTTTCACAATTCCAAATCAATCTACACATTTATTCAGATGAGTGATTCATAGTAAAAAGTAAACTATTTACTCATTTTTTATTTTATTTAAATTTACTTCTAAGTTCGAACTTATTAAATAGGACTTTCAAAATTACTCATTTCTAATTTTAGCAATGTTACTCAGTATTAATATGTATATTATATTCACAATCTTCCATTGAACATATTTTTTCTATCTACCTGTATGTCCCGAAGATTCAATAAGCTTTGCTTTCTTTTTGTTTTTCTTAGCACTGGCGTTCGATTTGGCGGTCAACTCATTCAAAGAAGTCTCTGCTGCGTTTTCTGTAAATTAATAAAATAATAATTTACTCAAGACAAAACCAATCAACGTGGGACATAATAAAACAGATCTCAATTTTTTAAATCAAAAAATTAATTTTCAAAGAACTGGGGTCTGATTGCGTAAGAAAAACGTATTCATCGTTAGCGTAATCGCTAGCGAATTAGTAGCTCGCAATTGGCTGACGCAAATCAGGAGCCCAATCAGCGGACAGAATTAGTAAACTATTACGATAACGATGAATACGTTCCTCTTAGACAATCTAGAGGCTTACCTGCTTCATTTGATATGTTATCCTGTATTTTGGATTGCCGTTTAGAGCTCTTCTCTTTCTGATACGAGACTTCGAGTGGGGCTTCGTCATCAGAATTTTCCTCGGCTTGTAATTTACAGACTGACTTGTTCGCTGATTTGTCCAAAGCATCTAAAATTACACATTAGATATTTTTTTATAAAACATACCAAGTTTGATGAATAGTCATGAGTAATAAAATAAAGTATCAGTCAAAGTATTTTACAATTTAGAATAGTTTTGAGTTAGGATTTGATTTTGTATGAGAGCACTTACTAATATTTTCAGTAGATTGATAGTAGTTATTTTCTTGAATTTTATTATGCGGTTCATCCGCATGCGCTCCATTTGTATCTACGAAAAACATCGCGCATTCTTCTTTGTCGCCTATGACATGCAAAAAAAAAAAATAACTTTTACCGAAAATGTTAGGAAAATGGAATATCCTTAAGCCTTTACAAAGAAATATCTAATGTATGTGAAAAACTTAACTCAATTTTGCCAAACCATTATAAGTAATACTTATATGTTAATCTTCAAGTCTAAATTGAAAGTAAAAGCGTTAAGAGTCCTGTGAACTACGATGTCTTCATTCATTCAAAATACATATGCATATTATTTTGATCATGTTGTGGTGTTATTCGGATTCATATAGTAATAATCTATGCTCCTGGCCATATTTGGTTCGGAAATACTTCCTTAAAACGAAATAATAATAAATTTTGATCAAATTTTTTATAACTTTGGTCGAATTCCGTAATACCAAAAATTATGAATGAAAACTTGTAACTTTCTTTAATAACTGATGTTTATCTTTAGCTGGACAGTAATAACTGTGCTCCTGAAATAATGCGACGTGAGATAGTGTTGTTTTTTTTTTTTACCAAATAAATAAGCATGTCCTCTTTGACATAAAAATAAGCAAAACTAAATTCATTTACAATTTCGTTTAACAAAAGTATTTCGGAAGCAGATATGGCCAGGAGCATAGATTATTACTATATGAACCTGAATAACACTACAACATGATCGAAATTTGCACGAATTACAAATGATTTTGGTATTACGAATGTATGGGAAACATCGTGGGTAAGCGGACTCTTAAGATATGTAGCAAGCTTGAGAGTGCTTGAATAAAGAATCTTAACCCACCTATATTTTCACGTAAGTCAGTTTTTGCTTCAGCAGTTTTCAGGGGTATAATTTCTTCTGAGTCAGCTTTGTCAGCCTTCATTTTATTTTGCACAGATGATGTGTCACTATTATTGCTTTCTTCAGAAAACAATAACTTTAATTCAATTGAATCAGACGCGTCATCCTCGTTATTTTTAAGCAATATTTCTGGCTTCTCGTCTTTCTCTTTTTGTTTTTTCAGTTTCTTAGTGGATTTCATCTGAGTTAAGTTTAACTCGTCCACTATAGTAATTTTTTCGTTCTTTTTCTTCTTATTGTCCAGGGAAAGGGAAATATCACACGTTTTTGTTTTTATTTTAACGTTACTTTTGTTTAAGTCTTGAAGAACCGAGTCATAATTCTGAATTTTTTCACTGTCGCTACTAATGGAATCGTCATCTTCATCGACAAACATCGTAGCATGTAATGGATCAAATTCTGTTTGAGTCTTTGTTGACTCATTTTTATCTATTCCATCATTATTAACCTCCTCAGAATCAATAAATGCAATGGTTGAGTTAGCACTTTTCAGAGGTGTCTTAGGCTCCGTTTTAATTAGAGTAAGTGGATCATTTTCTTTAATACTTTCATTAAAGATAGTCATTTCGTTTTCATTTGACACACTTTCATTGCTACTGCTATCGGTATCAACTTTGTTCTTTTTCTTGGAAATTTTGTGTTCACTTTCGTCAGCATGTAGACTAGCTTCTTTAGTGGAATCCAATCTCATTCTGTTATTTTTCTTGGATTTGGTTGGCACATCTTCCTCAGATTCTGAAGAACTTATCTGTTGTCGTTTATTATTTTTAGTTTTACCCATTACTGAATCTGTACTCTTATTTAAAGAATTTAATTTATGCCTTGACTCAAACATTTCTCTGGAAGCTAGCTTTTGCTCTTTTAGTTTTCTTTTATTGTACTTCTTCTTAGATTTGGCAGTCATTTTAAGTTCATTGTCACTCATCGACAGGTCATCATCTGTACCATCCAATAACTCTTCGTCTTCTTCATTGGAGCTAACTATAAAAGAATCTTTCTCGTAATCTGAGTCGTCTGAAAAATCGTCGTCTGTGGTTAATGTTTCACCTTTGTCTATGACCTCATGATCTTTCTCATACTGTCTTTCACTTTCATTTTGACTATCACCAGACTCATAGTCGTCTCCAGCATCTTCAGCTTCATCGTCTAATAAATGACTTTCTCTTTCAGTGTTATCTGAAGATTCAATATCCTCCTCTGATCCTTCTAAACTAGATATGTTTCTTTTGGATTTTCTGTCTTTTGACGACGGTTTAATAGAATCTTCACTAAGCGATAAGTTAATTGATTTGTTTTCGTTTTGTTGCTCGATCAGTACTTCACCTTCACTGATATTCATTTTATCTAAATTTTCTATATCAGATGTTTCTTTTATCTCTTTAATTTGTGATTGAGAAATATCACTTTGGAAATTAATTGTGTCCTTATCAGACGGTTTTTTGTCTTTTCCTTGGGTTTCTTTAAGTGTGTTTGCAGTTACAGTTTCATTTGAGATATTGTGTTCCTTTACGTACTCATCATTGTTTGATTTTGAAATATTATTGTTTTCCTTAGACAGATTTACAAGTTCTTCGTTCGCTTG
Source organism: Coenonympha glycerion (assembly GCA_963855885.1). Lineage (NCBI taxonomy): Eukaryota > Metazoa > Arthropoda > Insecta > Lepidoptera > Nymphalidae > Coenonympha > Coenonympha glycerion. The sequence goes on along the minus strand of OY979633.1, from coordinate 12,158,141 downwards.
GTTACTTTGAGAAGAAACTATGGGAGTACTAACATGAATCCCTTTGAACTTTTGTGATATGTTTTTATCTTGCAAAGGAGTGCTTGTGGAATAATGAAGAGACACATTTTTCTTTATATTATTTTCTTGTGTGATGTTTAAATCATCGACAGATTTCGACAGTAATTTGTTATTTGTGACTTGTGGCGATTTTACTGCATTACTGATATCTCCTGCAGACAAGTCTTTAATTTGTGACAATATAAGAGTACTTTTGGTTTCTATACCACTCTTTTCTAAATTGTTACTAATGGAAGACTTTCTTCCAGATTTATTTACAATTTCATCATTGGTTAAATTTGAGATGTGTGCACTAGAAGATGTAGATTTCCTTTCAGTTGTATTTAATTGGGTAGTATCTGTTTCAGGTATTATTAAATTTTCAGGAATTGTTTCATCAATATCCATTGGTTCAACCTCCATTTGCTCACTCTCCTTTCTTTTAGATATGTTAAAAATATTTTGTTCATTTTTGTGTAAAATTGATGTGAACGTCTTTTCTTCTGCATGGAATGATTCGACTGGATGCTCTACTACAGGGACACATTGGTCTTCATTTTTATGTCTTTTAGGTTCATTTGGTTTTTCTGAATTAGAATCTGAATCTTCAATAAACACCATGGTTTTAATGTCACCGCTTGACTTCCTTTCTAAGAGTTCACTAGTATTCGTGTTATTTTTTGTGTTATTATGACTTAAAGACATTTCATCTTTAGATTCCTTTTCAATATTTTCATGATTTTTTTCTAAAGACTCATTTACAATCTCAATGGTGAAGTTCATGCTATTATTTTTTTTCCTTTCCAAAATTGAATTCTTTGAAATGTCTTGGTTTTTACTAGTATTAAAAGATTTATCTCCTGATCCCGCCCTATTTATAGGAACCAAAGGGGACTTAATATTGTCTTTAATTTTGCTTTTAGTACTTTCATTGTCGCTATAAAATTGACTATCAATGGAGTTAGACAAAGTAGTCCATGATTTAGTCCGTTTTATTTTTGATACACTTTCTTTGCTGTCCACAGTTGACAAGCTATTATTTAAATTCGTCTTTTTTGTACTTTCAGTATTCAGTTCTTTTATTAATTTAGCACTGGCTATCGAAAGTCTATTCTGTGCACTTTCAGATCTATTTTTTGGCACATTAGTAGTATTAACGTCGCTCCTTTCATCCGAAATTGCTTGTGAAGGCGGGCTAATTGAATCTGAATTATCTTGACTTGGTATATTTTCTGCAGGTTCGGAAAGTGGTATACCATCACTGGCCTCCTTAATTGTTTCTTTTATATCATTAGTTTTTTTTCTAATTTCTGAAAGACGAGGACTTCGAAGAGTACTGTTGGTAGAATTGCTTTGTTCATTAGTATTTTCAAGTTGGGGTACTGATTTACTTGAACTACCTTCAGGTTCTTCAACAATAATTTCTGTAATTTGTATTCCTTGTTTCGAAGGAACTTGAGGTTCTGGAATTGTTGAATATTATTATTATTATTTGAGATTGATGTTTAAAAAAATATGTTTGAAAGTTACTGATATATAAAAGAACTAGTAGGGCGCGTGGGAGCGCGGGCCACATGTGGCCCGCGGGCTGTCTTCTCTCCTATAAAAGAATCGCCGTCATCTCCATCGCCAATTGGAATCCGATTGGCAGTGGGCTAAAAGAATTACCTCGGAGCACGGTCATGGATTTAAAGATAGTTAAGGGCTGTTTGAATAAAAAAATACACTGAACCTCATCCGATGAGGTTCAGTGTATTTTTTATTGAAACAGCCCTTAACAATCTTTAAATCCATGACCGTGCTCCTCAATCATCATCCAAATGTAGACCATCATCTCTTCTCATAATTTTCATAGGCCTTGTTTATTGTAGCATTCACATTTTCCATGGAAAAATAAATTCAACCACTTTGAATTTTTTTCATTCATCCCGTAGACCTTGAGTTTCTAATCACGTCTTGCAAAGAAACCACTCTCTTATCTTTTATACTTTTTGAGATAGGCAAACAGGAAATTTGTATGGCGGCCATCTTGAATCCGCCATTTTGAATTTTTTTTCAGCTAACTGCCAGTTGGATGACGTTTCGAGTTACATTTGGTCGAGCACCCCCCACCTATCTTCGATACCCTGGCTGTGCTCTTCACCCGTCTCCGAAATCTTCAATCGTCAGCTCTCTCCATATTTTTCTCTAGTAAATCTCCGAAAAACCGCATCACAACCTTGCATAATTACCAACTGTTAGTCTCTTCAACATTTCCCATACATTTTCTATGGAAAAATATATTCCGCCATTTTGATTTTTTTTTTCTATCCATCAAATAGACCTTCGGGTCCTGGTCACTTCTTGTCAAGAAACCATTCTTCCATCTTTTATACTTTCCGAGATATCGGCGAAATTCGTATGGCGGCCATTTTGAATCCGCCATTTTGAATTTTTTTTCAGCTCACTGGCAGTTGGATGACATTTCAAATGACATTTGGTCGAACACCCCCCACCTATCTGCAATACCCTTGGCTGTGCTCTTCACCCGTCTTCGAAATCCTCAATCATCAGCTCTCTCCGTATTTTTCCTCCGAATGAATTTTTTTCTTCCATACGACCCTATCCATGAAAAAAAAATTTTTCATACAAAATTGTTCAGGAGAGGTGATCAATGAGTGAATGAATGAATCAGCACAAGCAGCTATATATATAGTAACTAGTAGGGCGCGTGTGTGCGCGGGCCACATGTGGCCCGCGTGCTGTCTTCCCGCCTATAAAAAATCCCTTCAAAATTCCCCATACATTTTCTATGATAAAAAATATTTCCGCCATATTGGATTTTTTTTCTATTCATCACGTTGACCTTTGGGTCCTGATCAACTCTTGTCAAGAAACCGTTCTTCCATCTTTTATACTCTTCGAGATGGACGCCGATGAAGTTTGTATGGCGGCCATCTTGAATCCGCCATTTTGAACTTTTTTTCAGCTCACTGCCAATTGCATGACGTTTCGAATGACATTTGGTCGAGCACCCCCCACCTATCTTAGATACCCTGGCCGTGCTCTTCACCCGTCTTCGAAATCTTCAATCATCAGCTCTCGCTATATTTTTCTTCCTCATGAATTTTTCCTTTCTATACGAAATGGTCATTGAAAAAAAAATTTTCCATACAAAATTGTTCAGGAGAGGTGATCAATCAGTCAATCAGCACAAGCAGCTATATATATATTAATATGATTTTATGATGAAAGCAAGCTGCATGGGAATGTGTTAAGAGTAGAATAGTACAACAGTATAATAGTATTACTGCTATTGTACTGTTACTGTTGTAATTACTGTAATACCTTTTTCAACACTTGAAGCAGAGTCCTTTCTTGTCCTACGGGTTTGTCTTGCAGGCGTAATCGGCGCTTCATTGTCACTACCTACATAGATGAATAAGCCATAAGTATTTAATTTTAATGTGACATTACTACGACATTAAAAAAATATTTTACATGCCTAAAATAATTTCATGTTAGCTACTGCATAATAAATATAAATAGTCCTATTTATATACATTTAAATACATAAGATAATATAAATTGATCTTTATGTATATGAACAGGACTTCTATGTGCTTCTATTAAGTAAGGTAAAAGTAAACCATTTAAGTGGTAGAAGCATTAATTAATAAATTAATTCTCTGGTACAAAAATATTTTCAAGTAAATAGCATAGGCCAGGGTATGGCCAGTTTCCACCAAAGCGGAGCGAAGCAGAGCTGTTACTCAATCAGATTTCGTCATTATGACATCTCCGAAACTGAGGGGAAAGGAGATGGCGAAATGACGAAATCTGATTGGTTACTCAAACACATCTCCACTCCGCTCCACTTTGGTGAAAACCAGGCCTATTGGTGGTGTGAAAATACACAATGATGTTTATTCAGGTTGACAAATTGAGGATCAAACTTAATTTGACAGGCATTTCAAGCGATATTCTCTCTATTTATAATATGACCTCTTTTATATACAAGATACTCTATAATGCATTTCACATTGATGATATCAACTATAATGGAAAAGAATCATAATCATTTATTAGAAATGTTCTAGAGAGACTCTCACCAGCAGTAGACGCTCTGCGTGCAGCTCGCTTGGCTCTGGGTGAATCAACAGTGAGAGCAGTCTCAGATATGATGCTGGTGTTGGATTTAATCCTGGTGCTGCGCCTTGATGGTGTCACTGGCTTCTCTTCAGGCTCTATGACATCTTTAATTGCCTTCCTGGTTGCTCTACGGGTTGTAGTGTTGTCGGGAGCTGATTGTAATCATTTTAATTGTCATAATGAGAAATGTTCCTCTTAATGTCTGTACATAACTATCTACCAAGACTCTTGTTTGTTAATTATCAATAATTAGATGGTATAGATTAACGGCATAGAAGGCCTATTTATGCGATTTTGACCGGCCTCTCAGTTGAAAACTATAGAGACAATTAGTTTCAAATTTGAACGTCATGTATTTTGGATCTTTAACCTCAAAACGTTAAGACGCAGAAACACGATTGGAAAAACTTTCCTCGATAGAAAGTTTTCCCAAAAGTTGCTCCAATCTTCTCATATTTATTCAGATTTATCGGAAACGATTCAACAGTTTTCTGTTCTTTTTTTTTTTTTGGGTCCTTATTGATGAGTACTCAAATCGACGTGAAGTTTTTTTGAAATCAGGACTATACATTATTCACAATACAATTAAAACCTATTCAAGTGAAAACTCATTATTCCGCCCCCAAATTACGTAAGTGATAAGCATATGGTTAACTCTTTCGGACGTTTGATGCATGTATATTGACATCATTGTCTTTCTGAAACGCCTCATAGGCGTTAGTCTGTCCTGCGCTAATGCGAGAGTCGGACGTGCGCGTGAATGTATATTTCGCAGCCGTAGATTTCTGATCGTAATATAGAAAGTTATTCCTTGGTCTGTGGCAATAACCGCTGAAATAACGCCCTCTATTAAGCGGCTGAATGGTTATATTATATACTGTCAAACACGCCATCTGTTAGTATGTCGCTGAACGATTATGTGCGCAGGAAACCCACGTGGTTTTGATATGTACTTTGATAATATTTTAATTTTATATGTTGTCATTTACCTATTTTATTAAAACTTCGGTTTATTATTTTATAAAAAAATGAGAAAATTAAGAAATATTATTTTTAATTATTATAAAAATTAAGAAATTTAGTTGGTCGAAGATCTATGAGTAAATACCTCGCTGCTCGCGATGCAATAAAAAGGGGAAACAGGACGTCGCCTGTTGCCCTGCAGGTTGAAGACGATAATTTATTATTATTATTACAAGCTTTTATTTAGTTTCACATGTCCCGATGTTTGTTTGTTTGCCAAATTGTTGTAACTAATCAAAAATCCACTTCATGGCTACCGATAAATCGGTAAATCGAGTGACAATGCGAAATTATAAAGACAATGCGACGACCTCCGTGGCGCAGTGGACGCACGCTCGGATTCGAATGGGAGGTCGCGGGTTCGATCCCGCCACGGGCCACTTTGGAATTTTATATTTTTAGGGTTCCATACCAAAATGGTAAAAATGGAACCCTTATGGTGAGACTTTCTCCGTCCGTCCGTCCGTCCGTCTGTCACACTCGATTATTTCAGTAACTATTCAAGCTATCGACTTGAAATTTAGAATAGTTATAGGAAATAGTGACCCGACGTCATAACAATCGTAAAAATTTAAAATTGTTTTTATTTTTATTTAAAAAGGGGGAAAACCGGGTCGGCAAAATTTCAAAATGAGATAACAATATTGAGTGGGGTATCGTATGAAAGGGCGTTACTTGTGTATTCTAAAATTGATTTTTATTTATTTTTATGCCTGATAGTTTTTGATTTATTGGGCAAACTGGCGAAAAAATACCGTTCCCCCCCTATCTCCGAAGATTACCAATCGAAAAATCTGAAATAATTATGATCAATAAAAATAAACGTATATTTTACAGGAAAAATAAAATCAACTCCGTAACTATTATACTTTTTTTGATAATAACAATAAACCGCCAAAAACAAAGTTACGTTTGCGGTTTGCCAACAAAAGTACCTACATGTAAATTATACTCGTAAATTCATGAACAAAAGTGACTTCTTTCAATGTTTTACTTCTTCTATGGTATGGAACCCTCGGTGCGCGAGTCCGACTCGCACTTGGCCGGTTTTTCTAAATTGGCTCAGGTTTGGTCTGGTGGGAGGCTTCGGCCGTGGCTAGTTACCACCCTACCAGCAAAGACGTACCGCCAAGCGATTTAGCGTTCCTGTACGATGCTGTGTAGAAACTGTTGGGGTGACTTTTCTTACCCCTTCCAAGTTAGTACGCTAACATCTTCGACTGCATCATCACTTTCCATCAGGTGAGATCGCAGTCAAGTACTAACTTGTATAGCGTAAAAAAAAACCGGCCAAGTGCGAGTCGGACTCGCGCACCGAGGGTTCCATACCATAAAAGAAGTAAAACATTGAAAGAATCACTTTTATTCATGAATTTACGAGTAAAATTTACATGTAGGTACTTTTGTTGGCAAACCGCAAACGTAACTTTGTTTTTGGCGGATTATTGTTATTATCAAAAAAGTATATTAGTCAGTGAGTTGATTTTATTTTTCCTGTAAAATATACATTTAACTTTTATTGATCATAATTATTTCAGATTTTTCGATTGGTAAACTTCGGATATAAGGGGGGAACGGTATTTTTTTCGACAGTTTGCTCAATAAATCAAAAACTATCGGACATAAAAATAAATAAAAATCAGTTTTAGACTACACAAGTAACGCCCTTTCATATGATACCCCACTCAATATTGTTATCTCATTTTGAAAAATCGAAGCCCCGGTTTTCCCCCCTTTTTAAATAAAAATAAAAATAATTTTCAAATTTTTACGATTGTTATGACGTCGCGTCACTATTACCTATAACTATTCCAAATTTCAAGTCGATAGCTTTGATAGTTACTGAAATAATCGAGTGTGACAGACGGACGGACGGACGGACGGACGGACGGACGGACGGACGGACGGACGGACGGACGGATGGAGAAAGTCTCACCATAAGGGTTCCATTTTTACCATTTTGGTATGGAACCCTAAAAATAAGGAAATCAGTAGGTACCTACGACGCGCCCCGGTCTGTCAAAATCGCTTGTGTTTATTCGATTCGTCTTCGTGGAGTGAAATTATATCTATATACCTACCAAATTTATTATTATTTGCACAATCAGCTTCAACTTCAATCACGTAGGTACCTACTTTTAAAGTATTGTATTCTTTCCGCGCCATCTATAGGCATTAGTGATAGTTTTTTTTTACGTATTAATACCGCTTTCTGCCGTTGTGCTAGTGTTCGTACGTAAAAGTACCGAAATTCGCCGCATATTGCCAAACGGCGTGCTATATTGAAGACACGCCCCTTTTTCCGAAGTACTCGTAAAAACTGAAATGAGTTTTTTTCAATGTAAGGCCTTAAAGCTCACAATTCAATATTTGAATAGCCTCAAGGGATACTGACCATGGATGTATGGAATACTGAATCAAATCCAAACTTTATTTTTTATAGACTATATGGTCTCTAACTCTCTACATTCAATCATACAATTATTATTTTTTAATTAACATCCAGATTTTAAAGTTATAGGCAAATAAACAAGTTGTACTTTTCAATGATATATGTGTGACAGGAAATATGTATTGAAAAGAAAGTAACTTTTTGTATGTAAAATTAAATTCTGGATATGAAAAACAAAATCCTAGTGCCAATGGTTCTTAAAAACCTTATTTTATTTTCCAAGACTATTTTGGTTTTGGTTCATGAACCAAACCAAACCTTTGGTCATTCTTTGCTCTATTCATACAAATTAAAATAAATAAATAGTGCCTAAGTACTAATGCCCATAGCAATATATAAGTGAGAATCAATGGTCATAGAATACTCAAGGGCTGGGGTGGTAAGCCTTCATTGAATACCCAGTGTTGGCCAACAACCCATCAACCCCCTAAGCATATACAGAGTTATATAAAAAAAATACCGAATCGCTCTCTGCCTGTCGTTGTTTACATTAACACTATCAATTTTTGTTGTACGACTTTTCTTTTACTCAGTATTTTGAGAAATATTAAATATTCAAGATATTACAGAGTTACTCTACTTGGATCACAGAAATAAGGAAAATAGAATGTTATACCTGTGTGACATTAGGTAGGTATTGTATTGATTGTTGAATATGAATATTATTTCCAAGTGTTTAAGAACCAGAAACTTGAGTAAGATAATAAGAATATGTAATAGATGTTTAAGGGAGAATTTATTCTTGGGGAATATAGTATTCCCCTGGAGCCAATGAGTGGAAGAATCATCAGGAGGGGATGAACATCAATATGCACTGAGAGTCCCTTGCTTAAAATGACCCACTATTGTGGTGAGATAACTGGATGTTCATTGACTAACGGCGGTTTTCAATATCCTATCTATCCATGGTTTTCTTTACTAGAGATAGAAATTTGACATAACTTGTATGGAGCTTATGTCAAATTTCTATCTCTAGTAAGGGAAACCATGGATAGATAGGATATTGAAAACTGCCGTTAGACAATCATGATATGAAGGATTACTTACTATTTTCATCAACCGGTTCAAGTTCAGGTTTTGTCTTCCTGCCACCACGCTTCTTTGTGGGAGTATTCACTGCTGGTGACTTGCTCTCTTCAGTCTGTTCTACAGACAGTCTTCGTCGTAAACGAGTCACTGGGGCTGGAAATATAACAACATACATTTTATTTATGAGTCGAATTTTGCAATTTACTGCTTAGATATCAGGAATCATTTTTCCTAGTAACATTTTAATGATTGTTTGTTAAAATTTGTTTTTTTTTGCACTATACAACTTGACTGCGATCTCACCTGATGGTAAGTGATAAGGCAGCCAAAGATGTTAACGTACTAACTTGGAAGGGGTAAGTAAAGGTCCCCCCACGGTTTCTAGTTTCTACACAGCATAAGCAGAAGCCACTGTTTATAGGTGTAAGGCTTTCTTTAGAGTGGCTTATTCACTATTGTATGAGAGAACTTAATTCATTAAGTTTAGTATATATTGTGTTTTCTCAAATAAACAAATTTCTTCGTATTTTTTTTGAGACTATAAAGATCTTAAACAAAGAACTTATGTACCCGGTGGCTAAAACTGGAACATTGTGATTGATTTGTCCAGTTTGCTGTTACTACTCTGTTATTGTTCACAGTGACTTGTTATTAGTTTTGTTTTTATAGTTATTGCTTAAAGTATGCCTAAAACAAGTAATGTGCAAAGTAGCACCACCAGGCCAGATAAGTTTGAGGCACTTACTTGGATATTTAATTATATAGATAGATTTTTTACTGATCATTGTTCAAATCAATGTAACAGATTGTTATTTGTAAAGGTTTGTTGTTATATTTACTCATAATTTCAATATGAATTGATTGTTTTTAGTGTATTTAAATTATTGTGCAACAATATTTTAATGATAAAACTCAGAAGTTTTGTACGGTTTACTTTTAGTTATTGTATTTAACTTACAATTTAGATTTATATTTGTGGCTTTAAGTAATGAGAGCCTTTATGTAGATACCAAGTACTAAATCATAAATGTTAAAAAAACAAGCTAAGTAAGCTTTTTTTTTGTTTTACATTTACCTCTACCTTCATATATCTCATATTTTGGAAGCTTGAATCACAGTAATTATTTTCCTACTGGATTAAGTTTCAACAAAGTTAACTGTTCGAGTTTCATCAAAATCAGTTTAGTAATTATTAAAATATGGACTGCTATCAGTGTACTGCAGTTGTTTTAACTTAATTTTTTTTATTTTTAACTAGGTCATAATTAATAAAATATTTTTTGTGTTACCCAAGAGCAGTATCTGTACTTAAGTTTCGTAATCGCAAAAATCAATTTAGCATAAAATGTGTGGATAAAATCTATTTCTATTAAAATACAGGACGGCTAACTAAACGTTATCGGCTAAGCTGCCTATTTCTTTTTTGAAAGAGCCGACCGCCGATCACACTTTTACCTATATCTTGAGAGATTACATATCCTTATAATATTCCTACCATTAATTAAAACATCATAAGTTAGAATCCCACTTGAACACCACGAGTTTATCGAACTAATTTTTGTGCGCAATACGATCGAACTCACGTTGATATTTTTCATTAAATATGTAAAACTAAATGTTAGTTAAACAAACCTTTAACGCCTGCGTCTTCGTCCATTATTTAATCTGTCTTTAAACAAATGTCTCTACTGTATCAAAAAAATGTAAAACACGTGCAATAAATGAACTGATTCAAAATTCCGCTTTTAGGTTGACTTGAGATAATGGTCGAACAGCTGTTGAGACGCTGCGAACTGTCAATTCAAAAACGACGCGTGCTTGTGAAGCTGTCTATAATGGCAACATTTTCCATTTCCGGTTTAAAACCATAGACAAAATACTAATCTTGTAAATAAAGTCTAGGATACATGGTCGCTAATAACTGTTATTTGATACGACATAAATTATTATGAGATAGAAGTTACGTTATTTCTGCTGGCCTTGGACAATAATAATGCAAAATTATTTTTAAGTATACGTATGCGAAGGTAACTTGTAACTAAACTCGCCGGCATATTTAGCGGAACATAAAAAAAAGGTTTGATATCAGTATCATATAAAGTTTCTGGCTGGTTTATACGTTATTTAATTTAAAAAGAAATATTTTCAAATTAAGAAAACAACTGAACATCACATTTTATGCAATTGTTTTAATTTTATTCAAATACACCTTATCTGGAGCGAACTTCGAGTATTTCTTCCTTCTGAGTTTGATTTAAAATTTCATTGAAATACTGTTTTTTGTTAGTTTTTTTTAATCGCGTATCTTTCTGGAGTTGATGACTGAATTATGCCTGACTTAGCCCCAACGGAGATTGCCAGGGCACTCGAAATGCGAAGAAATGGTCAAACCTACAGAGTGATATCCAGAGATCTTCGTCGACCAGTTTCAACGATCCATCGCAGTATCCAACGGTTCAGGGAGACCGGTACTTATGTGAGAAGAGCAGGACAAGGCAGAAAAAGACGCACTTCGAGTAGGGATGATCGTTTCATTCGGCTTCGTGTACGTAGGAACCCCCGTTTGACGGCCGTCCAAGCCCGACATGAGTTAGAAGCAGTGCGGGGTATAACCGTAAGTGAGCGTACGGTACGAAGAAGGCTCGAAGAAGCTGGTTTGGGTTCATTTGTGCCCGCCAAGGCTCCAAGGCTCGAGGTAAATCATCGTAGAAACAGGTTAACTTTTGCTCAGGAACATCGACTTTGGAACGCGGACCAATGGAGTAAGGTATTGTTTAGTGATGAGTGCAGAATTCTCTTAAATCAAATTGACGGCAGGCAAAGAATATACAGACGCAAAGGAGAACGATACATTCAGACAAATTTTGAAACTACAGTTGCATACGGTGGTGGATCAATAATGGTTTGGGCGGGCATTTGTTTGGGAGCTCGCACAGACTTGGTAGTGATTGACAGAGGGAGTTTGACTGCAGACCGCTATATCAGAGAAGTTTTAGAAGAAAATGTCGTACCGTTTGCCCCATATATCGGTGACGATTTTGTTTTTATGCAGGATAATGCTCTGCCGCATACCGCTCGGGTAACTCAAGCTTATCTTAATGATATGAATTATCTTAATGATATGAATATCACTGTTATGGAGTGGCCGGCGAGATCACCGGATATGAACCCAATAGAGCACGTTTGGGACTTGCTGAAAAGAAAAGTTAAGTCCAGAATTCCAGCTCCTGCCAACGTGGGAGAACTGCGAATCGCCGTAGTTGAGGAATGGCGGAGACTATCCCAGGAGACCATCGATAACATCTTTCTCAGTATGCCTAGACGGGTAGAAACTTTAATAAGAGCACGTGGAGGAAATACGCGATATTAATCACCATTTTTCTAATTTAATTAATTGTAATTTTAATATTAAATTTCACTTTTCCAGGTTACATAAAAAGTTCAAAAAGGTACCATTTTTCACAAATACCCTTTACTCGCAAAATCTGTTCTTAATGTGATCTCATTTTAAGTAAAAACAAATGAAACTTTAAATAACAAAAGAAGTGTAGTAAGTAGATTTTAAAATAAAACCATATTTTTTTAATTATGGACCTTTTTTTATGTTCCGCTAAATATGCCGGCGAGTTTATTTAACGAGTGACAGATCTTTAGATGCAAACACTGAAGGTTCAAAGAAGATGGGCAACCATCCACCCGCCAAAATTCAAATTTTGTTTTGTTTTTCGCAAATAGTAGGTAGGATAATAATTTAAAAATCATATCCTTATGGCTCATCTCATGGTAATGAGTTTTGCATAAGAATGCGAATTTTTGAGCAATGACTTTAGTTTTTTAGGTGAAATGATTCACCGATTGGTTTCTGCAGTTTCCCAGATTTGCAGTTATTGGGAACCAATATGTAAATGAGTATTTTTGGGCAAAGATTGAACTCAATACATGTACCTACCTAGCCTTTAAGAATGCGCTGATCTACGATTTCTCCATACATTCGTATAACAAAATCATTTGTAATTCGTGCATATTTCGATCATGTTGTGATGTTATTCGGGTTCATATAGTAGGTAGGTACCTAATAACAAGGGCGTCGCCAAGGGGGGGCAGGGAGGGGCAGCTGCCCCCCCCTAGAGATTCTAAAAAAAGTTGCCAAATAAAATGCAACCAAAGTCTCAAGTTGATTTGCTTGAAGTTCTGGTAATTAAAAAAAAATACGCTGTACTCAAATTCAAACTCATTTTTATTCTATTTTTCTAATAAATGTTATTATAACTTATTTACAAGTTTTTTATTGCATAGTCAAGAGCTCGTGCTCGTGTAGCTTTACACATTGGACTCTGTACTGTCGGAAAAATCCATGGTTTCCGCGGGAAACCTGAAACATTGATGTTCACACGCGAAAAATACTACTTTACACTGTAGGTAATTACTGAACTGATATGACTGAAATTTGGAAAGAAGATAGATTTTATCCCGGATTATTACAAAGCCTACTTTTCATCCCGGAAAATTTTATGGTTTCTATGATAATAGTGAAAAACAGAAATCCACGCGTGAAAAATATTCCTTCATGCCGTAATTATTGAACTGATTTGGCTGAAATTTGGAATCGAGATAGATTATATCCTGGATTAATACAAAGGCTACTTTTCATCCCGGAAAAATCAATGGTGTCCGCGGGAAAACTGAAAAACTGATATTTACGCGGTAAAAATAGTACTTTACGCCGTAATTATTGAACTGATATGACTGAAATTCGGAAAAAAGATAGATTATATCCTGGATTAATTCGTAGGCTACTTTTCATCTCGGAAAATTTCATGACTTCTACGAGTATGATCATACTATAGTGAAAAACAGAAATCCACGCGGGAAAAATATTCGTTCACCCCGCAACTGCTGAACCGATTTAGCTCAAATGACATGGCCGGATTCTGCCCTGGAAAAAAATATTCATGGCCATCGTCATATTAAAGCTTATAATTATGTCTTTACAATCGTTTAATTTGTATGATCTAAAAAGTAGCGAGAGACATAATATCAGCATAACAACTTGCAACAAAATGCGCCTAAATAATTTTAAAAGCATTGATTTTTTTTTAAAACTGATGCATATTGGTTATGAACTCATTATTTTTTCATATTAAAAAGCTTAGAAAATGCGAGTAAACATTTTGAACAGCATTTATTTCATAAAAAAATCATTGCTATTAAATTATTTAGGCGCATTTTGTTGCAAGTTGTTATGCTGATATTATGTCTCTCGCTACTTTTCAGATATTAAACGATTGTAAAGACATAATTATAAGCTTTAATATGACGTACTGTTTGTCGATGGCCATGAATATTTTTTTTCCAGGGCACAGCTCCATACAAGTTTCGGCCATGTCCTTTGGAATGGAGATAAATTATATCCTGGATTAACACATAAGCTACATTTTATCCCGAAAAAATTCAAGGTTCCCGTGGGATTAGTTAAAAACGAAATTCACGCGCAAAAAATTATTCACGCCGCAACTACTGAATCGATTTGGAAAAATTCATGGTTTCTATGATAGAACTGAAAAACAGATATCTACGCGGGAAAAATATTCCTTCACGCCTTACTTACTGAACTGATGTGGCTGAAATGCGGAATGAAGTTAGATTTTATCCTGGATTGATTGAAATTCAAAAAGGGGATAGGTTTTATCCTGTATTAATACATAGACAAATTTTTATCCCGGGAAAATCCATGGTTTCTAAGAAAAATGGGAAATACTTTCCAAAAAAACCAACTTCAAATGCCACTACAAAGAGTGAAATAATTTTTAATGTAGGTACCAACCTACTAATATACATAATCTAAGGTACCTACACCAATTCGAAGTCGGGCAATGTTTTATACAATCCCTAATAGTCCTTCTTACTTACTTGATGTGCGAAGAAAATATGACGAAGTCATAGACAATCGCCCGACTTCGAATTGGTGTAGGTACCTTAGATTATGTATATTAGTAAGTAGGTACCTACATTAAAAATTATTTCACTCTTTGTAGTGGCATTTGAAGTTGGTTTTTTTGGAAAGTATTTCCCATTTTTATTTTTTACTTTTTAGTGGAAAACAATTACTTAAATGTACAAGGCTTTGTAAAAATACCCAAATCGCTTGAGGTGTGTTCATAAAATCTGAAGAGATCCCTCGATTTCACCAAGATCCCATCATCAGACCCTGACTTGATGACTAAAGCCATCAAATCAGTATCTGCTAGCAAATGCACCAGTAACTATAAAAATACCCAACTCGCTTCAAGTATACTAGAAAAATTTGAAGAGTTCCCTCGATTTCACCAAGATCCCATGATCAAATCCTGGCCTGATGACCATAGGACAATTTGGAAAACTTTCAAATAATACCCAAATTGTTTCATGTATCCATATAAAATTTGAAGAGTTCCCTCGATTTCTCCAGGATCCCATCATCAGATCCTAACCTGATTAAAATGGGACCATCTGGAAACGATACCCTTTTAAACAAAAAAAGATTTTTTCAAATCGGTCCCCGCGTCTTCGAGTAATCGGTGAACATACATAGATAAAAAAAAAAAAAAGATTCCGACGAATTGAGAACCTCCTCCTTTTTTTGAAGTCGGTTAAAAATAGTTAAATAGCAGATATTCATGCAGGAGAAATACTCCATCGTGCCGTCACTTCTGAACCGATTGGGCTGAAATTTGGAATGGAGATAGATTATATCCTAAAATTAACTATTTTTTTTTTCGGGAAATCCATTGTTTTCGTAATAATAGGGAAAAACAGCTATTCATGCGGGAGAAAATTTATTCCTTTATGCACAACTACTGAAAATTCTTGGTTTAAAGTTAAAATTAAGATAGATTTCATGTAAATTAACACAAAGGGTACTTTTTATTCCGGAAAATGGATGGTTCCCGTAGAATAGTTAAAACTAAAATTTACGCATGCGAAGCCGCGGGTATCTGCTAGTATATGTATATAGTACTAAGATACTGTTGTTATTACAATCGCTGTAGATGTGAGGCTCGTAGTACAAAGCTTCATGTACTGTCAACTTTATCTACATTTCATACCTACTTTTCTCATTCATAGAGAAGAGAAAAGTTTGAATTGTAGTAGGTAAAGTCAACTTGCCCCCCCCTGCGCCATCGGCTGGCGACGCCCTTGCCTAATAATCTATGGTCCTGGCCATATTTGGTTTGGAAATACTTCTCCAGCAAAAGGGAAAAGGCCTAGTCCTAACCTTATCATGGCCTCAGGCGACAGCATCTCACTGTTTCCTAGATCTGTAACCTCAACGGCCAACGGCTCCATCTCAATGGCTCCATCGGATCAACGTGATATTTATTTATTTTATATCTTGAAACATAATTTTTTTTATCCCTAAAAATCAAGACTTCCTACAGAGTTACCTAGATAAAACTTTCAGTTTTTAGGCTTTTGTATCGAACTACAAAAAGATGCAGTCACAAATACAATGATCGCCGCGAATTATTATTTCAAATTGTCATAAATTGTATATAAATTTAGTTGAAATACTTAGCAGCAAGATTTAAGTACTTAGATAAATCTTTTTGCAGTAAACAGGACACGAGTAGCGTCGCGTAAATTTTGGTAGCTCTGCGTTTGCGGCTAAAAGTGGTCTGTTCTGTATTAGACAGGGAACAGCGTGCTGGCCGTTGGCACTTTGTTGATTGTACGAGTACCTATACTTTATTTTTATATTCACGAAATCCTTTTCGAGAAATAGCAAAATTTTCAGTGTTTCTTAGAAATATTATTTTAATTGGCTTGTTAAAAAAAGTGTTGGCTGTCCTCTTTTGAAACTTATAGGTATTCTGTAATACATATTTACTGTATTAACTATTAAACTAATCTCACTTGACTGGGTCTACTCGTAATACTATGTATTCGGTGCTTGTAGCTTTGGGCCATCAAATCAAAGTTCTTATGATTTTCTATAAATTTAAATATGCATCAAAATTTCAGTCGCGGTGAAATTTTCTTATGATTTTGATGATTACAAAACCCTTATTTCACAAATCTGACTCGCATCCTAGGAGGTTAAACCTAATAGAAAAATACTCGCGGAGTATATCTACCGATAGCACCGCTGTGTTGCGTACATAGACACGCCCCTGGGGTTTAGTGGGTATTCAGGACGCTTCATGTCCTGCCTGCGAGTCCCTGCACATACCCACCCCTCAGCGCCTCGGGTTAACACTGGAAGGGAAGTCACACATCCTTGCTTCGCCTCCGGAGGCCTGGGGGCGGTGCGGGTTGGGATGCGTAAGCATTCCCCAGTGGCTCGAAAAAAAAAATAGAAAAATACTCGCATCTGGGATAAAGAAGAAGCGTTTCAGCAAGGCGACGAAATTTGACGGGCGCGAATGCAACGTTTAATTTCCCTTTTCACATACTTTATTCCAGTAGGTAACAATGGCTTCACAATTTGGTCGAGATGGCGCCCGCAGCACAATGCGTCAAGTGACTCATTATTGTGGAGGAAAGCTGCAGTCTTTCTTTCGGAAGACGAAGAACAATGAGATAGAGTGCGTGGAAATTGAGTGGACGGTACGATGCCGATGAGCCCGATCGCCGATGGAGTACCTAACTGAACAGACTGTTGGATTGATTTTATTATTAGACTGACAGATTATATGAAGCGAATTCGGTGCTTAGAATGAAAATTGTTTTTTTAGGGTTCTGCACCCAAAAGGTAAAAGCGGCGTCGACTTCGCCGTCCGTCCGTTTGTCACTAGGCTCATTCTGTATAAGCATCTTGAACCGTGTAGTTAGATAGCTAAAATGTTCAAAGATGATGTATTTTTGCCGCTATAACAACAAATACTATAAAACAGAATAATGGTATATAGGTATAAAGGGGGCCTCCCACACAAAAAATATGGTTTTTTCGCAAAAATATCCTAATAATATAATATTATAAAGGCGAAAGTTTGTGTGTATGTTTGTTACTCCTTCACGCCTCAACTACTGAACCGATTTGATTGAAATTTGGAACATAGATAGCTTATAACCTGGATTAAAACATAGGCTACTTTTTATCCCGGAAAAATCTACAGTTTCCGTAGGATATTGAAAAAACCCAAAATTTTTACAGAAATCTATAGCTACATCTATAGGTAAATTGCTTTAGAAGACTTCCGTGAAAGTAGGTATTAGGTAGGCAGGTAGGTAGATTATGGGAATGGGAACGAGAATATCACGTTTCTTTCGGGATTTGTCTAAAGTCGAATTTAACGCGGGTGGGGCCGCGGGCGTAAGCTAATTATTGTTAACACGAATGTGAAAATGGGCATTTTGTTGTTTCTGAAATTATCACTGTTTGTGTTGTGGGATATGGATTACTAATCACACTAATACATTGAACAGTAGAGATAGACGATATCCTGGAAATACTACATAGGCTACTTTTTATCTCGGAAAAGCCATGGTTTCTGTGGGGTTTGTGAAAACGAAATTCACGCGGGGAAATACTACTTCACACATAGGTACATTCCTTGAAACATAGATTTTAAGATAACCTAAATTTTCTAAGGCAATCTTTAGCTACAGATATAAGTAGATTACTTTGATAATAAAATAATCTTTCTTAAAAGTAGGTGTAAAGACCATTAAGGAAATTCAAGTTTTTCTCGGGATTAGTGAAAAATCGAATTCAACGCGGGCGGAGCCGAGGGCAAAAGCTAGTAAACAATAATTTAAAGGATTCGCGAGATAGGCAAGTTTTAAATATCTAAGATTTACTAATAATATAGTATTTATAATATTAATTCCCCTCTCCCTTTAAAGTCAAAGTGCGAAACTCAAAACAAGTTCAAACAAAACAGTTTCGAGAGGATTTCCACACAAAGTTTCCTATATCGGTCACTACTTGCATCTACTGGTGCTGAAGGTACTTAAAGCTTCACCGAAAAGTGTACCTTAAGTCGAAGACTTTTTAACTGGCAACACTAGCTAGGTACAAATATATCTCATCGGAAGCATGGAAGATTTTATATTTGGTTCCTACTATTTTTTCTTTTATTGTTTGCTAGCCTCCTCCACCAATCCGTCGGGAGTCATAGATTTTTCCAGGAAAATGTCTATGACTAAGTAATTCCAATTTCGGCTAAATCGGTTCAATACTTATAGCTTTCAGATTTCAGAAGCAGACTCATACAAACTATCGCCTTTATATTTCTACGGAATTAAATAATATCTACTTAGAATAATGCATACCCTGAAAAAAAAATAGCAATAGAAGCCTACTTCAAAAGTAATTTCGAGTTCTTTACCGTTAAAGGACATTTACCGGAATAATACGAGTAGCTAGTATAAATTTAACGTTCTCTGCGGAGGAAATATCTTTTAATGCGAGCTTAAATCATTTTTATTAACTTTTAAAGGTTGAAATTATGCGCTGTGTCTGCTGACTGTAATTTGCGGGCATAATTTGCAATCCCAAATAAATCCTTTACACGCGAAATTATAAAATACGGCTAAGCCTAAACAATCCTTTGGATACGCTGTTTATTCTAGCTGTAAACATGCATAAAGATTACAGGACTATGGGATGGGTTAGATAATGAATTAACTAGGTCCAATGGAATACCTATTAACTTTTTGCAATTACATAAGAATAACATACAGTATTTTTAACTAATAGAGTAGGTGCCAGGAAAATAAGGCTAAGCCAAAGCATACTTTTGGATACGTAGTTTATTGTAGCTATAAAGGTGCAAAAAGATTACAGTACTATGAGGTGGGTTAGATAAGGAAAGCAGTTTGGGCATACAAAGCAAATTGGACTAAATAAAATATTGCTAAATATTTTCTTATGTTGGGAATCTAGAAAATGTTGGAAGTATTACGGCAAAATTTGATAAACTTCATAAAAACAAAAATGTAAAATAGAAACTTGAAAACATTTCGTCCAAGTTTAAATAGCTGTTGTTCAACGAGGGACAAATCTGGCTTCACATTCTCCAATAAGCGTTCGTTACAACAGAGCGACGCCATGTTTCAGTTCTGTAATCCCTGCCTTTATTTTCCGGGTGAGATTTTAAAAAGCCATGCAGCCTCTAGGCTCGCTGGCAAGCTGTTTTAGACGGATTTCGAGAGTTGCAAAAAAGTACAATAAAAATGTCCTAGAAACACAGAATTTTCTTTTGTGTGAACAGATTTTTTATTGAAAATGCTCCCACGTAGGTGTAGAACTTCTGTAGAACCTTTCTAGTGAAAGTGTTTAATGAAAATGTCTTCTGTTTCTAATTTCTATTAAATAGTGCTATCAGATGAATATCTTCGCTAGAACAGGATGAAATCCTGAGCTTGAAATTAGTATCAAAAATAAATAATAACTAAGTTTATCAGGAATTTATACTTAGCGAGGAAGGCTAGGCAGAGGCTATATTATTTACGCTATGACCAATAATATATTTTAATTGATTATAAAAAAATGTTTGCAAAACGGGAAAATGTTTCCCTTTGTAGATTTTTCGTTCCGTGACAGTTAAAGTTACACAAAAATCATGTATGACGGAATTGTTCTTCATTAAAAGTTCTAAAAAAAGTCCGTGACATCATAATCTATACTTATAGTAAAACTGTAAAGGGTCGAATTCTGTACATTGAAGATATTTTGAAAATTTTTGTTGGAGGACACTATTTAGTCGATACTGAAGCCAAAAGTGTAATTTGTTTAATTTTTGTCTGTCTGTCTGTCTGTCTGTCTGTCTGTCTGTCTGTCTGTCTGTCTGTCTGTCTGTTTCACGACCGGGCATCACGGCTAATCCGCTGGATGGATTTAAATGAAACTTGACATGATTATAGTTCATACCCCGAGGTAGGACATAGGATACTTTTTGTCCCGAAATTCATCATGGTTTCCCTGGAAGACGGCATCAAAGTCCAAACGTTTTTTAGTTATAATTCATTAACGCGTTGTCCGATTCCATTCATTCTGTTTTTGTTAGAAAGGAGGTTCTTTAAAGATTATTCCATACAAATCTTATTATCATCACTTTTGTAGTTCAGAAATTACAGACATCAGAACCTTTAAGTTCAAGTAGGTAGGTGACTTGAAACTCGAAATGCACAAAGAACCTAGGGCTAGGACGAAGGGCTCAAGTAAGACTGGAGTACCCTTACAGCCGCAAATAAATAGGCTTAGCAGGAGATTTTGTATGGTTTAAAATTTTTCACTTTTAGGGTAAACAAAAATCATGTAACTGGCGTTATCGCTACGTTATACCGTATAGCGCCATCTCTACAATTTATGTGAAACTTGAATGTAAAACTCTGAGATAGGTACTACCGAATTTTTTTAAATAAAAATTAACTGTCAGGTTATTTACTGTTTCCTGACTTTATATTAAGATGGCACTGTTAAGACACGAACAGATTTAAACTTTATCATCCGCAATATGGAAAGGGTAAGATAATGGTTCACAAATATTTTTAACTCTTAGGTCTTATCGATCCTAACCGACTGACTGTCATCTAAGGTCTTTTTATACGTAAGAAAATATATAGCCATTGCCCATTCTGATGTTTTGGATTGTATTGAGATGAAGCAAAGATTTTTAAAAGACTCTTATATTATGTTGGGCTGGGGAAAATTGTTAGTAAAGTAATTTATCCCAGTGGTACCTACCCGGCCAAACTCTGAAAGAAGAGTTCTACCACCAGTACAACTTTTCACATGGTTTAATAATTTTTGACATATTTCGTGGTTTCAGAATAAAAATCACAATGAAAAGGACGATTTTCATTGTGATTTTTATTCACAATGAAAATCGTCCTTGTGTGAGTCTGGGTGGAAATATCGACAGTTAAAATCGTCCTTTTGATCTTTCAACTACGTATTAATGAAACTTTATATTATTATTAAGAAAAAGTTTTCAAAATCACCACAAGATAACCCGTGCAAAGTAAGAACAGCCGTGCTATTCTGCAAAACAGCGACGAGCGTATTGTATCTATGCATCAATGAATTTGTCAGTTGTAATAGAGTACAATTTTGCATGCCATATTCGGGTTGGCAGCTGTCTGGCAGCTATTTCATTTTGTAGAATAGCACAGCAGGTTTCTGTACAACATCACACTAGAATCCCGCGAAAAATCAAGGAATTCCAGTAGGCAGGTATATTATGTAAAAAAATCGTAATTCACGCGGGCGGAGCCGCGGGCAACAGCTAGTTACTAATATGTCTATCTTTTAAGGTTTACTTTGTAACGGGATATTTAGGACTCGAAATTCATGCGAGCGAAGCCGTGTGCAGCAGGTAGTTTATATATTAATACAAAATATACAAAAAAACATTTAGAAAATCATTATAATCACACAAATATTGTATTGCTGAGGAAATCGAGCCACGAGCTACGACCACTTGCGACGCAGAAGGCACTATACCACTGCGCCATAATTCGGTCATCAAATAAGTAGATAATATTATGTTACATATATTAAAATATGATTTTCAATAATAAAAAAATTAAAAACTTGTAACTTTACCTATGTCCATTTAATATCTGATTTTTAAGGAAAAAATAAATCACTTGGATAAAATAATTATAAAAAAGGTCTACGATTACGGAATACCAGTAGGTACCTACTTAAAAAGTATTTTCGGTAGAAACTTTCCAAAAAGGCTAAGGCACTTTAAAAGGTCCGGAGACTTTGCATAACTGAAATACGTAAAAGCGATTTACCTAATTTACTCCGACCGCAAGAAAGAGCCGCGAAGCTCCTCACTGCCTATTAATTTTAAAATAGCTTGCGGCGTCAGTAGCCGGTGTCCACAAAACAATGTTGTACCCCTTTATTTGAAACTTGGTGGAATTTCATTATTTCATGCGGTATTTTCTAAGGATACTCTACGGCGTAGAGCGACCTACTGCCGTAGACCTATCACGGAGTGTAGAGCTTCTACAAAAAGCTACATAGTAGACCTTTTATCAGCGTCTTAAGGTGTTGCGGCCCTACCAGCCCGCGAAATTCAAATTTTATTTAGTTTTTCGCAAATATTAGACTAACTAAACATTGTTAATTTATGGCAATGCATTTTGCGGGCCTACTTTTTATGCATCTACATGTTTTTAATAGAAACTTTGCTCGAAAGTTCCCACTCATCTCATATTGGTTCCCGAAAGATAATTTTTTGCAGTTTCCCAGATTTCGAGCTATCGGGAACCAATATGAAGTAAATGAGTATTGTTGAGCAGAGTTTTTATTAAAAACATGTAGATGCATAAATTCTGTACCCGCAAAACACATTGCCATTAACCTTCGATGTATAATTAGCCAACTATGAGCAAAAAACTAAATAAAATTTGAATTTTCGCGCCCGGATGTAACCCATTGCCCTTAAATACTTATGTCCTTCTGTCCAGATTTATGCTTTGATATGGAGAAAAAGATCGACGTAATGTTTTGCACAATTTATATCACTGAGTAAAAATTACAAAGCAAACTCTCCCGTCGCATCTGTTCATCTGTCGGTCAATTTGTGATGACCTAAAGAAACTACTAACCGGATTTTCATGCAGTTTTCACCAATAGTGGTTAATTGGTCAGTAAAAAATATGTGTTAGTAAGGGATTTAATTTGTCAATATATTGTGTAGATTGGCTGGAATGAAACTATTGTCGGAAGTGTATTTGTACAATTTATAACAGAAAGAGAGGTAGGCTTTCTTTTTGCTCAATTTCTGGTGTCTGGTGGAGTCAAATTATAATCTGAACAATTTATAGAACAGCACTTTTGAGCAAAATTAAAATTCCAAAAGCACTTTGTTATTAATAATTGTTGTAATATTAGCCAATATTACAAACAAGTTAATCATCGTAATGTTACAGAGGAGCCCAGCATTTCGCCGAAGCGTTCCTCTCATTAAGCTTCGTTTCCCGATACTTGACGCGGGCGGCGGGGTGCGCTTGCACTACTGCCATTCGATTTGATTAATCACCGGAGTAATTACGACCTTTTAGGTAATACCATATATTAGCTGTTGCTGTTGTTATTTGTTGTTGCTGTTGTTGTTGTATTACTGTTGTTGTAAGTTTCGGGGATTGCATGTTTGAAGCACAATCTGACTTCACCGTCGAAAGGAAATATAGCTCAAAGCCCGGATTATCACATGACACTTATTAGATTCTATAGAATAGGCGGGAAGTTATAGAAATTGAAGCGAAATCTTAGCACTTAGTTTTTGCTAATTCTTGTCTGTGTTCACTTCGTTTGAGCTGACGGGAGCGTAAATATATGTTTTTAAAATCTTGTTTATTTGTTTGTAGAATATTTCTTGATCGAAAACACAAGATCAAGATGATTACACTTTACATCCATGTCACCTAGGAGGTGCTGCTATTTTATTTTTCAATTTTGGGCCATGTTTTGTTCGGATTAGCAATCTTTACATTTAGAATGATGAAAACAAACTATTTAATTTACTGTGGGTATTCTTATTTTGTACCAAGCTACTAAAGAAAAGTAAATTAAATTATGAAAGCCATTGAAGGGATGGAACCAAATATGAGGATTGACAACTACAATAAACTTAGTCGTTGAAGATTATGAGATATTCATTTCTAGTTTAAATTGAAGTCATATAGACAAGGGCGCGGGGTGTTCCTTACAGTTATTCGGAATTGGATTTTCTTATTACTTTCTTTCAATGCATAGTGTTCGCAGCTGTTGTGAACGTGTTGAGCTCCCGCTATATTGTTTTATTTATTTTGCAAGCTTTATTAAATTAATATCTAGATATCTATACCGTATATGAGAGTCTAGCCCTGAGCTGTACAAAAAAATTCAAAGTGGTACCTAAACAGCCGTGCTATTCTGCAAAAATACTTAATGCAGCGACGAGCGTACATCTAGGCATCTATGAATTAGTCAGTTGTAATAGAGTACAATTTTGCATGGTATCTTCGGCTTGGCAGCTGTCTGGCAGCTGTTTCAGAGATGGAGATTTTGTAGAATGGCACTGCAGACTCCATCACAAGAAATGTATGGGGCAATTATTAAGTAGATCTTGAATTTGTCTCAAATCACTCTGTGTTAGAGATAGAGGCTATCTTTCATCATTAAGAAATGTAAAAAAATTATCTGTCTTTATATATAAAATTCTCGTGCCAATTTTTGTTACCACTCGACCGATTGTAACGAAAGTTTGTGTAGGTATGGCAGTACTTCGTAAGCTATTTTTTTAATATCCCTAATTGAAAAACAACGTTTACCGGGCCAGCAAGTAATAAAACATAATAATATTTAATACTTACTTAGGAGACTATTCTGGTAATTGAATTCGAGTAACCCTAAACACGAGAACATCGAGAGAGATTAGATTGAAATCCGAAATAAGGCCGATGCCGGCATTGCAGGCTGTTGGCTGTTAGTTCTAGTTAGACAAATTAGAATCCAAACAGACGCCAGTGGGCGAGCCAAACGTTTAATTTCCTTTTGCACATATTAACGAGGCGACGAACAATCTCAGTGACAACTCGTAAATCTGGCGACATTGCAGCAGTGCTATCTGGGTACTGTTTTATAAATAATAAGAGGAAAAGAGGTTTGATGAAGGCATACCACAGGCATACGCATAGATTGCTATCATCATCATTTCATCACTCATCATTTCATCTGACGACGTCCGTGGCGCAGGGGACGCACGCTCGGATTCGAGTGGGAGGTCGCGGGTTCGATTCCCGCCACGGGCCACTTTGGATTTTATAATTTCTAAATTGGCTTAGGTCTGGTCTGGTGGGAGGCTTTGGCCGTGGCTAGTTACCACCCTACCAGCAAAGACGTACCGCCAAGCGATTTAGCATTCCGGTGCGATGCTGTGTAGAAACCGTTGTGCTGACAAAACTTACCCCTTCCAAGTTAGCTAACATCTTCGGCTGCATCATCACTTACCATCAGGTGAGATCGCAGTCAAGTACTAACTTGTATAGCGTAAAAAAAATCATATAGATGACATGAAGGAGTATAATTATAAATGTAAAATGTCGAAAATATAGCGAAAAGCTTCGACCAACATTTCAAGAGGCTTTCGCTCGACTGTCGGATCAAGGGCCGTATACAGTAGGCAGGCACGCATTGTGAGGAGATTCCTCACTCTGATACCCTGACCACCGGTGGCTTGGGCCGTTAAAGCTCCGCGACTAGTGGTGGACCCAATTTTTTAATATTTTTTTAAACATGTTTTTTTAATTTAGGTTTTTCAGAAACATAGTCAAAAATAAATAATAGTGAATTATAATAAAAATAAATGAGAAATGAGAACTAAACATTCAAAGTGACTCATTTTTTGGATTCAATTCAAAAGAAGGAAAAGCGGAAGCCTTGTAAGATCACTTTGTTGTCTGTCTGTCTGTCTGTCTGTCTATCTGTCACGATCCTTTATTTCAGTAACTTTTAGAGATATCGACATAAAATTTTCAAAAGTTGGATAGGTCTCCGAAGTTTACCAATGGAAAAATCTGAAATAATTATGATTAATAGGAATATATTACGAGAAAAATAAAATCATCTATATATCTTTAATTCTTTTTTGGTATTAACAATTAACCTCCATAAACTAAGATAAGTTTGCGGTTCTGTAAGAAGAGTGATTTTTATGGTTTTATTTTTTCTAATGTAGTACGGAACCCTTGGTGCGCAAGTCCGACTCGCACTTGACCGGCTTTATTAAGTAAAATAACACGTAGATAACGAAAAATAGATTCTACAAAACATAAATTATTTTACTTAATGGCTTTGCATGACGTGTTATGTAAGTTAATAGGCATGGAAGCTTATAATATTATAACCGAAATTGAAATTAAAGATGGTGTTTGCAAATTATTTATTGTCAACTGAACTAACTTCTTCAAGTGATTTTTAAAAACTTAGAACCTCGCAAGCGAAACTGCGGCGGCGAAGCAAACGCGTTGTTTGTTTTGGAAGTAGCAATAAAGTGTATTATTTCCGACAAGAGAGTCCAGACTAAGCTATAAATTATAATAATAGAATTTCATTACAGAAGCGGAAAAGAGATCGCAACTGCTCCCCGTAACCGATGTGTCCCAAAAGAAATATAATTATCTGGAACACGGATTACGGAATCTGTGCCAAAAGTAGACGACCTTTTTTGATGGGATACAATTTCATTTTGAAATACCTATAATGAATGTGCTGTACACGTATAAAATTAACTTATCCTTACTTTTCAGAAGTAAATGGTGGAAAATTAATTCAATAAACATTTAATAAAGGAGTTCCATTAAAGGATTGAGTGTAATAATATTGACATTTAATTACATTTATTAAATTCTTTAGCGTAATAATGAATTTCAAACGATTAACGTTAAATTACTCATAATTTAAATTAATAGTAATACAAAAATTGAGTACTCGGATGCTCTGAGTGTTGTTGGAGTGTTGCTCACAAGCATAAGGCGCAAAACCACCGACCACAGCAATTTTGCAGTAGGTAACCAACCGGCTCACGACCATCGTTAGTTGGCACTTCTTCACAGCGAAGAAGTTCGCATTAAAAAGGTCTCTGCCGCAGGGAACAACTGAGTGCGAAAAAAAAACATATTTTTATAATAGTTTTTGTGGTTTTTATAAGTTGTTGTAATTTTGTTTTATCACAAGGGCGGGGCAGAACCATTACGGACAAACGACGACTGGAACATATTTTCTACTCCGCAATCATATCTCATAGTACTTCGGTACTTATCCCCTAAGGATCTAGTGGTTTTTAGTGTAAACAGGGGTCCATGATAATAGCCCCAAAAGTGTAAGTGCTGATTAATCTGATTTAAAAAATCCGGCAGTTGGGGCCACGGTAAATGGTACTGACAAACATCTGAAAACTTTCCCTGAATTCCAACAAGAAAACTTGTAAAGAAGTACACGCCATTCGTTGCGAGTTAACTACGTGTCTGGAATCAGATAAATATTGTTGGCAAAAATAAATAGGAGCAAATATATTCGTACAGGATTTATTATAATTATAGACGCATAGATTTCACAAATCTAAGAATGTAGAAAATACTTTTTCTCAAGCTTTTAGATTATATTTTTATTTTAATTCACGTAGACTGAGATTTGCCCAGTTTCCCTCATGCGATATAATATCATTCATCTCCCGTAACTATTTATCTCATAACTAGCAGTGAGGCGTTTATTGGTTCAACACATCAATTACAGAATATTCAAAGATGATCAATGATCGGATAGATGGTGCTGGTAAGGTAACTCGGAAGACATAGTCTGAAATGGTGCAAGCAAGAACCACTTCAGAAAATATAAAATAACTAGCTGATGCCCGCGACTTCGTCCACGTGGGATAAAAACTATTCTATCTTTTAAGTTGGACCAAATGACAGATATTCACGAAGTTTGAACTAAATCGGTTCAGTAGTTTAGGAGTCCATCGCGGACAAACAACGTGACACGTGATTTATATATATTAAAGAATATCAGCAATCTTTTTCAGATACAGGTAATAATTATATTTTATTATCACACGGTAATTAGTGTCTAATATCTTACTAAAACTTCAGTGACAATTTCTTGAGGCTAACGATCAGTTAGAAACTTGGACCATTCTTGGCAGCTAAACGGTACTGGAGTTAGGAGTAGCTTTGGCGCTTCTCCAGACCTACCTATCTCGCATGTTTCCAAATGTTCCCGCCTATCTAATTGTTCGTACATGTTCATATGTCTTAATTACTAACCTAAAACACTAAAAGCACTGCATTCTACAATTCAAACAGATTAAATAAGATTTGGAAGCTACAAAAATTGTGCTACTAGCCAAGAATAATACCGTTATACTCGTAGCACTTCCCTTATCATACCCAAATATGAATTAACTAGGCACCGATGTTCACCTACTATCATTAAGTATGAACATATTTAAATTAAAATTCTAGAAATAAAAGGGACAAGTATGTAGCTGAAAAGTGAACTCAATAGTTTTGATGCGTTTGTCTTTCTTCAAATGGGTTTTAAAAGGAAAGAGGAAGAAAATAAGATTTAAAATATTGCTTTTTCAAAGTGCCTCTGTATGAGTAAGAATGTTTTATTAAAACAATGTAATATCATACTTATTAGACAGCTATTCCAGCAAGATTTGTAGAATTCCGAATCGTAGCGCATAAGATGAACAAAGATATGAAAATATTGAAACGAAAGAGAATATAATATGGCCGTCTCTATGAAAGAATATAATAAAACCTCAGCGACGAGTGTATGAAATAAGGTCAAAGCTGGCTTTTAACAAATTGAACGCAAGCCCGCAATTTCTCCACAGCAGTGTGTCTGCTCCACTGTCTATATTGTCCTGTTCGAAAATTTTTCCAAGAACTATAAAAAGGAAACATTTTCTATGGTCGGTATTGTTGCGTGAACAAGGCTATTATTTCATACCGATGCAGCTGGCTTCATTTTGTCCATTGTCTGTTCTTAGTAATGAGTGATTTCATTTCTGTAGATCTGGGTCTTTCAACATATGTATCTATTTTATACTATTTTTTATTTCACTAAAGTAAGTCATGTTTAGAGTCAAGAATTATTTGAAGAAGAAATTAATAATATGATAAGTACGAGTACGATCTACTTACGACTGGCGTTAGTTAGAAGGAATACCTAACCCACACCTAATCTATTAAAGCATACTGAAAATCAGCTGCGGTATTATACTTTACAGACTTACTTAATTAAGTAAGACATAAAGTGAAAAATTTACCCTGTGGATTTAACTAATATGTTTATGTTGGCAGGCATTCTAGATCCTACGAGTAGTATGTACGTTGATATCTAAAGGGGTAAAGGACTTTTTGGAAAGGTTAAAATTATTTACCAAACTAATCGCAAATAAATCGTTCCTTATTCACTAGGAAAGTAGATACCTGCAGCCAAAATAAAATGCAAAATTCAATAAATGCTTCGTAAAATGTATCTCGTAAAGATTGATGATAGAGCAACACTCAACTATTAAAGCTGCTGTCAGATAGACAAATGAATTGTGCGCCGCGAGCTGGAGCCTGGAGGGGAGATCAGGGCATCACGTCGCTTTGTGCATTTGCGCACTTGCGCTGTGCTGTGTGCCAGGGATTTATGACGATGAATCCTGGATTATGTTTAGTGTTGCCAGCTACCACGAAGATTTGCTCAGTGGGTGCTCGTAGAGGTTTAAATAATAGAAATGAGATATTAAGTACAGGTAGCTTCTCGTATTTCGTAAGTTGAGAATGGTTGATAAGTTTTATTTAGACTTTAGAGTATATTTAGGCATCCTAAATCGGAATTTTATCGGAGTACCTACTACAAATTATATCGGAGAATTTACAAAAAAGTAACTGGCTGCTTTTTTCTATAGCCATAGTTCTAGTACATCCAAGGGCCAAGGCTGGTAGCTACGGATCTGGATCCGTAGCTAGTGTACCAAATTAACGATTTTATTGAACCAGGCAAAAATAATTTACATTATATTATAATAAAATATCCCGAGGATTGAATGATGTCGTGATATACGTGATATACCCAGGACATATCCTAACCACCTATATAATCCTAAGTAGGTGTGTAGTTAACCTGTTATAAATTAGTAGGTAAATATTTGAAAAGTAAGCCTTGAAATAGATAAGTCGATACTTGACGTTTTATACCCATCTCAGGTTTTACGAGTACCGTAATCATCCCATACCAAATATATATTTATACTACGGAACTCCGTGCGATGTGAAGTTACTGCAAATTGAATCCATAAGAATGCTGACTACAAAAGAAGTAATGAACTTTACTTTTTAGCACCTCGAATAACACTGAATCTTCGTATAATATTATAAAACTTTTTTGTTGTCGCTTGGTCTTCCATTGAAATGTATGAAATATACGAGATTACCTTGCCTACTACATTCTTATCTCTTTTAAGGTATCTACTGATTTTTTTAACTGCAATTTTTCGAGAAGACAGGAGTTTATTTGTGAAATTTTCACAATGATATCCAAAATATATAGTACTATCGTCTGACGATAATCAATATAAATAATAATTAATAAATAACTATTTATTAGTCAAGTGCAATTTGGGCTCGCACATTGAGGGTTCAGTACTACCAAGGCCCATCAATAGTATTATTGTATTATAATTTAAATAAATAGTTTCAATAGTTTATTTAAACTTATTATAATTTCAAATAAATAGTTTTATTTTTTAAAGTAAATATTATAAAACTTAATATTCTGCGAATATTTAAAAGGTCTACCTATTGCCGTTATCCATTACGTACATAAAATCTATAGCTAGGCTGTTGCCCGCGGTTCCGCTCGCGTGAATTCGGTTTTTCGTTAATCCCGTGGGCACGATGGATTTTTCCGGGGTAAAAAGTAGCCTACGTGTTAATCCGGCCATTTCAGCAATTTCAGCCAAATTGGTTCAGTAGTTGCGGCGTGAAAGCGTAAAAAACATCTCCATCGATACTTTCAAATGTTCCGGTTTATAATATTATTATATTATTAGGATAGTAATTAGTATATGATAAAGTCAGGTGCGAACGTATAACGTCTGAAAACGCCAACAAAATGTGTTGCCAGTTGCCTAACTTTACTGAATGAAATTGCAGCTACAATTAGTAGGTAGTAATATTTAATGTAGCAAACACTGCTCTACCACGATTTGGATTTATAATTGCGCCGTCTGTTTAAAACTGAGTGGGGACCAAAATTGAAAAGCACGAAATATTTGCATTTCCCTAACTGAGTAATATTGTAAAGTACAATACAACTTCATTTTGTTACGGCAGATGGCTATATTAGAAAGATACATATAATTAATAAATAAATTCTCTTGAGATGATGTGTCGTGAAGATAGGTACTTATAGGGTTGATAGAAGTAGGTACAAGGATTTTTTTAGTCGCTTTTTAAGTGAAAATATGCTAAGATAAAAAACACATCAAACTATCTTTAAATGGACCGCAAAATTACGTATATCTTCTTAGTTTGGCTGCCCTACCTATAATTTAAGTTATGGCATTGCTTTCTTCAAAAGCACCTAAGGGTACATACAGTAGGTATTATTTATTGACCATAACCGTTCAACTTTCGCAGTTAACGGAAGAAGTTAATTTTGTGCGAGAAAAAATAAACTGGCCGTGAATAAATGATCACCAAATAGCAAACCAGAGTTTGTTAACGAACCGCATACCTGGCTTAGTTTCTAGAGGTTAAAAAAGCATAATATTTACCTACTAATTAAATTTTCCCTGTGAAATACACAATAATCCCTGTTGATCCTAATTAATACTTAAGTTTTATCAATGCGTAAACTCCGGGAAATAGTGGGTGTTATTTTGTGATTTTATCCAAAAAATTAAATATTAATATTATATAAGGTAGAGAATATTTCTTAAAATCAGGTGCTATTGCTCGTAGTCAGTGGCAAAAGTTCTTCTTGTTTTGTTTGTTTTTGTTGTGTTGTAAGGATTTGAAGCTGAAGTTTCTTCAAAGGTCATTGCTTACTGTAAACTAAGTTACAAGAGCGGATGCCATCGATCCGAAGATACTGTTGATGCGGGTTTGTATTTACCAAAACTACTTATTATATAGTTCAAAAATATTGTCATCCTCACACTATTTTCGCCCACACCTGAATACAACAGAGAAATTCAGGGTCAAAACTACGTCTTTGGCTGAAAGGATAATAACCATCATGTGGATCCAAATGTGGCACCAAATGGATGTAAATTCCGCACCAAGTTGATTCACACATACAATAAAATATAGTAATAGAAAAAAATAATACTACCTAATAGGAAAAAACATTCTTTTTTTTTCTAGAATATTTTGGTTTTGGTTCATGAAAGAAAGTAATGAAAGCTTGATAGAAACTTTAGATAACCCACAAGTTACTTTTATACCAAAATCCATGGTCCCTATTTAGATATGTGACATCTTGAATACTAAGCGGGAGAAACCGCGGACAAACGCTGGTAATAATAAGCTGTTCGGATATTTTTTTTAACTAAGGAATGTTTATAAATCGTATTTATAAACCTTTATGCCAAATGGCTTATCAGAAGTTGAATACAGAATCGCAGTTCGAACTCCATATTAAATGGATACCAACGACTCACCAGTGATTTTTTATTAAAAAACTTTGTCCCAATTACAAGGTTTCAGTGAAATATGAGACGATAAAAAGAACTACATGCTGCATGGGTTGTTACGGGCTGCAAGCTCCCGGAGCTTCGGAACTTTTGCAGAACGCAATTTTGGATTGGTCTACGAAAAGGTAGGAATATACGTACTCGTAGTATTGTTTTCTCGAAAACTGTGCCTTTACGTATATTCAGTTTCTAAGATTCTGTGAGTCGTGCTGTACTAGTAAGGTACAATTTCCATTTGTGGCAGTAGTTTCGCGAAATCATTTTATTTTCACAACAATTATTTGACTTGAACCTCCGTTTTGAAATATTAAATTGTAGGTTGTGTTCGCCCATTAGTAATCCCATTAATCCGGCCGTAATTAGTGTATTAATTACTGTTACATTATTATTTAGAAATTCATAAACAGGATAGGTATTATTATTAAAATATAAAAATTACATAAGGAATAAGGAAGGATTTTTTTGAATTAGTATTTATTCTTGGCACACCCATAGTGTTTGCTGATGGTCAGTGTGTACAGACCCCCAGAAAAAAAAAACACGTGAATTATAAAGCAAAAAAGCTACACCTACTTGCCTACGTTTTACGTCTCCATCTCATCGTTTAAGTTTTGACCTATAGTTAATACAAGAGCCGGGATAGGGAGGATTGAGTTGGGAAAAGTTTTGGCATATACGAGTATACCTCTGACCTCTATTATATCTAGTACGCTGATCCTCAGACTGTCGACGTAAAATGAAGACACTTGATTTTTTTCCGTTTTCGCGTTGATTGTTGCGTAACCTGGCAATATGTCCATGGAATTAAAATAAACTGACATTTCAAACGAAGGTGGACACCGTGGACCTTCGAGGAGGACGCTTCAAATCGGCACAAAAAATTAACTGTTAATAGTAAAGAATGTTTGATCCAGCGTACTAGCACCGAATATAGTAGTATGGCCCTCCCATGGTCTGCGGGACGCAGGGCGGGTGTGCGATTGGCTATACACGATACGATGTAATGACTCGCATCTTGAGAATTCGCCTATGGTATTTTCTTGAGTATGTATCATTATCCACGTCGCAAGATTAATATTATCGGGTGTAGCGTAATTTACGTCAGTCTGACAGCTGATTAGTAGAGTGCACTGATCCCTATTCTATGGATCCACAGTGAACCGAGCCTGAATTGTATAGAATGTTTAATCCATAGAATAGAGATCAGTGGTTGAGTAGCTCCCGCCCCGCGTCCCGCAGATCATGGGAGGGCCAAGTTTATAGCGGTCTAGCTATAGAGATCAGACTACAGAGACTTATTGATCGACGGAGGGCTTCTGTCATCACAACACACCCTCACGCTAACGGTGCTGACACTTGAACTTTTTCCATTAACCGCACGCCGCCCATCGCAGTGGACTTTTCGACGAACGCCATTTACTATCCACGATAAATAAAAATAAACCAATAGCGAGTCGAACTCTATATTTATTTAAGAAAAGTTTATTATTTGGAAACTCCAATTAATTTTGAACTTATAATTATTATAAATTATTAAATTATTAATGGTATAAATTATTTATTGCGTAAGTATCAAATCTACCGATGTCAACGGGATTTGAACTTGTGTCCCATCATTGCCATTACGGCTGAGTGCTCTGCCAACTAAGCTATGGGAGCAACTACCGTGGACATGATTTCTATACACATTATTTTTAAGTCTTAGACTATGGAGCCCCCTATTGGGAAACTATTGCAGTTTCAATTATTGATATCTCTACTTGCTGCTACGTACAACCAACGTACAACATCGTTTGCTGTGCAACTTTTTCCATCATTTTCGAAAAGCTGAAAGCTGCATGAAAGTTACGTAATTGGCTCTCATTACCCGAGAAGCCTTAGGCAATAGGCATACCATCGATATTTATTTAGCTGCCTATACACATAAAATTTTATTTATACGCCGATTATTATTTACTACTATACTGATACGAAAATTAGTACCTAAATTGCAATAACAATAACCTATCAAATTTTTAGCATATTAACGACGCTAATTCTTAATTTGAAAGTTCTAAATTAAAATATATTTGTATGTACCTACATTGTACATACACAGAGTTGGTAAATATGTTTGCACATAATATATTTATTACTTTATTTGCAAACCATTTGCATACAAAAGAATCTTGAAAAATAAAAGTAAGTACTTAAGTATACAAAAAAGGCATCATCCTTTCAGTTTTCACAGTTATTTTTAGGAAGTGTTTATTTTTATTTGTTTAAAGTTCCAAGATCCTAGTTATGACTTTGAAAAAATTCTTCGCTTTGCTTCCGGTCTTGTTACAAGTTACTGTATCAAAATTTAATAAAAACTTATACCTACTATGCATGCTTGCATTTATGCTCCCCAATGCAATAACTAGCTCTTCTGTGAATTTGTGAGGAAACTGATATTACTTTCAAGTTTTACTTGAAAGGACGTACGCCTTGTTAACTTTGAAACTTGTGCCTCCGGTAAACTAGTCTATACTCATACCCATATGCCACTATATTATACATGGGTATATACAACGTTTTCAGTAAATCGTTGGGTATATACTCGTATTATGAGCATAGACAGGTAAATGTGTAAACCGTCTAAATATATTAAGTAATCTATTAAAGATATTGCCACGGTTGTAATAAACTGACTTTAATATTGAAAATATGGCGTCCCAATTCTCTGCAGAAGAAGTGTAGTTTAGACTATACCTATACATATTATCATGACTACACTGATTGAAAATCAACACACCTCTGACTTTATCGAGTTATGTGCGTTTTTAGGAAACTAAATATCACTTGCTTAGCGGTGAAGGAAAACATAGTGAGGAAACCTGTATGCCTAAGAATTCACAAAAATGTTCTCGAAGGTGTGTGAAGCGCGCCAACCCGCAATTGGCCAAATCGCTCTCAGTCTCAGAGGAGACCCGTGCTCAGCAGTGGAACATAAAAAGGGGTTGAGATGAGATGATGATATATGTAGAGTTGGGATAGTTTCATGACGGTTTCATCCAGTAGGCCGTACATATACTGCATATACTAGAGCCCGTGAAAATAAAGGTAAGTATGTACTTTCAGGCTAGCTAAGAACACACACGGGATTTACAGCAATTAAAGTCTCTTTTATTTTCGAAAGGATTAAAGAGTCACTTCAGCGTGCGAGCTATTGTAGCAAGTTGCATCGCCCGAAGGCACGGCTTTAGCGCCTAACGAGCCGTGGCATAAAGCAACAATCTCAAAATAAATCAGTTCACTCATCCAGCTTGCTGGGGATTTAAAACTACGATAAACATTCCTTGTTTCTCGTATGCAACATAGTCCACAGATCATGTATTGATAAAGAACTGCCTAATTGAATGATTGTGATATTGGGCGGTTTATACTTTTTCATTATAGACAGCCTTGAGTTTACGTTCTATTAAAGGCACCGAGATTATACTTCCTTGTGAACACGGGTGTTGGAAGATTGAAGGGTTCATATCTCAATACCTAGAATTTGAAAGAGAATCATTGCTTAATACAAGTCTTACAACTTATGAGACCTTAAGCATGAAGGGTTTCACTAACCACGGCTCCCAAACCACTATAGGTACGAGTTATAAAGATTGGATATAAATATTGAAGAATGCTAAATTGCAAGTACCTATAATTATGGTTTAGTGAATATGGTTTTTACCTCTTTATATCTTGCATAATTACTCTCACATTAACGATACAATAAATTTAACTATCCAGAAGCAATTGTCTTAGCTTTAAAGTCGCTACACGTTCACAATACTTGGTCGCATATACGTGAATATTAGATTTTCCGTTCTATAAACGCTTGGAGCTAGCTCACTGCATCGAAATTCTAGCTAAACTGGTTTACTCTAGTTGATTGCTTTAATACCGGAATCAATCGTTATCGTAAAAACTTTGTCTTCCTTCTCTAACACGATAACTAGGCCTAACTATAGCCCGCTGATTCATCTTACTTCTACAATAGCTTTGGTATGCTTTTGGAAAGAAATTAAAAAATGGCAACGAAACAAAAGTATAAAATTAGGTACATTTGACAAGTTACGTGATCAATTTGTTGATGATAATGATTAATGCTATTATTCCAATAAATTTAATTTTCGTTCCAAAAGCACACCGAAAGAAATCCTTGATAATTAATCGATAAAATAATCTATGGCCAAAGGGCCTGATCTTGTATTCTTATGGTGGTTAAGCAGAAAATTCGTCTACTATGCCATTTTTTAACTGAATTTAAAAGTTTACTAAAGCCGGATTTTCGATTGAAGCCCACCGACTAAATTCGGACAGTGGAAATATGAAACGGTAGATTGAACAACGCGCAAATCGTAGGTTTTGTTGTGCATCCGCAGTTTTAAAGAGGAGACACAATTTAAAATTCAGATTGGTATAGTGTTGGTCCGCTAGGCTATATCAGACTGACGCACCTATTTGCCATAGGCAAGTTTGTTGTCCGACGTATTCTACTTTATGAAATTCTGTACATTAAACGCTTGCATCTAGCTAGTTTTATACCGAGCTACATTAGTTTTCGGAAATAAAATCATGTACATATGGCGGACTCTTGAAATGAAATGAAAATTTATTTATTATTACATCAGTTACAGTTAAAAACGCAACGCAGAGACCTCCATTTAGGTATCAAGACCTGTATTTGAAGGTTTCGCTCTTCCTTACTTATGTAACTTAGTTATGTAACATGTTTTCTGTTATTTAGATCAACATTTACATTTTTACTCTTAGCTTAGCTTTTTTACTCGATTAGCTCAACTCGTAAGCTTTTTCGAAGTGCTACAAAAGTATATTTTGTCTGATGAAAAAAATTCTTTTGACTTCCCAATTCTTGCGCTTTCGATCGAAAGACGCCAATTAGAGCTAGAGAAATCACCAAAAGATCAAGATAACAAGATAGACTACCAAGTGGCAAAGCAGTAGTAGTCAGTAGCCCCACAGTTAAGTAGCCCTCTGCGTCGTAGGGCGTGGGTTCGATTTCCACAACTGAAAAATTTTTGTGGAATGAGCATGGATGTTTGAGTGTCTGAGTGTTTTTCTGTAAATTGTATTTATAAATAATAAGTAATATTAAATTTAGGCTAATAACAAAGGAACAAAAACAGTTGTAACAAAGCGACAACGATGGTTCCACATTGTCATAATTACACGTCCCATCCCATCACATAATAAAGCAGTAAAACGTTGTGGAAGTCACAGCGCAAATGTTTGAGCTTTTTGTTGTTTGCCCGCACTTTGGAACAAGGGGCACAATTTAAAATTCAGATCGCGGTTGTGCACTGTCTGCTGAACAAAATAAAGCTCCTATTTGAGACTGTAGTACGTCTTTGGAGTCCCCGCACAATAAAAGCGTGCAGCTCGCAAACTAGCTCTCGATTGGCGACTATTTTACCTTGCTGAAAGGGTAACTATATTGTTGTTCGCAGAAACGTGTAAAAACCAAGCGGAGAATTTACACCTTTCTGTAACGACAAGAAGTACTTATCAATAAGAACTTCTGCCCTTGATCGTTAG
This sequence comes from Coenonympha glycerion, assembly GCA_963855885.1. NCBI lineage: Eukaryota > Metazoa > Arthropoda > Insecta > Lepidoptera > Nymphalidae > Coenonympha > Coenonympha glycerion. The sequence goes on along the minus strand of OY979633.1, from coordinate 12,119,714 downwards.
TATACAGGGTTATATAAAAAATACCAAATCGCTCTCGGCTTGTAGTTGCTTACATTTAAAACTAGCAACTCTGTCAAACTCCATACGAATCGAATGAAACGCGATCTTGACAGAATGGGACGCATCTTCGTTGATTGAAATATATACTCGTATTATCAGCAGCTTTAGCCATAAATTTTAAGTGACATCCCTAAAACGGCTCATTCAATATGAATGAACTGGAAATAATGAAAAGTAATTTGTTGACATCACAGTTAGGGTTGCTAAAAAATTTTTCTAAATTAAATTTTGTTTTGTATTGAAAATAAAACAAAATAATTGGGTCTTTTTATCTCCATTAATGTGATTTTAGGATCAAGTAAAAAGGTTATCTGCGGGCATACTATACGAATTAACCAACACCTAGTATAAGACTGACAACTATTTTATTGATAGCTCATGTGATCTATTTTTCGATCGGATGTCATATACTTTTTTCATTTCCAAATAGTTATGAAATGTGAAGATGATTTTGATGGCCTGAAAACGTGTTACATTTACGATTCAGTATAAAATAGATACTGTAGTTTAAATTGGAAAAGTTCAAATCAGTACAAATCTTTCAGAATACGTGATTCAATTAAGATTTGTCTATGCAAGCTATTTCCTTTAACAAGGACATTCGATTGTACTTTGAAATTTATTTCAGTTAGAGATCTTTGATTTTAAGTCTAAAGAAATAGTTACAGATTTCAGAGATGATTCATAAAAATGCTTTATTTGTAATTTTTTTACGTAGGAAACATTATAAAAATTTATGGTGTTAATACGACAGAAAAAAGTTATTTCATGCAGGTGTAAAGTACGTAAGTAAAAGTTACAATTTATACGCTACGTTCTGCAATTTGAGATGTGACAACATCTGAAAGCCATTTAAGTAGATGTATTCGTAGTCTTTCGTGGAAACTTAGGAAAGTAGGAGTACGTACGAGTAAGTAGATAAGTTTTAAGCCGGGAATGACGACGTCTTTGCGAAATGTTTCTTGCTCCTCGCGCTTGTTACGTGTGTTATAAATAAACAATTTCCACACGAACGTCAATCTGGGGACTAAGTTACAACTTTTGCGACAATATTTCGTACCAGAAGTCTAAAGTACTATAAGTTGACGCGTGTCAAAGTCAAGTGTAGAACAAACTCGTTTCCATTATCTTCACGAAAAGTTATCCACGTCCTTTGTTGGTAAGTTTTTTACGAAACATGTACATACATGTAAACTTACATGATAGTAGAACCTAAAAATATTTTAACAGTAATACTCTGTAGCTTACATGAAAAAATACTTAGAAATTAGAATACATATATAGTGCGGTCAATCTACGAAGACGCGCTCTTCCTAACTCCTCACGAACTGCATGGAACATAAGCTATTGCAATGGAGTAGGGCTTCGTGGATTGAACTATCTTATAAAAAATCCGCATTCAAAGGAAATTGAACCCGTTCCTCTCTGTGGCTATCTTGACCGAAGCATTGACCACTTGGCTACGAACGCTCAAAGCCCAGTGACAAAAAAAATATTCTTGTAAATTGTTTAATCCTGGTGTGAGAAACTCTATATAAAGGTGTCTATACAATTACTTTTTTGTTTAATATAACTACAAACTCTAACTTTATACTTTTTTCCCTTTCCTTGTAAATGAGGTTTTAAGTTTTTGACGGATAATGTATAAGAAAACTAGTACATTTTACCAGCATCTCTAATCGTTCAGACAAACTCTCAACACCACCACAGTCTATCAGGTGAAATTAATGCCAAGTGCGACCCTATCTACTCACATCCATTTTTAATCTAACCTACTGATGTGCACGGTATAAACGTGTAAAGGAAATAAGCAATCTGCGCATATCATGTCATCAATCTTGAAAAGCGACTTTTTATAAAAATAACGACGTTGATAGATGACGACGAACATTATTCAATTATCTTCCCCTCTATTATTGTTTATTTGATTTTTGCTGAACATGAATAAGAGTTTATTCGCTTAAATGTTTATATTTATAAATGCAAACGCGATAGTGTTTTATGTAGTTTCGTAATGGCTAAAAAGTTAATTAAACTAATATTAAAATTGTACATTTATTTATTAATTACAAGTTTATTCATATAGTAATCGCTTCACTCAAATCTCATCTTAACTTATTTACACCTTATTTATTTGCAATAAAATGCAGATGTTATCACACTAATTTGGAAGGGATAAAACTCGCATTAACCGCAGTTTCCCATGAAGTCCAAGTCAATTTAGAAATTATAAAACCATGTTATTAAATAACTCGTATATAACGAGCCCATGCCCGGAATTGAACTTGGAATAACTCAAAAAATGTCGTCAATCTTTCATTAATAAAGCAACTTTTGTTATGAAATCAACCCCTTTCATGAAAATCTTCCCGTCGCCTCGTAGCAACGTAGCCGTAGCGTACTGCATTAGTGCTACGCTATGGCTACATTGCTACGGGTTCCATAATGTTACGCTACGACCACATTGCTACGGATTCCATCACACCTCAATCATATTCACAACACTACAACGGTTCAGTAGGTTATAAAAATATCTAAATAACACAAAATTGAACATTATTCGTATTAACAGGATGAATAATTTGTGAATTTTATTTCATCCTAATTTGTTGTATCTTCAGTTATTAAATCTACCAAATTTACAATTATTAAATTCCACAAGAGAACCACATTCATCAAAAAAGTGAAATTCCCAAGAGTGCCGGTAGTTAGCGCTGTACGTTTCAATTGCTTTTAAACGTAACATAAAGAGTTATCGGAAGGTGCAGCGCATTTGCATCGCACTTTTAAGGTGCTGTACCATTGCTGCGTGAGTATACGTAATACATGTATACGCAATACATGTATACGCAATACATGTAATTTAAAATATGCTTTTTTGCTCCTCTTCTAATGAACGATTACGTTAATGGCAATATTGGCATTTGCTTGTATTTAAGATGTACTTGGACATATTACCTTCATGCGTCTCAATGCTACACAATATGCTAACCACACAAAACTTTGGCAAATAACTTTGCTCAGCGGTAGTTGAACATACACGTAAGTATATAATTTAATAATTAATAAAATATAACTTCAGCAAATGTGCAACATGTATTCAGTATGTACATACTGGAAAGTTCTGCTTGGTAATAGCTATGCTATATGCAATTGCATATACTCACAAAAACAAAAATAATGGTGTACAGCGTGAGTAGCAGTTGAAAATAGCCTTCAGCTAGGAAGATATATTGGTTCATGCTGCCGAGATAGGTACGGCAGCTGCAAAGGTATTTTATTTTATCTTTGATATTCCCATCTTGATACTCGTAATGAGGCATCGTTAGAAGCGCGCATTTTGTATGAAAAACGCTTTGGAATATAACAAAGTAATAATTATATTATTTGATTTTTAATATGCATCTTTAATTCAATTCGAAAATGTTTGAGTTTCCTTATCATTTAAGAACTATTTATCATATTTTTTTTTAAACTATACTGTTGTAATTACTGACTTGTACATTAAAAAGACATTCCAATTTCATCATGTTTTTTGGGTCTAATTTAAATTTTCTTAGAGACAGTAGCAGGTTTGGGAAAAAATTCTCCGTAGAAAATTTACAAAAGTTGCTCATTTTTTTAAAATATTATCGGAAACAATAATGGAGTTTTATGTTTTTTTTTTAGTTTTTCTGTTTTTTTTTTTACGTTATACGTTAGTTTTTTTCTGATATTCTTACCCATGTCATTTCCACCATGTAAGAGTACAGGAGGATCACAATAAAATCGTTGTAGAGACTCGAACCTCATCAATAGTTTATTTGTTAAACTTACTCATATCTGAATCATTATTACGTTACAAACACATTTGACGGGGCCGCAATAAATAACATTTTCGAATATTTTGATCATAGTATTTTACAGGTCTTTACCGATGTGCCGATGGAAATTATCGCCTGAAGCGTGTGTAGTGTGCGGTGTATTGGGAAATATTTGCTTAATGAGGCCTTTGACGAACCTCGACAGTACAGGGAAATTGACTCGTGTCATATTAATGTGAATCTAGGCAATTTGTATCGATTTCAGCATGCAGACTCGATATGAAGAAGTGGACTTCTATTGTAATTGAGGCTTGGTTTCTTGGATGCCTTCTAGTATGTCGGAAAACGAAATTTACTTCCTAGTTTCGTCTGGTAAACAAAGCTTACTTCGATTTCTAACATTTGTTGAAATCAAGCCCCGCTTAATTCCATAGAGACTTTTGATCTTTATACTAGCGGGACAGATTAATTTGTTTTGCTATAATCCGCTACTTGAAAAGATTCTGTATGGTACAATATGCAGGGACACTACCCACATGAAACACCACACACAATTTTGTAACACTTTCTTCGACGCACGTTTCGTCCCGACACCGGGACATCCTCAGGAGATGTTGACTTCACAATGCGAAATCGTAGAGTGGCTCTCGTGTCAGTAAAGCGTTCTTATATACCCTTTCTGACGATCCCTGAGGATGTCCCGATGTCGGGACGAAACGTGCGTCGAAGAAAGTGTTAGAAAATTGTGTGTGGTGTTTCATGTGGGTAGTGTTCCTGCCTCAGATCACTCAATGATCTGAGGTTCCTGCATATTGTACCATACAGAATCTTTTAATAACGTCTGCTTCCATTCAATATCTTTATACTAGTAAGAAACAAGATTGAGTGCTATCAAAAAAAGAATATTATATGAAAATTGCTGATCGAAGGTGACAAATCTGTAAATGCAGATCAGAACAGGGCGAAAATTAATTATTTTTAAAGGATATTCGTGAACATAATTTAATAATATTCAACATAACATATATAATTATAATAACTTTTATAAAACATAACCGTGTTCACAATAGATAGGGCGTTTTGCCCTCATGGCATTACATTACGTATTTTTTATCAAAGACAAATATTAGTATGGGGAAAAGTTCATAACCAAAGCGAGGACCTGTGTAAACATCGACCTCTCGTAAACTGCCTCTGTTATACCTTCTATCCTACAAAAGTATAATAAAAGCGTATGAAAACTTGAGTGCCCGTATCTTTTGTATTACCCGAAGGGATGGCACAGAGTCTTTAATGTCCTAGTCCTGACATTGATTTTTTTAGAGTTGCGTGCCCAAAGGGTAAAAATGGGATCCTAAAGCTGAAACTTCACCGTCCGTTCGTCCGTCTGTCCATCCGTCCATCCGTCAGTCACCAGGCTGTATCTTTGGAAACGTGACAGTTAGATAGCTGAAATTTTCACAGATTATGTATTTTTGTTGCCACTATAACAAGAAATAAAAAAAAAAAAACAGAAAAAAATTACAATTACTTATATTGGAAATATTTTCGATTATTTGAATTGTTCATCCTATTAAAACATTTTGTACGACCAAGAGAAAAACTTTTTTCGGTACAAAAAAACTTTAAAAAAGTTTCTTTAAAAAAGCGTGAGCGGTGGTCGCTCACAGATGGAGACTTTGAATATGAAACAAACACAAAAAAAATCTTAGCTCTGCGACCTTACGTATAACCTTCTGTTTTGTCTTCATAGACAGTCTAATCGTTAATCTGAATAATTTCCATAGTATTCGCTTATGTAGTAACTACCCCCGATATTATGATCTTAGCCTTCTCACACAGCTTGTCATAGCAAATGTTATCTCTTTCGGTTTTATTTACTAGAGGATAACCGCACGCAGTTAATTTGCTCGTCGACGTCGCTTGAGCCATTAATTAAGTGAAACGGCCTTAAGCTATGACTCTATGAGGAAATTGAAATCCTTAGAGCATAAATAGGCAATGACCTTAAATAACTCCTTTATACATTTGATAAGTATGAGTATTTAAATACTTATAGAAATGGGGTTTGCTTTGCTAATTATCACTTGAGGCTGAGCCAAACAAAATGCCAATAATCGTTTTTTGTATGAATATTTTAACGTTTTTGTACTCTCTATCTAAACTAACGCCCGTTTTCACTAACACTTTAAGAAACGCCGAAGTCCTCGGTTAAAGTTGTTGTAAGTGAAAACTGTCACCTCGATAGGTGATGGTGAAAATGGTCTTAAGTGTCTTAGAGGATATTTTTTACTAAAATTAATGTAATGTTTTCAAGAGCAATGGGTAATTGAGGAAAGTTAAATTTTTCGTTTAGTCCGGGATAAGCCTTTAATTGCGCGGAGATGCTATTTATGAGTTCAACCGAGCAATACAATTTTGTTAAGATAGATAATGTCAGTAAATATTATCTTTTAAAAATTACGTCTTTGTTTGTTATAAATATCTATAACATTACTTCAACATAATGTTAGCAACACCGTGATATGTGGCCAGACACCGATGCTGGCAACTCTGGCGGCTTGTCGGAGGGTGCCGCGACACAGCCGATCGGTGGCGGACGGCGCCGAACGAAGCCGATGACTCAGTCACGATGGCGTAGCGTGACACTTTTGCAATAGACTTGAATCGAGATACATCTTATTGTACTAGCCTTAGTAAATTGTTATAATATACTTGTGTATTTATCCGGCGTCGCTGCGTTTTTCTGTTACATCAGAAGTGAAATAACCCGCGTTATAAAAAAGAACGGTCTAAACGTTAACGAGCTCGTTCCACCTCGAGTTTTTGAGCTCCAGGATGCCATCCCGTGGAAGGAATAAGGTATTTCGTATAGATACCGAAACTGTGAGTAATCTGAACAATATTATACCGGGCTTTGATGATATAAATGCATGACTTAATAATATTAAATCTTATGATAAAACTTTTGCGTACTGTTTCGTATCTTTTGTTCTATTTATCAGTGAGCATAATGCCTTTGAGAGCAAGTGGTCTTCACCATCATGGCACTCAAGTGAGCAAAGGGCGGAGATGGTTTCCATCAGGGCACTCAAGTGAGCAAAGGGCGGAGATGGTTTCCATCAGGGCACTCAAGTGAGCAAAGGGCGGAGATGGTTTCCATCAGGGCACTCAAGTGAGCAAAGGGCGGAGATGGTTTCCATCAGGGCACTCAAGTGAGCAAAGGGCGGAGATGGTTTTCGACAACGGCACATCTGGACTCCTAAGTGAGGCTTTTCGCTCCTTAGGTGGGATGGTCTTGTTGATTGAGTTGAGGGGATGCGTATGATGAGAAGTAATAAGAGAATTTTAGTGTTATGTGTCAGCTTGAAGATTCACTTGGTACTCTCAAGTGAGCGTAATGCCTTTGAGAGCAAGGAGTCTTCAAGTGAGCGAAATGTTCTTTGAGAGAAGGCAAATAGTCGTGATAAAATACTTGGAGGGTTTAATGGGGAGCATTGCTTTATTACGAATTTAGAATGATGTGCGTTACCTTAACTCGAAGATTCACTTGGTACTCTTAAGTGAGCATGATGCCTTTGAGAACAAGTGGTCTTCACCATCAGGGCACTCAAGTATGAGCAAAGAGCGGAGATGGTTTTCGACAATGGCACATCTGGGCTCCTAAGTGCGGCTTTGTGCCCTTTAGGTGGGATGGTCTTGTTGATTGAGTTGAGGGGGTACGTATAATGGGAAGTAATAAACAGTGTTCCGGTGAGCCTCACAAGTATGAAGAATCTGTATGTGTTTTGGGTATTCGTGTATTAACAGGTTTTTACTTTCGCAGAGATTTGCCCCTAATTCGTGGGGTGCCCGGGGCGGGCACCATGCAGCATGGCCGTGTTAGCAACACCGTGATATGTGGCCAGACACCGATGCTGGCAACTCTGGCGGCTTGTCGGAGGGTGCCGCGACACAGCCGATCGGTGGCGGACGGCGCCGAACGAAGCCGATGACTCAGTCACGATGGCGTAGCGTGACACTTTTGCAATAGACTTGAATCGAGATACATCTTATTGTACTAGCCTTAGTAAATTGTTATAATATACTTGTGTATTTATCCGGCGTCGCTGCGTTTTTCTGTTACAATAATGATTTTTTAGGGTTAGGTCATATTTGATATAAGCTATTTGGTTGAATCAATTGCAATAACTGTAATAAAGTAGCAAAATGAGCTTCATAAAGCAATGAACAGAAATGAAGTCAATTATACTTAATATTTCATTAGTTAAAGTGCGAGTTACTCAAAGGCAATATTCAGAATGAACGCAGCTCTGCTTAAAGTCTCGGCTGGCACAAAATTACACGTAGTCTACTTTTAACGTCACAATGCCATGGGAAAGATATTTACATTCCTTTTTAGTTCTTGAAAAACATACTCGTTTGAACAGGACAATGTTGAAGAATCGCTTTTGGGACGAAATTGCGGGCTTTGCTTTTAGTTTTTTAAAAGCTGGCTAGTTTTGACTTTTGACGATGTAATTTTTATGGTATTTATACAAAAAGTATAATTTTAATGCTCCGGCATGCATTTATTTCATTATCTCTATGTTTGGCGGTACGCATTTTAGAAGTATTTTTCTCTAGGAAATGTTTTTTATTATTGTTTCAAGAATTACTCTTAGTTTCAGCAATGTTAGCACGCAAATTTAATTTTTCTGTAAAGCAAAAATTTTTACCTACAGATAATTCAGTTTATAATAAAGAAAACTAAAATTGTAAATTAGGTTTACGATTCTTGTTCAGTTTCAGATTAACGTTAAATTAAACTGAAACGGTCTTCATATGCTTTCTATTTTGAAGGGTGATAAGTTCACCAGACTTATAGAACAGACGGACAGCATTGAAACTGTAAAAAATTGTGTTAACAATGATATCTTTCTTCTTTTTTGGTTAACTGCAGGGTCAAGAAAACTTATGCAAGTACAAAACAGTGATGAGTGAGTAGATGTTTTTATTGTTCCCACATCTAGGACATCTGGAAGAGATCCTCACATGTAGTGATTAGATGTCCTTGTACATGTGTTTTCTGTGTTTGTGTGTAGTTGTAATTTTATGGACTAATAAATAAATAGCGCAGTGTTAGCTAGACAATAGGTACCTACTTGACGTTACCACGGGTAATGGTAACCAGAGTTAGTTTAATCTACACGCTTCTCAAATATACCTATATCTCTAGAGTTTTGGGTAAAATACAAAAATCTTCGCAAAGTGAGTTGGGCTGGCAGAATAAGCTTAAAAGAAAATTTAAAACTTATCTTATAAAAGCAATTTTTTCGCTATTTGCTACGAAAACAACAGCGGAAATAAAGCCGTGGTTATGAAATATAATACCCGGTTTTGTTTATACAAGAACGCCAGATATTCTGATATTGGTTCCTTGTTTAGATGCTCCTGCAGGAAGGCATTCGAGTATTCCATTCCAATTTGATGAAAGCTGGACTTGACCTGTTATTATATTATTATTTTGGCGTTTCGTGTTTTCGTAATAAAGTCGGAAGGCATATTTTCTGCCATAACGCAATAAACAACGTGATAATACTCGTAACTGTAATCACTTTTAATGAGGCTCTGTTTTCTGTATCAAATAATAATAATTGGCTTTGTCGAAATTTTAACTGAGAGATAAATTTTGCTATAGGCCCTAAAATGTACATACATATTACATACTGCGTTATTTTCCTTCGGACCGGATTGTTTTAAATAAACAAGAAGAACATATTAATCTAAAAACTTAGCTCTTCTTTAAGTTCCACGGCTAATTACGGGTCTGCTTTCAGAATGAATGGGATTTGCGCCGATATGAACCTAAGGATGAGCCCATCCGAACATTTAACTTCAACTTTCTTCATACAATAAAAAGTAGCGCCATTTGTCATAATGTTGTTTTCGCTTATATGTCGCAACATGGCGGCAATTGTCCCTGTGGAAGTTCATGTGCGGACTAATAACAAATATCTATGGCGTGGACCGCGGTCCATAGGCAATGCTGCGGTCTGCTTACAACTGACGCTGTTGGTGTCAAAGCAAACATTTTTGACACCAGTTAACTGGCGACCTTTTTTCGCGCGGTCCGCTGGGTCTTATGTATACGTTATTGTATATTGGGATTTGGTCATTTGACCATACGAGTGAAGCGCGTGTCCGCTTTGAGAACATTATGGTGCTGTATACAAACCGTTAGTAGTTACTAATTCCTTCCATAAGTTAGTACGATAACATCTTTGGCTGCATCGCTACTTACTTTCAGGTGAGATCGAAGCTAAGTAAAAAAAATCTTGTAGTAAGTAAAAATAAAACTTTCAGGCGTGCAGGTTCCGAAGTCAAAGGATTCGTACCTACGACCCGCGATGGGAGGCATAGGTGTGAACTCTGACTAATCTGATTTTGTGAAGTGTATATTAGTGGTCGTCCAAAAATATGTTCATGATCATACGAGTAAAAGGAAATTATAAAAAAAATATTTTAGCCTAAGACTGAAACTTGGAGGCGTGTAGACATCATCAATCAGTAGAACCACTTATGATTCTAAACTCTACAGTCACTGCTTGGTTGGTAACTTGGCTCGTCTCCAGAATGGCACACCTTCCTATGTTTGTTCGCCAAAAATATTCAAGCATTAATTTGTTTACACACATGAAACTGCTCCGTAGATAACATTATTAAAGCTGATGTGTTTGCAGTGTTGTATAAGTGTATCCGAAAAAAGGAACCTTTTTTAAAGCCAATAACGAGCGAACGTAACGTTTACGTGATGTTAAGTGATATGTCTTTCTCTTTATTAGGTGCGGGGCATCCAAGGACTTTGCATTACAACAATAGTTTTTGACTTTTCATGGGTGCCTATTATTTAGGCCTATGTGAAAATAAAGAATTTCATTTCATTTCAACATTAAACGACGAACTGCACTGAACTCTTCATCCTAGGAAACCAGGGGTGTGATTCTCAGAAATATAAAATTGTACATCGGCCTCCCATCGACGGTAACAATATTTGCGCAATTTAATACGCAGCCTTTAGCAGCCAATTGTCGCCTTGGCTGCATAACTTACGCAAGCAATTAACCAATCGAGTAAGCTCGTCGCTGTTATAAGTATTTTTGCAGAGTCAAGGGATAGATATTGGTAAATTTCATTATGCTCAGTAATTTTGTATTTCAAACCGAAACAGATAAAACATTTAATTTTGCAACTTTTATTGAAATAAAAAAGTTCAAAGTTTGATTCAGAACAAGTACGAATTACTGAGTCCTGTGATGAGCTTCGATAAATATTTTCGATGAATAACTTAAAAAACTGTTCACCCATCAGTTTGCCGTTGTATCAGTCTGATTGCCAACCGCAGCCTCCATTGTTCGCGCGGCGCTGAGTGGAGAAAAAAACGATTTCCCGCCCGCAGCATTTTTCCACAATAATAAGTCACTTGACGCAACTCCCGCGGGCGTCATTTCGACCAAATTACGTAGCCATTGTTGCTGAGATATTGTTCGTCACCTCTTGAATATGTGCGAAAGGAAATGAAACGGTTCCCCCGCGTCCGGCGCCGTTGTTTGCCACTCGCGGTGGGGACGGATACACGGACGCTCTCCATTCAGAAGGTGTCATGCTAAATGACGTCCTATGCATTAGGCGTGATTGCAGTCTGGATTAATTTCCCCTTTATGTGCTACCTCCCTATGTTAGCCTCGATCGAGGCTCGGCGTTCAGATCCTGTGCAAGCATCTCTGACTTTTTGGAGTTAGTTGCTGTTGTAGGCAATTGAATACCTCTTGTCTTGCTTGTATGGTGAAGGAAAATACGGAAAGGAAACGTGGAAAAACGATGAGTTCAATGCTCAAGGTAATATAATACGTTTTTGATCTACCAAAATTCTTAAAATAATGTTTTAATAAATTAGCTTCTTAATAATAATTATTCTGGGCAAGACATCGGTTTATCGACGTTACAACTTAAAGACTACCTCAGCATTTGTTTTGTGTTTAGTTTATCAGAGGCGTTCATTCTTTTCTGTTTTTTTTTTCCAGAAAAGATTGAATATCGAAATGTTTTTGTAAAAGTTTCATTTTAAACAAAATGAACATAAGCAAAGCAAAGGAATACGTGAATCTATTCGAGTTTGGTTTACGTATATTGATGAAGCTTATAAAAATTCAGGATCTACTAAATCATAACAATGACAGGAACTTTGGAAACGTTCTGTAACGAACAGGAACAAGTAAGATGAATTATACATTTCAAACTGAACCGGCGGATTGGCACTGTATCGAGGAAGCGCTTCTTGGCAAATATTCCTAGTCTTCTTTCTCATGTTATTAAGAATCCTGCACTTAGGTAGGTATAAGTGGAGGAGACTTCATTTACTTAAATATTAATTGCAAATAAACAAAACAAAAAACAATTAAGTCTGTAAGGGGCCACTTGCGGATCCCATAGCAATTGTGTATGTACGAGTACCTACTATCAAAAAACCTGCTATAGAAATCTTTAACGGTCGGCTGTTTGTAATAATCTGGAATACCATATGTCATACGTCCTACTCTAGGACATAGTTTTGTATGGTATAACTAAATATCATTTGTAATAATAGGTAAAGTTCAGAAACTCTACATCAAAAACTTTTTTCGAGTTATAAATTTTGATTTACCTTTGGAGTTACCATTGAAAAACTGACTAAAATAATAATGTTATAACAAAAGTTTGGCCATTTACCTTAAAATTGAACCCAGTCGTATACCAGGCGCAATGTTCCGCAAAATAAGTGTCGTAAAAGGTTTGATAGATGCCATTATGAGTGGCGCAAGTGGGCGGAATATTACTATCAAATCTCTGGGCTGGAAATCGACGCGTTGACCCGAAGCGCCGGGCGTAATTCCTGAGGGTCATCAGGAAGATATAATGCCATTTCTGTACCCTTGATGTCTTTTTAAGTGCGGACCCACTTAACCCTAACTGGACTTCGCTATTTGCTATGCCTCGAAAAACATAGGGGTTATCTAGTTAGAAGTAGTAAGTAGGAAAGTTTTGTGCCCCTAAATTATTTTAATTTAATCACTATTGCTAACTTTTGGTTCTAAATACTGCAATAAAGTGATAATGAACATTATTTAATGTTTTTAGCACAAACTTTGGATAAAAGTTACTTGATTTTTCAATTAGCTATAAAATATTATAATAATTGCTGTCTATTCATAAAGAAGTTGTTGAACAATACTTTTTTTGCAGAAATAAGTACCTATAAACCCGTTCGCAGAGGTTTTGCCGCCACTCGCAATCGTCTAAGGGGTTAGTTCAGGTTTTAGTACGATTTTCGATTCGATTCGCATCGCACAAACGAATCGAATTCCTTCATAAATTGCCAGCGCCATCTATGTACATTCACTGACATGCGGCTGTCAACAAATGGCGCTGGCTGTAAATGTACGGAGGAATTCGATTCGTTTGTGCGATACGAGAATCGAAATGCGAGATGCGAAATCTATACTTCGACGAGAAATTCGTACAGAAATCTACACTAACCCCACTTATAACAGACGCGTTCGGGTAGTGGTCGTATTAAATGGAAAGGGAAGTCATCGGCAAAGCTTATGTGAACGGGAAGTAAATTACTATATTATATTCGTATAGGTAGAATCACAGGGTAGAATTTGTTTCCCATTTTCGGATACCTCCTAAGCGCTATTTACGCGCTCCAAGGCAACTAAACTAAAATATCATAATAAAATGCTTAAGAAATTCATTACTTAATTAAGAAAGTTGTGGTAGGTATGCAGGCGGTATATAAATATTTAAATTTGTAACAAGTCTGTTTAAAACCACAATCTGAGTTTTCGTAACACAAATAGTAATAAGCTTGAGGAGTAGGTAGCTTGAACTTTGGAGGGTTTCGAAGTTGCGCCAAATAATCTCTCAAAGCGACACTTGAACAGTCTGTTTGACAGTTTAGTACTATTGCAATTTAAAGACACTTTAATCCTATACCTTTAAACGAGCAATTCTTGTATATATATTTCTATATAATCTGGATCTCGGCAACGGCTCCAACGATTTTCATGAAATTTAGTATACAGGGGGTTCTGGGGGCGATAAATCGATCTAGCTAGGATTCATTTTAATAAAATATGATTTCTGCTGCCATCTATTAGCCAGTAGTTAAACTACCGAGCGAAGCACTCCTGCAGCTGCCATCTATTAGCCAGTAGTTAAGGGCGATGGGTACCATCTGGGCGCGAAAATTCAAATTTTATTCAGTTTTTCGCTCATAGTGGGCTAATTATACATTCAAGGCTAATGGCAATGTGTTTTGCGGGCACAACGTTTATGCATCTACATGTTTTTAACAAAAACTCTGCTCAACAATACTCATTTACTTCATATTGGTTCCCGATAGCTCGAAATCTTTGAAACTGCAAAAAATTATCTTTCGGGAACCAATATGAGATGAGTGGGAACTTTCGAGCAAAGTTTCTATTAAAAACATGTAGATGCATTAAAAGTACAACAAAATACATAGTCATAAATCTTCAATGTGTAGTTTGTCTAAGATTTGCGAAAAACTAAATAAAATTTGAATTTCGCGGGCTGGTAGGGCCGCAACACCTTAAACTACCGAGCGAAGCTCGGTCACCCAGATATTTATTATAATATGTCCTACTAGTGGACTCGGAAAACCCCATATAAATAATAATTATTTCTCACTGAGTATGAATTATAGTTTTCATTCTATTCTCAGACCTGCCAAGTAGGTATAGGTACAAAAAAAATTTCATTAAAATCGGTCAAGATATCTCGTAGGATTTTTGATTCAAACACTGAAAGAGACTAGTATATAAGATAGAGTTAGAATTTATTTTTGTGTTATGTGTCATAGGGGTAATCTTTGGATCATGATCCAATCCATAATCTATACCTAGTTGTGTTTAAATAATAATCATTTTATGTAAGAGCAGGTAGTTAAAATTTATTTATATTTGGCAAAATTTTCTATTCTAGAATTCGTTTCCAGTTAATTGAAGGAAAATTTAAACCAATAGCTTTTAAGGTTTTCTATAGTCCCTACTCCCAATAAACTTTACAGTCCCGGATTCAATTACATTCATTGAATGCAAATCTCTGGCGAAAGTCGGCCCCGAGAGAATCGATTAAACTTTTACCTTTCCCATTCGATATTATCCGGATAGAAAGATACTCGTAGCTGGTACGTAATTAAGCTAGGAACAGTTTGCACTGATGACATTACATGGTATCGTAATATGTCCTAATGACGTACATTGTCTTTGTGTCGTCCCTTTACCCGATGACGGTTTCTGTCCTGATTAATTTCTTCCATAATGCTTTTGGTTTTGATATCAAACGGTCCGTGGTAAGGTTAAATACCCGGGAGACGTTTAAACGCCGAGGTGTGATCTGCTATCGCCCGCAGTGTTTCATTCAGACCCCGGTTCCCGATACAGTTGATGAAAAGCTTTTCAGCCAAATGTTCCCGAAGCGTGTCCCATTGAACAATAGGTAACGGTAGTGAAACATTTTAAAGTCGTTCGGAGACGATTTCTTCTATATTTTTCTCAAATTGCACTCGCTTCGGAGATCGTTACTTATTCGGAGTAGGTAATCCTACAACTCCCAGATGGAGCCCAATTTTTGGAAATGCATTGCAATTTGAAATATCAAGTACGTAGTTATTATTATTGGCGAATTCGAAATGTTATGTGAATTTTTCTCAGATGTACAAATGCGTTTGGATCAAAGCACATTTTCAATAGATTTGAGGATAGATTGTTAATTGGACTGCCAAATCAAAAAACTATTATGTTACTTAATAAACCAATTACCAAAATAACTCTTTTTTAAACATATTTTTTTTTGGTAAAAGTTACTGTTTTTGTACTGGGTTTATGTTGCGTGGTCTAAGTTCGTGGTGGAATATTTATAGGTTATTTTATTTGCGTAACATAATATTTTCATACTCTTCGTTGCAGCAAATATAAAAGTGGATGCGTAGGTATAATTGGATCACCAGCACTCTATGTAACGCAATTTAATAACACCCACACCCGATTTTGCGACAAAAAGCGATCCATCATGGAATTAAATTGGCCAGATGTAGGTAGATTTTGAGCTTAAAATTTGATTCAATCGGAAGTAAGTACAATTCCAATAAACATGAATTGTATATTATGTTGGGGAAAAAGTGATACTTATGGTTTTACTTTTTCTAATTGTAGTACGGAACTCTCGGTGCGCAAGTCCGACTCCCACTTGGCCGGTTTTACATTTTATAAGTTTTCTAATAGGTACGATAAGGATATATTCTGGAAAGTACTACAAAATACCTGATACTAAAAACCTGAGTAGATGTTTTTAAGGTATAATATTTCAGTATTTCAGTACTGAATAATTCTGAAACGCTGCCTTCATATTTACTGGCTAATCACTTCGTTAGGTTTGAATGCTCCGTTAGCCAGCGCACGGGGAAAATACCAAAGTAGTTCATGGTTGCTGGAATTTTCTCGCAACTCGAAACTGTATTATGGCACTACCCAATACCCATGTTAGAAAATAGCTTTCAAAAAAAGATGACATGAGATGACGTGGGCAGATGAGTCTTGATTAGATTTCAATCGAGAAGAAAAAGCACGACTGAGCGAATCGTTATAAACGCCTGATCGATCGAAGTCGATAGTATCATCGAAAGAAGGATTTGAACCCCTCCGCTAGGAGGCAGACTCAAGGTCTGAACAACTGGGCTTTTACTTTTTAGCTGCAATAAATTAATTTACATGGAGTACTGCTCCCACCTCTGGGGTGGAGCACATCGTTACCAATAACTCCTATTTGACCAGATCTAAAAGTGGGCAATTTGACTTGTTTATTAACAAACTAGGACTTTTGGAACACCATAGAGACAGAGTGAGTGATAAAGAGAGAGATAGAGAGAGAGAGAGAGAGAGTTACTTCCCCACATGTCTTTTGTCAATTATTCAATGGGGAGTGCTCTGAGTAGTTTTTGAGGTGTTTTCACTTTCCACTTTCCGTGTAAATACATTTCGGCGAAACATGTTCCATCCCTACCACCTGGGTGGCTAGGAATTCACGACCACCCGGCTTGCCATATTTCCACGCACGTGCAAACTATGGAATAAGCTACCAGCAACAGTGTTCCCAAACCTATAACATGGGTTTATTCTAAACTTCTAAGAGCCGGCAACGTATTTGCAATTCGTTTGGTGCTGCAAATGTCCATGGGCTGCGGTGATTGCACGCGTGTTTTAAATCATTTCATAAAAGCCTGTCATTAAGCACGCTGAATGTCGGAATTGTGCATAATTACTTAATGCCAGCTTTGAAGAGCCTCGCTTTGATGGAGAAAAAAATGTACTCCCTGATGACGTCAACCTTATTGACGGCTTTTAACCTTTAACAACTGTTGAGCCTAGTCCTTCATAAAATACGTTGGCTGGTAGTTCACTACGTCTACGTCCTAGATTAAAGTGTCCTAGATTTTAAGAGTAAGTAGGGACAGCCAATTTTTAAATTCTTTCCCTTCGAAATTACCATACATAAATACAAAAACTCTGATACTAAACTGATAGAGCTTACTTCATTTACTCATATTATGCTCGAGTTATTATTATTAAATAGAAATTTTTATAGGCGCTGGGTTGAAAATATATTTTAAATTATTAGAATTTGGATTACTGAAGGGCCTACCTACAGGAATATTTTTAGTCCTAAGCGTTTATTAGAGTTAAAAGCTATTTAGTTGTTACCTAAATCGTGTAGGTTGGCGGGTGGTAACCTTTACATATTATATCTCCGATGAGAACTACGATCGCTGTGGGTTAATTATTGCATTATAATCTATTTCAGATTTTCTAACTCAGGGTATTTGATCATACAACATTATAACTTAGTATTTCTTTGATCTGTTTGAACCCTCGTCTTTTCAGTTCATGTTTGGAAGAATGTTTACCAATTAAAGTGACCATGTACTTCGCCGTATAACATATTGCAGCTGAATATTAACGAAACCAGAAACAAATGGACAAATGTTAGAGTACTATGCTGAACTTCTCCAAAGTAGCAGTAATAAGCAACATTTGACGAATCTTTATCAGTAAGCACTTAACACTTCTAAAAAATGTTTCGCGCTGACACCAGTGTATACCTAATCAGGAAATTTTGATACTCGACATAGTCTTGTAAAGAAATGTAATATGTACGTAAACACATATGTTGTACAACGAAAGGAAAAGTAAAATGTTATCCCTTATTGCATTTTGCGAAGTTCCCGGTTCCTAAGAAACTTCGTGGAGATACGTTGGAGCTTAGTGTGAAGTTGTAATGACTTTTAGACAGTTATGAGCAAACTTCTGTATTAAGATATTCAAATATCTACCAGTAGGTATGTTTTCACCACATAAGCGGTTAGTGTAGGAGAGTTAATTAAAATTAAATTCATTTATCAACTCAAACCTTCATTTGATATTGAAGAATGTGCGTAAGATATACTTATAGTTATTATTTATTTACCTGTACGGCAAATAAAATCATCGGGGTGGGCACGGGACATATTTGAACTAATTTTTTCCTTTAACTATTAAGTTGGGTCATAGTAAAGTAAAAAGGTAGGTATTAGTAGTCCGTGAATAAATAATGTGAATATGTGTGTATGTTTGTTCGTTTTGTTATCAACAGAGGAATAAGCTGCTGTGAACGGGTCAGATACTTCTTTATTAGGTTATTCCTATAAACAGTCGGTGAATATTGGTATACGTTTTGGTGTACCTATTCATATACTTAGGTAGCTACACTTGTGTGGGCGAGATGCGCCACACATTAAAGTAAATGAAACTCCGTGTTCACTGAATACATTGTAATAATAATAATAAATGCACTTGAGGTAAAAACATTAATACAAAATGATAGGCGAAGAATAGTACCTACTAAAACGCAGTGGCGGCACGAGTTGGCAATATTGAAGTCTGAAGGATCATCCTAGATTGTGGACTCCCAGGACGACACGGCGATATGTTCCAATTTTTAACGCTGATCTTCTGTCAACTAGCGCGATGTATTTTTTAAAACTATATAGGCCAGTACTTGACTGTGATCATATCTGATGGAAAATGATGATACAATCTAAGTTGAAGTGGACTTGCATAGGAAATTTCACTCTTGATTTAAAAGCACCCAGGTTGTAGGTGGTGGGAAAGACAGAGCCTGGTAGGGTATTCCAGACCTTTGCAGTGCGGATCAGGAACGAGTACAGGATGTATTAGGTACGTGCGTTTTCAGCCAGGTTTTGATGTGCGACCTCATGGCTGGGTCTTACATAGTTTTATTCCGAATTTTATGAAATACACAATTTATTAATTTTGTTTGTTTTCCACAAAATTATTTCCTCTAAGCAAACTTCGTCTTTATTTACGTTCAACAAGGAAAGTCTTTGAGACTCATACGGAATCTTTGCGAGATTTTATCAGGGAATCTACGCACGTAATTAATTTTCCCTGCGACACCGTTTCAGGCTATTAATTAGATGGAGCGGGCCTTTGAAAGTGATATAAGTGGAATCTTCCGAAGTTAATTGGTTCGTATAACTTTTGCTAGGAATAAGAATTTCATATATAGGTTCATTATTATAAGAGATTTCGCCATTGAATCTATTTATTTTCTACTGTAATATTACGCTATAATGTATCCCTTTTCTATTGGGTGATATGAAAAATAGCAAATCGCTCTCGGCCTGTATTTGTTTACATTAAAACTAACAACTTTTGTTGTACGCCTTTTTTACTCGAAATGTTGAGAAATATCAAATATTCAATATTTTACAGAGACTTGTTCTACTTGTTCCTACTCTGCAAGCGGCAATGGCGCGGATCGCGACGCGGCGGCGGTAAATATAAGAATTATTTAAGAATTTCTGTTTAAAAAGTATAAGATTAAAGCTTTGTATTATTATTTTCCCCCATTTTCCACAAAAGACTGAAACGTGACAATGGTTATGTTAAATAATAATGAGACAAGAATAATAGGTATTTCATTAATAAATATTATCGTAAAACAGTATTTGCTTTAATTGTAACAGTTAATTAAGCCATAGATCGTGAGAATAAATAAGTTTTAATTAATAAATATCATCGCTGACGAAGTGCACGCCCGTGTAGCTGCTTTACATTTTAATGCTCATTAATTTCGATTTAGTAATTGCCAGCAAATTATATTGTTCATCCGTGTGTTGATATAAGGAATATGGATACTTACTTTTATCATAATAAATATTAATTTTTGCTTATAGATCAGATTTTGATACTCAGTTTTTGAGAAGATTTAGGCTGTTAAGATTTATTTATTTGTTAATTATTATTATTATTAAAAGCTAAAGCAATGGTCTTGAACTTAAGTATTTTGATATTTTAAGTACAATAGTAACAATTTGAATTTTAAAGAATATTCCAAAGGAAATAGTTGTGAGCACCAGAAGGTTTGAGAAAACTGTGGATCGTATATTGCAATAGACTATTATTCTGTAAAAATGTATTAAACAATTATTATTATTTTTTATATAAAGTGTGTATAGTAATAATCGGAAAAGTTTGAGTACTGTTTGCATAGCAAAATTGATTTTACATTATGTGTCACAGTTTATCGCAGCTTGAATGGCCTCATTTAAAGTTCGCGAGTAAAGTGCTCATTAAAATTGCGACGCTACTACTAAGTGAATAGGTAGACTTAGGCTTTCTCTGGAATTAGTTTGGAGTTTGCGCACAAAACTTTTCACAGACGGATAAAAATTATATGTGAGGTAATACATTTTCATTTCTTTGATTGATTAAAAAGGTAGTTATTGAAACAATTTTGTAGCATAACTTAGCTTACGTACTACGTAGTCTTGATGTTCATATTAATATAATGTTATTATTACATGTGAAGTCACTTAAATGCTATTCTCCTAATGGAAAGTGATGATACAGTAAAGATGGAATTGACCTAGAACTTAGAAGGAGAGTCATTATGCGGTCACCAGGTGCTACTTAGGTCTTAGACTGAGTTTCCATGTTAACCAACTGCAGCGAAAGCCAAAATAAGCCAAATATAATTTAGATCTTAATTTGGAGGTCGCGGGTTCGATTCCCGCTACGGGCTACTTTGGAATTTTATAATTTCTAAATTGGCTCGAGTCTGGTCTGGTGAGAAGGCTTAGGCCGTGGCTATAGTTACCACCCTACCAGCAAAGACGTGCCGCCAAGCGATTTAACGTTCCGGTGCGATGCTATGTAGAAACCATTGGGGTGACTTTACTTACCTCTTCCAAGTTAGTACGTTAAAATCTTTGTCTGCATCATCACTTACCATCAGGTGAGATCGCAGTCAAGTACTAATTTGTATAGTGTAAAAAAAAGATTCTTTAATTAACTCATCATAATGACCACTCACAATCTTTAATTTCTACAAAAATTAACACGCCATCCATCTGCGCCTCAGAGGTTAAATAAAGTTTCAGCCTTTTCGTAATCGTTCTGATTATTATAAGTTTCGTGGCAGTAAACTTTTTTATAAATCAACGATGAGATGAGCAAGACCTTTTTCCGACTTTTTTTTATTAAAAATCTCACAGCTTTGCGTAGCAATAGGTATCATACTACGAACTACACACGTATACTCATCATCCTGACAAATAATTTTTTATATAGTCTTATATTGCTCTTACTTACACAATATTTTATCATTTTGATACACACAAATAGTTTACCTTTGAAATCCTTTGTGCCTGTGTGGTTTAGAGTGAAGCTCGATATTCCGCCCACACGGAAACGTGAAACAAAGTCAAACGATAACCTCCGCTTTGATATTACCTATCGCATCGTATCACAAATCTTTTTCGAACCTTTGTATATTTCACAACCAAGCTCGACCCTGTCTATCTAACAAAGACATGAAATTTCATTTATTTACATCTTTATAGAAAGCATAGTTTAATTTAACATGGATATTGATTCTCGCAAATGGATTTTGAAATTGAAATTAAATGGCAACCTATTTTCATAGTAGCAAAAATTTATACTTATCTGTTATTACTAAAATAAATACAATCAAAAGACGCTGCAGCCCGTCATGTACCTACACAAGTTTGATTTATCTATTGAAGCAATGATGAAATCGACACAACATAATAAGAAGGTATAATAACAAACAAGAAAAGAGTAACATTGTAACACAGTAAGGCCCGGTTTCCACCAAAGCGGAGCGGAGCTGTGTTTGAGCAACCAATCAGATTTCATTTCGACATCTCTTTTCCCTCAGTTTCGCGGACGTCAAACGTTTCAGTTCGTGGAAACAGGGTGATGTGACTGGAATGTCCGGTATCTCTTCTTTCCGTGACGCAAACACAAAAGAAGATTACAGTCGCCCGAAGGTCACCGTTGGCGTTCACTTATTATTTAGAGGCAGTACAACAAAAGTGATATTCGTATAGGACTAGGTGTATGTAGTGTATGATTCCGTTGATTGGCAGCTAGATATTACACGTGCATCGAACGCAACATGCTCAGTATTCAACACAATGCGGCGCCTAGCACCTAGCGCTCTAACGAATGGCGAATTGCGTTATTTCACTAACTCCCATTACAACACGCAACACGTAGTGACCCGAGAGGGCGAAGGCAATTTTACGGGGATATTTGATAACAGTCGAAACTTTGAATGCTTCTTGCTCCATGAACTTTTCGCAATATAGCAGGTACCGTAGAGTTCCCCTTTTTAAGCTCCTTTAGAGCTCCTTTATTTATCAGGCTGTTAAGGTCCGTGATGCCGGCCTTTCATGGAAGAGAAGGACTTAAATTTCTCCAAAATTATCGGTAACTAGTAACTACGCTGAGGAGTAGGTACCTTTCTTTTACGACGAGTTCAAGATGCATTATCATGTACAGTACAGTGTACACCATGTACATGTACACTATGTACAGTGGTAGGGTAGGTTATTACCTACCCTAGATATCTCTCGGGTAGGTAATAGCCTACCCTAGATATTACCTACCCTAGATATTACCTACCCTAGATATCTCTATGGTAGGTAATAACCTACCCTACTACTGTACATGGTGTCACAGAATTTAGAGAGTGACAGTTGATTTTGCAGAAGGTTGACTGCCAACCAGCCAATAAAAACGAGTTTCTTTGACCAGTTCAAACCACCAGGTTAAAGACCTGCCTGGCAGGCGTTTTCATCGACGTTCCAAGTAACATGATCTTCTCCATTGTCTAAATCTAAAAAGTTTTATAGGTCATTCCTCTAAGTTACTCCTCACCACAACGTTAGTATATTATAGTGGCAATTATGGTGGCTCAAGTTAGGGACTCACTTGGGATTAAGTTTCTGTAACATGAGCCATGCTTTTATCGAATACCGTCGATTCCACTTGACGCCCTCTAACTATACACGGAAAATACGATACAAAGAAAATATAATATTTACGTAAAACGTAGCAGGAAATTTTTGGACATTTTTGTGATCACAACTTAATACTGATCTAGCAGGGAACTGCGACTTTGGTTAATACAACAGAGGATAACAAAAATCTGTAGTCTATATCTACTTCTAAAATAAATTAAAAGCTGTTCGCTGGTAATAACATGCAAACAAACAAGGTTTTTAGCGAAGAAAATATAGAGAAGATGCCTGTTAGTTGATGTTAGTTGAGAAAATGCCTGCTTTGTAAAATTCTGCATAAATGAAAGTTATGGCCATAGAGGCCCAAGAGGCCGCCCTCGACTTCAAAAGTGCGGCAAAAAATAGTTTGCCTAAATTGGCAAACTATTTTTTTGCCGCATCATACTGGAATCAGCTCCATAAAAATTTCAAATTGACACACACATTACAAGAAAAGGATACCGCACTCACGGAGCTGTCGTTTTTTAGGAAGAGCTTTAATCTAGTCGGAGCGTGAGCGACCTATGTTAAATATAGGCTATGACCTTTCTATTGGATTTTTGAAGTTAGCACAGAACAACGTCATTAAGTTGATGACGTCAAACGTCATCACTTATGATGCAGCAAATAAGTTAGTTATACCTAGGTGTCGAGTATAAATTATAAGTTTTGCACTGTATAAATCTGGTAGCAATAAATATAAGTTTAATAGTCTTCACAGGAATGCGGAACTCATTCAGTTTTATAACGCCGTATACGACTCGAGATTGCGAGGGATTCGGTCCCACTTGTGTTACACAGCAATAAAGTAAGGCCACTTATTGCACTTCAAGTTACCGGCAATATATTCATTTATTGCAACTCACGTCGTGTTTTCGTTGTGAGACACGTTTCATAAGATCGGTCTATACCTACCTACTCTGCACTCAGTAGTCTGTATGCAATTCATTCTTCGTTTTAAATAACTGAAATTATATAAATATACCTATTAAGTCAGGAGATATATCCGTTGTATATTGTTGTGAGTATTAGCCGTTTATATATATGTCATATTCATATATAACTAAGCATAAGCGCGGGATTTGGTGCATGGGCTTACTTATTTCCTTAGACGTAAAATACTTAAACTCACCGTCTATGCAAAAAAAAACAGAAAAGAACCATCGGTGAAGTGAACATGACAACCTCTAAACCAACAAAACATCCAGGATTCTATATGTTTAAAGCCTACATGATTTGCCGCTGTTCATCGCAAACAATACTGAGTAACCACGATATTACTTTATCAAACGAATCCACCATACAGCCATACACAAAGCGAATATAACATAAAACGTAACAAAAAGCTCAGGAGCTCCTACTGAAATGGGGATCTCGTTCACATTTACAACACCGTAAAGCGTTCCTTATGTTAGTCATGCTCATGTAGGTAATACTCTAAACTAAATGTCATTTTCAATCACTTTATACTATTAGTGTTTATAAAAACGTTAAACAGATTATGACAAAAATGTACGTATTAAAATAAATCTGGTTCGATAAATAATATTTCAGTTTCAGGCATAGTTCCCCGAACCCTCGCGTCGGAAACACTGTGAGTTCCAAAGGCTACTATATCGACCAAGACAGATCAATTTTACTGACAAAATACAACTACTAGTAAAGATTCCGACGAATTGAGAACCTCCTCCTTTTTTTGAAGTCGGTTAAAAAAGAAAAATTGTTGGTAAGAAAATTGTACACCGTCGCGGTCACGTGGTATTAAGAAAGATATTAAGTTTTTTTAACAATATGACTATCAAAAACTTAAATCCAAACTGCTGTAGGGCACAAATACCTATACCTAATTTTCAAATACTAAAACCTGGGTTTGCAAAACGGGAAGTACTCGTATCACAGTTTGTTCTGTAGTTCGGTGAGTCAGACAGGGAAGCAGTCAAAAATGAGCAGATGTCTAAACCACTTATACCGACACGTAGAGACCATGTAAGCTGTGCATCGTTTATTTTTACTATTTGCACGTTACACTGTTTCAGCGCTAATTTAAAAAGTTCAAGGTAATTTTATTAAAGTTGTTATGAAGGTGATGTAGGTACGCTTCCGTTGGGTTTTACAACACGGCATGCGAGTCAAGATTAGGTACGTGCGCCACTCGTGTTCTGAACGGCAGTAAAGTAAAACCACTTCTTGCACTTTCAGTCCGACAATATACAAGGTTATATAAAAATACCAATTCGCTCTCGGCCTGTAGTTGTTTACATTAACACTAACAACTTTTGTTCTACGACTCTTCAAAATTCAGTATTAATATTCATTTCATACAAAAAAAAAATCTGTAAAGTGACTTTACACTGTTGCTGATTCGTGCCGCCAGTTTGCGCGCCGCCGCGCTGCGGTCTGCTCCGTTGTTACTTGCCGATGTTACATTACAGAGTAGGAACAAGTAGAGTATCTCTATAACATATTGAGTATTTGTTATTTCTCAAAATATTGAGTAAATAGAAAAGTGTTAGAACAAAAAATGTTAGTTTGAATTTTGTTTATGACGGTCGAACGCAATGTTCTTTTCAGTTGAAGTGATAGAGGTTACTGGATAGCTGATGTAAACTGCGCAAGTGGGCCCCGACACTTAATTTGCGATTTTCGTTAACCGATCTACCAAATTATGGAAAACTGCATTGTTTTGTTTATTGACTATTGTATTGTAGGATCAAGTGTCAGAGCTTGTCGATGTGTGGCCGTAAAGAAGTTTACTTTTATAACGCATTTAAAATAAAAAAGTGGCTGTGACATACGGACAAACAGACAGACAGACAGACAGACATGACGAATCAGACAGACAGACAGACATTTGGCTACGGAACCCTGATGAACAATCTCAAACCATACTTAGACGGTGCTCAAAGTAAAGTTATTTTCATTTTAGGACTAGTTTTTAACTGCACCCAATATGCTCGTAAAGCCCATGTTGTCATTCATAGCTTGTTCGCTCAGATTTCGCTAAACTCTCGTGTCGCTTCTAGGTGCACTGTAGGTAAGCCGTTTCAGACAAATTGATTGCACATACGTAGCTGAACATTGAAGATTTTGTTTGGCTTCATTTACTAAGAAAAACTGTAATTTTTTAAATGTAAGAGGCTGAACTGCGGTAAATCAAACACTAACAAGTTCTGTTCTACGCGTTTTATATCAAATTTAATCAAAATTATTTCTTTATTACACTTTTCCTTATAATTTATTTTGTATTGAAAAACATGTGAAAAATGAAAATAAAATTATTACTAAATATATCACAGACGTTACATGTAATTGATTCCAGTGTTACTAGGTAGGTATATCACTTTACGAAAGTAACATAATTGATTATTTTTTTTTGTAAAAATAGTTTTAATGACAAGAACTGCAAGGCTGAGAGCTTTCTGTTATTTTCATTTCAGGTATTTTCAACCCTGTATACGATTTAAATCTTTGCATTTAGGTATATATTTCATTCAGGATATGACTATCATTTTGTACATGATATAGCCTGGCTTTCTTCTTTAATCACTGATTAACTCCTGACGTACTTACTTTGGGAGTCGTTCAACTGTGCGTCGCTTTTGGTCGCTTACTGCACAAAACCGATTTTTTTATTTACAAAGTATGGATTTCCAGCTGCATTTTCAAAAATATTCTTGGTGAAAAAATATCTATAAAGCCTGAAGCCTGAAGCCGTAGTTAGTTTGAAGGTTCCACGCCTGCCCCTAGATTGTGTAAGAAAATCTTATTCATCGTTATCGTAATCGTTTACTAATTCTGCCCGCTGATTGGGTTCCTGATATACGTCAGTCAATCGGGGGCCAGAATTCGCGATCGATTACGATACCAATAAATACGTTTTTCTTATGCAATCAGACCTCTGATTCGCCTCTGGCTATTTCGCTAGTGCTATGGATTATTTGGTAGTAAAAAGTAATAACCCATCAACAAGATGCAGAGTAGAATCTTCATTCGAAATTTCGTTTAAATCAGTTTTGTAGGTGTAGTGTGAAGAAGAAACAAACATCCACAAACATACAAAAACATTCTTTTATATAAGTGTCCTTTGGGACAAATATACTTTTCCGCCATAAAAAATAGAAAATATTCGTAATCGAAATATGAGTTACGTGATTCGCAATAATTACAAGGATCGATCATCACCTATTTTGTCATAAAATAAGGCAAAAAAATTTAGCGTTTCTTCTTTCAGTTCATATTTTTCCTCAATACAAAACCTGTATAATACGACTATCTAGGACCGATGACTTAAGTAGTTATCGACGTACCTTGTCTAAATGGAACGTCAATAAAACTGCAATCACTTCAAGCAGCCTGAGGCTAGGCTTTGTTTGTAGCCAGTGATTAGCTGCCCGCGTGGACTGACTCTCTGAGAGCCGGTCGACTGCGCTGCATGTGCTCGGCCACCGTGAATAGTCGCCTTTATTTTGTTCACCCTCAGGCTAACACTGTTTGAGGACTCATATTTTAAAAACATTTCCATTTTGTAAAACAGTAACTGTCTCGCTTGTATTATCAAATAATATACAGGGTAAAAAAAATACTGTTTGTATTTGTTTACATAAATTCTAGCAACTTTTTTTTACGACTTTGTATACTCGATAGTTTGAGAAAAATGAAATATTCAATATTTTACAGAGATACTACTACTTGTTCCTACTCTGTAATGAAAGATCGGCAAGTGGCAACGTCGCGAATTGCGGCGCGGCTGCGCGCGAACTCACGGCGCGAAACCGCAACAGTGTAATGTCACTTTTTATATTTTTTGATGTATGAAATAAATTAACACTGAATTTTGAAAAGTCGTAGAACAAAAGTTGTTAGTGTTAATGCAAACAACCACAGGCCGAGAGCGATTTGGTATTATTTATATAACCCTGTATAGAAAAAATTAAACATACGTGAATGTGAATGTAGCATTGCACATTTGCAACGTTCACCTACCACGTAAAATAAAAACTAGGGTTATAAGAGCGGCACAAAGTTCTTGTAGAGTTTGAAAGGTCCCCACGGCACTTTGGCTAAGTTGTGCAGCGCGATTGTGTATTAAAAGTTCAATACGTGATCTGCATCGCAGAGCAACGAACCCTCGCTCATGAAAGATTTAATGAATGCTCTTTTGTTATCGCCACAATGGCTGAGATATTATCATATATACAGCAGTGTGTGCAAACAATCAAACCATTATGATAAATATTAAAGGAACTCACCTAAGTACCTACTTAGTAAATTTGAATATGTCTAGCATAGATTTATAAAAGTTCGTCGCTGGCGCTCCGACTAGATACGAGTAGCTAACAACGATAGCTCCTTGAGTGCGGCAACTATTAGGGTTTCACAATTTGGTAAAAATGGAACCCTTATGGTGAGACTTTCTCCGTCCGTCCGTTCGTCTGTCACACTCGATTATTTCAGTAACTATTCAAGCTATCGACCTGAAATTTAGAATAGTTATAGATAATAGTGACGTGACGTCATAGCAATCGTAAAAATTTGAAAATTGTTTTTATTTTTATTTAAAAAGGGGGGAAAACCGGGTCGCCAAAATTTCAAAATGAGATAACAATATTGAGTGGGGTATCATATGAAAGGGCGTTACTTGTATAACTAATTATTATTATTTATATGTAAAACCAATTTTTATTTATTTTTATGCCTGATAGTTTTTGATTTATTGGGAAAACTGTCGAAAAAAATACCGTTTCCCCCCCCCTTATCTCCGAAGTTTACCATTCGAAAAATCTGAAATAAATATGATCAATAGAAGTTAACGTATATTTTACAGGAAAAATAAAATCAACCCTCTAACTGTTATACTTTTTTTGCTAATAACAATAATCCGCCGAAAACAAAGTTAGGTTTGCGGTTTGCCAACAAAAGTACTTATATGTAAATTAAACTCGTAAAATCATGAACAAAAGTGATTCTTTTAATGTTTTACTTCTTTTATGGTATGGAATCCTAGGTGCGCGAGTCCGACTCGCACTTGGCCGGTTTTTTTTTGTAGTGTGAGTGTATCAATTTTGAAGAATTGAAAAAATTTTTATGGTACGTGGATGCTAGTGTGCGTGAAAAATTGTGTAGTGACGGCTCTGGTTTGTCAACTTAGGCAGAGTATTTGATGCCGCACTTTTGAAATAGAGGGCGGCCTCTTGAACCTCTATGACGTCTAGTCTACGAAAACATTGCTAGTCACTATAATGGAGTGGACTATGCGTAGCATCGCTTGCTACGGCCAATGCAACAATGCAACATCTTGAAATTTTTTATTATTATTGCAGTGCATATGCTGGATCATATTATGCGTAGCATCGCTACTCTATAGGCTACGGACGTCGTACATATTTGTTAAAAGAATATCTGGAAAAACTACAGTATCACTATGCATACATAATTATGTTACAAGAGATTGTATGTTAGGCTTATGTGAAATAAAGATATTTTGAGTTCGAGTTTGAGTTTACAGCATATTGGACTATACTCGTATTGCGTAGCAGCGACAGCTACGAACAAAAAACCTCTGGAAAAACAATGATTACCTTTTTTTGTTTATATTGCAGCAAAGCAAAATTTCAGCTTTTTAGGGCTGTGCAACGAAGAGTCACCGAGACTTCGCTTTTAAAATCGGTATTAGAATCAATTTGAATAAAGTTTGAGTCCGATATTAATTAACAAGCTTCTATAATTTTTATTAACTAATACCCATATATTATGTATTTTTTTCAAATAATCGCACAGCGCGCTACGTAATGCAGGTAAAGTAGCTGACTATAACGAGGCTAGAGTTCACATCATTCAAAGTTACATAATTAAAATTGAAATAAACCTCGTTAAGCTCTGAGCAATGTTCATAATAATATGTTCAAAAGTCTTACAAAGCAGTAACAGACAGATTGAAAGCTCTATTTGACCTGATTTTTTACTCACTACGTTTTATTACGTCTACTTATCTTTTTCCATTTCAATAATGAGAAACAGTATGCACTTTATTTATTCATTTGACAATTAAAACAAATTATACACATTTCCTAATTGTTGTACTCTACATAACTGCAGAGCGTATAAAAATAAAAGTTTGAATGTGATAAACCGACTCATGTGCTACTTATTAACATGATAAAAAGAAGTCAGCGTTGCTCACAAAAAGGGGAAACGAATTGCTGTCAGTATTCTAATACTCCGATATCCCTCTATTGAGCATATTTTTCGATTTGTTTGGGCATTGGGCGCGTCAGTGATTTATGGATAAAACGGTTTTGCCGTACAACGTATGAGAAAAGATATATTCGGTCAGAGCTCTGTCGTAACTCGTTCGTTCATGTCATTTATCAGGGGTGTTAGTACAGGTTTTTTTCCGAATTTCGAGTCGACTCGCATCGCACATACGAATCTAATTTCTCCATACATTTACATCCAGCGCCGTCTTTGGACAGCCGCTGACATTCAGCTGTCAATAGATGGCGCTGGCTGTAAATGTATGGAGGAATTCTAGTCGTTTGTGCGACGCGAGTCGACTCGAAATGCGTACAAAAACCTGTACTAACCCCTCCAGACGCCTCTGTTGGCTTCCAGCTTCCAAAACATTAACACTGTTGAAAAACCATTCGTTACTCTTTGTAGGACATTTTGCCATGAACCTGATTTTAAGTTTCTAACATAGGTAGCAGAATTTTAACTAATCAAACAGAAGTAAAATTCTTTGTGTGTATTATCTTTGCACAAGTTAGCAACTGGCATGGTATGTCGACATGAAATCATACCAATCTAAGGACTTGTACAAAAAAGAAAAGAATAAAATATGATTTTCGCCTCGGTTTTGTTAATAACCCAATGAGATTTAGGTATAAATTAAAAACTGATCAAAACAGAATCAGCCTACTGAGGCGATAGTACATAAGTATATTTTCGTTGTTTTTGACGACCGAATGGCGTAGCGGTAGCGAACCTGCTGTTTGCGCCGGAGGTCGTGGGTTATTCTATTCAGGAAGATACAAAGAGGCTTGTTACATGTTAAATATCTGCATATTACACCGCATACCGTTGCTCCTGATTCGTTAAGTGGCCTGCATCCAACATGCCTGAAAGTCTGAACGAGGCTCAAAGGAAACTGAAATAAACTGGCCGTAGCCTTTTTGAATATTAAAACAAACTATTTATTATGTACAAAATGTACATGTCTTCAAATTATATTTCATTTCGCTTCATTTTTCAGATAATTATCGACATAGTAGTACCTTCTATTGTACAGGCACTTTTCGCGCTTTTAGAATTAAGTCACTCAATTGATTTTTGTTTTCCTGTGGGTAGTCCCACCGATATTATATATTCTGTGGTCTCACCAGCCGTCGTCATTCTTTTATTGTGCGAGGCACCGCGCGCACGCTCCGGCTGCCATTAAAATAAATTATTGTAAAGAAAATAAAAATATTAGAAAACTGAGTAAAGCATAGACGTAATACAGTGTTGTGTTCATCGGACGAGAATACATGTAAGTCTTACTATGTATTTTTATTACTTACGTAATAGTGACGTTCCCTGTGAGTGTGATATTGTAATAAACCAAATTCCTAGCGGTTAACTGCGGGTTAACACGATGGATTTACGTGATGCATAGTAATTGGTAATCAAAATAGTGAACAAAAATTTGCGAATACTGTCACGGGCCCAGCATCTTAATGCATTCCTGGCGGTTAACTGCGGGTTAACACGATGGATTTACGTGATGCATAGTATTTAGTAATCAAAGTAGTGAACATACATTTGTGAATATTGCCACGGGCCTAGCATCTTTATGCTTTCCTGGCAGTTAACTGCGGGTTAACACGATGGATCTACGTGATGCATAGTAATTAATAATCAAAATAGTGAACAAAAATCTGCGAATATTGTCAACGGCCCAGCATCTTAATGCATTCCTGGCGGTTAACTGCGGGTTAACACGATGGATTTACGTGATGCATAGTATTTAGTAATCAAAGTAGTGAACATACATTTGTGAATATTGTCACGGGCCTAGCATCTTTATGCATTCCTGGCGGTTAACTGCGGGTTAACACGATGGATTTACGTGATGCATAGTATTTAGTAATCAAAGTAGTGAACATACATTTGTGAATTTTGTCACGGGCCTAGCATCTTTATGCTTTCCTGGCGGTTAACTGCGGGTTAACACGATGGATTTGCGTGATGCTCAGTAATTGGTAATCAAAGTAGTGAACAAACATTATTTAATATTGTCACGGGCCTAGCATCTCTGTACGTTCCTGGCGGTTAACTGTGGGTTAACACGATGGCGTTGCGTGATGCTTAGTAATTAATAATCAAAATAGTGAACAAAACCCTTGTGAATAATGTCACGGGCCTAGTGTTTTTATTTCTTGCCTGGCAGTTAACTGTGGGTTAACACGATGGGTCAGTATGACGTTACAAAATTGACCTCTTTATGGTATCAAAACCTTTGGGTGATAACCCGATCGCTTTCTTTTATCAGAAAATAAGCCGCAATGATTAAATTACAAACTGCGTTCGATATCGCGCTCATCCTGGCCGCAATAGACGCCACCGCCATCGACTTCTGTGCCCGTAGACCCGGTACCGTCACAACATATTGTATGTACCGAACAAAAACCCAAATAAAAAAGGTTTACAAAACAAAGCAAAGGAAAAGCTATTGAAGGAATTTGCTGTCCCGGATAAATGTAAGCTCCAGCACTTAATCCAGAAATATATGCTGCTATCGAGGATACCCTAAGGGCTCATGATAAAAAGCTCCAGACCCGGCAGCTTTGTTTAAAATCACAGCTATAAACAGAGCTATAACTATGCTACCGACCAGTATGACAAAGTACAAGCAATGAAAATCTTGTCGGATGGCTGCCACTTACTCACAGATCTTTCCTATATGGAAGTAAGAACGAAACTTATCACTCCGATACTGGACAAGTCTTTTCTGGATGTAATACAAAGTCTTAAAAGGGACAGATCCACTGAAACCTCTCGCCCTCGTTATCGAGGAAATTGGTCCGGCCCTCCTTGCTCCAGTCGTAAGGCAGGGGGGGGGGGCGGATTGGATTGTATCGGGTGCATTACACTCAGTACTGACGAACAGCGGCGTAAACGCTACCGATTCGCAGGTCGTCTTCGAAAACGACGACCATCAACAAACGCGGCAGTAATACAGGTACAATGTGCATGCCGATAGGCTACAACACTATTACTCCTGTTGGCTTAGTACGGCAAAAATCCCTGATGTTCTGGGACATGGGACATGGGATTCGTAACGGTTAACGCATGCCGTTCACCCGCCAATTAGTGGTACAAAATGTTACTCCTCACAATACTTACTCGATAAAACATCGTAAAAAATTATTTATTTCGAATATCTGTAATGAAATGAGTGACATTTCATTCATGCCGCGCTTCGCGTATCAGCTGTCTGTCGCGTACCTATGATGTGGTGATTGGTGGTCTGTGTCTATGATTTAAAATGGCGAGTGACACTGGGATTGTTTTGTGCATTTTTATCGTAATAAAAACTCATGGAAAGAATGTGATTGAGGACTCGAGATATAGTGAACTTTAAATGTCGTTTCTTTGTTATTTCAGGTGAGATAGAAGTGTAATTGTCGTAACTTGATAATAACTTGATAATTGTAAAGACTTGTTAAATAAAACAAAACTTTGTTATTTCAGAGAAACAATTTGTGGTTTGTTTTTGGAGATCCTCAATGTCTTATAAAACGACATTTTTGTGAACTAAGAGAATATGGACCGGCTTCAGTTTGACAATTTGTGGTTTGTTTTTGGAGATCCTCAATGTCTTATATATCTTTTAGCTCGAAAACCAAACGGCGATTATAGATTTATTCTGAACTTCAAAAAGCTCACAAAATGATTCGTACGCGGTACAAGTTTAATGCAATAACCCTACGCGTTGAGCTCAGCTCTGCGAACTTTCAAGAAAGTAATAAAATAAGTAATTTACTTATTAGGATACGGTGGTTTTAAATCTATTATGATAGTTTACGTAAAGGGCACACCTTCCAGGGATGCCTTAGAAATGTAAAAAATACTACCCACTTGCGTCATGGTTTAGGTTCCATTACCAAATATGAGAATCCCTGCAGAGTCATTAGTTTTTGGGTTTTATTTACAATTCTAAGGACGTGAGGATTTCACTTCCATCAGAAGAACGTTACAATATTTTAATTTAAAAGAAAAGTTTTCTCGCCTGCCAGTTTGCACTATTAGAGACTTTGGCCATTTTAATGCCCATTTAATAGGTACTCTTACGCCGGCCTGCCCAGCTGTAAGTTATGGTCGGTTATGTACCAAAACACTGGAGAGGCAAAAATTTCTGGCTCTCAATTTACACCAAAATTACGACGAAAAAATAAAAACCTAATAATGATATCCTTCCAAACTTACAGTGGTGGTTGGCGGACACTTTTACCTCATTAAACACCCTTGCAGTTCTTAATTTTGACCCGGTCCTAAAGACATTGCTCACAAGAGGTCTAAAATTAACATCCTAGAACTGGTTGATAACACAGCCGCAATCAGCAATATAAATTGGATGGGAGGAATTCAGTTTCCTCACCTTAGTGAATTAAAAAGATCCATTCGGCAATGGTGCGAGGAACGAAATATATTTTGGTTTTTTTTTATCGTAATATATAAAAACAAAAGACAATGTAAAAGCTGACGAGAAATCTCATCGAGAAAACCCTAATACATTATAATGGTAACTGTCATTATCAGCTAGTGACGTCAGCATTCGGAGAAGCAACAATTGACCTTTTCGTTCCTTGCACTAATGGGGAATGTAAAAATTACGCATCTCGGAGACAAGATCCTAATTCTCTGACAGGAGATATATTTAAATTATGTTAGAAATCAATGATTGTTTTTTACGCATTTCCACCAGTATCAGTGGCTTTAAAATGTTAACTAAAAATTTAATGGATCAAGCCGAGGATATCTTAGCATCTGGCCAATAGGCCATCAGAGCCTTGGTTTCCCTTGTTAATGAGGATCGTTCAAAACTAAACTATATTTGTTATCCCTAATTTCAATATTAGTTCGTCCTCTTCCGGGACCTCACCGTCCCGAGAAGAATCTTACCCTTAAATTCACAACAAGCGGAACCCCAGGGATGACATAAGGCTTTATTATGGCATCCTTGTCCAAAAATACATTATAATTATGGTGACAGTTCTATCGTATCAATAACCATAGCCTTTATGAATTGTCAGCTTCATCCATTGTAATTTTTCTCACAGAACAGTATAATAATGGAGCTGCGTATGAATCATTAAATACTCATCGCTCCGCGTTACCGCTATTTTTCGGTAGTGAATAACCTATCTAGTATCGACCAAATACTTAACGCTTACTTAAAAGTTCTTATAAGTTAAAACCACTAAAACCAAAATATTTGTTTACTTGAGATCGTATACAATTTGTTTGCCAATAGGACTATGGGGACCTTACGTTAGAAAATATCACGGAAAAAATTAGTTAGTTATTTTACTTGCGCTCTTTACAGCACACTTGCAAACTTTCTCACGTATAAAACTAGAGAATTTTATAGTAAACGGCCCCTCAGGCGTAATGATGATGACGAAATTAAGGTATCAACAATATAAATATCTTTACCCTATTTTGTAGAAAATAGATCAATATCCTATCTTCATAAAAGATTACATATTTGTCACGGAGCAAATTAGGCCATCAACGTCAATTCGCTAATTTTAACGCATAAAAGCCGCCCAGACCGGCAACTCCTCAAACCATCAGTAGATGAATAAAGTGTTGAGCGAAAGCGGAGTGGATGTGTCGACGTTCGGCGCGCACCGCACGCGGCACACCACCGCCACATCTACGGCACACGACTCCGATATATTGATCGTTAGATGTTATTAGAAAAACAGCTAACTGGACTAAACGTTCGCAAACATAGTAATATTGTCCTTCGTGTACTAATTTAGCAGCCGTTAACTGAGTATGATTGATAAAACATTAGAGGGTAATGTTATTTTCTGAACTGGTGATTAATTGATTAATGAAATAGATTCTTATTTCTTATGTACCTTAGAGACGTTGTGTAAGGTTTATTCTTTAAATAAACGTTGATTTACCATGATAAACACACTAACATAGTTACAGTTTTTTACCTTCACAAAATTTTCGTCTCTAAACATCTACTATGTCGATAATTATCTGAAAAATGAAGCGAAATGAAATATAATTAATGATCAAACGAACTTGCAAA
This sequence comes from Coenonympha glycerion, assembly GCA_963855885.1. Lineage (NCBI taxonomy): Eukaryota > Metazoa > Arthropoda > Insecta > Lepidoptera > Nymphalidae > Coenonympha > Coenonympha glycerion. The sequence goes on along the minus strand of OY979633.1, from coordinate 12,083,068 downwards.
GTGAAGTTCGATCATAATTATATGAATTCGCTTCATTTGAAGATATAAACACCCTCCCTCCCAACCCAAATCAGAAAATTTTGTGTTACTCTAAAATAATGACGACGGCTGGTGAGACCACAGAATATATAATATCGGTGGGACTACCCACAGGAAAACAAAAATCAATTGAGTGACTTAATTCTAAAAGCGCGAAAAGTGCCTGTACAATAGAAGGTACTACTATGTCGATAATTATCTTCAAATGAAGCGAATTCATATAATTATGATCGAACTTCACTTTGCAAGTTCGTTTGATCATTAATTATTGTCTTAAAGTAAGGATCGTAATAATTTGTAACCAGTTTTCTGGTCAGGTATCATAAATTACGTGTTTTAAGGTGAACAGTTTTTATTTATACCTAAAAAAATAAAACTTCCGCTATCGAAAATATTTTTGATAATTTAGATGAAATAGGAAACGGATTACCTTATTTAGTAATATATGTATAGTAATTAGGCGAATTTTCAATAAGTTTTGAGCAGATAATGTTAATATTTATGTTACCTTAGCTATTTCCATAGCGGAATACGGGTTTTTATCAATCGCGCGGGAACAACGAATTTTTCCGGGATGTAAAAAACCGCTGTGCAATCAATCTATCTATCATACACACGAAGCCACTCATATAAATACACACCTATGTAACACACATAATAATATATGTAATATGCTCCTGCACACACTGTTCTAATATTAGTATGTTAATTTTGCCAAGCGAATCGACATTTAACCATGATAAAATGTACTCGTACCTATTAGTTACATATTAAATCTGTGGTTACATAATGGAATACTACTAGTATAAATTTTTTTTTTTTAATATACATAAACACAATATATTGAAATCGTTAAGTATAATTTAATGCCTAACAATAAAGATTTTTAGGGATAAAAAAAAAATAGATAAATATAAATAAATAAGTAGTATAAATTATACTCTGAATTGTTACAAAATATTCAGCAACAATGTCTGCGCGGCAGCTGTTGATCTCTGACTCGGTAGTCGGTCTCGGTGTATTGTTGTCATCACTTTTGTTTGGAACAAAGTTTGGTTTTTAGTATAAAGAAATACTTTTTTTTTAGTTTTTACTGCCAACGTTTATGAAGTGGGTCAGCAGTCTTTTATAAATGGACAAATAATATTTTTGTTATGTATTTTAAACGGTTCTTAGAAGGATGATTAAATTATTATTTATTGATTACTAAGAATGATGTTCGCCCTCCAGCAACTGGTGCGTCTTCTGCGAGAGGGATGCACCGCCGAAGTATCCCTCTCGGAGAGCGCCCACTTCGGTGATTTTTTACAAGTCATTGGTAACCTTTTCTGATGTAGCCTGATATCTGGTATCTGGTATCTGGTATGTAGTAGTATCGATTAGAATGATTTTGATAGTTTATTAAAATTAAACCTGAAAATTGGAGTTAAGTATAAAAATCTGAAAAATGGAGATTTTCGAGCAATTTTGGGAGAACTTTCTATCGAGAAATTTTTATCTAATTGTAATTTTGCTTCACAGCGATTTTAGAATAAGGACCCAAAATACAGGCCTTTTAAATTAAAAGAAATTGTCTTTATAGTTTTTAAAATGCAGGTCACTAAAATCCCTGACAAATCATGTATACGTTTTTATAGCCTATATACAGCGTATATTCAGTTATAAGTTTGTATAAGGCCTGATGATAAATTACAAACACAGCGAATAAATCGCATTAACTAGTTTAAACAATTTACTATTCATGACGCTAATGAACTATAGGTATGCCGCGGTTAGCCTGCGCTGTTACAAATTAACAAAAGTGTTTGCGTTTATCTTGTACATGGCTTATTTTTATCGGATTTGTCAGAAATAGCTGCAGATTATATTAAAGCTAAACATAGTTAATTAATTTAAAAATTAATAAACACGACTGCCCTGTGGTAAAACTACTTTTATCTACGCTCATTGCTTAAAGTTCGAATTATGAAATCAAAATGTGTCACATATTGACCTACTTTATGCACAGACTTCTATAATTATTAATTATATTTCATACATTTTATTCTTCAATAATAATAAACACAATCAGGTATACTTTCATTGTACTGGCAATTTCGCACTTTTATTTATTTTGTTTTTTAAAACTGACCACCCTGATGGACACGCTGTCCCAGCCTACGTCCGCGCCATGCTCCATTCTTTTATTGTGCGCGGCAATGAGCACTCGACTACAAAAACACGTCTCGTTTTTGTTAATTTAGGTTCAAAGTAAAAAAAATTAAGTGTTCAGTGTTAAAACTTGCTTAATTTTCTATACTGATAATGCTTAGACGCTAGTAAAATTTATTATTATAACAAAAATAAAATCAAATCAAATCATATAATTGTGCATTCATCTTCGTCAGACTCCGAGGAAAGAGGGTAAGTGAAAATTAACCTTTTTTCCCAGATATCACATCAACTCAAATATCAATGCTGACGAAATTGTGTCCAAAAATTGAAATCCTAAGGCATCTCTAAGCTAACTTGGAGGGTATCACATTGAGGTTATCACGAAAGTATAGCATGATGCGCGAAATAGTCCAGGCATCTCTAAGCTAGCTTGGAGGGTATCACGTTGAGGATACCACGAAAGCATAGCATGATGCGTCAATGCTCCTGGAGGTTGACTGCGGGTCAATACGAAGGATTTTAAAAAAACCTCAAAGGACTTTGCGGATACCAACGGGGGACGATGTCGGTGTGGCGCTGTTCTCGGCTTCACTACAAGTGGCTCCGCATGACCACCCGGACTTTGATCCCGAATTGCTATCGGCGCTCAGTCACAAGAACTATATTAATGGTTAGTCCCGACAGTTGTAAAATTCTAGCCGACCTTCATTGCAAAGAATCAAATAGTTTATTTGATATACTTGCCTGGCTTATGAATAGCCAGTTAAACGTTATAGCCTTTTATCAGTGATAACTATTTCACGACTTAAAAACTAATTCCACGAGGGTACCAACGCGTCGAACTTTTCTAACTATGTACCTACAACAATAATGTTTAGATTTTGTGGTGGAAAATAATTTTACTTACTTTCGAAAATTAATGTTCAGATTGTGTAATGGAATGATAATTTAACTATTAGCTCAAAACTCAATAAGTTAACAATATTATGTATAATGTACCATTAGTCTGAAAGTTTCATTGAAGTGAATTGTTAAATTCTTTCTGAAACTAATAAAAATCTTAAACCACAACGCGTCCTGAACTGAGAAGATGCTTAAGTATTAACAAATGACATTTTGTTTCGACAAATGACAAGTAATTAAAGTTCACGAACGGGACCAGATGTTTTTTCGGAGAAATAGTTTCGGGCATTATACTAGTTTCAATGGTTACTGATCGTCAGGTGTTGTAAATAAAGAAACCAGCAGGGCGCGGCGGGCGACTTTGCTATCGACACCCACCGCTGGGACAGCGCAATCTCGTTTCTCGAGAAACTAGCTGGCCCCCTCTCGTTACGGCTCGGCCAGCAGGGGGGGCGTGACACACTTGAGTATTGGCGATCAGCCGCGAGGAAGATGCGACGTGGCAGCGAGTCTCCAGCATCAGCCACAACAAGGACCAGGTTCATCGACGACGCTAGACATTAAGGTACCTATATGCCAGTTGTCTTCAACATTTTGAAGTTTATTGGTTACATATCACTGACAAGGAATCCGTCACGATCTATAACATGATCTAGAATTTCGGGAGTTATAATAAGTGAAGACTATTTTTTGACTTTCACTAGGTGTACAAATGTACGTACATTCAATAAAATATTTTAATGAATTGAACAAATTAAGGAACTAGCTCCAAAAAATTATTATTACATAATACCATTTTAAAAATCGTACACTAACACAGTGTACCGCCTTACACGTTCACAACAAAGAAAAAGCGACAAATGTCTTTGACAATCGACATTTCTTTTTTGGGTGAGATAATGTGGGAGTGAGTCAAGTATGTTCGATTATAGTTAAGATGTGTCTAACCTCAAAATCTTACGTGGTAAAAGATACATTCTAAATTTAAAGGCGTTGAATGAATTTGTAGTTCAAAATCCTTTGAAATTGATAGTTCATAGAACAGCTTACAAGCGAATACTTAAAAAGGGTTTTATGCCTATGAACTGAAGAATCTTATTTTAAAGTACCGATTCATCCTTGGTAAAATACATAAAGAAGTTGTGACTCATCTCAGATACTTACCGCGGTTTTTTCATGAAGATTTGTTAGGTGTTAGAGTGTTAAAGTTATTTACTACCCTCAAAACATGCTCAGTTTCCTGGTTTTATTTTAATTTCTGACGATATGGCAGTATCGTTACCCAACCGCAAACTATGACGTGAATTATGTAACAATTCAAATTCTGTAAAAAAAATTATACGCTTAACTCGTTGTATCATCTAAGAGTTAAGCTTAATTCCGATTAAAAGTCCTAAAGTCCACTTCTCCAGCTATTAGGTATGGATGGGGTTACACAGAACGTCTGTAGAAACAAAAAATGTAGCCCGTAAGAAAAATTAGACTTTAGACGCAGCTGTTCGTCCATCATCGGTTATCCTATCAGATGGCCAGTGGTTACAAAACATTTTTTAAGTCATCTAACTCCCTTAAACCTAAAAGGTTGAACTAGTGATTCACACGATTTCCCGGTCTAGATGAAGACTAATTCTTTTCATTAGAGGGATTTTTGTTTTTGTAATAATTAACGTTAAGATGAATCGAAATACCTCTTTACAGAGTTGATGGCCATATTTTTCGATACATCTATTTTGATACACATGATTTACATCAGTTGCATAGAGGATATCAAATATCCTCATTTAAACGATTGGGTTAATTGTTTCTTATATGGAAATTAAAGATAATCAAAAGCTGACCAAGAGTTACATCCAGTTAATGGGATTAAGCTATCGCTGTAAAATTATATACTTCAAAGTTATTCAAAGAGTTCAATCCAGTTATTGAATTTATCGCTTCTTGCAATAATGCGAAATGTAATCAATATGAACCCAGACGTCTTAGAAACAGACGCATTCTGAACATTTTGGAACACCAAGTTTACCTTTGCTCTTCTATACATTCTTCTAGAGGTAGAATGCTTAAAAATACTATTATAGACAATGCTTTAGACATACATCGTCTAAGGACCTCTACAACTTTGGATTTCCTTCTTTACTTCTTATAGTACATTTATTGATGATAAATAAATAAATATGGTCTTTCCCTAGAGAACCACAATTCATAGGAATTACTGGAGGAAGTTCTCTGAAGGCATTAAAAAAAAAAAAAAAAAGGACATTTTGTTGGAATTTTTAATAATCTATATGTTTCAAAAATTTTGTGTTATTTACAAAGTTTTGTGGCAATACTGCTTTAATAACGACTGAGATCCGTACAATCCGTACATTATAAGTCAACCTCGTAATTTCCAACAGAACAACTTGATAACGACGTAGCATATGGTACGATTACTTGTTATCATTCGGCATTGAGTTTAATTTCTGCTGATGATTTTGGGTCAAATAAAAAAAAAATATATATATATATATATTATATTGCGAAAATGAATAGATAAATTAACATCAAACACCACATAGTAGCACACAATATAGTATGCTAACACATTGCTCAATGGGCCTTAATAAGAGTTTATTCATTCCGTAACTTTGCTTTGCTGATCTTGTAACTTTTTTAGCTTTAGGCAGTAGACACAGCACAGAATGAAAACATTAGCATTAGTTAAAGTTAGTATTATTGTTTTTATATAACTCAAGGGAATTATTGAGTTTATACAACGCCAGCTACTACTCAGGGCGAACCAGTTTTAATTATACCATAATCAAAACTGAAGAGAAAGTATAAAAATTTGCCACAGCTTTGAAAAACAAATCGATATGTCGTTTACAAAATCTTAGACCAAGATATATAATAGACAACCTCCTGATAATGTTGAAGCGACCTCATAAGGTCGCCTGCAGGCAGACCACCGTGAGAAAGTGTCTGCCGAGGAATATAATCTCTCACGAGAGAGGTCTGCGTTTCAGTGTACTCAGCACCAAGTACGCAACACTTCCTCGGCGAGCACGTAGTTTGTTGCTTGACCTCATCAGAAAAGCAGTCTGCTGGTAACAACCATTACGGACGTTACCTAAGTTTTATAACCTCTTATTGAGCGATGATGCTTCTGTCGCAATAGCTCTTTTGCTCTCTAATCATTAATCATTATAATCTATCTAAATATAAATTAAACCTATTTGTAATGTGACTGGTTTATTGATCCAGGAATTGAACGAAAAGATTGTGTTAATTAAATACTTCTGTGGTATAAAGAGGACCTATTTCCTATTATAATAGGAAACAATTTACTATCTGTTAATGTCCATAATTTAACAAAAATTTTCATCTCTAAACATCTACCTGATTGTGTTTATTATTATTGAAGAATAAAATGTATGAAATATAATTGATGATTAAACGAACTTACCTGTAAGTGAAGTTCTATCACAATTATGTGAATACATTTTATTCGAAAATAATAATATAAGGTCCCTCCCATACCCAAAACCCATGAGTATAATACGAAAATTTTGTTAAATATTCTCTAAAGAATGAAGCATGGCGCGGACGTAGGCTGGGACAGCGTGTCCATCAGGGTGGTCAGTTTTAAAAAACAAAATAAATAAAAGTGCGAAATTGCCAGTACAATGAAAGTATACCTGATTGTGTTTATTATTATTTTCGAATAAAATGTATTCACATAATTGTGATAGAACTTCACTTACAGGTAAGTTCGTTTAATCATCAAAAAGTTATTCATTATAACATAGCTGTACTATGGAAATATCTCTAGATTGTTGAATAATTTCTATTACGATACGCGGCTCTGGGTTCTTGTATTTTTGTGTGTCGTCATCACAGACCAGGGAATAACTTTCTTTTCTCTGTGGTCGTCATAGCCAAAAGAGAGTGTAGAGCCAATCCTCAATTTTGTTTTTTTTTTATATATAAGGAGTCCACAGACAACATTTAGTTGGTAGTCATGATCGACCATAGACAACAATTAATTCACGGAAACAATAATTTTTCCCTGCCTTATATGACTGATTAAGAAGTGTGTTCATACAGAATATTAAAAAGAATTATGTATAATTTTTGATTATTTAATTATCCACTAAAAATATAGTTTATCTGACTTGTATAAATATTTTTCTACTCTTTTTTGTTTCATGACTTTTTTAACAGATTCTACGCAGTTTGCAACTGAATTTTGGCGCCATACCTAACTTTTAACATTTCAATGTGTTATTTTTGTTACTTAGTCAAAACTTAGCGCGGAAAAATGTCTAGCAGTGAAACGTACTAAAGAAAATTTAACTCCACCTGACATTTTAGTAATTGCAACAAAAATGACCCACAAACTTTTACCAACAAAGTGAAGGATTTACGACAAACGTTAGCAAGATTTTATGGTTTGGATTTATGATAATTTGAGCGTAGATAAAGTAGTGTATGAAACTCTACATAATTAGGTATTAAAACACTCGTGTGATACTATTAAAAAACTCGCCTGCGGCTCGTTTTTTAAACTCACACTCATGTTTTAATACCCCCCCATTATGCATCCGTTTCATAAACTACTATTTTTTCCAAAAAAAAAATGTATCCAATGTTACCTACTCGGAATGATGCAAGGACTCTAACGTTCAAGTTATGAACATACATGAACCCTAAAAACATTACACTCCTCTTTTGGGCAGTTGCGTAAAAATATAATTAAGTAGACGAGTCTTAAAATAGGGCTACAATTTTTTAGCCTTAAAAAGTACTAAATTGCCCATGCCGGTAATCAAAGTGGGAAATACCGTGTTTTGTGTGCTTTACCTATGCCACTAAGTTACCACATTAAAGTTGCGCACAAAATTGTTTTATTGCTGAAACTTTTATTAAACACAAAAATGTTTCTCTAAATTACGATTTAGTTAAAGCTTACAGCCGGGAAAAAGCTTTCTTTCTTTTATTGCAGAAAGAATTATAGAGCTAAATATCCTACCACACTGCACCAGAGCTATACATTAGCCAAGTTTGCAATAAAGTCACAGCATTACATATAGGTAACAGAAACAAATAGGTATAATAATACCTTGCTAGCTATTTCACCTTTTATTTTTCTTTTATCTACGATTTAAATTGTCCTTTCTTTATTTGATAAATAATGATGAATTAATGATGAAACGTTAAAAATGTATACTAGAGAGGTTAGTACAGGTCTTGTACGAATTTCGAGTCGACTCGAATCGTACAAACGAATCGAAAGCCTCCATACATTTACAGCCAGCGCCATCTATTCACAGCTGCATGTCAGTTACTGTCCATAGATGGCGTTGCCTAAAATTGTATGGAGGAATTCGATTCGTTTGTGCGATTCGAGTCGACTCGAAATTCGTACAAAAACCTGTACTAACCCCAGATGTTAAGTGATGCGCTTGCCCATGTTAAACGCAGTGCTACAACGGCTTTGCGTTGCAATATCATACACAGCACTTCACTGTACTACTCTCAAGTCTCAACACTAATTATACTGAGACGATAGTTTTTAAGTATTGTTTTTCCCAGTGATCTCGTCGGAATTCAGCCGGAAGTAAATCCGACGTATCAAAGGCCGGTCAGAGCTATCATCAAGCAAATATTTCCCGATATTCGGCCACAAGCGCGGGAGCTGCGGCCGACTGACTCAATTAATTAAAGGGCTGTCTAATTAATCAGTCGAGCTCAATCGACGTGACACACTAGACGAACCAAGCAATCTATTGGGGAGCTATTATCGACGATTATGCGCGCAATTTGGTGATCATGAAGTCAGATGTGACATTATATTATTGTTATGTGACTGTATTTGATAGGTCCAAATTGTCTTCACCGATGGATGAGGATAGTCTGTGAGCACTGTAGGTATAACGGCTTCGCACGGGTGGACTATATTTGATTTCACATTTTTACCTTTTATTGACATTTCGATAAATAGTTGGACATATTATAAAGCTAGTATCGCGAAGTTTTTGGAAGTTATTGATATGTTCTTTAATATTGTTCTTAACTTAGATTATAATAATGAATTAATCGATTTAACTAATATAGGTATATTCCTTAACTTTTCAGTATAGCCTATGTTACTCAGGGTAAATGTAGCTTTCCAATGGTGAAAAAATGTTTGAAATCTGCAAGGTTTTGTCGATTTTGACTAGGCAATGCTAAATCTTCTTATACTCGTATCTTATCGGTATCTTTCTTATAATATTTAGTCACGTGAACGTACTCGTAGCTCGTTATGCATTCGGACAAGCTATAATACAAGCTACGCGTTTATTACAATAGCAGTCCTAACAGTGACAAAAACGGCGAGCATCTGCTAGTTTTATATAATACACAAATGTTTATGTACACACCCGGCTTTATTACGGAAAAAGGGTCCGGTCCTGCTGGTACTTGTAAAAAAGCAGGGACTTTTATAAACATGGGCCCTGGCCGTAAACTGTTCCGCCATGGCACCGTAAATATTTCCCGTGTACATAAAACGTATATCACAACTTAAGTGTTCATAAATTTTGCCTGTGTATTCGCCGAATGTAACAGATTTTTTCATAGCTTATGTAAACAATTCTTCTGTACATACGTGTATATCTTCGGTCAAAAATTACGTCCTGTAAACAAATTAATTGTCCCAGATTGTTACAATTGCAAGGCCTCGGGACGAACTTGCACAAACAACACTAACACCAACAAAGACACTAAGAATAAACGGACGGACGGACGGACGGACGGCGAAAGTCTCACCATAACAATATGTAAGATAACGTTAAAAGGCTAATGTAGATGAAAATGGTAGAAAATAATTAATGCGTATTATTGTCATTTTTTAATGTAAATTGATCCTATAAACATTATCAGTATATCCTAAATGTGGATTTTCGTTAATCCTTGATGCTATATCTACTGTAAGGATTTGGTTGTCATTTGAAAAACATTTGAAAAGGCTGTACATAATCTATACCATATAGAAAGAATAACACATATGCCTATCGAGACTGCTTTTCACCCTACAAAGTTACAGGGAACTATAGGTACCCGTAACTTTGTAGGGTCACAAATCACAATTCATGACGTAATTTCAAAAGCTGAATTATTACGACCCAGTGTACGTAGAGTCTCGACTCTAGTCATTATTTTGTAAGTCCATAACAACTTGTTATATAAAGCCCCGGAATTTCACGTAAAGACTCGGTAACACAAATATTCAACAAGCTTTGAAAGTCGCTCAGTCGGACTAGACGGTTGCAAAGTTGCAGCAGATTTTGCGACAATGCGACTCTTAGTTGAGTGTTATTGGACTGTCCTCTGTGATTGTTTCTATTCCACCACTGAGTGTTACGAAATTGTTTGTGGATTTACTGGAGAATAATAATATCACTTTTAATTTATAAGGCTAAACAGAAACGTGTTTCAAGCTTTTAATGTGAATAAGGTGTACATTTATTTTGTTCACCTTTTAACAATTTCAGTTACAAGTTAGTAGGTACTTGACTGTAATTCTGACTATTGTTAAGTGGCAATGCAGCCGAAGATTTTATCGGTTGCTATACAAGACTGCATCAAATCGCCATAATGCTTAGTGGTATTTTAAGGTGATGCGACCATTTCGTTAAGTTTTTCCGTTCGTCCATATATCAAAGCTGGAACTACACCACGACGATGTAATTTGAGTAGTAGGTACGATTATGAACCGTATTTTAAATGAAATATACGGTTTAATGACGTAAATACAACATACTATTTGCATCACTTATGCTATTAAATTGTGAACTTACCCTAATTGGCATAGCAGCGAAAACAATAAGTAACGTAAAGCGGACCAGAAATCTTAAAAAAATCATTGTTATTCAAAATATAGCAGCTTCTATAGCTACAACAATTGTAAACAAGTCATAAACAATAAGCTGAGTAATCATTTTATTTGGCGCCAGTGAACAATAGCATGTCAGTAAATCGTATTAGAAAAAAAATAAAAATGATTTAATCGAACTCTAAAACTTGTTTCTTGACTATTTCAGAAAAAAGCAGACACTGAAAAAATACACTCTTACGTCTCAGGAGAATAGGTAAGGGTTAAAACTGAGCAAGGTAAAAGAATATTACAAGTGAAGCGAGCATGGATTTTCTCTACTGAGTAGTTTTTACGTTTTATAATCAAGTTTACGATTGAATGAATATCGAGGATTGCAAATCCCGGCTCCTGCATCGCAGGCTCATCAGAATCGCGTTACTGCTCCGACTCCGTGGAATCAAAATCGTTAGAGATCACGCCACAGCGCGCCGGGAATCTATCAATTTGCCATGGAGTTTGCCATTAACTTGCTACGCTTGCTTGCTTATCTTTTAAAGCAATATGAGTATTAAGCTTCAATTAATCGCTGCTTTCAACGATCGATAGCATAGGCGTTCACGTATCACTATTATAATAGTGGAAGCATCTACGTTTTATATATTCGTTGGTTTAGGTATACATTTATTAGCAGAGGAGTTACCTATTAACGTAACCCGTCGGCCACATTTCGAGAAGTGAAATGTTTAAAAAGGTCATGAAAGGAAATGTTTCAAATTGAGCTAGGTCTTGTACGGTATCTTAAAAAATTAAGAAAAATTTGTTGTTCAAGGGAAAAAATAAATTATTTGACTAAAACGAATACTTTCGGTGTACAAAATTATCTTTTTTTCATTATTTATATGATTTTCAATTTTATGGCCTCGCTGGCGTTTTACGATTTGACGTAAACCAGAACACAATCTTTCAATAGTTGACATTTCTTTCAAAGACAAATGTCAATTCTCAATGAAAAACATGTTACCGCCATGATAAATCTTTTTTAAGTGCAATGCAATTATAAGCAGAAATACTTTTTTTTTGTAAAACCGAAAAAAACATTTTTAAAGAAAATAAATATGTAAAAACAGTTTATTGTGATCTGGGCTATACCCAAAAATACCGTACATAGACCTCACCCAGGGCTCATACATTGATGAAACGTCTCCTTTACGTTTATAAGCAAACGATTTTGAAACCAAAACATTTTTTGCGAACATAGAGTTGATTATTACATAGAGCGATATTGAACGATTATTTACATAAAGCGCAAAGTTTAATGTACCTACTTAGTTTAAAACGCAACATGGTCGAGTATATTGTGAAATGACATTAAAGCTTAGCACGATAACTAAGGTTTTGAATATTTAACCAAATAATAAATTTAATTCAATTAGCTTTAACAAAATTATTTTACTCGTAGATACCAAATAATAAGGTATGTAGGTATATGACTGTTTTAATACTTTTTGGTAAAATAATACTTACTGTCGTTTGCACACTCGCACGATATTAAATTAATTTCCACAACACCGAAGTGAGTATTTTAATCAAGCCTCCAGATCGGCATAATTTGTTTTGGGCTCTAAATGAAATGATAATATTTAAATGACGGAGCATCATTTAATCAAATCAAATTACATTTTCAGCAACTGTGTCGTCGAAATAAGTTTCTGTTCAAATATTTTGCAACATTCGTAATTTGTGGAATATTATTTTCGACAAATCGATTACATTGTAATAGTAAGGATCGCAGAAATCAACTTAATAATCATAGCTTGAAATGCAATTCTTCCTGAAGATAATTCGGTAAATTAGATAAAATTCAGTTCAAACAGAAGTATGGAATGATATAGTAAGAATTCAATAGAAATTCATGAATATGAGAATTAAAAAGGTAGTTGGTAACAACGTATCGCCATTTACCTACCATTTCATCATGCAATATTTTGGTCCATCATTTTATCCAGGCCCTCGGTTTGAGGACCGACACCGAGGGCTTGGATAAAATATTGGACAAAAATCTGGGTCACTTTTAATGCTAACCAAAATTAGGACATGATATTTCTAGAGAGAGTTAGTCAAATGTAAAAAACATTATAATATAACAGTGGTTGACGTATTATCAACAGTTGCAAATTACTATTGTCATCAATTACCTGAATCTTGGCAGCTGCACATTTTTGCCCCGAGGCACCTTGGCACTCCTCCAGGGTCGTGTATTTCGCAGATATCATACCTCATAACTTATCAGCCTACGTAACAGTTATTCCTTATTCACTTATTCCACTATGAGAATTAACTTGCGTTCAAATTATATAATTGAGTCAGTGATTGTCCATAGATGGCGTTGCCTAAAATTGTATGGAGGAATTCGATTCGTTTGTGCGATTCGAGTCGACTCGAAATTCGTACAAATACCTGTACTAACCCCAGATGTTAAGTGATGCGCTTGTCCATGTTAAACGCAGTGCTACCACGGTTTTGCGTTGCAATATCATACGCAGCACTGGACTGTACTCTCAACACTAATTATACTGAGATGATAGTTTTTAAGTATTGTTTTTCCCAGTGATCTCGTCGGAATTCAGCCGGTAGTCCATTCGACGTATCAAAGGCCGATCAGAGCTATCATCAAGCAAATATTTCCCGATATTCGGCCACAAGCGCGGGAGCTGCGGCCGACTGACTCAATTAATTAAAGGGCTGTCTAATTAATCAGTCGAGCTCAATCGACGTGACACACTAGACGAACCAAGCAATCTATTGGGGAGCTATTATCGACGATTATGCGCGCAATTTGGTGATCATGAAGTCAGATGTGACATTATATTATTGTTATGTAACTGTATTTGATAGGTCCAAATTGTCTTCACAGATGGATGAGGATAGTTTGTGAGCACTGTAGGTATAAAGGCTGCGCACGGGCGGACTATATTTGATTTTACATTTTTACCTTTTATAGACATAACGATAAATAGTTGGACACATTATAGTATCGCGAAGTTTTTGGAAGTTATTGATATGTTCTTTAATATTGTTCTTAACTTAGATTATAATAATGAATTAATCGATTTAACTAATATAGGTATATTCCTTAACTTTTCAGTATAGCCTATGTTACTCAGGGTAAATGTAGCTTTCCAATGGTGAAAAAATGTTTGAAATCTGCAAGGTTTTGTCGATTTTGACTAGGCAATGCTAAATCTTCTTATACTCGTATCTTATCGGTATCTTTCTTATAATATTTAGTCACGTGAACGTACTCGTAGCTCGTTATGCATTCGGACAAGCTATAATACAAGCTACGCGTTTATTACAATAGCAGTCCTAACAGTGACAAAAACGGCGAGCATCTGCTAGTTTTATATAATACACAAATGTTTATGTACACACCCGGCTTTATTACGGAAAAAGGGTCCGGTCCTGCTGGTACTTGTAAAAAAGCAGGGACTTTTATAAACATGGGCCCTGGCCGTAAACTGTTCCGCCATGGCACCGTAAATATTTCCCGTGTACATAAAACGTATATCACAACTTAAGTGTTCATAAATTTTGCCTGTGTATTCGCCGAATGTAACAGATTTTTTCATAGCTTATGTAAACAATTCTTCTGTACATACGTGTATATCTTCGGTACATACGTGCATATCTTCGGTCAAAAATTACGTCCTGTAAACAAATTAATTGTCCCAGATTGTTACAACTGCAAGGCCTCGGGACGAACTTGCACAAACAACACTAACACCAACAAAGACACTAAGAATAAACGGACGGACGGACGGACGGACGGCGAAAGTCTCACCATAACAATATGTAAGATAACGTTAAAAGGCTAATGTAGATGAAAATGGTAGAAAATAATTAATGTGTATATTATTGTCATTTTTTAATGTTAATTGATCCTATAAACATATCCTAAATGTGGATTTTCGTTACTACTTGACGTTATATCTACTATAAGAATTTGCCTGTCATTTGGAAAACATTTGAAAAGGCTGTACATAATCTATACCATATAGAAAGAATAACACATATGCCTATCGAGACTGCTTTTCACCCTACAAAGTTACAGGGAACTATAGGTACCCGTAAGTAAGGCACAAATCACAATTCATGACGTAATTTCAAAAGCTGAATTATTACGACCCAGTGTACGTAGAGTCTCGACTCTAGTCATTAGTTTGTAAGTCCATAACAACTTCTTATATAAAGCCCCGGAATTTCACGTAAAGACTCGGTAACACAAATATTCAACAAGCTTTGAAAGTCGCTCAGTCGGACTAGACGGTTGCAAAGTTGCAGCAGATTTTGCGACAATGCGACTCTTAGTTGAGTGTTATTGGACTGTCCTCTGTGATTGTTTCTATTCCACCACTGAGTGTTACGAAATTGTTTGTGGATTTACTGGAGAATAATAATATCACTTTTAATTTATAAGGCTAAACAGAAACGTGTTTCAAGCTTTTAATGTGAATAAGGTGTACATTTATTTTGTTCACCTTTTAACAATTTCAGTTACAAGTTAGTAGGTACTTGGCTGTAATTCTGACTATTGTTAAGTGGCAATGCAGCCGAAGATTTTATCGGTTGCTATACAAGACTGCATCAAATCGCCATAATGCATAGTGGTATTTTAAGGTGATGCGACCATTTCGTTAAGTTTTTCCGTTCGTCCATATATCAAAGCTGGAACTACACCACGACGATGTAATTTGAGTAGTAGGTACGATTATGAACCGTATTTTAAATGAAATATACGGTTTAATGACGTAAATACAACATACTATTTGCATCACTTATGCTATTAAATTGTGAACTTACCCTAATTGGCATAGCAGCGAAAACAATAAGTAACGTAAAGCGGACCAGAAATCTTAAAAAAATCATTGTTATTCAAAATATAGCAGCTTCTATAGCTACAACAATTGTAAACAAGTCATAAACAATAAGCTGAGTAATCATTTTATTTGGCGCCAGTGAACAATAGCATGTCAGTAAATCGTATTAGAAAAAAAATAAAAATGATTTAATCGAACTCTAAAACTTGTTTCTTGACTATTTCAGAAAAAAGCAGACACTGAAAAAATACACTCTTACGTCTCAGGAGAATAGGTAAGGGTTAAAACTGAGCAAGGTAAAAGAATATTACAAGTGAAGCGAGCATGGATTTTCTCTACTGAGTAGTTTTTACGTTTTATAATCAAGTTTACGATTGAATGAATATCGAGGATTGCAAATCCCGGCTCCTGCATCGCAGGCTCATCAGAATCGCGTTACTGCTCCGACTCCGTGGAATCAAAATCGTTAGAGATCACGCCACAGCGCGCCGGGAATCTATCAATTTGCCATGGAGTTTGCCATTAACTTGCTACGCTTGCTTGCTTATCTTTTAAAGCAATATGAGTATTAAGCTTCAATTAATCGCTGCTTTCAACGATCGATAGCATAGGCGTTCACGTATCACTATTATAATAGTGGAAGCATCTACGTTTTATATATTCGTTGGTTTAGGTATACATTTATTAGCAGAGGAGTTACCTATTAACGTAACCCGTCGGCCACATTTCGAGAAGTGAAATGTTTAAAAAGGTCATGAAAGGAAATGTTTCAAATTGGGCTAGGTCTTGTACGGTATCTTAAAAAATTAAGAAAAATTTGTTGTTCAAGGGAAAAAATAAATTATTTGACTAAAACGAATACTTTCGGTGTACAAAATTATCTTTTTTTCATTATTTATATGATTTTCAATTTTATGGCCTCGCTGGCGTTTTACGATTTGACGTAAACCAGAACACAATCTTTCAATAGTTGACATTTCTTTCAAAGACAAATGTCAATTCTCAATGAAAAACATGTTACCGCCATGATAAATCTTTTTTAAGTGCAATGCAATTATAAGCAGAAATACTTTTTTTTTGTAAAACCGAAAAAAACATTTTTAAAGAAAATAAATATGTAAAAACAGTTTATTGTGATCTGGGCTATACCCAAAAATACCGTACATAGACCTCACCCAGGGCTCATACATTGATGAAACGTCTCCTTTACGTTTATAAGCAAACGATTTTGAAACCAAAACATTTTTTGCGAACATAGAGTTGATTATTACATAGAGCGATATTGAACGATTATTTACATAAAGCGCAAAGTTTAATGTACCTACTTAGTTTAAAACGCAACATGGTCGAGTATATTGTGAAATGACATTAAAGCTTAGCACGATAACTAAGGTTTTGAATATTTAACCAAATAATAAATTTAATTCAATTAGCTTTAACAAAATTATTTTACTCGTAGATACCAAATAATAAGGTATGTAGGTATATGACTGTTTTAATACTTTTTGGTAAAATAATACTTACTGTCGTTTGCACACTCGCACGATATTAAATTAATTTCCACAACACCGAAGTGAGTATTTTAATCAAGCCTCCATATCGGCATAATTTGTTTTGGGCTCTAAATGAAATGATAATATTTAAATGACGGAGCATCATTTAATCAAATCAAATTACATTTTCAGCAACTGTGTCGTCGAAATAAGTTTCTGTTCAAATATTTTGCAACATTCGTAATTTGTGGAATATTATTTTCGACAAATCGATTACATTGTAATAGTAAGGATCGCAGAAATCAACTTAATAATCATAGCTTGAAATGCAATTCTTCCTGAAGATAATTCGGTAAATTAGATAAAATTCAGTTCAAACAGAAGTATGGAATGATATAGTAAGAATTCAATAGAAATTCATGAATATGAGAATTAAAAAGGTAGTTGGTAACAACGTATCGCCATTTACCTACCATTTCATCATGCAATATTTTGGTCCA
This sequence comes from Coenonympha glycerion, assembly GCA_963855885.1. Lineage (NCBI taxonomy): Eukaryota > Metazoa > Arthropoda > Insecta > Lepidoptera > Nymphalidae > Coenonympha > Coenonympha glycerion. Next base: position 12,065,262 of record OY979633.1, on the reverse strand, counting down.
TCATTTTATCCAGGCCCTCGGTTTGAGGACCGACACCGAGGGCTTGGATAAAATATTGGACAAAAATCTGGGTCACTTTTAATGCTAACCAAAATTAGGACATGATATTTCTAGAGAGAGTTAGTCAAATGTAAAAAACATTATAATATAACAGTGGTTGACGTATTATCAACAGTTGCAAATTACTATTGTCATCAATTACCTGAATCTTGGCAGCTGCACATTTTTGCCCCGAGGCACCTTGGCACTCCTCCAGGGTCGTGCATTTCGCAGATATCATACCTCATAACTTATCAGCCTACGTAACAGTTATTCCTTATTCACTTATTCCACTATGAGAATTAACTTGCGTTCAAATTATATAATTACTAGCTTCAAAATTATATAACTAGCTTTTGCACACCCGCCCGCGTGAATTTCAGTTTTTTACTTATCTCAGTGTGGGAACCATGGATTTTTTCGGTACAAAAAGTAGCCTATATGTAAAGCCGGGGTTATAAGCTATCTATGTTCCAAATATCTGCCAAATCGATTCCGTAGTTGCGGCGTGAAAGAGTAACAAAGAAAACTTACAAAATTTCACATTTATAATAGGTATTTATAGGAAAATTAGGAAACTTATTAGGAAAACAAAATTCTGCGCAGTAAATTTAATAAAATGCGATGCCTAAAAGACTAGCAACCTTGATCTTGCATTTATGATTCTATAGAAGCCTCTAAGCGAATTGTCTCTAAGCGTAGAAAACTGTGGTCATACAGCGAGCCAATTAATTAATAACAGATACTGCTATAGACAATGTAGATACTATAGGAAAATAGGGACAATTTGCAATTATCCTAATAGGATAAGATTATTATAATATGATTAGGTATATTATTAGATTTTAGCCACATCCCGAACCCGCCGCGTGGGAAATGAACTGTTTAGAACACGTGTTACTGTTTATAGGATACAATGAAACTTTATAATCAGAATACACATTAATTACTAGTAATCCTCATTCTTTAAATAGTATCCTGCCCATCTGAAGTCTGTACTTGACCGCCGTGGTGGGACATGTCCAAATTCCCGATTTCCTATGGGGGCAGGCTGAACTGAGTACTCCAGTACTGACTGACTATAAAGTCAGTACCAGGATGGATGACCGAGTTTTAATATGGTTAATAGTTATATTTGGGTTGTAGCCATAGAGCAGAAACAAAGGTTGTAGCTTACCACCTTGCACCCGAAATCATATCGCTTTAAGACGGTAGTTTAGTAAGCAATTCACATTCTCCATTGTTTAGTGGAAAATTCTTTTTCAAATTCACTATATTCGTACGAGTATGTCAGCTCCCAAAAAGATTAGAGGTGTTAAAGGTTACTTGATGAATTCTGGCTTACTGTTCCCTATCAGCTACTATACTACATATTTATCAATAGGATCTGTCCAATTATAGTTTTTTTTGCCAATGGTAGTAACTTTATTACCTACAACATTCATGCTCGTTTTCACCGACAATCGCTTGAACACCCAAGCCACAGTTTTTTTTCGTCACTTTTTCAACTTATTACAACAACTGTCACTTATGATCCAATTTGAAGGTATAAATTCAATAGTTTACTAGGTATATATTCTTAAAATATAGATGCAAATGCATAGGCATTTTTAGGGCATGGGTTACTGTACAGTTAGCAGCAGCAACGCTGCAATGTTTCCTCGCGGCTTTGGCAGGGCTCCAGAGCCGGGCTTTACTGGACTATGTTATCTCTTACTTATATTCTCTTACGAATGCTTCACCAATATGTTGACCCCAATATGTTGACCATAGAACAGCACCTCTATAGCCATATGGCATTTCGCAATACGCGAGACACAAATAAATCGAAAATAATAAAATATATGAATACAATCGCACGTAAACTCCGCGCATTTTCACATATTTTATGGATTTCGTTAGAAAACGATGCAATAGGAATCTTAAAAAACATATGGCTAGAGTTGCGGAAATATATTCGCAATGATCCCAACCGCACAAAAATTCCTGAAGAGGTTATATTGGAAAAAGATTCCGACGAATTGAGAACCTCCTCCTTTTTTTGAAGTCGGTTAAAAAGAGGTAATGGTACGGGGCGTAGGGCAGTGGATAGTGAAGGCTGGAGTGGATTGATTGAGGGCTTTCCCCGTCACCGCAACACGTCCTCGTGTGTTAACGTGGCTAGCACTTCAAATGTCATTTGATACACACACACACATTTTTCAAACACAAATGACATCAAACTAAATATGTAGAGCAAGACATAGTAATTTTATCATTCACATTCGTGGCTGGCTGAATTCAATTGCGTTGCAAAATGCAGCTCACATTTAATGAAGATAAGACGGTAGTGGAATGTAACCCAATCAACTACTGCCAATCAAATCCTAAATTCCATTGTATCAGAATTTAAATAATCCTGTAAAGCTTTGAGAATAGGTAAACAGAAATAAACGTGTTATATTAATGTAATGGAGTTTATGTAACTACTTACACTACTACTTCCACTTTATAATCTTTGTTAGTAGCTCCAATGCCTATGGTATTCTCTCTAAATTAATTTAGGTTACCTAATACATGACAGTCTAGTCCAGTCTAGTCTTATGTATAGTTTGTTTGAGTTTTTAATGAAATAGAACGAAAGGTCTATTTGTGTTTCAAAGCCAAAGTTGAAGCTTCAAGTATTATTCCTGTATAATTTAAATTGTAGTAGTCATAATAAATTCAGAGAGGTAAAAGTTGAAGAATTCGATAGGAATGTCTAAATTAAACCTGTTTGATGCAGCTGAAGTCGTAATTGGTAAAGTTGATCCACAATCCCTTTTAAAGCTTAGGCCAGGCCGCAATGCCTCATTACGTATTTGAAAAGGTAGAGTCAAAAATACTTTAAGTAATCTAACCAAAATCATTTGATATAAGTATGGAAAGGTATCTGAGGCTACGGTAACAAAACTTTCATAGTGGAATTTGCTTTAATTTGCTATAGTGAATTGGACGTATACGTACGAGGAATTATGTAGTTATTTCTTCTTTTTTGGGGAGCTTAACGTGACGTTATCTTTTCGTAAAAATAACGTTTGTTTTGATTCCGGATGTTCGGTTTAAGTAGGTCGATAATAAGATTACGTAAGAAAAAAATAACAGACAGTTATATTTATTGATATTTACGAAGATAAATTACTCTTAGGTATACGTTCTAAGTTTTCACAAAGGAGGGCTTATCAGTATACGAGATTTCTTCCAGAAACTCGCTCGGTTTTCGCCCAAACACTGTATAAATTAAATTTTACTGCTGGAAAGTAAAAACCGCAACTCCTGTAGAAGCGGTATTGGCTCAAATGTAAATACCTTACATTGCCTCACCTCGGGACTCGGGGAAAGCTCTTTGAGTCAAGATATTGGAATTTTAGGAATCGATAGGTAGCGTAACGTTATGCTTTTTAGACTGAAAAGTTGCAGATTTGATATAGGTAGGCTTCTTAGCGCATAATAATTTAATACATCCCTTGTATAAATTGAGATGATGATAAGCTCTCGCCTGTAATGACGATGTCAAGGACGATTAGTCATCGTCATTGCAGCCGATGGACTGTCCATTGCTGGACATAGGCCTCTTGAACTTGTCTTAAGAGTCCAACCATGATGATAGTATTACTAAATATAGAAACTATTAATCCGATAACTACCTAACAAAAAAGTAATTTCAACCTATGAAACATTAATTATTTATTTATTTAATAAAGGGTGTATTTTAAAGATAGAGATATTTTACAGAGTAATTCATTATCTTCCTTACGTGGCCTATTAGGAAGCATGGGAGGAAAGCTTACGTGTCTAACGCAATTATGACGCCCAAAGAGCACCAATTAGTTTACGACAGCCGAAACGAAGCCTCTCAGAGCCACTTCCTCCTTTATTAAGATGTAAAAGCCATATCTTATTACGAGTACATATACCCTTGTAGAAATAGCTGAAGGAAACGTTAACGTATGAACCGGAAGGACTACCTAATATTAATTAATTATTATATTGATCAAAGAATACAGTTCCTTACACAGCTACCCAAAATAGGAGTGTAATTGTAATGTAATTGAGTGTAAGTGTAATTTTTAGAGTTAATTTATGTATGTATGTTAACTTTAGTCCATCGTTAGACGGTTATTTCCTCCTGAACTGATTATGATGTATGCCTTAGGTTACTCCGGGTGACATTGACTAGTAAAATACTCGTAAGGCTAAGATGGTGTAAAATCGAACCCGATTTTTTGATTTTCTAAAAAATATACAAGTACATAATTTCGCTAGAAGATATCGAACGGAGCGCCAGCGACGACGTTTATAAATCCATGCTATCGAAGCTAATTTACCGCAAGATAAACTAAAATATTCTGCTCGTGTCGTTTTGGTGACAGAAATAGAAATTCTATGCGGAAACTTGTGCTGTGTTTGAATTTAAAAATGTCAATGCTATAAAAAACACAATCCAATGTTTCCATTTGCATGCTGTTTAAAATATCGAGTACCTACCTACTCATATCGTGCTGAAATGACATACACTTATCAATATAATAGGGGACAAGGTGTATTAAAATAAATATTTTAGGTAAGTACACCGAGCACTAAATGGTCTGTGTATGAGTATGATTAATATGAGCAGTGAGCATAGCATTTCTAATCTGTCGGGGGAAAGATACTTCTAATGTTCCAAATTGGTAAACTTTCAAGCAGTTTTAAAGACGAAAAAGTCAAGATTGCCATGTCAGGAATAGAACACATGGCATTTTATTTTACTTAACTTGATGTTAGGCAAAACAATTGGTACACTTCATACAAAAGTCGCTAAAGTGCATTCTAAACTCATAAGCGTCTTCCAGTCACAAGAAATCAAGAAGAGCTTTGCTAATTACTTAAAGTAGATGCACTCGACGCGCAGCTCGCATTCGAGACTTTAAGTTGTTAGCACAATATTTCATATAGCTTACACATATAGTACCTACATACTGACTATAGTCTTATAAGGTCTACGTTTTCCTGTCAAATCCCCCATAAACTATAGCTACGACACGGAATACATAATAAGTAGTACTACGAGTACTTTTTTTACCAACAGGAAATGCCTGACGCATACCCCTCCGTCAGGATGAAAATGATGAAAAAATGATGATGGGTTATGTGGGACTTGCCACTAAAATCTGTGCTTTGCCACGACGGATCAGGTTGCAAAGATAACGGAATTCAGCAAACCAGAGCGGCAGGTCCTGGCACTGCTGCCGGCTGCCAGGCCGCTGCCGACCTTCCTGGGAGGCGCGTCCCGAACAGGTCGCGCGGCGCGTCAACTCCTCGGCCTGTCGATGGAATTCGGGTTACGGACGCCAGAGTCCTTACGTCCGTCACCCGCAGGCCGGCACCGGTCGCTGGAGGAAGATGTAATCCATACTCCAGCAATCGGTGCATCTGCTGCGAGAGGGATGTGCCACCGTAATTATCCCTCTCGACGGACGTTCCCGCCCACTTTGGTGAGTTTTTTACGAGGTAGTCTTTAGTCGTAGTGTCACGATAGGACTCGTGGGCGTGTCCGCCCCTGCATATTATTTTTAATGAGGTTTTCTTCCTCTTCATAATGGGATTTATATCATAGAATCAAGAAGTTTGAATATAAAAAAAACTACCTACTTTCACCACTTTAAAAGGATGCCTAAAAGGTCCGGGGTGGATGAAAACAATAAAACCTTAATGTCGTGTGTAATCCGGGATAAGCCCCTAATTTCATGGCCACGATTTACACGTTTGACCCTGCCTCAGTGAAATATTAAGGTAAATAAACTGTACAATTAAAATGGCTTAAGGCTATAAAACCCCGTTTTAGTTAAACGTGTTTCTATTAAATTGAAAATAATATTAAACTGATCTGATCTTCTACGAATCGTATCGCTATTAATTCGCTGGAACTATTTAGCTTGAATTTAATTTTGAACATGATCTATGATAAGAAGGTATTTAATCTATAAAGGATATTGTATGCAATATATTTGAATGATTTTACTAGAAGCTTTTACACGTAGATAGGTATATGTTAACATGTTACTTTTATTCTGTAAATGACTTTTTATCCATCTCTCTTATCATCAAAATCACGTTTTCTAAATCAACGCGAAGAGCCTTGATATAATCAATAGCTATCTTGTTCAGAACTTGAAGCGGAGGTATAAATGTGGTTCAATTGTGGATATTCAATAATACCGATAAATCTATTGCTAGGCAAACTGATTCAGTGGTTCTTGAGAATCGTAGAAATGCATTCAGATCACAATATTCTAAATAACTAGCCAGAGACTTTCCATTCACTTTGTATTTACCTGTACGATGCGCTTCAATATTTAAATGAATAATTAAACTACGAGTAACTAAAGAGCCCCGAATAAAAGCTGTTTGTCTAAATGTTTAACGCGAATAAAAAAGAACTTGCTATTGATCCATAGCCTATTATAATACGCAAGATGTTCCCGATAATAATGATAGTTGTTTCGATATTTAAATTTTAAAATGAATTGAAAAAAAGAAATGCCTATGATAAATTGATATTAACACAATATCTCATAAAAAATAATGAATGGATAAACACCCGACTTTTAATTGGTTTTATTATATTTTGAAGTCTGGTATTATTTATGTTAACCAACTCTTCTAAGAAAATTTTGCCTCAGAAAATATCTGCCGCTTTTTGTTTTTTCTCTAATTAAGATCTTAAGAATCTAAGCTACACATTGCGCATTTATGCCACACTTAATATTATAAAGACGCACTGACATTCGATTTAGCTTCTGGTGCGGCGGAGTTTACCTTTCCTTTACCTTTTCCAAGCTTGTGTACATCTTCGGCTGCATCGAAACTAAATATCAGCGTTTAAAAAAATTGTAGAAATAAAATTTGTGATATATAATATTTTCCTAAAAACTTAATTTATTTAAAAAAACATCAGGCATTTTTTATAAAAACCGAGTAGGTAGAGAAGTCGACACCTCATTTTAGAGACTCCACGAGAAATATCAAAGGGACGCAAAAGGAATTTCTACTCTCCTTGTGGCTAAGACAACAGTGGAAATAAAACCGCTGTTATTTATAGCCAGCACACCAGACGCGTTCGTATTGCTACCTCGTTTAGCTTTTCTCGTGAAAGCATTTGCGTGAGTTATTTGATTTCAATTTCTTGAAAGCCAGTCAACCTTCTTTTGGTATAAATAACAGATTTCGTTTCGCCCTTCGATGTTGCTAATTTTAGTACTCCACTTGCTCCAGATTGATATAGATTGCTGATAAGATATTTTATTAATATTAGATAATAATATAATAATAATAATTTCCACGCGGGCAAGATTTGTATAGTAATTAGAATAAGCTAATAATAAGTTTTATTGTAACATTTTAATAAAAAAAAGATAATAATTAGAGATATTGGACGCTCATTTGATATTTTATACCAGCTTTATACAAACTTTGATTTAGCTTGCTTGGACACAAGATAAAATCTTGCAATCTGAAGTCGAACCATCTTATTTAATTACGTGTTCAGTATTCCTATACAAAGTTCATGTTGATTCGGTAGTTGAAACAATGTATTTTATGATCTGTATGAACACCCAGAATTTGCTTCGGATAGTTTTTTCAATCCTTCGATTTATTTTCGATTTATTGAGGGAATCATCAATTAAACTACGATTATTTGTTAAGCATAGCTTTTGCAATGTAAAAAATAAACTAATTATTTTGATTAAGCGGCGCCAAACACTCTTTATGTTATCATTCGACCTGTTAATCCAGTATGTGCAAGTAGAGATCTGTCGTATTCATCGTTATTGTTATTATATGTATACAAAGATTTAAATCGCTAGATGGGTCCTAAGCCTACATTGCGTTGCGCACATCAAAAACGTCCACAAATATGTTGAGTGAGTGCTCTCAACATGCTACAGTTTCACTAATGTGTCAAAGAGAGTGACAACGTGTCACACAAGACAAAAACGTGGACGTTTTTGGAGGTTTGGGGTCCATCTAGCGATTTAAATCTTTGATTATATACAAATTCTATCGCGTTTGTCAGCTAATGAAAAGTCGAAGGGTTTGTAAACAAGGACGATAAAAACGTTTCTCTTGCACAATTCGGTCTTCCTATATACAATAGTCGACTTCTATGCCGCGATGTAGCGCTGGGGGCTGGGGCGTACCGTACAGTGCTACGGCGTAGAGAGCTACGGCGTTGAAACTACCACCTATATAAATTCTGCCCCGACTTGCAAGTTCGACATAAAAAAGTTGCACATACGACTAAAGAACGTATAAACAATTTGAATTAAATCACTAATAACTTTCATCCCAAAAACATTTTATTTCAGAACATCGATATATAGCCCCAGTGGAAAATCTTTCAACGTAAAAAATAATCGAATTTTTATCTCCCTTAGCAATCATGACTTTTGCGACATTTGATTCAGTTAGCCCGTAAGAAGACGGTAAAAGATCTCAGAAGTCAGTAGATCTTTATTAAACGTAACGATATTCCTTAACGAGAATATTTAGATTCTATGCAAAACTGCTAAGGTCATCAAAACGTTAACTTCCTTAAATCCAAAAATTACGATTATGTGATGTTAAACGTTGAATAAAAACTATAATGCAGTTCCTATAATTATTAAGAACATCTGTAATTAGAATTTTGTTGAAAAGTTTCACAGTTATTTTAGATCAAAGTAGTAATGCAACTAAATAATAAAATGGATTAAATTGACAAAGCTTAATTTTTTCCTTGCAATTCAAGAATAAGATAAAATAGCGAGCGGAATGAAATTTTAACTTATCTGTTAATTAAAGAACGAAAAGTCCTACGGTTTGATAAAGTAATAAGCATTAGTAGAAGTGTCGTCTTTTAATTTCAGCCCCATTTGCCGGCTGATTTCTTTTTATTCGGTAATTACATTTAAAATGTCCCGAAGGCGACCATTAGGAAAGTTTAGAAGCGAAAAGGAATAAAAAGTTTAAAGAAAGAAAGCTTTTTGCTGTGAGAATAATTGAGGATTACTGTGTCAAATTGTTTCGAGCAAGTTTCGAATCGTGCATCAACAAACATGACGTACGTAAATAACGTATGAGTAAATTACAGAATAATTACTGTTCTCCAGGGCTAACGATCTAGTCGTAGATGAGTTTAATGAAACAAACAAAAGTTTTGACTAACTTATTATTTTGTCACTTTGGATATTTGATTTTTTTAAATCAGATCCCAGTTAAAATATAAATATATGTATTAACCCCTTTCAATATACTAAATAACTACCATTAGATAAGATTTTAGTCTAGTACTAGGTAACTTTTATGATTAAAAATGAACACTTTTTTCAATAGGGTCTGATATTTGTTAGGAAAATAAGCTTCAAATGTTTAAAACCTATAAGTCTCTTCGTCGGTCCACACATTTTCCGCCGATAGCTCGTATTTACTTTGTGGCTTGAGGTGTTCGCCGGCAAATTTACGAGGGCATTTTTGCCAAAGAGAATGGCGAAATTGCATACACAATTTCTTAGTAAAAATCTTGCTAAGACCTCCCTTCTTATCTTGAGCCAAATCCAAAGGATTTAATATAATATTTATAATGTGATTTACTAAAAGTAAGTATTTGAGAATTTGTACACCTGAATTCACCTTGACATGTATCAATTTCAAGAATTCGATAAGTGCTCGGAGCAATTAACAATGCTCCGAGGATAAGTGCAATATTTTGTCGCAGATTAACAATTGCTAGAATTCTACTTAACATGATTTAGTAAAAGCTAGCACAAACCATAAAATATTTAGTATAAGACAAACAAAATATATTAATGAATTGTGTGTCCTAGACATTTTCCAATTTCCTTTTATGCGCAAGTGACGGCGAATCAATCGTTGGATCCGTCCTAGGGTTAAGTGGGTCCGCACTTAAAAAGACATCAAGGGTACAGAAATGATAGGTATTATAACTTCCAGATGACCCACAGAAAATGAGGTCGACATTTTGGCCCGCCCGGCTCGCATCCAATCCGAATGATCTTAAATTATCGTTAACAATGTTCGGATCACGTATGGTTTAGTACAAATAGTCCTCTAACTATATGGTATGACTACCGTTTTCACAACTCAAAGCCTCGATTTGAGATACAAAAAGACTAGGAAGTACCTTTCTTCGTCTAATGTGCAACTTGCCATCTGGTTTATTTGTTCCTTATACTGCTAGAAATTCCACTAAAATGGCTTTATAAATAATAAAAATGGCTTTAGTGATATTTAAGGATTAAAACCTAGCAAATGGAAAGTGCGTTGTTGGGGACCCGTAATCGTTCTAAGATAACAATTAAACTGAGTTACATAGTCCAGTACTATTATCTGTGCCAAAATATAAAGGCTAGGTTGTCTACTACATATTAGGTAAGTAATCGGAGGTTGAAAAGATCAATCAAGTATTTTAATGGTAGGTACATTGATGGATATTGACATCACGAAATAGCTTTACCTATTACACAGTATCTGTAATAATTTTACCTATTATTATTGTACTTAATTACCCGAAAACTGTGGCCTCTGAAAGATTTAGTTACAACAAAGCAAGTATAGCCAAGTGCGGTGAAGTGGTCTCTACAAACGGCCATCAATAAACTGCGAACTTCAATTTACTGCTAGACTTTGACTCTCCAATTACTAGTCAGCTCCCGGTGCTCTTCACCTCGCAGATCCGAAGTCGCAAATTGACGTCACAAGAAAGGCTTTTGAATAATATACCTAAATAAAATAGGCTTTGCCTTCCTGCTCTATAAAAAACAAAGTATTGAAACCAAGTAGGCATATATACTTATCTACATACGCGTGCGAACGCAATGGGTGAACTGCAGGTAGATAGGTACCTATTGAACACAGTGGGTTATTTCTAGGTTTCTTAAATGACGAGGAACCTAGAGTGCAGCTATCTACGTAATCTATACTTATAATAAAACTGTAAAGGGTCGAATTCTGTACATTGAAGATATTTTGAAAATTTTTGTTGGAGGACACTATTTAGTCGATACTGAAGCCAAAACTGTAATTTGTTTAATTTTTGTCTGTCTGTCTGTCTGTCTGTCTGTCTGTCTGTCTGTCTGTCTGTTTCACGACCGGGCATCACGGCTAATCCGCTGGATGGATTTAAATGAAACTTGACATGATTAAAGTTCATACCCCGAGGTAGGACATAGGATACTTTTTGTCCCGAAATTCATCATGGTTTCCCTGGAAGACGGCATCAAAGTCCAAACGTTTTTTAGTTATAATTCATTAACGCGTTGTCCGATTCCATTCATTCTTTTTTTGTTAGAAACGAGGTTCTTTAAAGATTATTCCATACGAATCTTATCATCATCACTTTTGTAGTTCAGAAATTACAGACATCAGAACCTTTAAGTTCAAGTAGGTAGGTGACTTGAAACTTGGAATGCACAAAGAACCTAGGGCTAGGACGAAAGGCTCAAGTAAGACTGGAGTACCCTAACAGCCGTAAATAAATAGGCTTAGCAGGAGATTTTGTATGGTTTAAAATTTTTCACTTTTAGGGTGAACAAAAATCATGTAACTGGCGTTATCGCTACGTTATACCGTATAGCGCCATCTCTACAATTTATGTGGAACTTGAATGTAAAACTCTGAGATAGGTACTACCGAATTTTTTTTTTAATAAAAATTAACTGTCATGTTATTTACTGTTTCCTGACTTTATATTAAGATGGCACTGTTAAGACAGACATGAACAGATTTAAACTTTATCATCCGCAATATGGAAAGGGTAAGATAATGGTTCACAAATATTTTTAACTCTTAGGTCTTATCGATCCTAACCGACTGACTGTCATCTAAGGTCTTTTTATACGTAAGGAAATATATAGCCATTGTCCATTCTGATGTTTTGGATTGTATTGAGATGAAGCAAAGATTTTTAAAAGACTCTTATATTATGTTGGGCTGGGGAATATTGTTAGTAGAGTAATTTATCCCAGTGGTACCTACCCGGCCGAACTCTGAAAGAAGAGTTCTACCACCAGTACAACTTTTAACATGGTTTAATAATTTTTGACATATTTCGTGGTTTCAGAATAAAAATCACAAAGAAAAGGACGATTTTAACTGTGCCACTGGGTCGAAATATCGACAGTTAAAATCGTCCTTTTCATCTTTCAACTACGTATTAATGAAACTTTATATTATTATTAAGAAAAAGGAGTTTTCAAAATCACCACAAGATAACCCGTGCAAAGTAAGAACAGGTTTCTGTACAACATCACACCAGAATCCCGCGAAAAATCAAAGAATTCCAGTAGGAAGGTAAAAAAAAAATCGTAATTCACGCGGGCGGAGCCGCGGGCAACAGCTAGTTATCAAAATAAAAACAATAAATACATGATATGTTATTATGTCATATTGACGGGCAATTTGGCTAGAGTAGTACATAAGTCTGTATTTAGTAGAAAATACTAAAATCCCTGCGTCGATTTTCGGCAACCTTAAAGTTGGCGCTCACGTTATTAAGTAGGTATTCATGTTCTTGAAGAAAGAAACCACTTTAATCATTTGGCAATGATAATAATTGTTGTATTGCAGTAGTAAATACAGTAAAAGGCAGTCTCTGAAGGCAGTTCAAAACTCATTTTCATGTGATAGTGCAGTCCATAAATAAGGCGACTCACTGAACTGAACTAAAGTGGAAAGTAATGAAAGGAAAACTCTTTCCTGCAATTTCAGCGAATGAACGAAACGGAAAACTTAATATGAAAGGCAAAAAATTAACATGAGATCATTAATTATACTAGAGTACTATATAGCTTGCATAAAGAAAATTTCATTTAAACTAAACATTTAAGGAGCACACCACGAGTGTGCCCGCGAAATTCAAATTTTTCGTGGTTTTTCGCGATTTTTGAGCTAATAAGACATAATAGGCTTATGACCGTCAAATTGCGATAAACCCAATATCTTCTTCACGTGTTTATATAAAAATCACTGCTTGAAAGTGTCGAGTTAAAGAAATTAGTCCAAGATTTGCGAGTTACTCACATAAAACTTGATACTCGGATTAATTTCCTAGGATACACATTTTTATGCAGAGATTTAGATATAATCATGTAAAGATGATACTGCCATTCTCGCAAATTGATTGCCATAAGCCTATCATGTCTAATAAGCGTAGAAATTGCAAAAAACCACGAAAATTTTGAATTTCGCGGGCAGAGCCGTTGATTTCACGTTAAACAGTTCTTCTATACTGATATATTTATAGCTGTAGCTATAGATTGCTAACTAGACTTTTTTTGAAATACAGCCACAATAAGGAACAAATTCTAAGGCAGTTGTTAGTTTATAAACACGATGGAAGAAATCTGTAAGATTCCTAAGTGAAAATACCTTTTTAAAGGTTGATGATTGTATTAGTATTATTATTTATTTGGTATATTTGCAGTACAAAATCAAATATAAAGGATGCGTCAATATACCTACTGCTCTTATAGGCTCTATGTGGATTTAGTCGATCGAGTTAAGTGACAAATGTGATTTAGACACGCGGTAGCGTATCAAGCCAAGTTCAAGCAAAGGAACTGGCTAGCCAGCGCCGAGTGTAATATTACACGAACCACTTGGTGCCACTTTTGACCCTTCTATAACTCAAAACCTATTTAACGTAAACACATAAAACTACGTGTGTTTAATTATATCCATAGGAACATATAGAAGCCCAAATTTCATGAAGCTAGCTCAAACGGTTATAATGATATGAAGGTCAAAAAGTCGTAAAAATTCATACATATAGTACAAAAACCTAACCTACTTCCAGATGACCTAGAAGGATGAAATTTGGAATCCAGCTCGGTAACTGTGTGTAAGCGTAGGAAAAAATCAAAAAATAAAGAAAAGTAAAAAAATAAGGGGTGTTCCCATACAAACTGAATTATAGTAACTAAACCTTACCTATACTTCCAGGTGACCTAGAAATATGAAATTTGAAATCCAGCTTGGTAATTGTGTGTGTAAGCGTAGGAAAAAATCAGAAAATAAAAAAGTAAAAAAATAAGGGGTGTCCCCATACAAACTAACATATAGTACAAAAACCTAACCTACTTCCAGATGACCTAGAAGGATGAAATTTGAAATCCAGCACGGTAATTGTGTGTAAACGTAGGGAAAAATCAGAAAATAAAAAAAGTCAAAAAATAAGGGGTGTCCCCATACAAACTGGCATATAGTACCTATAACCTAACCTACTTCCAGATGATCTAGAAAGATTAAATTTGAAATCCAGCACGGTAATTGTGTGTAAACGTAGGAAAAAATCAGAAAATAAAAAAAAGTCAAAAAATAAGGGGTGTCCCCATACAAACTGACATATAGTACCTAAACCTAACCTACTTCCAAATGACCTAGAAAGATGAAATTTGAAATCCAGCTTGGTAATTGTGTGTAAGCGTAGAAAAAAATCAGGAAATAAAAAAAAGTCAAAAAATAAGGGGTGTCCCTATACAAACTGACATATAGTACCTAAACCTAACCTACTTCCAGATGACCTAGAAAGATGAAATTTGAAATCCAGCTTGGTAATTGTGTGCAAGCGTAGTAAAAAATCAGAAAATAAAAAAAAAAGTAAAAAAATAAGGGGTGTCCCCATACAAACTGACATATAGTACCTAAATCTAACCTACTTCCAGATGACCTAGAAAGATGAAATTTGAAATCCAGCTTGGTAATTGTGTGTAAGCGTAGTAAAAAATCAGAAAATTAAAAAAAGTCAAAAAGTAAGGGGTGTCCCCATACAAACTGACATATAGTACCTAAACCTAACCTACTTCCAGATGACCTAGAAGGATGAAATTTGGAATCCAGCTCGTTAATTGTGTGTAAACGTAGGTAAAAATCAAAAAATAAAAAAAGTCAAAAAATAAGTGGTGTCCTCATACAAACCGACATATAGTACCTAAATCTAACCTACTTCCAGATGACCTAGAAGGATAAAATTTGGAATCCAGCTCGGTAATTGTGTGTGAGCGTAGAAAAAATCAAAAAATAAAAAAGTCAAAAAAAAAAATAAGCGGTGGAGGACACCGCTTATTTTTTTTATTTTTTTGATACAAAAAACTTGTAATACGCGCTAAACAACCAGGTTCTTCGTACCTAAACCAACAATAGTATAAAAGTGAAGTACATATAATATACTAGCTGATGCCCGCGACTTCGTCCACGTGGGATAAAAACTTTTCTATCTTTTAAGTTGGACCAAATGACAGATATTCACGAAGTTTGAACTAAATCGGTTCAGTAGTTTAGGAGTCCATCGCGGACAAACATTGTGACACGAGATTTATATATATTAAGATGAGATTTAATGAATAAATAAATACTTTATACAACCCGTTCGCTGTAAGTTTGCCGCTGTCAACTGTCACGCGTTTAGCGTTTTCTCAGCCACTCAGTTCTAGTTCCAGTAAGAAAACGCTATACTGACATCATTTGACAGCAGCAAACTTATGTTGCACTAGCTGACCCGGCGAACTTCATTCCGTCTGACAGTCGATTCTTTAATTTGGACATTACAACATTAGGTACTTTATTTTTCTATTTTATTTTATTATCACTATTATCTCTAACATTCAAGACAGTGTAGAAAATAGTATAAAAACGAAAACCACGCAGCGGAAACGCAAGAAAAAGCTTTAAACTCAATACCTGCCTAGTTTTCTTTACAAAAAGTAATGATATCCCACCAAAAACATAAATGTAAAAAAGGAGAGCCAAGTTCAATACAAAAATTATGCTTGGCTGTCGGCTTCGCCGCAAAAAGAATGGAGATCAAAATGAGTTCTATGTAAAATCGAAATTTGTATTTATAGGAATAAAAAAACAATATGAATAATTATTAAACTCTATTTCTTTGCTTTATCGGATACCTATAACAATTGCTGTTATTCAAAAATGTCAGATCTTAAAATAGGTTAGATTTGACTCGTCGTAGCTGGCAACACTAAACATAATCCCGGACTCATCCTCATAAATCCCTGGCAAGCACACAGCACAGCGCAAGTGCGCAAATGTACAAAGTGACGTGATGCCCTGATCTCCCTCCAGGCTCCAGCTCGCGGCGCACAATTCATTTGTCTATCTGACAGCAGGTTTAACAGTTGAGTGTTGCTCTATCATCAATCTTTACGAGATACATTTTACGAAGCGTTTATTGAATTTTGCATTATATTTTGACTGCAGATAGATTTACATTCCTTGCGACTGGAACGATTTATTTGTGAGAAAGTAAACGGTTTTTTACAGAAGATTAGTTAGGTTCTTAGGTAACTATGCATGCTTCATACATGGGTATGAGGTAGGCCCAAAAGTAATCTTAACTTTTCTTAAAAATCATAATACTCTTATGTATAATGCAGGTACCAACTTACTACTACTTCTTGGTTTTTAGAAATAAATACAAACATAAATATATTAGGTAATAAGTATTATTCTAAATCAGTACCTATACGGGTTACCTAATGTAACACTATAAACTGCATGCGGTTGCAATTCACTATATTAAATACGAATTACCTTCCCTCCAAAACGTTAGGACGCTCTACATATTCGTAATATGTACCTACCTAGTATCTAAAATATTAAAAATGTGTTAAGCTTAAACTTTTATCTTCAGCTCACAATCATTAACCTTCTAACTCTTCCAATAAATAAATAAGAAATAAGTAGGTGCCTACCCGATAGGTCATCATACCACATAACTTCCTACGTAATGTAAACTAAATAACTATCTATTACAAATTCTACTCTGATAACAGCTTTGAAGCAAAACTGAAGTTTCGTAATACAAATACGAGTATTAATAAGCTTGAGAAGTCGCTAGAACTTGAGACGTGGGCTCCGAAGTTTCGTCAAATATTACACCAGAGCGACATAAGTCACAACGGAGGAGTACCTAACTTTAATGTTGTTTGTTGGACATTCTCCTACCGTGCGCCGTGTCGCCGTGTCACATGTCGTTGTAACGACCCTATACTTACCCTAACTTATAGGTTGTATCTGATTTGTTAGTTTTCTACAATGGATAATGTGTTTTTGGACGTATTTCTATTAATTAGGCCCGGTTTCCATCAAAGCAGAGCGGAGCGGAGCTGTTTGAGTAACCAATCAGATTTCCTCTTCTCGACATCTCTCCCCTCGGTTTCGAATGACGAAACCCGATTGGTTACTGTGGTGAAACACAGCTCCAAAACCGGGCCTTCATGGACGTGTATAAGATTTTCAATGTATTATATTATTTATGTATATTTATCAGTTATCTAGATTGCGATGTGTGCAATCTCAAAGTCTTTAAATCATTGAGTGCCGACCGCCCATCTTAGTTTATCACTGCTGTTGATCCAAAGTAACGGTTCTTAGATAGGCGCCAACGCCATCTTATACATAGGTATAGGACATTCGAGGTGTCCTAACCTCGACTAACCTTTTAGCTATGTTCATAAGCTAATTAGTCTATAGGGTAGATAGGTAAATATTTTATTAAAACCACGTTATTTACCTTTAAATCATTTAATAAAATAAGTGATGTATTAATTTTTCATAAAGAACACATTTAATAGCAGTCGTTTGAAAAATTATAGTTATAATATGATTAATTATTGAAATTAATGGAAAAAAGTATAAAGGGGCCTCTTAGCAGATGAGAATTCTTCACTCTTTACAGAAATACAACATGAATAGATACAAAGCACTAACAAGATTTTAATTTTTGATTCAGTTATATACGAAACTTAAATATAATGATAACAACAAGAGTATTCTCTTTACTAATACATTTTAATAAAAATATGTTTCGAGCCCTTTAAACAGATTCCTTATTTCTTTCGAATATAAACCCCTATTTTGGAACCGAAATTTTCATAACCTTTTGCAAGTTCTAGAAATATATAGAACGAAATTCCTATGTACGTAACACACCAATTCTCCATCAAAACTTCGGAAGTGTAGACATAAAACTCTAATTCTATAAAGCTTTGTTCAAAAAACAAAAAAATACTTATGTTCAATATAATATTTATAATACATACATATAAAAACATTAGTAATAATTTACACTTTATTCACTTCATAATTTTATTATAATAATATTATTATAGTCTATCTTTTTCGTCAGAAATAAAAAGTACAAGTCGGGAAATTTAAGTACCAACATCTATTACATGCTTATTTTATTATAGTTCTGTTATAATAAACTTCAGACCATTATTATCCCTCGCCAATATATCCATGCGTATCAAAATATATTCCAAATACATTTAGGTTTAATTCACTGTGAGGTCATTTCTTATCGCAATTACATATTATTTTCTTAATTGAAAATTGAGTCCGAATCCTGATTGCAATCAAATATTTTTACTCTACACTTGTAACGAAAACCCAGTGATTTGCATAACTAAAGCCGATATTTTTAACCTAATAATACAGCTTATTTAATAATATAAAACAGAAAATATTTTTTTGCAAACATTCTTGGAAAATTGAGCAATTATTTTGACAACCTACTGTTACGGTCAAATCAATCAAGTTATATGAAAATCCGGATAATATCTGCCGTGGTTTAGCGATCGAATAAATTCTATACTAAACTCCTAATTACCGTGTAATTTAAACAAGTCACGATCTTTTATTCTGATACATGGCAACCCAGGAGGTAACTTATAAAAGGTTTCATTTAAATTGCGAACTAGCTTGCAAATTGAAAGCTGTTTATATAAAAAAAAAAAAAACAAATGAACCCTAACCTGAAAAAAAAAAATATTGTTGCTCGGTGTTCGTAATTGATTTTGAAATTTTTCTGCTTAGTTTAAATTACCGCGCATTGTTTGAGAAAAGTGCTATACAAGCCTTGGCCAGAACTAGGCATTGATGGACGCTCGTATGTGTACCTCGGTGCTGCCTATGCCCCTCTCTGGACGTTCGTCCATCAATGCCTCTTTTGCTGGCCGCTGCAGTAATGTACTATTATTCAGTTTAAATATCGATTCTATTTACGCAATTCAAGCGGTTCCTCAGATTTTCGTACAGTTTGCAGATTACATCGTAATCGCCAGTAAATTGATTGAAAACGTGAGCGCGCAATCAAATGACAAAATTTTTTGCCCATTAGGTACGATTGCAGTAATACTTTTCTCGTACACAATCAGACGGTAATCACGGGTAATCCCGTTCGAATTACAAAAATGGGAATTTCTGTGCAAATTCCAGCTTTCTAGGTTTATGGGCGATGATGAGTCAGCGAGTGCGTGAACCAAACAGGTGAGTGGATTACAGCGAAATGGTGAGTGCATTCAAAACTCGGATTTCTATTTTAGTATACATTGATCAAAAGGTAAATTTGCGAAGCAAGAAATGCATGTTTGACTATTACAAAAAAATAACGTGACACAGTGTGAAAACTTGATCAATTACGTGAGGTGTCGCCTCGGTTACGGTAACGGTGTCGCGAGTTCAGCGGTTTTTCCCGTCTCAAACAATGTCCAACGCGTTTAAAAATTCCTACTTTAAAAACAGTTCACTGAAAAAAAGCCTTGATTAATAATGAAGAATTGATCTCAGTTAGTTATTTGATATCGGAAGTTTCATAGAAATTAATAACTAAAATAATAAAATAAATTAAAAGGTACGGACATGCCGAGTATACCTCGCGATTACGATTTAGCTCGCTACCTCGATTTTAACTCCATGTCAAATGAGTGCATGCTACACGTAATGTTTGTTACGAGATTTCGAATACCTAGCCACGATAATTTTATTGTTAGCCGTAGTGAGATAATTTTTGGCAATAGGCATGTGTGTGCGACACCAAGGCAGCGATAAACCGCGATAGCGAGTTATCGCAGGTACCTTAGGCATGTCCGTACCTTTAGTATAGCTGCCTTTGTTTTTTTTATTCCGTCGTATTCTAAGGTAGACCGCTCCTAAAAATATTGAATGCAAAATTAATTCAATTTGCGCAGCTTCAGCCATAACACCTACGACAAAGTAAATGAAAATGTACTTCGCGTACCGTATTGGTCTTTTATCGTAAGCAATGGCACAGAGGGACTATAGTGTTGAAAATAATCATCTACTAACCGTACGCAGAAGTTTCGCCGATGAATATCCCAGCGACTTCAAACGACCGCGAATTGCGCTCGTCTGGTCAGTACCACGAGCCACACTGACTTCTTAACTTCTGCGAACGGGTATCATATAAATCTATAGCCATTATAGGTGTCGAATATAAAATTAACTACAAAATGTACAAATTGTATCAGGTACATACATGTAAAAATACTAAGTTAAGCGTGAGCGTGACTGATGTGGATGACGATGAAATACAATATGTATTTGTATATTCCATCTAGTATTGTAATTAATAAAAATAATTATAAGTAGGGTTGCCAACCGAAAACTTAATAACTTTAAGCTTTATCCACGTGAATACTTACTAAAATTCATACGATTAGTTCAAACATGTACCTACGCGTATAGTAGGCGGCGTATAAGTTGAAAACTACGCAGAACACATTTTTGGTTATGAGGGGTAGCAAGGAGATGTAACTGCGCAGATTGTCACTATTTTGTGTCAATTTAATTGCCACATATTTATACTATGGTCACGTTTCAATGGGGATACTGATGAGAAGCTCATCGCAGATGGTGCCAGCAGCGCGATGGCTATTGATAAATAATTATTAAAAGTTGTTTAGTTTACAAGAGGTTTTCTACTACCTTTTGTTACAATCTATCGTTATTATTCAAAATGTAAAACATTACCATACCGAAAGGTTATAAAAATAAAATGGCAGAAGGGTTCCTATTAAAATAAAAAAATCTCCGTCTGGCATGTACTTAAAGATTTAGTGTGATTATTATGTTTAGATATCGGAACCTGGCAACCCTACTTACATATTCACTAACGAATTTCTGTGGTATATTTAACTAGACATGTAATGTTTCGTTTATGTGAGTGCATTTGTCGCGAACATAGTTATTAATTTCAACGTTTTTCTCTTAGGGCTGATTTTTCAATCGCCAGATAAACTCTATCTGAGGAATAAATTTGAATCATATGCCATACAAAATATGTCAAAACGTCATATTTATTCCTTAGTTTATGTGGCGATTGAAAATCCACACTTATGCTCGTTTTCACCAACAAAAAAAGTTTCATTTACAAAAACTGCACCTAAGGGCTTAGGTGTCGCTTAAAATGTTAGTGAAAACGGGTCTCATAAGAATATTTTGAATATAATATCCTTGCCCATAAAATGCGACATCGATGACATGGTAATAATGTGCAATATTGGAATACAAGTTTCTCAAGAACACTGCAATCAATAGCTAAAGATATTCAATATTGAATATTGAATAGCGTAAGGCATCGAATATTAAAAGGCAAAAGGTAGCAGCAATATTGCTTTGTTGCAGCGTAGGTCGGTTAGCAGGAATAATGTTAAATTGTTACAAAAATCAATTTCGTCTAATACGCATTTTAGACACCTTTTGTGGATTAAAGTGTGATTAAAGTCACGACAAATTACTCACGTAGGACGGAACTTAACAGTTTTTTTGTAAAAGAAAACATAATATTGTCCTAAAGGGTGCTTTAACGTAATAACAAATAGCACCTAGACCGATACCCTGCACTAGTCTTATAAATGCAAAATATTTCTTCTTCATATACTTCTTTTAAATTACTTCGAATATGTTCGAAATTATTATGCTACAAGTAATAATGTTTATTATATTTATAAGCCTTTTACAGCGCATCGGAAGCGTAACGGCTTAAGTATATAAAAATCGGGCAAGCAAAATCAATATGTACTTTCATGAATCATAATAATATTATGAACAATGTACTTAATAACACGCTTAAATAAAAAAATACAATTACGAATTATACTCGAAAACATTCCATTCTTGTTTCGAAAGAGTGAATTTTTCTTTTTTTTTAGACTTTGAAACGTTTATTTTACAAGGTTCGATACACAAAAGATATCTCTCAACAACGATACTCTCACATTGAAAACACATTTTAAAACAACATTTTACGTATTGCTAGGTCCACAGTTTACAACTCGGACTGTCGACGATCCCAATATATCAGGGAATCGCCACGACGCAGACTCTGATCAGGCCGTGCGTTTTTCTGTTCAGTTCCAACCTCTTAGGTTGAAAGGAATGCTATCCGTTCGATAGTTCGTCCTTGAGCCACTGCGGCACCGGCCTGCCAAGCCGGGCGAGCAGCTTGGACAGGGCCGTGTTGTGCGGCGTGTAGTACCGCCTCAGGAACTTGGCCGACCGCTCCTCCATGGGCGGGTATATCCGCCCCTTGGACTTGCCGAGGCATTTCGTCTTCTCGTTGCTCATCGCTTGGCAGAAAAACCCCTTTTTGGGGTCATATCTGAAACAAACGTTGCCAAATGTAAAAGACTAATCAATTCCTTACGATTTATGTGTACTTGGAATATATGACGCACGTAGCTACAATTTTCAGCGCTGAAAAACGGTTTCAGTAGAGCGATCTTTACCTTGAAATAATGATTGCCGCTGACATCATCCGCATCTATTGCATACAAGCTAACTAAAACAGTTCCTCATGTACTTTACATTATATTATTGTATTATCTGGAAGCATCGGCCTTGTAAACAAGGCTGGTTAGTTAAAATGCGAGGGTAAATTTTGCTGTTTGCTACGGACGATAAATTAACGGTAGGGAAAGGATTTTAAGATGCCGCGAAGTTGAATTGGTAACATCGTTTCCGGACGGAATCAGGTTACTAGATGTGCAGCTTTGCGTCGCAATATATTACAAGATTCTGCTCTATGCTTATCATCCCAAGACGTTAGTTCTCATGTTGCCTTGTGATCATGCCGTCAGCATACAATGCAGTTCAAACCAGAACTCAGACTTACATTACTGCATCATGACAGAATACTATTAAATGTTGCGGGGACCCGCCGAATCCAAGTCCGTAGAGAACTTTACAGGAGGTCTATTACTGGCAGTGGACGTCGATCATCTGAAAGGGAGGTTCAAGGTAGTGGCTGTACTAACTTGAGCAGCTTCTGGTAATCAAGGTGCGGTATCTTCAGGAACTTCTGCAGCGCGTTCATGGCGGCGGCGGGCTCAGCGCGCAACAGCGATCCGTCCAGCACGTGCAGCTGATGCGCGCTGTACTCGCCCAGCCACCGCTCCAGGTAGTGGCTGTACTTGCCAGGATTCAGACAACGGTTCCTGGCCAACAAATTGTATCTTTTACAGATCACCAGAGCAGCGTGAGTTACGAATTTCCGGATCTGACCTCGGTAGGAGGGATGTCAGAGACGAATTGGAATTCATATTGAGGAATTTTTTCAAAATATTATTCAAACTATGGAGTTACAAAAATCTTCTTAAATAATAACTTGGCAGGTTATCGATCACAAGCGATGACAGTTCCAGACCAAAGGAACTGGAAATAGCAAAGTTGACTGAAAAAGAAACTAAGCGCTTGTTTTTGTCGCAGTGGGAAACAAGCAAATTATGTTAGAGAGGAGGAGGAGTTACAAACGGTTTAAAGCCTCAGGATCTTATAACAATATGATCGTTTTAATATATTTCTTCTCTGCCCTTTTGCACATTATGTGGGGACGCACAACATGTCTTCTTCGATTTACTCTTATCAGCAGTCAACGAGAAGTTCACTCCTTTCACACGCATATCCTATTTTACACAATCCATCTTTCTCTTCTTTGGCCTTACTCTACTTCTCCGTCCCGATAAATGATCATATTAATTGCTTGTATAAATTAGTATAAAAAACATTGAAATTGAAGCCGTCCTTCCCACACATTTAACAGTCTATAACTAGATTACTACTAATGTGATCTTGATGAAACTTGCATTGTTCCCTAAGTTTAACTTATGAATACCTGAGATCCCGAAGAGGTTTCGGTGCTGAGTCGTTCGCCGTGATGACGGTGTGGAAGGTGTAGTTGTTGGCGATCGGGTCTCCGTGTGAGCGTATGTGCTGGTACCACGAGTAGGCTCTAAAACAAAACAACGATTCACTTGTCACATCCACATCAGTGACCTAATTGAACAACATCAGTCCCAAATTTACGTTGCAGTGTTTCACATTGAATTCATGGAAAACGACACTGAAAATGTTAGTTTTATGAAGGGTAAATTATGTTGTAACGTTGTATCTTCGAACTTATTTTTATTATTGCGTAAACCATTTTTTCTATAAGAGAAATTTTGCCTTTTCCTATCCGTAAGAACATAGGAATCTTCAAAAGGCCAAAGCTATATCGTAATTGACGACGACGTACATGTTCAATTACGATATAGCTTTGACCTTTTGAATTTTACTTATTCGCACACCAGTTACCCAGTATTTACCCATTACATTATTTACCCAGTATTTTGGATTCATTAGGGATGCTAGAATGTTATCGTAATAATAGTAGTAATTTTTGCAAGAAGTAGACCTAATAATGATAGAAAAAATAGAATTAAACCTATGAAATAGCCTCGAGAGAAATATGGAGCTAAGACATTAGCTGTGCAGCATTAATTGGCTGTTTACGGAGTGATACAGTAGGGTCAAATTAATCTTGCCACGGCCCGCCATTAATTCCCTACTCATTTCCTCAAATGAGTTCTTTTTCATACTAGCGCAGTTACTCGTTGCTCTGATATTTATGTTGCTATTTACTCGAACCTGAATTACCCGAGGAAAACGGGAATTAAGTATTTAAACCGCGTCTTTTGATTCCAGCTCTATGAGAGAGCGGCGTTTCTTTCAGTGAACTTACATTTTCTGTAATATAGCCTCGCTTTTGTGGAATGTGGAGTTCTCAAGAACCCGCAGTAATTACTGTTGTTGTATTTTGATGAAAGCTCTAGGTTTAATTAAGATCGCGTCTATCTTTTCATAGTTTACGTCGCAAATGCTAAATTGGACTTTATAACGTAGCGAAGAAATAAAATGAAGATATTGTGATGGCTTCAAAAGCCATCTTCCTCGCAAAGTTTGATTAGAAAGTTTTTATGTTCGTTTTATTAAACAAAAGAGACCAGCGCGTTACAGATACCACGCTACGCGTCTGATCGTTTAGAATTGAATCGATTCGTAGTAATTTCGGCATCGGGCGTTGGACATGTGTTTCTGAAAAATTTTTCGCGGCGGAGGTGTGTTCCAAGAGAATCACGAAACATGAGCGGGTAAATAGGAGCGAGTGACTGTGTTTCCGATACTTATCATTGTAATTTGTAGTAGAGTAATAGTGTAGGTTAATAACATTATACCCACCTTATCTTAAACAATATAACAATAAGTTACGTATTCGTGTTGTTTATTGAAAATATTTTATGAAGCAGTTATTTTTCCTGTAAGGGACGCAATTTTTTAAAGGTCGTTTGTAAAATATTACAATATGTTAAAAGTGATATAGTGCGAATACAAACTTCAAAGTCGTGCATTTAACATTTTAATGAATTTTGACAATAAAGATTTGAAATGGTATTAAAATACGTAGTATTTGTTTTTTTTTGTGCAACTAAAAACCGCAAAAAATCCTAAAATGTACCCTGAAACATATTTTTTTATACTGTATAGGTTTACGGTTGACCACAATCTCACCTGATGGAAAGTGGTCGAAGATGGAGCGCGCTTATCTAGAAGATGCCTATTCACTCTTTTTTTTAAATGAGACTGATTTACCTTTTCGACGGTGATATAAGGATGGCGATGATCTTCGCGTTTGGCAGCAGCGCGTGCGCACGGCGCGGCACGAGGTCGCCGTCGAAGTACGTCGCTGACTTCTCGAATGTCAACTGCGTGCTGTTGCCTTGCTTGGGCGGGAAGAAGCTCAAATACCTGATGGTCAAAACATAATGTAACAATATAAAATATAATGCAGAAATTATAATACCACAGAACTTCATTTATCTTAATATATACAAATTATATTATGCGTCACGTTGTTTGTCCACGATTCACTCTTAAACTACTTAACTGATTTTAATCAAATTTGCACACAGTGTTTGATCTTACTTAAAAGATAGGATAGCTAAATGTCAATTTATCAAATTTTTTTTATATCCCTAAAGGCAAAACAACGTTTGCCAGGTCAGCTAGTAACTGTATAGTATGATAAGAACGTTCTCGAATTTGTTCATTAAATAATAAAGTCGAGAAGCACATTGCACAAGTTGTAAATTACCTAAATAACTATTATATTGCCGTTTTCTTTGTTAAATTAAACACTCAAATATACATTCGAATACCGTTAATAATCAATAACTCAAAAACACAGACGTAACTCGAACAGAGTAATATTCCATATAACACAAGGTGTAATTGATTCTGAAGTATTTCGGATACCGTGAAAATTGAGTAAAATCCATCAGGGAGTTTATACTTATCCTGAATACTCTCGTATAATCAATGGTACGAATTGAAACGAGTTTTAATTTAAAAAGCGGATAATGAGTTCCGTTTATATTTTTATCGCCGCTCCTACGAGTACAAAAAGCGACATTCATGTATTTTTTAATTTCAAAGTAAAGTCGTTGAACAAAAGGGCATAAAAGTCTATTACCGCAGTCGGAATATTTTTAAAACAAAACCGCTTAAGGATAAGAGCGGAACGAACATTTAGAGGCTTCATCAAACATTCGTCTGGGAGGTTCAAAAAGTATTTTAGCGGTCGCTATAAAATGTTTTATGAACGTCGTTTTATTTACAAGCACTAAGTGTTAGAGGGGTTAGTATAGGTTTCTGTACGAATTTCGCGTCGACTCGCATCGCACAAACGAATCGAATTCCTTCATACATTTACAGCCAGCGCCATCTATGGACAGTCTCTGTCATCCGACTTTCATTAGATGCCGTAAACGTATGGAGGAATTCGATTCGTTTGTGCGATGCGAGTCAATTCCAAATCCCTATAAAAACCTGTACTAACCCTATACAGAGCTATGGATCGATGGGGGCATTTGATTCGGTACGGCTGTGGCCTGTCGCCTGGCGGCGACACAAAGTTGCGTGCAGAAAATATAGCCGCTTACTTTGTCCTTGCCACGCTGGCACCACACGGATAGCGTTTAGTTGGGGAGCTTCAACAGCTTTCTACAAAGGGTTCTCTTTAAAAGGATATATGCGTTATTTTGGTATTTCTCACTCATACGAATACGTTGGTAAGTGGGAACTGCAGCGTTGCGGAAGAATATAACAGAATCTTTATAATAAACAGACGGTGAGACAGCCGTGTTCATAGCGTGTGTATTTGTTCGACTGAAACAGATCGAGCCTGTCAAGTCTTTCACGAGAAGTTAACCCAAGAAAGGGAACGTGCGAAATGATATATGTGACAACTTTTGACAACAACTTATTTCATGTAGGCACTGACATGTAGGTAACGATAAAGTTACAAAGGGTGTACACATATACACACAGTATCTATTCAAAATTAAGATTTCGTGGAAAATCTATCGTCGTCTTGTATGTAGTAATTTCTTACCTTTTTCGGTAAAAAAAAATACATTATTAACGTATTCGTCCCATAATTTGCACTTGTAAAATGGAAGTACAATTTCAGAAATAGTCAAAACGTTCAAAGATATAGAGCATGTGCCTGATTTAAATAATAAGTTTTCATTCAAAATCAGTTACTTTTTTTAACTGTGCAGTAGGTACTCGTAGGTAGTGTAATTAATATTTATCCATTCTAAAAGCATGTGTTAATGATTCCTAAAAAAAATAATGTACAGACAGAAAAAAGCAATTATTGGACACACAGAAAAAATCAAAAGTCGAGCCGTGCTTTTCAAGATAAGTTCGATGTAGATTTCGTAAGTGTTTTTGTGTACGAGTTTGAGATTCCCCACTCCGTTTACAGATTCTGTGAGCCGTTGAGAATAACAATACGTGTATTTCAAGAAACATGTTTATCTGCGATCTACGTGAAGGAGTAGAGCAATATAAATAAACCATACTAAAAAATATCGAGAATGTGTTTGTACTGAAACCCATTTCATCATAACATTTGTACATTGTCGACAGTAAATGTGTTTTCCGACGTATTCAGAGCGGAATAGTCAAACAAATAACTTAGCAACGTTGTATAAATAAATGCGGCGTATATTGAATTGGGATCGAACATTTGCATCACAATAGTTTCGCTCTTTTACAACTGCATTCGATTGCTTCGGAGTCAGATATTCTAGGACCGGCCAATGAACTTGCACTAAACTTATTACAGTTTGAAACTTAGGGAACCGACTGGGTTTAATCAATTTTATTTAGGCGGTAGAAAGGCCTTATTTCACAAAATGTGTAACAAAATAAGTAATTCATTAATTTAATTTTCCAGCTAACAGAGACCAAAGGCGTTACTATTAGGGCACATTTTCAAAAGTTGAAGGAGCGTCTCAACAAACTTTGACAATATTCTTAAACTTTCAAATGATTTCCATTATTTATTATTACTTGTAGCTGTTGCCCGTGAAATTGTATGCGTCCCATGGTACGGCTTGTTTCCACAGGATAAAAAATAAATAATTAAAAAAATCAAAAAACCCGACTGCAAAAATGTCAACTAAAATGCAATAACTTAAAAGACTGAAACAAGGCGGACAACGAAAACAAAATTATAATAAACTTAAAACGATGCAATTTTTACTTCATTTTAACAAACAACATTATGAGCTGAAAGCTTTAGTTAAATTTTCGCATTCAATTTAAAAATATAGAAGGCGGGACCTATTTTCGCAAATTATAAATTAACATAGAGAAAATTAATAGGTCCCGCCTGCTTTATTTATATATATATTATATTATGTCGGTTCAAGTCAGTCAGTCACTTGGAAGAAGTAAAAGTTGTAAACAGTGTCGTCAAACGCAAACCTGGATTTTATCCCGGAAATATATAAGCTGACCAGTAACATTTCATAGGTGTAGTTTGTGTACGTTTAGGGCTCAGGCGTATCTAACTCACGTCGCTTTAAGCGGATCGTTCGGGAAAAACATCGTTCGACAAAGTGGAGCGCGTCTTAAAGTACACACAGCGCCATCTAGCGCGAGTAGCGAAATTATAGATGTTAAATAATTGTTTAATGATTATATTAAATTATGTTTTCGATTTATGCTATGATATACCAAGTAAAAATGCACAATATAAAGTACGACACACATTTGGTCAATACAAGATTAACGCTATCAAAAACTACAAATATTACCATTTTGAACGCATTGATCGACTGTTTATAATTCCAAATTAATTCGAAACATATGACTTATATATATTTTTGTAATCTCCTTGTAATTCCCTTCATTTTGATACCCCACTCGATAGGTTTGGTTATAAATATTTTGTAAATGACTGACAATTTTAGGCCCAAAATCCGCCATTTTGGTTTTTATTTTCAAAAACCTATCTAAGAACACTTGGGTTAATGAGACGAATCTAACGATACCATTAACGTCAAAATCCATCCAGCCGTTTGGAAGATACGTGGTCATAAAGAAATTTACATGCATACATACAAGATACGCGCGAAAAACAAACCCTTCTTGCAGTCGGGTAAAAAAAGCTCAGGGGCCGTACCACCATCTTGAGCAATATTATTGTAATATTGTTTTGACATTTTCAAACAATGTCAGTATGAGAATTTTAAAACAATATAACAATATAATAGTACTGCTATACTGCTACTGTAAGGGATGGTGGTACGGCCCCAGGTGTTAAAACTCTCTACAAGAGAAGAATTTTTAGCATTTGGTAATTAAGGAGAACGCACCTACAAAGGCGAAATAAATGACTACAAGTGGGAAAACATGGTGCTTTTGATTACATACGAGTATAAACAAACTTAACCTTTTGCAATGTTAGTGTTAGTAGAAGTACCTAAAGAATTTGATTTTCCGTTACAAGATAAGTAAACATTATTATTATCCAATTGAATATAAGTGCGTGAAAAAAAATGGAAGATGTAACCATTGGTAAAATGAAAATTAAAATTGAGGAAACAACGCCGAGAAGTACGAAAAAAACAATGTTTTACATTCGTAACAATGTTTATCGTCCACACGTGTCAAAGTACCGGCTTGTACTAATAAGGCTCAAGGTTCGTGCGCCGTGAGAGTGCTTGAGAATTTCATATTTTATTCACGACCCCCACAGTCAACCTGCACGTAACGTAAATCAGGTTATTTATCTTTATTATGTGTTGAGAAATGGCGTCGACTCCGGCGAATTAGCCCCTTCGCACACGGCTCGTAAGCGTATCGTTATGACGCTTCCAATAACTATTTCTTACTTATTACTTCGAATTTACGACCCTGGTACAGGCGACGCGCGCTCTGATTCGAGTGGGAGGTCGCGGGTTTGATTTCCGCCACGGGTTACTTTGGAATTTTATAATTTCTAAATTGGCTCAAGTCTAGTCTGGTGGAAGTTTCGGTCGTGGCTAGTTACCAACCTACCAGCAAAGGCGTACCGCCAAGCCATTAAGCGTTCCGGTGCGATGCTGTGTGGAAACCTTTGGGGTGACTACTTACCCCTACCAAGTTAATACGTTAACATCTTCGGCTGCATCATCACTTACCGTCAGGTGTGATCGCAGTCAAGTGCTTACTTGTATAATGTAAAAAAACAACCATAATAAGACAATTGCGCCTCCTACCATTCGCTTCGTCTGCGAACATACTGCTCTCGTCTTACGCAAGGATTACTCTACGTTTACGCTTACGAGCCGTGTGCAAAGGGCCTTATACATTACGGAGCGCGGCGTTTATTGAGGTGTCGAACTAGTGTTACACGATTGTTAGCTACTTCAGTTTCGGGAAAAAGCACCACGTTTCCCCCCGTATACGTCATTTATTTTACCTTGAATTGGAAAATGATGAAATACTTTTTACATTTTGCTCGTAAAGGGATTTTTCTTATTTTATTGTTGTAAAATAATGTTTTCCAGTATAATATGCTTCGGCTTCTGGTGTTACTTCAGTTTTATGATTTCAAATGGTGACAAAAATATTCGAAACATTTTATTGTATTTGTATGCCGTGGAATGTTCAACTGGTTCGACTTTACGGGTAGAATAATTATTAGTGTAGTCAGCTAGCTTAGACCAACGCGCTTAGCGATGTTACCTTATCTATATTTATACAATTAATTGCTTAGAAAACTGAAACGTGTAAGAAACAATCATATTGTGACCTATTTCTTAAAAATTTTGACCAAGAGATTTTGTAAGTATAGATCTAATTGCTCTCTTTTGCATCAACAACCTTCTTAAGCTGCTGATATCCAAACATAGTTTGGATATCAGCAGCTTTGCCCCAAAATAGAATGCCATAGGAAGTAACACTGTGAAAGTACGCGTAATAAACAAGCTTGGCTGTATCAATGTCTGTAAATTGACTAATTTTTCTTACTAAATACACAGCAAATAAGTAACATAGCTAAAAGTTTTGCCCGTAACGCAATAGGGAAAATTAACCTATAAAACTTACCAGTCCAACCCTTTGAGATAGTTATTGTTATTGAAAAACTGCAGTTCTTCGTAGGTGGTCGCGCTCGGCAGGTTGGGCACCAGGTTGGGATGCATCGCCAGGAAGGTGTAGAGGGCCGTGCTGCCGGTCTTCTGCGGCCCTATCACGAGGACCTTAGGCAGGGTGTCGTAGCTATCACACCACTTGCTCTTCGCCCAGATTTTTCTATGACGTATATCATCGCATGGATTCTGGCAAAACAAAAGTAACGTTCAAGAAACTTGTATTAAATTACTAGCAGACCCGACAGACTTCGTCCTGACAAAAATTTTAGTAAGAAAGCCTTTGTATGGGAAAAAGAAACCATCATTGAACTTTAACGAACATTTAGAAAAAGAATTGACCAAATTGGTTTTGCACACACATTTTGTACATTCATTTTTATATATTAAGATTATTATATGTTTTACCGCTCACTGAGTAATGGCCGCAAATCGCAAAAGTTAACATACTTAAATTATAATGAATTTTCATTACGTTAAAAACATTCACGGCTCTTATAGTAAAAATAATATATATTTGTACGAATGGATTATTTCTTCCATATTCATTCGTACAGAATCGAGGGCCTTATATTATTTTGAAAGCTCAATATGTATATCCATAGCAAATACGAGTAACTACGACATAAGTCAGCGTGGGAATCAATACTGCAAATTGAATCAGCGAATGGATTAAAATTTGCTTCGATGAATATATACAGTAAAATAATAAGTCTCTACCTATAATATAAAATATTATTCCGTCCCCGGAAGACATACTCCTGATAATTAAATTTTATTTAGGTATAGAAAAACTAGCAAACATCTCAGAAAACAAGGTAAGATTAAGACATGGTATGATAAATTATGTAATTTTAAGACATGGTATGATAAATTATGTAATTTCCATACATTTTTCAGTTTTCTATGTGTTTACACTTCGATGCGGGACTGTTATTTAAATCAAAGGCAAACTGATGTTTACACTTGTATTACATATTATAAGGGTGATACAAAGAAGAGAAATTGTAGTACAGCGCGCGTTATGCTATCGATGGCGGTCGGACGCCGAATGCCGTTGATTGGTTGCCGCCGGCCGGAGCCCGCCCGATGCTGCGTGAGCGCTGATGACGTCGACCAGACACTATGAAAACTGTGACTAAACTACACCTGATGATTTATGTTTGCAAGATACCGATTCGAAAAGCCTGCTCATCGAATTTCCTCTTTCTTGAAAAGTCCTATTATCGTACTTTCCTTTTTTCTTTAATAGTACCAATAAAGTTCGATTTCTGTACAAATATTGAAATGTCGCTTAGTGTATGACAACTGTACCTCTACCATATTTCTTGGTCCGAACCTGTCACTCGAATACAGGAATAACAGCGGGATCATTTATTTAAATCTGCTCTCCAGCGGACACAATAGAAACCGATTTAAATTTTTTTAAGCATAACAATTTCACTCTAACATTTCCCGTGAAAATGACCGGGCGGGCTTTGCACCGACCGTTTTATTGTGTGGGAAACAAAACACGGCATTCAGTGTCACTATAAAGACTTATCGAATCGCCCCGTCGCTGGATGCCCCTGAATATTCATTCACAAAGCTCTCGAGCTTCGAGGTTCAACAATGGACAAGCGTTTCGCATTGTCGAGCCCGCCCCGGCCAGTGCGTGGACACGCTTTGTAATACACTTCTGTATAATGCCATTCTGAAATCTAGTGTAGCGTTTAAAAACATTAAAAATACCCGGTCATGTCTGACTTATTCTTCCAAAATTCTCGTTGGAGGATCCTATAGCTATCGACTTCTTACGCTAAGAAGTGAAAACTTGCGCCAGCTGGTCGTTGCCGTACTTGGACATGTGTGTCATGAACACGTTGATCTAGATACTCACTCCCCAGAGTGGGTTGAGCTCGTCGGGGCGCAGCTGGAAGTACTTCTCGGCGAGCGCGAGCGGCGGCGCCGACGCGAGCCGCACGTTGGTCCAGCAGCGCAGGAACTTCACCACCGACTCGAACGTGTACAGCGCCAGCCGGTCGTTGCCGTAGTTGGACATGTGTGTCATGAACACGTTGATCCAGATACTCACTCCCCAGAGTGGGTTGAGCTCGTCGGGGCGCAGCTGGAAGTACTTCTCGGCGAGCGCGAGCGGCGGCGCCGACGCGAGCCGCACGTTGGTCCAGCAGCGCAGGAACTTCACCACCGACTCGAACGTGTACAGCGCCAGCCGGTCGTTGTCGTAGTTGAACATGTGTGTCATGAACACGTTGATCTAGATACTCACTCCCCAGAGTGGGTTGAGCTCGTCGGGGCGCAGCTGGAAGTACTTCTCGGCGAGCGCGAGCGGCGGCGCCGACGCGAGCCGCACGTTGGTCCAGCAGCGCAGGAACTTCACCACCGACTCGAACGTGTACAGCGCCAGCCGGTCGTTGTCGTAGTTGAACATGTGTGTCATGAACACGTTGATCTAGATACTCACTCCCCAGAGTGGGTTGAGCTCGTCGGGGCGCAGCTGGAAGTACTTCTCGGCGAGCGCGAGCGCACGTTGGTCCAGCAGCGCAGGAACTTCACCACCGACTCGAACGTGTACAGCGCCAGCCGGTCGTTGTCGTAGTTGAACATGTGTGTCATGAACACGTTGATCTAGATACTCACTCCCCAGAGTGGGTTGAGCTCGTCGGGGCGCAGCTGGAAGTACTTCTCGGCGAGCGCGAGCGGCGGCGCCGACGCGAGCCGCACGTTGGTCCAGCAGCGCAGGAACTTCACCACCGACTCGAACGTGTATAGCGCCAGCCGGTCGTTGCCGTAGTTAGACATGTGTGTCATGAACACGTTGATCTACGAGACAAAAAATATTTAAAGTTACGCAAAAAAGATGATGACCTGGATGCACGGAATCCCGTACCAAACTGATTCAAATCCAAACTTTCTGTAGATTATGGTCTCCACATTTACTCTTATACAATTATTTATTTTTAATTAACATCCGGATTCCAAAGTAAAAGGCAAATAAACAAGTTGAACTTCATAATATAAAAATTTGTGTGACAGGAAAATTTGCATTGAAAAAACTAGTTACTTTTTGTATGCAAAATTGATTTTCGGATATTAAAAAAAATTTTTTTTAGTACCAATGGTTCTTGAATAACACTATTTAATTGTCTTAGAATATTTTTGTTTTGGTTCAGGAGAAACTTTGATACCACCTTTGGTCATTCTTCTCTCAAAAGTCGCGGAACCAATAGAAGTAAATAAGGATTTTCGTTGTTTCATTACCAACATACAGTTAGCAATATTATATTTGCCCAATATACAACGAGTAATTTTTCTACTACTTGCGAAAGACATACAATTTTAATTTAGCAGGCACTTAGTTAAATCTTAAGAAATCTATTAATTGAAGTTTATTTAGTACATGCAGATTGCAGATGCATACCAATCACTATAGAACGCTTGCAGAAATTCGAATGGTTCAAGTGCCACAATTCACAGAGAAGTACAAGCTCAAATCCGCTAACCACAATTTGGAGTGCCTATAACCGCAGGATTTGCTATCTTCACAATACCTAAACTAGTTGCGCTATTAGCAAGGCAATAAGCATTGGATTACCATGGACTCAAAAGGAATTAAATAGAAAATGAGTTTGGACCTTTATTTAATGTAGTCTGAGAGTTTGGATTAAAACCATTTTCGAACATAAATATAAAAGTGCTAAAATTTTAATAGATTAGGCGATCAAGTGCTTCCAAACATAAACCTTATCTGATTGTGAGAAAATTATTTTGTTAAAAAATAACAAGTCTTAGCAATTTTATTTTCCCAAGTCCATTCATAGTTACGTATATGTACTCCAAATTTAGATCCAAATATATAATTATGCTCTAAGTGTGCCTATGTGAGCATTATGTTATCTTTGGGATATTCCTGAATTATGTCCTACTCTAGGGTCTCTCTCCTTGGTTGCATTTTTTCATCACTGATGATCGTGTCCGAACTGAAGTGCCTGCGAAGACAACTTAGTTTCGTGCAGTCTTCTTTTCTATTGTTCCGATGACCGTTATAAGAAGAAGGGAAGAGACTTCAACTGGGGTCTGATTGCGTAAGAAAAACGTAATCATCGTTATCGTAATCGTTAGCAAATTCTGTTCCCCGATTGGCTGACGTGAATCAGGGAACCACCCAGCGGGCAGCATTTACAAACGATTACGATGAATACGTTTTTCTTAATAAATCTAAGGGCAGATCAGACCAGCGAGGTGATCGAGGCGTAGTCTTTCTCCCTCCACCCCGCCCACATCTACCCATAACAACTGTTATCCAAGTCATCGGTAAGACGGCGGGTAATATCAACGCCAGACATTAATAGCAAATACGGCTATTTAAGCGATTTTTAGTGACTTACAGTTTAAAAACTATACAATTACTTTTCTAGCTTAGTTTTTTAGTAATTACGTAAAAAGTTGTTCTCTTCCGCAACGCTGCCTGTCGCACCCACCGACGTATTAGTAAGAGTGAGAAGGACAAAATAAGCTCAGTATATCCTCTTCACACTATATGAACTTACTGGATTGTTGATAAGTGTCTGGAACAGCTCCCCTCCTTGGATGGACTTGTCGAGTCGCTGCCTCCCGCCCGGGTAGCGCTCGAGCAGCAGCGTGTGCGTGAACAGCCCGCACGTCTGACGCGGCAGCACCATGACGCCTCGGTGACGGAACCCACGGCGTAACCTGACGAACAAACACTGAATCAACCAACTTTGTCGGAAACGGGGCCCCCATACAACAAAGATGATTCTTTTCCAGTTTTTGAATTTGGTGGGAAAAGTTTTGGTTTGAATTGGTCTTGATAGTACGGAACCATTAGTGCGCGAGCCCGACTCGCACTTGACCAATTATTATATTTGCACAGATCTATTAATTATTTATTATATCTATACATAAATATTTTGCAATCAACTTTGCAATATACCGGAGTATACACGAAAAGTTTATTTTGAAATTCCTTTGATAGTTGAGGCGTTTCGGAGCCTAGTCGAGACAAATTTTCAGCCAGTGAGAAAAAATCGAGTTGAATTCCAGTTTTAATCGCTAAAATTTTCTCCGGGAACCGTCGGGATTTACGGAGTATATTCCAGACCTGACACTTTTAATTTTGTTTAAGCTACTACGGTTTTGATCTTTGTTGATAACGATTAGGAGTTTATGGATTCAATTACTGTTAATAAAATAAAGGATTAACTAAAATGCAAAATTTTAATTCAGACAAAGCTGGCCCGAATAAAACTTGTTCTTTTTTTAATTGAAATTCTGCCTGCATTTTCATTCATTTAAATAGCAAAGTAAACAAACATACCACTCCGCGTCCCGACTAGAAATTCTCTTTTAAACAAATGCGTGGACATGAAAGAGACGTGCAAAACTCTAGACCACAACATGTTTACTTTACATATTTAACAATTCCGCTTTTGTACTTTGCGGCAAAAAATAAGGACGTATACCTATCGGAGGAATGGATCAATATTATCTATTCACAAATCAGCTAGCAGCAGTAGCTCAACTCAACACTTCAACGAGTCAACACTTCCTTATTCAGACCTTCGGATTTTTTCAATCCGGTGTCGCTGGTCAGTTCCAAAAAATTTTCACGCGAGAAAATGATCGGAAGTAAATGTCGGGAGTTTGAAATGCGGAGTTAATCCTATTTTGTGCTTCGTTTATTGCTTGATTTTACCGCAACGTGTGTTTTTTTCTAGATTTAATAAATAAGCGAATCAGTGAAAATAATTAAAAAAATAAGCCCATAGATATTCAGTTAGCGGTTGAGGCGGAGTATAGACAATATCTCGACGGAAATGCGTGTACAATGCATAGTGCGACGACGCCGCAACGCATCGCTGCGGTGTACAGCAGTTTGGTAACCACAACACGGCGCCAGTTACACTGCCCAATAATGTGGTGTCCATGCGCTACCGAATAATCTAATCTGAGGAAATATGACCATCAGTAGTAGCCATCACACTAATATAATAAGGACGAAAGTGTGTGGGTTAGGGTGTATGTTTGTTACTCTTTTTCGCTGCAATTACTTATACGATTTGACCAAAATTTGGAATAGAGATAGTACCCTCGCCTGCGGCTCCACCCGCGTGAATTTCGGCTTTTAACAAATCCTGCGGAGACCGTAGATTTTTCCGGGATAAAAAGTAGCCTATGTTTTAACTTTTAATCCAGAGTATACATAATAATCTATCTCCATATTCCCAGCCAAATGGGTTTATCAACAAAGAAAATGTCTAAGCGAAATTTCAGCAGAACCTAGAAAAAGGGCGTCTGCAAATTTTCCTAATAAAAGCGCGGTTTTAGCGTTTTCGCATGACATAATATCACGAAGACAATTTTGAAAAATGGTCTCGCTATCTCAAATAATATTTCGCTGACCGAAAAAACGATGTTCGGTGGGATCTAATACTTTAGATTTCCCAAGGCTATATCCGAGACATAATAAATTTTGACGATGACATTTAGATGTTCTCACAAAAAGCGGGGATGGCTTTCGATATTCCCAATATGTTAACGTTAATAAGGAGGAATTTCTAGTATATTTCTGATTTGATCACGTACGCCCGTTGTTACTTTTGAGTGCTAATCAGAGACAGATTTTGTCACCACTGTTAATATGTTACCCCATTTTTAACCGACTTCAAAAAAAGGAGGAGGTTCTCAATTCGTCGGAATCTTTTTTTTTTTTTCTTTATGTATGTTCACCGATTACTCGAAGACGCGTAAACCGATTTGAAAATTTTTTTTTTTGTTTGAAAGGGTATACTTCCCAGATGGTCCCATTTTTTTTTGGTCATGATCTGATGATGGGATCCTGGAGAAGTCGAGGGAACTCTTCAAATTTTATATGGATACTTGAAACAATTTTGGTACTGTTTGAAAGAGTAATATTTTCCAGGTTTTCCTATGGTCATCAGGTCAGGATCTGATCATGGGATCTTGGTGAAATCGAGGGAACTCTTCAAATTTTGCTAATATACTTGAAGCGATTTGGGTATTTTTAATAGTTACTAGTGCATTTCCTTGCAGATGCTAACTTAATGACTACAGTCATCAAGTCAGGTTCTGATGATAGGATCTCGGAAAAACTGAGGGAACTCTTCAGATTTTATGAGCACACTTCAAGCGATTTGGGCATTATTTTCAATGCCCTGTGCATTTGTTGTTTTCCACTAAAAAGTAAAAATAAAATGGAAAATTCTTTTCAAAAAAACCGACTTCAAATGCCACTACAAAGAGTGAAATAATTTTTCAATGTAGGTACACCAATTCGAAGTCGGGCAATTCGTACAATCATAGTCCTTCGTATTAATCGCCCGACTTCGAATTGGTGTACCTACATTGAAAAATTATTTCACTCTTTGTAGTGGCATTTGAAGTCGGTTTTTTTGAAAAGAATTTTCCATTTTTTATATCTAACGTTTTTTTACCTACAAATTAATTTAGCTCGGCGCAAAAATTTCCGTAATTTTTAAAATAAAAAAACAATGCCAAACAAACAATTTTGTTCTAAGTTAGTATTATAAAATAAGTAAGTTATTTTTCACTCTCCTAAATGGCAAAACAAAGTTTGCCCGGTCAGTTTATAATAATATAATAATTCTGTTGTAAATCGTGTAACACCATTGTAAGGGTTCTCATCCACCAGACATGAACTAAGTTGCTATGTTATGAGATATGGAAGGATTTTCTTAATCCACACAGGATCATCCGGGAGGAGCAGCTAGTATAACATAATTACCTTGCCGGCCGTAAGTGCGGATACTCCTCAGTGCTCGTCACTTTGACATCCCAGACTTTTCTCCAAGCCTCGTACAAAGGCTCGTGTACGGGATACACGCCGGAGTGGTGCGGCGATACCGAGTAGCACGAGTTGGTGGGGATGCCGTGCTCCAGAGCGAACTGCTTGTTCAGCATCATCTCGGCTTCCAGTTGGGTCACGTTGCTGTACAGGTGCGGCTGCTGGTGGTTCCACATGTGGCAAAACCTGTTTAAAAACAGTTACAATGAGGGTTTTGTGGTGGTTTCATACTTGGAAAAAAACCTTTTCGAGTACACTTTTTCAATGAACGGGTTTCATGTGGCTCTACATGTGGCAAAACGTGCTTGAAAACACTTGTTGAACGATGAATTTAAGGCGGTTCTACATGTGGCAAAACCTGATTGAGAACACTTCTTCAACGAGGGGTTTCAGGTGATTCTACATGGCAAAACCTGATTGAGGACACTTTTTCATGAGTAGTTTCTGGCGGTTTCCGCATGTGGTAAAACCAGGTTTTTTCAAAAAGGGTTTTCTGGAATGACGGGACTGACGCCTGCTGAAAGTAGTGCCACTTTCAGCAGGCGTCAGTCCCACGTATCAAAAATAATCCATCTAGAACAGTGCCCTATTCATCAAACATTACAAGTCTACAAGCTCACAAGTTACAAGTTTAAATAAAAATTCACAAGTTCTTGTAGATTACGTTCATCAAATAATTTCACGTTACTTGTAGATTTTAGAAACTTGTAGTTTTTAATTTACAAGTGTGGCATGTAGTCCGTCAAAAAAGTCTTGAAATTAATTCACGGATACAATAATAATTTTTAACTGACTTATATTATGACTAAAGTAATTGAAAAATCTGTTCAAACAGAATACTGAAAAGAATTATCTATATTTTTTTGATTATTTAAGTATCCTTTAAAATGTACTTTATTTCCACTTTTATAATTATTTTTAAACTCTTTGTTTGTTTCATGGCTTTTTTAGCAGACTATACTAGATTCTTTTTTTTTAAATATTGTTTTTAATTTAAAAAAAAATTGTCTTTGGGCAATGTCTATGGTACAAATATGGTACCGCAAGTACATCTTTTTTTAATGTTGTTTTTAGTTAAAAAAAGCCTGCGCAATGAATATAATACCGCAAGTACAAGGCTATCTTGACGGGTGGCCAAAATCGGAACTAACGTCGCTATCTTGTGACAATGTTTGATATCTGTCTGTATGTTGCAAGTATTTACGTTATTTTCGCTTATTATTAACAAAACCTCCCCAATTTTCAATCTGTCACACAGTATCACAAGATAGCGGCGTTAGTTTCGATTTTGGCCACGTGCCAAGATTAGCTTTGTTATAGAATGCCGCGCTAGTACATAATTTATATACGATATTTTTGTTCATTTTTTTGTTTGTTTTACATAAACATAAGATTTTTTTTGTTTCACGCTATTTATTTGACTAAGCTTGTGGAATAACTAAAGTCTAAACCACGAAAATGTTAATAATATAAAAATTATCAAATGTATTAAGTAGGTAGGTACGTATGTCTACATGTGTAAGTTACAAGTAAAGAGTCCGCGGAGACTTTCCAACTTTTTGCCACAAGTTACAAGCTACAAGTTGGCTACAAGCAATGGTGGCATTTTTGATGAACAAAACTACTAATACACGTGTGAAAAAGCACATGTATTACAAGTGATATAACTTGTAGCTTGTAATTTACACGTGTAGTTTTGATGAACGCACGTTTGTAAAAATGCAGAAATTTACAAGAGAATCGCTTGTAATACAAGGCTTGTAACGTTTGATGAATAGGGCACAGATCTTAACTAATACCTAATCTTCGTCTGATCCAGGTATTTTTCATACGTAGGTATATAAATCCGCATATATTTTCTTTGTTTTTTATATCCTTGCCTGGATATTATGATGTTTTTAGAGCACGACGACGATTACCACATTTATTAAGATCTTTTGTCAGAGCAGTCCCAGCTGGTAGTAGTTTTTGTGAACAACCTCTTTAGGAACAGCGTAGTTTAGTAAGAAAATTTGTTTACATTATTCGCCTGTTACGGGAGATAGACCTAAAATGGTCTGACATAAATGAATAGCAGAATAGCGGAAGAGATAAAGCCGAGTTTTGCATGTGATCTGTTATAGTCCTTCCAATTTTGTTCTTAATATGTAAAGGGGATGTGAGCTGAACCTTTTTCGACAATGGATAACCACCCCACATTGCGGATTCGGGGTGTAAGGGTAAAAGTGAAAATCTCCTCGTGATATGCAATAGTTCCGCCTTTTCTACCGTTTCATATAGATTACCTTAGAATTTTAAATTCAAGCGGAAACCAGAATAACATAAATGTCACTCTACAATGCTTTTATGTGGCTTATATTTATCGTGATGGTTGCACCATGTTCCAAGCGAATGATGGAAAATCGACAGATTTAAATGTATCAATGGATAAAGTACCAATTACCATCTATCTAATTATCTATACATATTTAATTCAGATTTTTACCAGTTAAAGTGTTGCCGATGCTTCAAAAGCGCGTCATCGCCTCTGTTCTCGAGAGAGGTGCCGTGGTGGTAGTACTTGGCGCTGAAACCGAGGTTGAACCGAAACCCTGGCACCAGCCGCTGCAACGCAGCTTGCGATGCCATCAACGCTGATACATCTTCCTCGTGTAACCGCGTACCTGGATAAAGTATTACATTTTTATTACATTC
Source organism: Coenonympha glycerion (assembly GCA_963855885.1). Classification (NCBI taxonomy): domain Eukaryota; kingdom Metazoa; phylum Arthropoda; class Insecta; order Lepidoptera; family Nymphalidae; genus Coenonympha; species Coenonympha glycerion. The sequence continues at coordinate 12,023,061 of OY979633.1, read as the reverse complement.
TGTATAGTTTTTTTTAAGATAGTCTTGTGCTTGACGACAATCATGCCTGATGGAACGGTGATGATGAGGTCTAAAATTGAGCGCGTCCCTCAGAAATTATGCATATTCACTCTTGAAGGCACTCAAATTATACTTCGCTACGAACATGGAGGCTGAAAGGGCGTTCCAAAACTTAGCGCACCAAGAAAAATGTTTCGTGCGAATTTGTTGAACGTTTAACATTAAATTTTTCACAAACTCGCATTACTTCGAGTCTGCGGAAATCAGAGTTGTGGAGAGATTCGAACTCGCGACTCCCTGACGAAAGGCAGAGGTCTAAACCAATGGTCTATCACTGCTTTTTACCACGGTGAAGTATGTAATTTTGTATTTAATTCATTAAATTGTTTAAAAGACTTACGATAAATAAAAGTATAATAAAACGAATTTCATCTAAAAAAGAGAAGATTCGAAAAATTGTGTTAAAACATTTCCCTCGTATTTTGTATTCCGGAATTTACTTTAATAAAATAGCAGCGGCGATGTCTTAATTTCATTTACAAAGTCCATTCGAATACCAAAACTTATATTGAATGTAAAAAAATGCCTGGATTTCGCTTGCAACTTTAATTTTAAACCAACTTAACAACTTAACTGCTTCGTAGAGGAACTTCCGGAGGTCTAGACATCGAGTAGATATATAAATAAGTTTATACATATAAGTAGAAGGGGTTGATTAACAGAGGGGAGACGGATGTATTGTGAAGAGTATAGAAAGTATACTAACGTTATACATATCAGAAGTCGTTTTTTGATGCTACACGCTTCGGCCGTTTTTATACTCAGCTTCTAGCAATACAAGAATTTTGGCCTTCGGTGTCTCACAAATTGTCGTGAGTTGCGATCTAGTGCATCGGTATAACTGAGTTATTTTAATCAAGTAAGAGCAGCTTCTCAAAATAGCAAGCGGTTCAACAGTTCTACTGTAAATTCCTAGAATCCTTTTTTTTTTCTATCTGTCAGCCAGTGTTGAGAGTTTCGAGTAGCGTACCAAACTCCAATGTTAGCTATCTTGCTTTTTTTGTAAGTTTAACCTGCGAAGAAGAGGTGCAATTTTAGATTAGCAAGCTGAAGTGGCAGTGGGTGGGCCATATCTGACGCAGAACCGATTCGCAGTTGCGGATGGTGTTCTGAAGTGAAGACCGTATACCGGTTAATGCAGCGTAGGACGATCTTCTGCCAGCTGGACCGACAACGTGAACAAGGTCGCTGGTAGCGAGTGGTTGGGGAAGGCGGAGGGCCGTGTGTGGTGACGTTCTCTCCCGAAAAGCTTATAGTTTATAACAGTGGACGTTAATAGGCTGATTAAGTAATTAAGTTAAAGCAGAAAGTAATTTTTTTTTCTGGTAAGTATATTCGTGATCGTTCTGGGAACTTTAAGCGGATGCTGTGTAGAAACCGTTGGGGTGACATAACTTCCAAGTTAGTACGCTAACATCTTCGGCTGCATCATCACTCACTATCAGGTGAGATTGCAGTCCAGTACTAACTTGTATAGCGTAAAAAAATGCGTTCTGGTTCGCCCATTGATATACTATGTACTATTGGTTCGCCTCACTTGGCGAGTGTGTCCTCCATTGAGAGCTTTAGTATTTTTGGGTAACCACGTGCTATTAGCTTAATCGCAAGTTCGTTCGTGTGATTTTCAATTTTCTCTTTGTACTTTTCTTAACAGGTGTTGATTTCTCTCATAACGCTTTTTATGTTTAGTTGCTCTTGGATTTTTTTGTTGGATATGGACCAAGGAGCATTAGATATTTGTCGTAAAATCAGGTTTTGCGTTCTATGTATTATTAAGGTATGTTGGAATCACTGGATCTTCCCCGTAATTGTATTCGGCACATCCAAAAGTCATTAAGTTATGTGTAAAAAAAACACGAGGCCTGACTGATTAATACAAATACATAAATCGATGGAATGGAACTGCATTAACGTCAATGACTTGTGAGTTGTGGTGGATGCAACGAATGTCAGGTTTTGCGAGCACTCCAAGCGTTACCGTTAAATTACGTCACTACAATACAGATTAATTTAAATTGAACTCTACCTGCATAAAAGACAATCGAGTTAAAAATACCAGTACAACTGGCGCGCGTTACATGAATGGTTATAATAAAATCGTTTCTCTGTTTTTCCATGAAAGTTCAATTAAGACTAAATTTTAATTAAGTTATTCTATTGACATCGTCGGTACTAGTGAATGGTTAAAATATTTCAATTAAAAATCTAGTGGTTCTCTATGCAGTCATAACTACGCCGAGTAGTAAGTTTCATTCGTATACAGATTCAATTATTTTCATTAATGGAAAGTAATGAAAACATAATCTGCATTTTAAAGAAATGACAAAGGAAGGCAATGTTAGTAAAATAAAACTTTGGTTCACACTACAGAAATGTGAGTATATGGATGATTGAAACGAGTTTTGAGCAAAATTGCGACCACTAACTAGAAAAGCAAAAAGAATTTAATACCACCTGATAATGTAGGTTAGACTGAACCAGTCACGTTTCTATGAAGGGTTGAACTAGATCCTGCACAAATAGCTTTTCACACGTATTTATGTTTAACTTGCCATTAAGGAACTAAGAAAAAGATTTTATTGTATAGGCAAAATCTAATAATGAGGTAAAAATATCTAAATATCTCAGGCGAAAACTTACTGCATAAGTAATGATATGAGATAATACTTACCTAATAACAATTAGTTCAATATTTACTTTTATACTTAACGCTTTTACGTATTAGTGTGATGGTCCGAGGCGGATCGACTATATTTAATTGAACCATGATTGGATAATTTGGATGAAATTGACAGTTGTACTCACTTTCGTTTCCCTTACAGCAGGCAACAACAGATGTATGGAGTCGAGACAAAGCCGTAAGCCCTTTCGGTTAAGACAATGGAGTTTTTATTTTCCTATAGTTAAATTCACTCTCATTTCGCTGAGGCAAACCGACTCAGAGGCAAGTCACGGCATTCTATTTGTTTCTTTGTTTCCATGCAATAAGTATCAAAATAGAATTTACATAGAATGACTTTAGTAATAGCATTGTTGTTTCTTGAATCCGGACGATTCCAATTTGACGTGATATGCGTTTAATTAATCAAATAGAATGAAGGACAAATGCTGTCTGAGTGGGTGGAACAGAGCTCACACCATTCGAACCAAAAAACCTTGAAGCTAGGGGAATCCTACGCCAAACTGGCTCTGAATTTTCAGATTATTTGGGCAGATTCAGGACTTCCTTTTTTATTCGCTACGAAGCGTATTATTACCACATGCCCGTAGGCCAGGTACATAGAGCCTTTAAGGCTTGCCCAGGTACCATGGATTTTGATTTATAATTAATTGATATGATTGTAATTTGGCCAAATTACGGTCGGAAGTCCTGAATTCATGAAAGAGGACGTGTTTCACGGGCTCCCATTTTTGCCATTCGAAGATTGCCAATCAGCCATGAAAGAGTATATGTATATAAATCCCAAAAAATAATTTTAATAATGATTCTATCGGCTTCGCTCCTTCCTCTACACAACTGTAATTCCCACATTAGGACCATAAGCAAATATTACCTATTATGTCATGTTAAGGACCCACCTGTATATCAGCCATAGAACCACTCTGGATACGCTTTCTCCTTGGGGTACAGCCCCACGATGAACAGACTTATGTATAAAGTATAGTAACGAGCTAGATGAACTCGGCTAGCCTCGCTAATGTTACTCGATTAGTTCTGAAGGAACTAGAAGGCTAATTAAGGATTGACTTTAGTTTATCCACCTTGTCTAAAATTATTCAGGCTAGCTAATTTTAATTCAATCAAACTTCAAAGGAAATATATTATAGTTTAAAGAGATTCAATAGTAAGGTTTCTTTTAATTCATCTCCTTAGATTAAGTATTCAGGCTTAACAATCTGAGTTCATTGAAAGCCATAAAATAGATATAAATTTATGCAGCCTTGCATTGTTAAATTTTATGATTAATCAAATTAGGTATGTAGAGAAATTCAAATGATGGAAGGTTTCGGAATGGTTGTAGTGATGAATAAATCAGTGACACTTTATTAAGCATAACAAATATATTCCGAAGGTCACTCCACTTTAAATTCCTTTAGGTAAGTGGGTCTTTATTATAGAAATAAAAGGTTTTAAGCATAACTTTTATATTCTGTATATTTCAGACTTCATTATTATCAAATCGATCGAAACTGGTATGATTATTTAGAATTTAGATCACGTTAGTAATCTTAAATCCCAGGAACTTGGTTACTATATAGCCACTAGGAAAACAAGTTCCCGAAAAACAAAAACCTAGTGGGGCATCATATATGTACACTATTTACTTAACACACACATGCCTATATATAATATGTACATATTAATTCACCAGGACTTAAATTAAGGAAACAAAATACACAATCAGGAAGGTGTTTAAAATACTAAACTAAAGACATCATATTCACAATAGGATACGAGTTAATTTCAATTTTTATTTATTTTGATTTAGTTTAAATTCTTCTAAAACAATCCTTCTAACTCTGTATATTCCCTCGTAATTATCATAGCTCGCTATGTATCTATTATTACCTTCTGACAATTGACTCTTATTCCCAAAACAATAACCAAACTATTATGGTAATTGATATGAAATGAAATGAAATTCTTTATTTCACATAGGTCTAAATAATAGGTGCCCATAGAATGTCAAACTCTACCGCCACGTTCGGAATGCAGATTTGCTCCGAGAAGAACTGGCAAGAAACTCGGCACTTGCAATACTGTTGGCTCTAGTCTAAATATACTAAATTGTACATCGATTCTATTTATATCGAGAATAAATTGAAACCACCCTCGTCCTCCAAGTCCATTTTAAGTTTGAAATCGAATCAATCAAAATTTATCTCAATTAATGTCTAAACGAGGTTATAAGAATGAAATTATCTCGTATCACAAAATTAATAAGGAAAGCTGTACTTTACCAAAAATATAAGCTGGAGATCTCCGCCACCTCGAAGGCACTCTTTACACTGTTTAATATTATGATTTAAAATTTATTTAACCTAAGATTTATTTAAACTTTAAATTTTAATTTTATTTATATAATAATAAATCTCTACAAAATTTAACAGTACTGTAGACGGATTAGAGAATTCTTCGCTCGATCTCAGCTGTCGAGCCCGGAATGCCTCCTTCCATCCTTGCACCGTACTATTTCAGCGTTTCCACTCCACTCCCCCTCTGAAATCAGAAGTCACACCCAAGTAACCAGTATCTATGTGATTGGTTAATTTAATTCTAGACAGTCGTCCCATTTGCCATGAATGGCAACGTAATAGACCAATCAGATGAACGTTAAGGACCCGCCTATTTCTGAAAAAAAACTTCGCTCCCAAGGTTTATTTTGTAAGTCTACGTTTTTTTTTGATTCCCACGTTTCAAATTGCATTAGACTAAACTCGAGTAACTTATCGTAACATTTGTCAACCATTTCCAACAAGGCGCCAATGCTTGACGTTTTTATTAGTCTGCGTTTCAAATTTTAGCTAAATTATGGGTTTACTTAAACGAAAGTCACTCAAATTTCACGTAATGGCTTACTCGAGTGTCGAACCTGCACAATATTTGAGTTTCTAATATTTATGGAGTTATTTTATGTTTTTGCCTAATTTTTTACAACGAGTTCTGAGTATCCAAAATTGCTTAACGACTTAAGAAAAAAAATTAACACTGTTTACGGTTTACCATGTCATTCGCCCCGAAAAGAGATTTTTCTTTTAATCACCTAGTACCCTTGTGTACTAGTTTGAAAAAAAATCTATTTTCCTCTGTATTCCCACGCTAGCTCCAATATTCCCATACTTGTTTTATTATGTTTTCCAACACGGCAATAAACCTATTCAACTCCGGTCTCCCTTTGTTTCGTGTAGCTCGAGCTACCCAAGTTTATGACGGTGGCGCCAACATTCCCTAAATTTTTTTTTTTTCGACCTAACACGTTATTAGCCTTAATCCTTTTAGGAGTTCACGTAATAACGAAATAAGTGGATTGCGTTGTAGTTTCCCTTGATTTTGCCAGTATGTACGTCAACTAAGGTGTATACATTATTGTATGGAACCGCCCCTACCACATAAGGTCCTTCGTACAATCTCATGAACTTTTTAGTTAGTTTTTTATCGGCGTCGGATTTTCCAAACGTCTTAAGTTTTACCCAGTCCCCTACTTCGAATTGCACTAATCTATGATTCTTATTATAGTGAAGTTCTCTATTTTCCGCCGCCTTAACTATATTCTCTCGAACATGTTGTCTAATTCGTTCCACATCTTCTGGTTGTAAATCTGTCCTTTGTCCTACCCTGTCACCAAAATCAGTCGAAAGTAGAGTTCTTTTCCCAAACACTATTTCATTAGGTGAATATCCCGTAATAGTATGTATCACTTGATTGTAACAATTTTCTATTTCTGGTAATAGATCAACCCATGATCGATGTGATTTATCACAATACGTTCTAAATAGTCTTCCTAATTCCTTGTTAACACGTTCAGTCGAATTCGGTCGTGGGTTTCTAACAGAAGTATGAGTTAACTCGATACCTAGTTGACGTACACCTGTCTCGAAAACCCTCGAAGTAAAATTTGCACCCCTGTCTGAGCATAATGTTTTAATCGTAATTAGCCTGTGGTATTTCTTTATACACGTTAACGTAGCCTTCCCGCTCGCCTGTCTTAACGGGTATAATCTGATTAATTTACTATAAGAATCCTGTATCACAAATATATATTTAAACCCGAACCTCCCAGCTGGCAACGGTCCATAAATGTCACAAAAAACTCGCTCCCCGATCTCTTTTGTTATAACGCTCTTAATTGGTCCCGTATGAGTACTTAGTACATGTTTTGATTTCTGACATATCTCGCAAGCCCTTACAACTCGTCCTATTATACGTGACATACCGGGAAAGTAATATCGACTTTTCATTAATGCAAACACCTTGTATCGTCCGAAATGACCTATTTCCTCATGAACACTAACAATTAAGTCCCTCTGTAATTCCTCGGGTATGTATAATCTCAAAGTGTCCCCTTCTTCGCTCTTTCTGTAAAGAACACCCTCTTTAAATATGTAGTATTTAGACTCAGGTGTGCCTTCTAGACTAATACGCCTAATTATTTCGCTAGCGACCTTATCACGTTCCTGATAGCTACCTATCTCCTTCCATCGCTTTTGTATTATCCGACCTAGAGGTGCCTTGAATAGATTCATTTCAGGCCCCGTAGTTTTGTTAGTCAATACGTCAGTTGTCCCCTTTATATGCCGAGATAAAACGTCAGCAACCGTATTTAATTTTCCCTTCACATGTTCTACTGTGTAGTCGAATCGTCCAATATAGTGTACCCAACGTATCATACGTGCGCTCAACAATTTACACGTCTGCAGGAATATTAAACTCTTATGGTCAGTTCTAATGACCAATCGAGCTCCTCGTAGGTAAGTTTCGAATTTTGATAAGCTAAATATGATGGCCCAGAGTTCCATTTCACTGACTGTCCATTTGCGTTGTGTATCATTCAAAGCCTTACTACAAAACCCTATCACCTGTTCTTCACCTTTATCATCTAATTGATACACGTATCCCGAAACTCCTAGATTACTACTATCAGTCTGCAAATAATAAGTCTCTTTTGGATTTGGGTGCGCGAGAAGAATAGTGTCTACGAATAATCTTTTAACTCTTTCAAAACAATCATGTACCTCCGGAGACCAATACCATTTTTTATTTTGTTTCAGTAGGTCACAGAGTGGTCTAACCTCTTCACTATATTTCGCTATGAATCTTCTAAAATAATTTATTAACCCCAAAAATCCTCGTAATTGTTTTGTTGTTCGAGGTACGGGGAAATTAAGTATGGCGTCCACCCGTTCCGGATCCATACGCACTCCATGTGTATTGACTATGTGCCCTAACAGTTTCACTTCTACACATAAAAACCGACACTTTCCCAATCTCCCAGTTAATCTGGCTGACTCTATTCTGCTTAGTACTCGATCTAAATGTTCTAAGTGTAAGTTTATGTCACCCGTGGTGAATATTATTATATCATCAAGATAATTCACACAGAATTCGCGTACATCCTCTAATATAGAATCCATTGCTCTCGAAAAACCCGCTACAGATGTTTTTAAACCTTGAGGTAGTACTTGGTATGTATAAGTTCGTCCCATAAATGAAAACCCAGTATATTTCCTAGAGTTTTTATGTAAAGGTATTTGAAAATAAGCATTATTCAAATCGATTAAGCTGATATAATTTACTCCATGGAAGGACTGAAGTATTTCCGAAGTTAAAGGTGGTGTACCAGCGTCCCCAACCATCTTCTTATTTAACTCTCGCGCATCTAATAAGAGTCTGATTGATCCGTCCCGTTTCTTAGTGAAAGTGAGAGGACTACAGTACGGTGTCGCCCCTTGTTTTATCACGCCTAAGTTTTCCAATTCGCTTAATTCCGTTTTAACTTGTTCTCTATAGGCTAAAGGTATCGGATAACTATGTTTTACGAAAGGAATTTCGTCTGTTAATTCGATAACGTGTTCGTACCTGTCTGTCAACCCTAACTTTTCAGTAAACACCTTACTATGTTTGTTTAATATCGGTAACAATAGTTCCTTTTGTTCGTTACTTAAATCTGAGTCGTCTAAGTGAAATCCGTTTTCTCTTATACTGTCTGGTTGTTTATTTGACATCACAGTATTCTCTTCTAGCCTGGTAATTTGGCTTAGTAATGCATTGATAGTGACAGCGTTGGTTTTTCCTCCCAGCCTATCTATTTTGCAGTCTGAATTTAGTTTTACACAAGATTTAACCCCCAAGTGTTCTATCGTTAGTGTTCGCTCGTTACCGCAGCTCATTACGCCTTTAACGCGCTCCAGCCAATCATATCCTAGTATTAACGACCTAGGTAATCGTCTCATTACTAGTACGGGCGCTTCGATCAAGGTACTGCCTAATTGGAATTCTAACAAGACTAACCTATTTGCACTCTCGCTGCGTGATCCAAATGCCCCTTGTATTTGAATTGCTGGGATAGCGATCTCAGGTAACTCTCCGCACTCCCTCCGAATAGAATCGTACAGTTCCCTAGTTATTGCACTAACCTGGCTTCCTGAATCGATTAATGCATTCATTGTTTTTCCGTATAAACACACACAAACTTCCGGTAACTTTGGTAACGAATAATCAACCCCTACATCAATCGGTTCATCGAGCTCATGAAACATTGTGTATATTCTCGTGCCTCTATCTGAACAAGCCTCACACGCAGTGCCTATCTCGCTACACTCTGTTACATTATCAAACTGGCTTTCCAATAGGATTCCTATACTTCTAACTTCCAGTTGGCAATCATATTCCTCATCACACGTGCGAACTCTCAACGGTCGTTTACGATTATCCGCGTTAATCCCTAAACTTTGTCCTGGCTTCCATCCATTGTTAGTCAAAATCATATAAGCCGTATTTGCCTTCTCTTGTACTGAAGTCCTATTAGCCCCCTTATGACACAACATTAAACTATCGGACTTCATTTGTGTGGGGAACGTTAGTTTTTTTGGTTTTCCGCCCCCACATGTTTAGACGAATTAGAACTTTCGCCCTCTTTCACAAATGCGATAGCCGGTCTGGCGTTACCCTTTTCCGACTCGGTCATAGTTAACGCGGGTCTACTATAATTTCCTCTATAACCTGAACGACCTTGGTAGTAGCCACGCCCCCTCATAGAATTATTCCTCCAGTTATTCTTAACTCTTCCCTTATAAGCTGAAATCGTTGCTACAACAGGCCGAGCTAAAGATGGTCCATTGTACCTCCCACTTCTCGAACTATTACCTACTACTCCTCTAGCGATACCTTTTGGTTTTTCTAAAATGTTTTGTTCAATGTTCCTAAGAAAATTTATCCCGTTCAAAATATTAGCTTCCTCGGTTCTAGTAAACCATAAGCGTTGTATGTCTAACGTGTAATGACGCATGATTGAATTTACTAAGTCCCGCTCACTAAAAGCTATAGTTAACGCCTGCATGGACTCGACATTTTCGGCAAAGTGTTCGGACATTGTTATTCCTGAATCGCCTGTATAAACCGAATTAATAAGTCTATATCTTACAGATTCCTGGATTTGTTCTGTCCAGTAAATGCGCTTAAAATCCGTCTCAAAATCTCCTAAAGTGATCCAATTTTTTGAATATAAATCCATTACTTTGCGCGCGTGTCCTGTAATACAACCTAGCGCTATGTCAATTTCACGTCCTGCTCCATTTATTTCCTTCATATATCTTTTTAACCGTTTTAAGAACGTAATAGGATTGTTAAATGGCCTTCCATCAAAAGTTGGCTTATTGATCGATGGCTGAACTACGTATATGTTCCGCGTATCGGATGACGCCCCACTAGTACTTGCAGATGTTAAACTAACCGATTCCTGGTTACTAACTGTCCCGTTGTTCACGCTATTAATTATTTCTGTCGCCTCATAAGACGAGCCGCTAGCACTTTCACTACCTACTAAACTAACGCTCGAATTTAATTGTCCCAACTTCTTTTCAAACTCACTGATTTTCTTCAAAATCAACTCTAAAGTAGAGTTCCCTACGGTCTCTATTTGTTTGTTCGCCTCCGCTTCGCTTGTACTAGCCCGGTTCGAACCTACATGTTTTTGTACTGACCTATCCCGTTTCTTTCTACCTGCTGGCATCTTGGTTAATTCGCCTAAATACAACTCTTTACTGAACGCTATTTAAACTGTTTGACTTCGGCAATGTTGGATTAATCGTTCACTCGATTTTCTTTTGTGTTAAATATTAGTTAGAAAAGTTGGCGTTACGTTGACGTATTTAACGATATTCTAGATGTGACCCCTTTTTATACAAAGTTTAAGGTTCAATAAAACTTAATTCAAAATTAAACAAAGAGTAATGTTCCATGCATGCAGATCCGGGATTCTGTAAACGATACAATTACAAACACACGATTAAATTCTGCTTCTCCTATTTTTAGAACAGCTGTAAATGTTAAATATATTATAACATAATATCATGCACAGTGTATTCTGTTTCCTTTTTGTGTGATCTCAAGAAATGCATTTATATTTTATGATTTATTTTATTTCTTCCTCTATATACCCAATCGTGATTTTTTTTTCATTCCTACGTTGTGTATTTTTTTTTTTTTTTTTTTGAATCCAGTCGTATCGATATTCGAATACGTAACTGAAATCTTGGTCACGCGGCACCAAATTCTGTGATGGTCCGAGGCGGATCGACTATATTTAATTGAACCATGATTGGATAATTTGGATGAAATTGACAGTTGTACTCACTTTCGTTTCCCTTACAGCAGGCAACAACAGATGTATGGAGTCGAGACAAAGCCGTAAGCCCTTTCGGTTAAGACAATGGAGTTTTTATTTTCCTATAGTTAAATTCACTCTCATTTCGCTGAGGCAAACCGACTCAGAGGCAAGTCACGGCATTCTATTTGTTTCTTTGTTTCCATGCAATAAGTATCAAAATAGAATTTACATAGAATGACTTTAGTAATAGCATTGTTGTTTCTTGAATCCGGACGATTCCAATTTGACGTGATATGCGTTTAATTAATCAAATAGAATGAAGGACAAATGCTGTCTGAGTGGGTGGAACAGAGCTCACACCATTCGAACCAAAAAACCTTGAAGCTAGGGGAATCCTACGCCAAACTGGCTCTGAATTTTCAGATTATTTGGGCAGATTCAGGACTTCCTTTTTTATTCGCTACGAAGCGTATTATTACCACATGCCCGTAGGCCAGGTACATAGAGCCTTTACGGCTTGCCCAGGTACCATGGATTTTGATTTATAATTAATTGATATGATTGTAATTTGGCCAAATTACGGTCGGAAGTCCTGAATTCATGAAAGAGGACGTGTTTCACGGGCTCCCATTTTTGCCATTCGAAGATTGCCAATCAGCCATGAAAGAGTATATGTATATAAATCCCAAAAAATAATTTTAATAATGATTCTATCGGCTTCGCTCCTTCCTCTACACAACTGTAATTCCCACATTAGGACCATAAGCAAATATTACCTATTATGTCATGTTAAGGACCCACCTGTATATCAGCCATAGAACCACTCTGGATACGCTTTCTCCTTGGGGTACAGCCCCACGATGAACAGACTTATGTATAAAGTATAGTAACGAGCTAGATGAACTCGGCTAGCCTCGCTAATGTTACTCGATTAGTTCTGAAGGAACTAGAAGGCTAATTAAGGATTGACTTTAGTTTATCCACCTTGTCTAAAATTATTCAGGCTAGCTAATTTTAATTCAATCAAACTTCAAAGGAAATATATTATAGTTTAAAGAGATTCAATAGTAAGGTTTCTTTTAATTCATCTCCTTAGATTAAGTATTCAGGCTTAACAATCTGAGTTCATTGAAAGCCATAAAATAGATATAAATTTATGCAGCCTTGCATTGTTAAATTTTATGATTAATCAAATTAGGTATGTAGAGAAATTCAAATGATGGAAGGTTTCGGAATGGTTGTAGTGATGAATAAATCAGTGACACTTTATTAAGCATAACAAATATATTCCGAAGGTCACTCCACTTTAAATTCCTTTAGGTAAGTGGGTCTTTATTATAGAAATAAAAGGTTTTAAGCATAACTTTTATATTCTGTATATTTCAGACTTCATTATTATCAAATCGATCGAAACTGGTATGATTATTTAGAATTTAGATCACGTTAGTAATCTTAAATCCCAGGAACTTGGTTACTATATAGCCACTAGGAAAACAAGTTCCCGAAAAACAAAAACCTAGTGGGGCATCATATATGTACACTATTTACTTAACACACACATGCCTATATATAATATGTACATATTAATTCACCAGGACTTAAATTAAGGAAACAAAATACACAATCAGGAAGGTGTTTAAAATACTAAACTAAAGACATCATATTCACAATAGGATACGAGTTAATTTCAATTTTTATTTATTTTGATTTAGTTTAAATTCTTCTAAAACAATCCTTCTAACTCTGTATATTCCCTCGTAATTATCATAGCTCGCTATGTATCTATTATTACCTTCTGACAATTGACTCTTATTCCCAAAACAATAACCAAACTATTATGGTAATTGATATGAAATGAAATGAAATTCTTTATTTCACATAGGTCTAAATAATAGGTGCCCATAGAATGTCAAACTCTACCGCCACGTTCGGAATGCAGATTTGCTCCGAGAAGAACTGGCAAGAAACTCGGCACTTGCAATACTGTTGGCTCTAGTCTAAATATACTAAATTGTACATCGATTCTATTTATATCGAGAATAAATTGAAACCACCCTCGTCCTCCAAGTCCATTTTAAGTTTGAAATCGAATCAATCAAAATTTATCTCAATTAATGTCTAAACGAGGTTATAAGAATGAAATTATCTCGTATCACAAAATTAATAAGGAAAGCTGTACTTTACCAAAAATATAAGCTGGAGATCTCCGCCACCTCGAAGGCACTCTTTACACTGTTTAATATTATGATTTAAAATTTATTTAACCTAAGATTTATTTAAACTTTAAATTTTAATTTTATTTATATAATAATAAATCTCTACAAAATTTAACAGTACTGTAGACGGATTAGAGAATTCTTCGCTCGATCTCAGCTGTCGAGCCCGGAATGCCTCCTTCCATCCTTGCACCGTACTATTTCAGCGTTTCCACTCCACTCCCCCTCTGAAATCAGAAGTCACACCCAAGTAACCAGTATCTATGTGATTGGTTAATTTAATTCTAGACAGTCGTCCCATTTGCCATGAATGGCAACGTAATAGACCAATCAGATGAACGTTAAGGACCCGCCTATTTCTGAAAAAAAACTTCGCTCCCAAGGTTTATTTTGTAAGTCTACGTTTTTTTTTTGATTCCCACGTTTCAAATTGCATTAGACTAAACTCGAGTAACTTATCGTAACATTTGTCAACCATTTCCAACAAGGCGCCAATGCTTGACGTTTTTATTAGTCTGCGTTTCAAATTTTAGCTAAATTACGGGTTTACTTAAACGAAAGTCACTCAAATTTCACGTAATGGCTTACTCGAGTGTCGAACCTGCACAATATTTGAGTTTCTAATATTTATGGAGTTATTTTATGTTTTTGCCTAATTTTTTACAACGAGTTCTGAGTATCCAAAATTGCTTAACGACTTAAGAAAAAAAATTAACACTGTTTACGGTTTACCATGTCATTAGGAACACAATTTTCGTAGCATACAGATAACTATGTGTTTAAATATTTTCAGTGTTTTAGCTATCATATATATCAGAATTTCCTGCCCGTAATGAGTACAGAATATACATAAAAGAACGCATATAGGCACCTGATTTTATGGGATAACCCTGAACCGGTCACGTTCCTTTAAAGGGGTGAACTCGATCCTGAACAAATAACTTTTTACACGCATCGCTGTATTGTGTAGCCGTTATGACTACTATAAAAACATTGTAATGGGAACATATATTATTATGTAGATTAAAAAGGGGTAAGTGTATTTTTTCTCAGCTTGTTCTAGATCTCAAATATGTTGAAAATATGACAAAGAAGTCGTTGGTCGACATGGATATCATAAGACATCCACGACAAAAGTTCACTTGCGTTGTCTTGCAATTTCAACAAATTAAGTTGCTACTCGTATATCATTTTTATAGTTGTACAGCTGTAAGTAGGTATACCGTATATCGTTTCTTTCTCGGCTTATTTAGCAAGACTATTGGCGTAAGTTATGTGTATTGTTTTTATTTGAATACATTTTTATCTAATGTATAATATAATCTTAATATATTGTGTCACAGTTTGTATAACAAAACTCTCCGAAACGGTTTAGAAAATAAAAAATTTCTATGTTAGCTTGTATATATGTATATTTTTAATCATTTGTGTTAATACGATTATATGCTAGGTTACTGGAACATATGCGTTGATAACCTAAAAGCGAAGCCATAATAAAGCGTCTTTATCAAACTACTCAAAGATAACCGGTTAAATTCATTCATGTAGGTCTTGCTTGATTAACAGTAAAAGAAAACAATGATTCTGCCCAATTGGAAAAACTACATTTATAATATACGTGAAATTAGATTTTAAGGAAATTATTTCAAGATTCATTTTTATGATATTAAAAAATAACTCCAATTAAAAGCAGATTCTATGAATTCCTACAATTTGAATGAAGGAAGAACGACTTTTACTATCTTTCTTATATTGAATACTGTAATTAAATATATAAAATATTAATACTGTAAATAAAAACTTTCGTACCTTCTATTTTATTAATTATAAACTCAACTCCTCAGAAAAGTTATACTGCAATTATTACAAGTGTTGGTATCACAGTAATTAAATTTGAAATAAATTTGTTTGATATAATATATGCTATTAATAAGTCCGCGGTTTAATCTGTTTTATAATAAGCAGGGAACTGTTATCAAATTAAATCAATTAGCATATTTAGCCTTCACAAATTGAACTGCAATTGTGGTCGGTTGCTACTTTTATGGAATTTCGTTTGGCAACGCATCGAACATTGCGAATTCCGTGGTCGCATGTAGACAACGCGGCTCTCCAAATTTTAAATTTGCATTCAACCGCTATGGTATGTGTTCAATATTTGATTAATTAATTATTTATTAATTTGTTGAAGGCCTTTTCTGCGTGTTGTGTTAAAATATTTTTGGTACTATGTAGATAGTACCAAAAATATTTTAACACAACTGACAACTTCGAATTGTGAATACTGATATCACAGATTTTAACTGATATGAGTAGTAAGGTATTTAATAGTGATTCGGTGTTAAAGTGCAGTACTTTAACACCGAATTAACCGTTTTATTCGCTTTTTTTAACCGACTTTAAAAAAAGAAGGACTTTTTTAATTCGACTGTACGAGTATGTACTGTATTCGACTAAGCAACAGCACTCCAACGCGAACTATGTAATCACTTTCAAAAAGATGTGATAACATATAAGCATTAGTAATATTATTTACTTTGGTATTCGGTGCATAAAGAAAACAAATCTGGGAGTTTCTTTACACTTCCCAAATCAAATCAATATTTGATTAGATAAAATATATCCCACTTGTTGCATTTAAAAATTTCCTTTAGATTAATATTTACTGTGGAGTGGACAGTGGTCTATAGACGATACTGGGGTCAGCTTACTAATACTTTTGCTGTTGGTGTCAAAACAAACATTTTTGACAGCAATAAACCGATAAATTAGCTCGTTTATTGGTGTCAAAAAGTTTGTTTTGGCACCAGATTATTGGTGTCAAAAAAGTTTATTTTGACACCAATAAACTGGTGAACTTTTTCACGCGGTTCACCGGATCCTGTGTATATATGTATCTTCGTCTAAATCGTTACTGAGCATCGCAGTGATGTACTTATTTAGTAATTAATAAAAAGAAAGCTTTAAGTGCTTGTGAGCTTACCTCGTTCACCGACAAAGATGTCATCAATATCCACCAGTATCCACCTGTCGAGGCTCAGGCTGAGCTGGCCGTGACTCAGGTAGCTCAGCGCGTCCAGGAACAGCAGCCGATGCAGCCAGAATTGCAGCCCCGAGCCGAACAGCACCCGCTGGACGCCGTCCAGACGACCGTGGTCTTGTACTACGGTCGCCAACGGCAGTCTTTCCTCTGCGCAAAACGTGTGTTTGTAAGCGAATTTATTGACTGCTACAGATTTTGCTTGCGTGAAATTTGGTTTTTAGTATTCCGTAATCAAAGGGTAAAACAAGACCCTATTACCACCGAATATAATAAGTATCACTAACGTACTAACACTTCGTAATAGTCACACAATTGAAATTTTCGCAGATGATGTATGTATGTTGCCGCTATAACAAGAAATAGAATAAAATAAATATTAAACGGGGCTTCCATACAACAAACGTGATTTTTTGCTTGTTTTTGTTCCAGAAGAGCCAATTACCTACTTGTAGTAAATAATTGGGCTATTTGACAGCATCATATTTCGCTACGTTATTTAGATAATGATACGGAACCCTTTGCGCACGAGTCCGACTCGCACTTCGCCGATTATTTATCAATCCCACGGGAAACATGAATTTTCCAGAATAAAAAGTAGTAGTAGTTTCGATAAAGATTAAAAAATTGAGATTTTGGAGGAACTTTCTAGCGAGAAAATTTTATCCAATCGTGTTTCTGCTAGTGCTTAACAGCTTTTTAGATTACAGACCCAAAATATAAGCCGTTTAAATTTGGAAGATTTTAATGCCTTAGTACATAGTAACTCAATGACTGGAGGTCACTGAAAATCGCTTAAATAGCCGTTTACGCCGTTAAAGAATTGCAAAATGTCTTAAGCAGATAGCAGCCTGGTCGGTAGTCGGTACATTGAAAAAATATTACTCTCTTAATTACGAATGAACAATGTTTGCGAAAGAAACGTATCCAATAAAAGTTTTAAAAGCAATGTTTTAGGCGAGATTACCAAAAACACGGCGTTTTAGTAATATATGTGTACACACGAGTGCTTAATTATTTTCTACAAAATGAGCGGCCTTGTCAGGAAACTCTTAAAAAACCGGGACGCCTAAAACGTTTCTGTTAGCTCAGAGCTTGTTTGCGGTTCACGGAACCGACACAAACACACGGTATTACAAAATTGACTAATTCTGAGAAGAAACATTTGAGCCATGGACCAAGCTGAGGGAACAAGTATGTACAGAGTGCGGGTGATAATAGGCTTAACGTAGAAATAGGACCCTTCAACCGTTTAGAGGGTTATTATGAATTAAGACGGTACAACGTAGGTACACGCTATTTTTGTATGTGAGAAATATGAAAATGTTTTACAAACTCTACATTTAGATTACTATGTACTTACTTATTTAGGAAGCTAAGATTAATATTATGTTATTATTATTTAAAATATTAATTTCTGTTCCAACACAATCCAAAGCGATATCCTTATCATCCCTCGAAAACGCGTTCAGTCGTTTATGGCTCATCCTGGTTATTACTAAATAACCCATAATCGTAATAATTTATATAAAGTGGAAAATTATTCAAGCGTAGGTAACTCGCAACTTGCTACGTTTAGGGGAGGATCTACAATCTTAATATATATAAATCTCGTGTCACAATGTTTGTCCTCAATGGACTCCTAAACCACTTAACCGATTATAATAAAATTCGCACACCATGTGCAGTTCGATCCAACTTGAGAGATAGGATAGTTTAAATCTCAATTCAACTATTTTTTAAATCCCCAAGGGCAAAACAACGTTTGCCAGGTCAGCTAGTTACTATATAAATGCTGGAATGTATAATGTATACTGGAGGTACTGTACGCAGAAACGCCAAAATATTATGTACAGTCGTACAATGTGTGTGATGGCACGGGTTCGATCTTATATTGGCGTTTACATCATAATGTTATCGCAAGCTTTAGTGTTAATGGGCTTGGCAAGTTTTCACACAAACTCATGACTCATCCACTGTGGTATTTTTATACGTTTCCGACAAAATATGCCGAAGTGTGGCCCCACCTAGTTTCATCCGCTAGAAACGTGCTAATGTATCCGATATATTTAGGGCTAATGCTATGTGAAGTCCATTAAATTTCGGTTATGGTAGGTTCAGGAGCCTGATTGTGTAAGAAAAACGTATTCATTGTTATCGTAATCGTTTGCAAATTCTGCACCCCGATTGTCTGACGGAAACCAAGAAACCAATCAGCGGTCAGAATTTATAAACGATTACGTTGAATACGTTTTTCTTACACAATCTAGGGGCTGGTATCGCAAGAAGAGTAGCACCTTTAAAGTAGATGATGGATGAAGGACATTGGAGCAGTGCAAAGCTGAAATGGTAACTGAGGTATGCCCAAAGAAGTCGGCCGTACCTACTTCTGCACTATATGGCGGGACAATATCGTTAAGATAGAGAGAAGGAGATAGAGTGAGATCTAGGCTTACTAAGAACAGAGCCGGGTGGCTTGATTGAAGAGGCCTTAGTCCAGCTATGGACAGCATTGGGCTATGGCGATGAGGTTTAGTTTATGTATCCCCGCCCCAGCTAGTCTACTGTAGTCTGGACCTTCCTCCAGCAATACTCATACCTAAGTTTGCCCAAACACTACCGACTGCACCTAGTAGCTGGATAGAAATACGAGTGGCTATACTACAGCATATAGTTGTAACATACGACTATTCATTGTTTATTTTCGACCAATTTGCAACTTGGGTGCTTGAAAAGACGTATCGAGTATATAATGTGAGGGGGAGAAGACTGAGGCAATCATTTGCACATATTTATCGACTGCGAGACACGGCTCCCCTAAGGAAAGAACTGTTTTTATTGGGCTGGCTATCAATTTAAATAATTGACTTTCCCACAACAGGGCATAGGTCTCGACGACAATATTTCACGCAATAAGACCGTGATTGTTTTTTATCGTCAGGAACGGATGATCGTAAACTCTACTACTGTACTGAATAGTCTGTAAGTACGCGATTCTCAATCGTAGCTACTATGAGTCTGATTCGGTGATGAATTTTATAGTAGCTCGTCGTTTACGCTATTTTGATGTTTACTCTTATTGAAATACAGTTCATTCTCAGATTAAATATTTGATTCGAAGAACGGTCAAAGGTCCCCTCAATAGACGAGTCGAGGCAAATTCATTTGACCCGTTAACAAAAGGCTTGAGCCAATATAATTTTTATTAGAGGAATAGATTAGCGATGAATGAGACATAAAACGACTGGGTCTTTTTGCTGCTGGATACTCATAGTGATATAAGTAAAATATCGACAATATAATACTTTAACAATAGGTATTATTTATTATAATTATTCATATAATTATAATAAATAATACCTATTGTTAAAGTTCTTGTATACCTATTGTATATGTTCTTTTCAGTGCATAATGCTAGTTTCATATTTTCGAGAATAATATAAAACCATGTAGGTATTATGAACTGGTCTATCCTATTTTGCTCGAGAAATCTGTAGCAACAGCTTGGTATAGGTACATTACTATGACAAACATCCTTGAAAGTAAGTATAAAGCTTGAGAAAGGGAACGGGATCAGGAACGGGACATCCAAAATTCCCTGGGGATTAGTGAAAAAACCGAAATTGGACGCGAGCGTGGTCGCTGGCATAATCTACTCTCATAATACATAAGTGGAGAATAAACTAATCAAAACGTCCAAAACAAACAGGACAATCAACCTAGGCACACTTTATGACGCGAGCACGGGCGACGAAACATAAAGGGACCCCATTTACGAGATTACCTAATGGCTTTATTCCTAAAAACATCACGTGCAAGCACATCAGTGAAATTTTTTATTTTGGATTTTAGTAACGCAAAATTTCAAGGAGACTTACTTTACATTAAACATTACTGGACCGATTTGGCTGAAATTTGGAATGTAGATTTTATGTGTAGAATTTAGATTATAACTTTATTAACACATACTTAGCCTACTTTTTATCCCAGAATTTATGGACATTATTATATAGCTATGTAGATATATAACTTTATTAACACATACTTAGCCTACTTTTTATCCCAGAATTTATGGACATTATTATATAGCTATGTAGATATGTACTAACTTATTGTTGAGAATTATTAGAAAGAAAAATCTGCGGTGGTGGCCTAATGATGCCGCTATTGGATTTTTACTAACCGACTTCAAAAAAGAGGAGGAGGTTCTCAATTCGACTGTATGATTTTTTTTAATTTAAATGTAGCTAGGTATGGTACTTACTCTACCACATTCTAATAGCTAGAAGATATACTTAAAGTATAAATATACTATATAATACTTACTTATATCAAGCATACACAACAGTTCCGATTTTAAAAGTACAAGCCGTGATTTGCATCTTTACAAGAAACAACCCGAATAATGCGACGAAAATGGTTATATTCAAAACACTTCCATAATTGGACTATACAGTGCAGAATGACCAAGCATTTGTATTGCTTTCGAATGAAGCATACGTATATCGTTTAACAGTGTTCATTATAATAGATAGATTTATAATATGACCAACGATGACAAATGATAGGCATAGAAGTTTTGTGTTATATAACGACACAAAAAGGTTATTTGAGCAATTTTTAATGACCAGAGGCCGTACCACCATCTCTTAAAACAGTAATTTTACAGTAATGTTTTGATATTTTCTATATGAAAATATAATAATCATACTAAAAATGTCAAAACAGTATTGCAATCAAAAGCTTTAAGAGATGGTGGCACGGCCCCAGCATGTTGAAAACTATGAGGACAGTAACTTAGACACCATGTTTTTTGGGTCTTTTATTTAAAATATCTGGGTGACCGAGCTTCGCTCGGTGGCTCGCTTCGGCTCGGTTTTTTTGGTAAATTTGAAATTTTCTAAAAATTATTCCTAGCTAGATCGATTTATCGCCCCCAAAACCCCCTGTATACTAAATTTCATGAAAATCGTTCGAACCGTTTACGAGATCCAGATTATATACAAGAATTGCTCGTTTAAAGGTATAGGATTCGCTCCAAAGAAACACGATTGTATAAAGTTTTCTCGATATAGAGTTCTCCCGAAAATTGCTCACAAATCTCCATTTCTCTAATTTTTATCGGAAAATACAGTGGACGTCATAGCAATTTTTGTGTTAATGTGTCGACAATGATATCCAAAAACGCTCAGACCCAACTCAGAACGGATTATTCACACCCGGCATCTTATTCGTAATAGTGAGGAGGACAAAAATGAAATCAGTGTAGCTACTAGCTATTAGCTTAACCCCCAAATGTCAAAACCTACAAAAGCATAGGTTTCGTGTGTCATTAGCGCAGGCCTAATGGCGCCAAGGATTCGTATTCATATCGTGTAACACGCGCGCCGGAATTCCAGTGATGTCATCAAATTCGACATCATACAACTAGTGTACGCAGATCTCACAATCGCCAGACGTACGTTTTGCTTATTATTATATTACAGACACGAATAACAAGAAAGTTCTTGTTACGCGCATATCAGACTTCGCTGGATTTTGGTCGAGAAGGTTTAAATCTATAGCAGCCATGTCACGTGTACACATATTTAATTATAGTTTTCAGTGATTGTTATCAACATTCATCATACGACTAGCGAACTCAGATCTCACAATCTCCTGCCTCACGTTATGTTTAGTGTGCGTCTGAGTATAGACATTTCAATCCACGAAGACGCGCCTCACTCTATGAAAATCGCTTATGTTTCATTCGATTCGTACGGAGTTTGACAGAGTGGGGCGTGTCAACGTGGATTGAAATATCTATTATAGACTATAGACACTATAATGATATGAAAACCAAAATCTTACGTTTTTACTTTTACTTCGCCGTATATCGAAATTTTGTAGTAGGGTACACATATTCTGTTACACATATCTCTATCAAATTATTATACTCTGTTACAATAACGTCTGGCAGTAAAGAAATCTTCATCTATACCGTAGTATCGCACGTAACCCGTTCCGTGCCACACATTTTTATTTTCGGCTATCATAACATATTTATTTCACGCATGCTTTGAGGAGGAAGAAAACGTTTTGGTTACGTGATACGCGGACAAATTGTGTGCAATAAATCAATCTTAAAATTCTCAGAGCTATTAAACGTCCATATCACACTACAATGGCATTTATTTATAAGTTTAAAATACTATGTAAGTACATAGTAAATATGATCATAATAGAATAATTGATACATTTTCTTTGAACACAGGACAATGGATTGCTCTGAATTCATTTCATCTATTTTAATTTTTATTCATGTAAAGCCATCCTACATAGGTATGTTTTTAATGGAATGCAAACCTTATACAACATTATAACTCGATAAAAACAACACGAAACTAAACTTCTGAAGTAATACCTTTCAAAACTGATTTTAATCTATTATTATTGTTTGGCAACCCTTATTTGCATATCTGATGTAATAAAAGTCAAAACTAATCCCGATATCGCAACATCCAAGGTTTATTGTTTAGTGGAGTAGATATAAAAATATTACGATAGAAAATACAGTTATCTAATATTTTAAACTTTGTAATAATACCAAGGGCCTCTAAATATTTGTTTTACGTTCAAAGATTTAAATCGTTAGATGGGCCCTAAGCCTACATTGCGCACATCAACGACGTTTTTGGAACTTTAGTGCTCATCTAGCGATTTAAATCTTTGTTTACGTTAGATACTCATGTACTTACGTAGTTAGGTATTTACTTAGGTAGGTTGACTATACCTACCTAAATTTAACGAAACGAAGAATTATTTTTCGACTTTTGATAAAAGCTTGAGGTAAGTTAGGTATAAATAAGATTTACAATTTCAAAAAAAATGTGGTCAAAGGTTATCACGAAAAGTCCATTACGTATTTTTATTTATTGTTGATAGGATTGCACTTGACTACAATCATGATGGACAGCAATTATCTACTATATAAAAATAAGTCGGGTTTTCCTTCCTGACGCTACAACTCCAGAACGCACGAACCGATTTCCACGGTTTTGCATTAGTTGGAAAGGTCTCGGGCTCCGTGAGGTTTATAGCAAAGAAAATTCAGGAAAAATTTCAACAGAAAAGCGGGAAAATCTTTTTAGCGGGAAAGCCATCTGGTGGCGAAACGGAGTTCGCCGGGTTTGCTAGTGAGGTCTAAGATGGATAGCGCTTGCATAGAAAATGCCTCTTCACTCTTCTTTTGAAGGCACTAGATTGTACTTGACTGGGAACGCGATATTATTGTGAACAATTGTGGGATGATAAGAATCTAAGCCCCTTCGCACACGGCTCGTAAACGTAAGCGTATCGTTAAGACGCTACGCATGACAATACGACAATTACGCCTCCTACGGTTCTCTGTAACACCGCTTCATATGCGGATGTGTTTGAAAATGCTCTCGTCGTATGCGCGGATTACGCTTACGCTTACGAGCCGTGTGCGAAGGGCCTAAGTGCCGATTTTTCTGTCTGAAAATCAGAGAGTCAATTCAGTACTTGTGTTTTATGTTCTACTAGCTTTTGCCCGCGGCTTCGCCCGCGTCAATTTCGGGGTTTTACAAATCCCGTGGGAGTCCTGGATTTTCTGGGAAAAAAACAGCATATGTGTTAACCTAACTTCAGAAACACGATTGGATAAAAATTTCTCGCCAAAAAGTTTTCCCAAAAATTGCTCCAAAATCTCAATTTTTCTAATTTCCATCGAAAACTACGATGGACATAATTGTAATTTTTGTTTTAATGTATCGGTAAAAAATAATTCCCAAAAACGCTCAGAACGACATTAAAATAACTGGCTTAGTTTTTGAAGTAATTAGGTAAAACAACCTTTTTCTGTTATATTCTTCCGCAACGCTGCATACTAACCTAACCTAACCTAACCCACCAACGTATTCATAAGAGTGAGAAGGACGAAAATAAAATCAACGTATCCGCTTAAGAGTGAAATAATTTCAGAACCTTTACCTTATAGGTATCCATTTTCGCATTTATTGCATAATTACTATCACATATTCTATTGCTCAACTAAAACACATATTTTTAATAGCGAAACAGTTTTAATATCAGAAACTATACAGGAACACCTTTTTAGCATTATTAACCTGTATCCCATTGCTTAACCAAAACACACATTATAAATAGCGAAACAATTGTACTTTCAGAACCTTTATGGGTAGGTACCCATTTCCACATTTATAGCATTACTAATTACTATACCATATCCCACAGCTCAACTAAAACATACATTGTCAGTAACGAAACAGATGTTAGTTCAGAACCTATATCATAAAGGTACCCGTTTTCATAGTTATAATATTATTAACCTGTATCTCATTGCTCAACTAAAACACAATGCTAATAGCGAAACAGTTGTAATGTCGGAACCTATAATACGGGTACCCATTTTCACATTTATAACATTATGCATTATTTATAGCATTATAGCATTATTATTTATAGCATTACTATCCCATATCCCCTTGTTCAACTAAAACACACTTGTTAAATGCGTACAGTGCTATGTTCAGAACCTAGATAGTGGCCATTTTTCACATTTATAGTGATGAAAGATTCAGCTTTTGCCCGCGGCCCCGCCCGCGTCAAATTCGCTTTTTCATGAATCCTAAGGGAAACGTCATTTTCCCGTTATCGTTCCCTATTCCAACCTTTAAACATGCTTTCAAGCAAGTTCGCTTGAACAATTTATCTATAGATGTAGCTATAGATTGCTCTAGAAAAGTTGGTATTTTGAGTATCCCACGGGAACTCCGGATTTTTCCGGGATAAAAAGTAGCCTATGTTTTAATCCGGGTTATAAGCTACCTATGTTCCAAATTTCAGCTAAATCGGTTCAGTAGTTGAGCCGTGAAGGAGTAACAAACATACACACACACAAACTTTCGCCTTTATAATATTATTAGGATTAGGATATGTAAAATGATCAGGAATTACCATTGACTCCGTAATCAGTCTGGCGCACCGCCCACGCGACTGGCTCGTACGTGGACGAGTTGGCCCTGAAGACAGTCCAGTGCTCACCGGGCAGCGGACCCCACGCCGTCTCGCCCGCGCGCGCCAGCCGCAGCACTGGCGACGCAGGGTTCAATGCTGCGTCCTAAACAGGAAGCGCAACATCAGCTCGGCCCACTGATCTCTTATCTATGGATTTATCATTCTTTACATCTGACTGTTCCTTTTTGTGCCGATTTGAAGCACCACCCCCAAACGTCCACTGTACTACCAGGCCCGTGACACTCAGTACAAATAACATAACTTAACTACCTACCCTACTACTAAAATGCCGGCCCTATAAGTATTCATTTCTATGTGTGAGTAAATGTCATCGTAGCCCATTAGGGCTGGCAAAACTCGACGTGTACGTGGCGACGACGCGACCGATGCACAATGCCACGGTGACAACTTGCAGCCCGCTGTAAAACATTACAATTGCGGTACAAATGCAATACTTTGTTTAGTTATTTCATGAAAACTAATTATATTCCATTGTGTTTATCTTTACTTTAATTAATTTTTAAGGATAAAATTAAAACAGAAATATAATATATTTATTTTCATAAGTATATAGCGTTTTTTCGCGGCTTCACTGACCTGAACTTTGGAGTTTCACAAATTCCGTATGGACTTTGGATTTTTAGGGATAGAAAGATAGTGATGTCTTAATGAAAGTTAATATATCTTCATTCCAATTTGCAGCCAAATCGATACAGTACGTACCTAGTTGCGGCATGAAAGAGTTTCAAACATTCAAACCCACAAGCTTTCATATAATTCATATTCATTAAACAATAGGATATTATAATAGGATACTTATAAAAATCACTGCAAAAATAATTAATTACCGTTCCTTGTCCATATGATTTTTTCATTTTTCAAGCAAAATCTGAGAAAACTTTACTAATCCTCCGGTTTTTCATAAATTTTACTAATAAAAAAATTGTCATCTAAAAAGGTATGCTTTTATTTACAATCAGTAGCCCTATGATGATAAAGTTATGAATTTGTGGCAAACCTATTGAAATAACGCACTCGCGAGACAGCGCCCACGAGTACCACCGGACGCGTCGCGCTCAGCGCTCTGGGGTAATACATTGACGGGAGGGTGTGAATGTCCCTTCTTTACGTTAGTAATATTATATACTTATATAGTTGGTACTACATTGGCATTTGTTGGTAGTAGACCGTCGTTTTGAATGTCATTTTATTTTAGTTCCATAGACGCTCACGCTAGGTTATACAAACAATCAGCGCCAAAGTGGCGAAAACGAAATGTATTCATTTTTACATTGACAGTCAGAAATCCAGAGATAGAGATCAGTGGCTCGGCCTCATTTTTAATGCCGTATAGTTTGTTCGCTATCATTTTGTCGCGCAGCTGGTTGCGGCGTTGGTAATGTCAAAGGACTTCAAACGACGCCAACGCGAATGTGCGCATATACTAATGTTACGACAAATTCTAAGCGACTAGACTATACCGGCGGTGAACATTTTTTTTCTTTTTTCAGCATAGCTAATAATTATGAAAATTTTCATTGAAGTAATTTTTAAATCTTAATAAAAGCACTGGAAGAGCAACAAAAATATGATACATCATGTACAGTCAACTTCGATAAGATGAATACGTTTTTCTTACGCTATCACACCCCTTGTTTGAAAATTCTTTATCGAATTTTACCGTTGACCGTTGACACATTAATTGTACACGTAAGCCTTACATTTCTAGGTTATCTTATTTCGTCACTACAACTTCACGAATGAATAACTTGTGCCATAAACCATAAAGTTGTCTTGCAAACCAAATAACATTCGGAAGCTATGAATATAAAAAAAAATCCTAATTCCCGTTTCATAGACGACCATTACTCATAATAAAGCGATAAAACGCAGAGATTTATAGTCGTACAGAATTACAGATATTATATTTTATTATATCAAAGGTAATTCCAGTCTGGAAGGCTGATATCTCAGGCGACAATATGCCACACAATAAATTTCAATTTACCTTAAGCCGCAGATTGGTATGCATGAAGAGCGGGAATCCTTTCAGTTGCGCCCCGACAAGGCTCTCCTCGCCAGGCGTTGCGAACCCGACGACCCCTACCGAGTATTCGCGACAGTACTTGTCGAGCAGTTCTCGATTCCACTTGTCCATATTCGCGTATTTCGACAGCGATTCGAACACGATCACGCCGTATCGCCCCTTGTCCAAGGTTGTTAGTACCGGCAAGCTCTTGCCGGCGACTTCTACCTTGTACCTGTGAAGAAGTAACACCGTTTTAATGATATCCCGAATTACAGTTATACAGAACCTGAATAAGTGACAACTGGGTTAGCGAGAAAACTCCATTATTGAGATTATTTGCCAGGTCCCGTTATTTTCTCCTCCTAATTCTGAAATCGGGTTAGTAGGAACCTCTTTAACTAATAGAATTAGAACTGAAGACTTCTGTCGAGCGATGGGTGAAATTACAAATGAAAATATAATAGAGTTTTGTTATAATAGGTGTTATTCCAAACTCTTTTTCGACCGAGTGGGGCCCACGACACTCGCATCTTTTTTTAGTGGTGTTTCTTATTTCTTATTAACAAATAAATGAATAACTTCCAAGTAAAAGGTTTATATAGTGTGCCTAAAACCTATAGTTAAGTACTGTCTTACTGTAAAAAAGTCGTATTTTGCTTGAGAGATTGAAAGAAACCTTAAGTGGTAAAGCCTGTGAAATTTCATTACATTCTTCGTATAAAAGCATCGTGTCTGGCGGACTTGAGATTTCAGTAAAAATAAAAATTGCTTAACTTATTAATTCATTAGTGTATAGATGCTAACAAAGTTTTCTTAAAAAGCGTTTCATAATAAAAGGTATCGATACAATTTAGATGAAATAACGAAAGCTGTTCAATTAGTTTCTGTTAAAAAAATAGAAACAAAGCAATTATAAAAGACGATTTCAGTATCTGCAAAGTTAAAACAATTAATAAATTCTTGTTGTTCCGCAGACGGCCTGATTTTTTTTAATTTTCCAGTTTTCCTTTTGTCACTTTGTACTACAACCGATGGTCGATTGGACAAAGGAAGACGTTTCTTTTTGTTATTCAGTTTCTGCAATTAGTAATGACTCAAATACTATTCAAATACTTGGAGACGTTTTCCTTTAGAACTCTATATTAAATTTTTGTCCAAGTAAAATAATTGGTTTAAATGATCACAGTTACTTATTTATTGTACTGTAATTTTTGGTAACATATAATTTTATTAAAATAAGTAGTGGAAGCAAGGAGCTTCACTCTATGAATAATGTGAGCTCTTTCTCTTGTAGGATTTAATTTTAAAGAATCCCTTTTTAGCGTATGATTCAGGATTAAGTAACGATTGCTATAATATTATGTATATAGGCATGTGAAAAGCTAACGCCATCCATACAGATAGATTTATTTATTTTTTAATTTGTTGCAGTCTTATAAAAAAGTAATATATATATAAAGTTTATTATGCAGGTTAAAATGCACATCACCTTTACTTTGGGTAGGTAGGTACTATGGTATAACAAATACCATAAAGTTCCAACATACCTATTATAGTTGCTATCGAAATAAAAAATATTTAAGCAGGGTAAATATTGTTACTGGACGTAACATTAATAATAATCAATTTTTAGGTTGTTTTCATTTATTTCCGATTACAAAATAAATCAAATATGAAACTGAATCATGAAGAAAAGCTGCGTAAATTTTCAATTATTATCAAGGTATTTTAATCAAAGAATTGCTTTCAGTTCGTTCCAACCCTCGTAGATGTTGAACAATTTAAATAAAAGGTAAATAAATCTCCTTTTAGTTACGGAATGGTCAATATTTCTAAAATGTTAAAATGAAACTGTTCCAGCCACTGCAAGACGATTTTAAATTCAATACAGTTCAATAGAGGCAATTTAACCAATACTGATAATGGCTGACAAGCCTGTAGTGTAGAGGTTTTCAAACGTTGAAAGCATAATTATTCGAGGGTTGCCACTTACCAATTGCCATTTTAATAATAGGTATTGCAAAAGGTTTTATGACTTTTTAAAAAATCACAAAATGTTAATTGACACAAAGAAAGTAAAAAATAAAAGAAAAACTAAAAAAATTACATAGAAAAAGCATATTATATATTTACTTAACATAATAAGCCTAGCTACTAGCTAGTAAACCTAGTTCGACCTAGTCTAGTAGCCTTCTAGTTTGACCGGACTTTGGAACTCTGACTTTTCGATGCTACGTGCGTTTATTATTAAGTCTGAATAAAGATAAAGGAAAGATGAAAGAAATCAACGTAAGAAACTTGCGGTTTGTAAAGCTTCCCGATTCGCACTGAATATTACTTTTTAAACTGACACTGACTGAGAGGCAGACATGCAAAAATTATTTATTTTCGACA
Organism: Coenonympha glycerion; assembly: GCA_963855885.1. Classification (NCBI taxonomy): domain Eukaryota; kingdom Metazoa; phylum Arthropoda; class Insecta; order Lepidoptera; family Nymphalidae; genus Coenonympha; species Coenonympha glycerion. Next base: position 11,992,956 of record OY979633.1, on the reverse strand, counting down.
ACCCTTGCCCACGAGTTACGACCCCCAACAGGTAAGAGAAATGAAGCGAAATATCGAGAAGCAACCGTTCATTTTGCTCGAGTTGCGGCTCGTTTCAATTTGGCAGTCGAGCTGCACGGACCGAGGCACCGGCGGCGGACGGACGGACCGTAACTTGCAAATAGCACTTGCCAGTTGCCCACTCTTGTCGGCTCGCCTTCCTCCTTAATGCATACCTACTCGGGGCACTCGTTGCAACTTTTCGATCGTACATTGCCAGTGTTACTGAACCGTGCATCGGTATTTCCTATTCAGAAAGTTCAAAACGCAACCGAAAACATTCTTGAGTCTTCTGCCATACAGAACTAGAAATACGCGAGTATTTCCTATATTTAAAGCAATATCGTATCGATTTGCAGCGATTGTTTTAATAATATTAAAAACTTACAAAAAAACGTTTAGTCCAAGTTGCAAAAAGTTTTCTTGATCAGTTAAGACGTAAACTTCTCGAATCATCATAATTTTACATGATTCGACCACATGTCCGTATATAACTGCTAGCTTCAATTTTCCCACGAAGAACTTGTGACTTCTTCGTGGGAAAATAAAAGATACATACAAAACACATCAATAACTCAAAAGCAAATTTAAACGGGTTAGTTTCCCCTAATCACCATAATTTAGGTAATAAGATAATATGATCCACCGTTATTGATACCAGCCGAGGCAATCACATAAATCGTTTATCATTGAGTTTGACTTCTGACTCAACAGGCGTACATTCTAACCTCTGCTCTATACGAACGTCGCGTCGTCGAAGCTAACATGTTTTAATTACCTTAATTAGCGTGCTGTTGTAACTTGTAACACGGAGTGGTGTTCACTTAAAATTAGAGTACGCGAAATGGCCCAATTTGAGCGTGAACCGTAAGCAACGAGGGCTAATTCGTGATAAGGGAACGAGTTCAACGGAAGGGGAGAGGTGTGGCGCGATTAGGGACCCACGTTCCCAGAGATAATAGAAGATATCATTGGGAGGGCGCATCGTGAGTCGTGTCGCTTTACCGAGTGCCAATATACATCGCGCGGGTGAAAAAGCAGTTACAGTATCATTAATTCTACTGCTGTTATTTCTGGGTTAATGCTTGATAAGACTTCTAATCTTGTACCATCTTAATCATAGATTTATAATAGGTCGTCGCACACCGCTGTCACCATCCGCTGCGCTCGCCGATCTCACGCGGGCTCGTATCGCAGCGTGGCGGAGTCACCGGACGCGACACCGTGGACCAGCAATGGTCCCACCCAGTGCCCCGCCTGTAGTTGCGGGCGGCGCTGAGTCCATTGAAAGGGGCCATCGCCCCGAACAATTACCCCGGGACCCTTAGGGGTCCGCGTGGATGACCCGGATGTGTGCGCTCTGACTACATAGATCCCTACCTAACAACGACAGCTCCGTGAGTGTGGCAACTTTTTTTTGTAGTGTGAGTGTGTCCATTTGAAATTTTAAAAATTGTGTAGCAACAGCTCGGGTTTGTAAACTTAAATAAAGTATTTTTGCCGCACTTTTGTAGTCAAGGGCGGCCTCATGGATCTCTATGATCCTACTACTTACTAATATTTTTGCAGCATCTTACTGCTATTATGGTAGCATTTAAATGTACTGCGCAGGTGGATATCTCATTGAAATTACTTATACAAGGCAGAGTAGCAAACAGCTATACTCGTACCTCTTTGTACAGCATAATACACATAATAACAGCTTGACATTTAAAACCTCAAGTGATTTGTAGGAATACTCGTACATTCTCACCTTTATACGTTGAACCTAAGTACATAAACGTCGTACTCATATAAGCAGTATTCGTACCGAGTGAAAATGCAAATAAGAAAATAATGCGAAAGAAAATAGAGCTGTTTATGCTCAATATGTAGGCGAGAAGTGTTGTAAAGTGCGAGCTGGGAGCACGATAACGTCATATAAGAACCGGTCGAGACCGTTCCTAATGGCGGCAGCGATATGGCGCGAGTTGGCGAACTAACGAGCGAACCCACTATATGAACTTAATTATTTGCAACTCACTTTATTGATCTACTTGATCTCATAATGATAATAGTATAGAGCAGAAGTTTAATATTAATACCGGCCAAGTGCGAGTCGGATTCACATACGAAGCATACCATTATCTATATAACGTAGCGAGAAGATAATGCAGAAGCCAGAAGATCCATTAACCGTAAAATTGGGTCTACTGGATCAACGACCAAAAACGAGCTAAAATCATGTTTGTTGTATCGGAGTATCGGTCCCGTTTTTTTACCCTTTGGGTATGGAATCCTAACAACCAATATTAATATATGGGCAGACAGCCTGCAGAATCTACGTTCCTTTACGCAATATGTGATAAGATTCCCTGTTCCCACTAAACTAATCAATACAGTTACTTGAAGCTATTGGTATACAGAAAAAATCTAGAAACGATTTGATCCCACCACAGGATCCCACGGATTTCAGTCTGCACCTTGCACCATCTAGTTATTTGCGTTTCAAAATGTAGATACTATCAGAGTATTACGAGATACACCATGACTCTTCACTATGCACTATCAATTAACTGTTACTGCTCGCGTTACTAAAATAAGACTGCCATTACTAAATATTGAATGGAAGCAGGCGTTATTTTGCGGAAATCCATCATTAGCAGGACTGATTAATTTGTTTTGCTATTATCCGCTTCTTGAAAGGATTCTGTATGGTGCAATATGCAGGAACACCATCCACATGAAACACCACACACAATTTTCTATCACTTTCTTCGACGCACGTTTCGTCCCGACACCGGGACATCCTCAGGAGATGTTGACTTCACAATGCGAAATCGTAGAGTGACTGTCGTGTCAGCGACGCGTTCTTATATACCCTTTCTACTGACTCACACTAACGTTCGCCCCACCCACTTCGGCTGGATTCGTACCCCCCGAAAACAAACGAAGCAGTGGCGAAGTTGATACGTTAATTTGTTCATTAAGTAATTGAAATTGATTATTATTGCTATGTTTTATTATTTCTAATTGTTCCAGCATGCTCAGACGAAGCCCTTTATCACAAGTATGTAGGATTTTATATGAATGATCGTTTGATAATTGGTGTCCACTGTCTAGAAGGTGCTTTGCGAAATGAGACTTTTGGGGTTGGTTGTTTCTAACTGCAGCTATATGTTCTTTGTAGCGTGTAAATTTCTTTGTGTCGTAAATTTGATACACGCTACAAAGAACATATAGCTGCAGTTAGAAACAACCAACCCCAAAAGTCTCATTTCGCAAAGCACCTTCTAGACAGTGGACACCAATTATCAAACGATCATTCATATAAAATCCTACATACTTGTGATAAAGGGCTTCGTCTGAGCATGCTGGAACAATTAGAAATAATAAAACATAGCAATAATAATCAATTTCAATTACTTAATGAACAAATTAACGTATCAACTTCGCCACTGCTTCGTTTGTTTTCGGGGGGTACGAATCCAGCCGAAGTGGGTGGGGCGAACGTTAGTGTGAGTCAGTAGAAAGGGTATATAAGAACGCGTCGCTGACACGACAGTCACTCTACGATTTCGCATTGTGAAGTCAACATCTCCTGAGGATGTCCCGGTGTCGGGACGAAACGTGCGTCGAAGAAAGTGATAGAAAATTGTGTGTGGTGTTTCATGTGGATGGTGTTCCTGCATATTGCACCATACAGAATCCTTTCAAGAAGCGGATAATAGCAAAACAAATTAATCAGTCCTGCCATTACTAAAACAAGACTGCCATAACTAAAACAAGACTCGATCAAGACTCGAACAAGACTAACAAGACTCGAAACAGACTGAAACAACACTAGACTAGTTCTCCCCGTTTCGCCCTTTTTATACATTCGTATCAACCTTTGTACAAGTAAAAACAAAACGGAAGTGGCGCGAAAGTGGCGCTGCCGCGCGCGTAAGTGGCGCCGCCGTGCGCGTAAGTGGCGCCACCGCGCGCGTAAGTGGCGCCGCTGGCCCAATGCTGCCATCTGCGTGACCGTAAACAAGGCACGCTAGTCACGGGCGACAACATGAGTTAAACGACAACAACAAAAAGCGATAAAAGATTGAATGGAAACGTATTGATACGTGCCAATATCGATCCCAACTCGAAAACAATCGTAAAATCAGTAGGCGGTCATTATGTAAATGTGAGACGTAAAATTTTCCATTTCCGGATCAGTCTTGAAACAAATCAAGCATTACTGCCATCTTATAGGGCGAAAGTTTCAACGGAATTAGGGTAGCGTAAATTTTCCTTCCAGCAGGTAATTAAGTGATCTTGACGGAAACGGGGTTTAATTGGATTATATGCAAACGTGCAAATTCGAATTTGATGATCGATTATACATATATAATACAAAAGTCTTAAAACTATGCGCTGGCGAGCTATCACTCCCTCTAAGCCATATCATAAACCTATCATTTACATCTGGTGTATTTCCCAGCGACCTGAAATTGACTGTTATCAAACCAATACATAAAAAAGGCGATAAATCTTCATTGAATAACTACCGCCCGATAGCACTGATTCCTATCATATCTAAGATTTTTGAGAAATTCATGTCAGACAAAATCTATACTTTTCTAACTAAATATAATTTATTGAAATCGGAACAGTTTGGTTTTAGAAAGAATAGCAATACCACTTTGGCTTGTTTTAAACTAAATAAATCCATTATAGAGGCTTTGAATGCGAAATTTGCAATTATCGGTATATTCCTTGATATGACAAAAGCTTTCGATCTTGTATGTCATGAAACCCTCATAAGAATATTGGAAAGATATGGATTAAGAGGCCCAGTGCTCCAATGGATAGCCAGTTACCTTGGGCATAGACAGCAGTGTGTAGAGATAACGCAAACGTATAAAGAACACCGTAGTACATTTCGTTCTGCTTTTAAACAACAAAAACCCTTTGGCGTGCCACAAGGAAGCATACTAGGGCCGATATTATTTCTAACTTACATTAATGACTTACCTAACAATATTGACCATCAGTGCATCCTATATGCAGATGATACAACTATACTTATAAAATGTAAAGATAAATCTATTCTTGAAAGTGAAACGAACAATACTTTGTCAAAAACTATAGAATGGTTGGAATTAAATAACTTATCAGTCAACATGGAAAAAACTAAATATATTCAATTTCTTACTTATAATAGTTATCCCTTCAATTTACAAATAAGTCATAAAATGCAAATCATTAAAAAGGCAGAAGATATATCATTCCTTGGACTCATATTTGATGAGTACAGCAACTGGAAAGCCCACATAGATAGACTTTGCGATAAACTTGATCGATTTACATATGTTTTAAAAAGACTTAGCAGAAATTCTAGTATAAAAACTGCATTACTTGCATATCACGGTCATGTAGCCTCTCTTCTACGATATGGAATTGTTCTATGGGGTAATTCCGTCAACGCTGAAAAAGTATTCATAAGACAAAAAGCTTGTCTGAGGTCTATCTGTGGTGCAAATATGATGGACAGCTGTCGGCCTCTATTCAAGTGTCATGGCATCCTTCCGTTGCCTAGTCTCTATATTCTTGAAATATGTTTACTACTTAAAAAATATCCAGGTTTGTTCAACACCAGTAATGAAAATTTAGTCAATCCAAACATGAAAGGCCGTAGAAGAAATAAAATTCCATTACCTCAAGCGCGAATCAGTCTTTTTACTAAAAGTGCTTACTATATGGCTATTAAAATCTATAATAAACTACCTGAAACCATAAAAAGCACACCTCATCTACCACCCTTTAAACGTAAACTATATGATCTCCTGCTAAATAAAATGTATTATAAAATAAATGACTATCTAATGGACAACAGTATCTGAACTTAAGTTGGGAATTTTTGTATACACTGACAACAGCTGGTTTTCTTCTTTTTAATTTCATATTATAATTGGCATGTAGCTTGGTTCTTAAATTTTATTTTTTATTGACTAATGTGATTATCAGACATTTATTACTACTCTTATTATAAATTAAATAATTTGACTGATGTATTCTACAATAATAATTAAATTAATTAAGTTAATCCAATTTAAATATTTGCACACTGTCATTCAGTAGATTGTGAAGGAAAATTGTATTTTTTTGTCATCTTGCTGTAACCCACAATTCTGCAAATAAATATATATTATATATATTATTATTATTATATTATTATATTATATATATTAATCGTTATTCTGGTAATTTACGAGATTAATTTAAACAGGGCGTTTTCAAGCCCCGCGTAGTGTCGATTAAAGATTGAAAATAATAGCAGAGATGCATGCCCGAAATCAGAATCCTGGAAATTCTGCAAGGAAGCAGATATAGCCAAAATCGTCAGACTAAATTCTTCCACCTTCTTTTTCATATTTGAGCACTTTTTAGATAAGAGAATATTTATTATACCAGCTGTCCCAGTAAACGTTGTTTAGGGATAAAAAAACTAGCTTACGACCATCTTACGACCTAGTCTCAGACCTTACATACACAGAAAAATTTTGCGGACGAGTTTGGCAACAAAAATTGGCACGAGAAATTTATATATTAGAAGAGATATATATACCTCTGTATCCTACCTGTATCTGTGTAGTATGTACCTGTGTATCCTAGACAATCTCGAGGCCATTAAAGTAATTCTCAACATAGTACAGTGAAGAACGAGGCAAGGGCAAAGTACAATAATGTTTCTAATGAAACTACTAACTGTCACCGCAGCGACTTGCACGAGACGTAGGGTGAACTCAAGTGCCGACTTGCAATAACTTAAGTTCGCATTACTTGTACGAAACAGGGCAAGAAGCAGCAATTAGGTAAATCAAATCAATTGTACACTTTACCTAACAAGAACCAGCGTCAGTTCTAATCTATCCTTGGGAGTGAATGAACTGCTGTAATTATAGTAGCTCAATTATTTTGGCTCTTACATTGTGAAGTGGTGGTAACAGAAAACAAGACCCGACTGAGTTTGATGTGAGCTTCTTCTTAAATCGACTTGTAATTATCACCATATTATGCATTCGACAAATATCATATTGACGACGAGTCTGTACGTCAGGCATATGTGATTTAAAGATTATTTTGAATCTGAGTAGCGTGTGATCATTGAATACAGCTTGTACGGAATAGGGTAATAATTAGGTCGCATCACGTGAGCGGAATTGGCGCGGCTGCTATTAATGTCTAAGGAATGTCACACCTGACATAATACAACATATAGAACAGTTCGTTAACCTCTAATTAGTTCATTTCGGTGGTGATGAATAATTTAATCAGCATATTAAACACGAAATTATTTATTCACCGTGCCTAATCATAATTCCACCTTTCACTCGCACATCTGTTCGAACTGGTTCAATAAATATAATAAACCAAATATGCAGTTGTGTTACATTGAACCTAAATACCAGTAATTTACAGTGGGTTTTACGGATTTTGAGTATTCTGGGATCTAGATCTACCTACGAGTATGTTTCTTAAAAACATTTTTGACCATTTGGAACGAGTAGTAGTATCCTTGGGCCGGTGCGCCTTGGTTAAAGGTTGATATCATAACTTTAGGTGCAACTGTATAGGTTCTCTGCGTTATCCTCAGATCAGCAGAGGGCACGGTGGAGAAACATTTACAAATACGCCGAAGTAGAAAAAAAAACACAAGTAACTTCGGGACACTATTTGAAAATTACGAAGTAGGCCACAATGTCGTTTGAGAGGAAAATCTCAGCGGCATATCCTTTCGCAGGAAACGCACCGACTACCGGAGGGCTAATTTTGCCGGAGGGTTACTGGACTGCGGATGACGGACGTATGCGGTTTTGGCGTCCGCGACCCGAATCACACCGACAAGCCGAGGAGGTGGTGCAGGACGTGCCTCCTAGGCCACGACAGCGACTGGTTTTCAGCAGCAGCAACGGATAAGTGCCGAATCGGAGCCTGGCATGATCGGAAGCGTGGTGTTGTCAGTGCCAACTCCGTTTCCCCTAATTGAGGGGTAAACGTAGGCATTTCCTGCCTATGAAATAGGTACTTAACCCGATGTTTGGAGTTTCTGGGCTTATGAGTTACGCACGTGACATTTATAAAGGCAATTAATATTTATAATGTACATGTGACCTTTCAAACAATTCGCTGTCATCTTTTACATTTTATGTCAGAAAGACAAATCGATGGATACTCCTATTTATAACAATTCATGTTTATTGTTCGTTTAGCACCTACCGTTAAAAAAATAAGAAAAGTGAAAGAAAACAACAACAAAGGTGATATTAGAGCCCTATAAAAGAAGAACCCTTTCAGTATAAAACCTTTTATATCAACGTTTTAAAACATAACACGTCAACTGGGAATAACTAAATGGAGGTTAATCATTAAGGTATAATTGAGCGTGCGCTGACGGGGTTGAGTCCAACCCTTCACGTTAATTGGCGAAATTACATCCACTAACTAAATTTGATTCCCCTTTCATTAATCTATTTAAAGTGCGTATAATGTACCAAATAAAAATATCCGTTAAGTGTAAAAATACTTGAAATATTATGCAAGCATCAATTAAAGGCCTCCCTACTTGACAATATGATGTCAAGCTGGTTAGAGAAAAAGCCAAATGCTCCGAAGAGTAAATGAAATTGGCCTTAATAAACATCTTCACGTGATTAGGATGACCAAGGTTGTTTTGATTAGTATTTAGCACAATTAAGAGGAATAATTATAATTAGACCTTACGAATAGCCAGGGTTGGACATTTTTTTGGCATATTTCAATTCCTTTTATGAAGATATTTCCTGAAAACGTTAAAGGCCTAATTGTTCATTTTTATTCTAACTCATTGAAAAAAATCTCAAACCCGTCACTGACAATCAAGCAAATATTTCAGTTTTAAAATTAATTCATGTTTCGCCATCAGCTATTTTGTAACTTCTAATCCTAGGGCATCACGTATTTTATCTGTATGTATATTGTTATACTATTCAGTAAGCGAAATCAAAATAATTGTATAAAAGTTGTAAACTTAACAAAGATTCTCAGTTTTCGAAAACATTTTAGTTTTTGCTGGGCTAGATAAGATATTAAATGCAATAGTAAAAAGATATACTTAACAAATTATTTTTCGTTCTTTCATGCGAAGGGACAAAGAAGTAAGAATTTTAATTTAAAATCAAGACGCTAGACGACTTGGAATAGTAGCTGCTGGACAAGGAAGGCGGAGGACGAGGAAGGCGGGACGCGCTTCTGGATAGGGCTAACTTATATATCCAGCAGTGGCACGTCTATAGGCTAACAGTGATAATAGTATGATACAAAAAAAGGTTTTATACAAACAGTAAACGTAAACAACTGGAAACCCCTAATAGGTTGATCATTAACGCAATAGAGCGGGCGGCGACGCCTGGGGACAGTATGACCCTCGACGTTAATTCCAGATATTACCTCCACAAACTGAGGGCTTCCCGTTTTATTAATCTTTTAGAGGACGAACTCGGAATATGACGTGGAAATTGACAATTTACTATGCCACTATTTCAATTTACTGGCGGCATAGAACGGATAAAGCCGACCCACTGACCTATTGCTGATGTGATTTTGATGCAAAAATGGAAAATCTACATGTTATTATTTCTTGGGAAATGCTATGACATTTTCTAAGAAAAATTATGATATGATATAAAATGACTAGGCATAGATAGTCTATCACTTTTATTTATATGACAAACTTTACAAACTCTACAACAATAACACTTACGTAATAGTTCATTTTTAAAACAGTTTCAGTAAACTGAAGTGGTGAGTGGTTACAATATGCACTCAGCGAGACTTAATAGATCGATCCCCTAACGAAGAAAAACCAGCAATGTATTCGTAACAAGAAAAACTTCCAGTGAAGTCGCGTCGCCGTCAACTTGTCTCTAGAAAAAACCGCACAAGAAAAGTAATTCCTAACCCGTCAAACATTTCATGAACAAGCTCAGCCGCAGCCTCAGCCTCGACGTCTGTTCACTCAATTGGGATTTGAACCGATTTTTATTACAGTGCGTTCGAGAGGCTGGTATCATAGCAGAAGAGAAATCTATTTAGAAGGTTTACAGGCTTACTTTGTATTTTTTTTTTACAAATACGATTTTCACTATGCGGACCAAACTTGGGACTAATTTAAGGCTAAAACCTCAAAATCTACGTGTTCAAAGTTGCGGGCAACTACAAGTCATCAACATCAAAAAAAGTTCCGATTCATTTATTCATTCACTCCATGAATTAATTATCATCGCGCGGCACTAACTAAAAGACCTAGAACGCTGAAATTGTGCTTAGAGATTTCTTTCGTGAATCTAGAACAAGGGTAGGTATTGTATTTTGAATATTCCCAACCTAATATTAGGCGAAGCAGGATTATAGTATATTGAGATATATACAGTATACATACCTATTAATTATTTATTTATCTTATATTTTTATTTTTCATAAAACAGAATGAAAAATGGACAATCCTTTTCTAAATGCACTCCATTCGCATTTCACGTTGGTGCCTGAAGCTATAAAGCATTTAATAGGTGCGCATTTTAATCCTTTTTATTTCACTGGCCCGGTTTGTTGATGACTGGCCATTAGGGTACGATGTTTGCAAATGGCTGCAAAACTGGCTAAGACTACGAGTATGTACTGGCTCCGAAAGACGGAATTCTAACTTACGTAACGTATTTGCTATCCTTCACTTTGCTACTCGTGTCTTACAACCGAAAATATACGTAAGTTAGTTTTAAAGCCATCCTTTACGTAGTTTGCATTCAGAAGAGAAATATACACCCTGTATATTGAGGTAGGTGAATAGTGGTATTCACCTACCTCAATATATAGGGTAGCTGTGATATGGGATATTGGATTTAATTATAAAATTGATGACTATTTTAAAGAACAAAACTTTAAAATCGGTCCCTCTATCCCAGTAAACAATAAGATTGAGACACCAACCACCTGTGATATCATGACTATGTGAAATGGCAAATAGAAAAACTGAAACTGAAACCTACGCAGGTACCTGGAGAAATACCTAATTGTAATAAGTACAATAATATAAAATCGCATAAAAGCAAAAATATTTAAAAAAAAGGTACATTATTAACTGGTTTTGCCCGACTATCATCTAAAAATTTCTTAAATAGGCCGAAAAGCGTGCGGCAAAATATATTCCTGCTGTATAGTATTCTTACACAAGACTTTTTCTCTTATTCAGTCATAAACCACAATGTTACAAAGAAAAGGAAGACAAAGTTATTACAAAAGCTATTTAAGCTCTCACAAATGGAGCCCAATGTATTATGTCTAGGAATTACTCGTATATTTAAAATTTATATTTTAATAACGGGTTAAACAGTCTTAATTCCGCGAACGAACCCCGGAATGGAACGGTATATAGTTATTCCGTTTGCATTTGCGGGCATGCTAACAACTTACTTGTAATCAAACGGGCACCAACACCGCGCAGTATGAATTATGTACATAAAACACCCATTGTGAATGCAGCAGGATATTGGCTCGAGCGTCTAAACCCAGATGCGACTTTATATAGGTTATTCAACGCTACGCAGATGCATTATCAATAAGTTGGTATAGTTGCTCGTTCCATCAGTATTCCTCATTCGCCGCCTGGTTTGGACTAACACGATGTTTACCGCGAATGTCTACTCTCGCGGACTTTTAACGAGGATATCCTTATTCCCTTATATCGAACGCAGAGATGCCTTGCGGTCATGAGATCTTGGATTCGATAACTAATAAAGCAGGCAGACTTGTACGGTTTGAGACTTGGTACTCTAATTTTATTACGTTTAAGGACGTATTGTTTACTTTTTACTTGGTGGAAATGCTTGATAATATATTGAGCCATCTTAGAAAAAAAAACATTTTGTAGAATAAATAAGTCACAAGTTGTGTGGAGAGCCTGCAAAACTGCACTGCTGAATGCATACAGGTAGGTGGTACTCGTACCTACTAGTACATAGTAATATTTTTTGAATCAGTACCGAGTAGACTGTAAGATCGAGTAGACCGTATTAGTTGTGTAAAAAAAAATCGCAAGATGATCACGTGACCCCGCCCCTTCCATTAAATTTTGATGAATTTGAATGAGAGCCCTTTAAAAACTGACAATGCAAAGATCTGGAATACACTCCCAGGCACTGTCTTTCCCAACTCCTATACAACTTGGGCGCCTTCAAATCAAGAGTTATTAGGCATTTCCTAGACAAGCGCGTTCCACCTTACACTGTATCATCACTTTGTATGAGGTGTGATCGCAATCAAGCGCTATTTTATACTTATTACTTATTATAAAAAAGACGCAAGGTTGGGACATAATATGCCTGCTGGTCGTTTAATGCTGAGATCTTACCGTATTCGGTTGGCGACAAGGAGCTCGGCGATGTCGCGCCCCAGCCGCGAGTAGAGCGACTCCGCGATGACCAGCACCTTGGCGTCGATGCGCAGGCGCGCGTCCGAGCGGTGGTCGCGCGCGGCCTGCTGCTGCGACGCGAGCAGCGAGCACTGCGACAGCGGTCGCGGCACCCGGTCGCGCCACACTAAACTGTAGAACAAATAAATTTATTAGAAGGCTCAACAACGTCGTGATACGATGGTACCACTGATCTCTATTCTATGGATTAATCATTCTATTCATCTGGCAGTTCCTTTTTTGTGCCGATTTGAAGCACCATCATCGATTGGTACTTGTTGACATCGACATTTGTTGCTAGTGAAAGTCGTTTTGAATTACATTTTATTTTAGTTCCATAGACGCTCACCCCAGGTTACGCAACAATCAGCGGCAAAACGCCGAAAATCAAGTGTCTTCATTTTCACGTTGACAGTCAGCAATCCAGAGATTCAGATCAGTGGTTGGTACCCATTCGCACCTGTAGGGCTAGGATGTGCGCGTAGAGATAGGTGCGCCTCTCTACTTTTGTCGCTCTCTTTTCTCTTTTAGATCCATATTGATAGACAGAGGAAAGAATTTTCACAGATGACGTACTTATTTCTGTTGCCCGCTATAAGCAACAAGTACAAAACAACAAAATAAAACAAATATTTATTGGCACTCCCAGAAAGAAACGACATTTTTTGCTCGATTTTGAAATACGCGGATAGAGGTGAGTGAGAATTTTTCTCTGTCGAAAAGACGTTTTCACATCAAAAGTAATAGAATGTGCAAGAAGTTTACACGTAATGATTTTCCTGAAAATATACAATGCTTAGGCAGAGACGGGTCCGTGCAGTTAGTTTCATGTAATACACTGAAGTCTGTGGCGAAATTCTGTGTAACTTCTCATAGCACATAAATTCGGATCGTAATAACAATCCGCCCACGGTCTATTTATATCCTACGTCGAATTGCGAAATAGCCCTGAGACATTCGAGGGTCCTGAAAAAACCGTTGCTTGTTTCTCATAACCGTACGATCCAAAAGTCGCAAAAAAATATACAAAAATAAATTGATATTGTGCTCTAAACGATATTCACGCACGAAAAAATAAACACGTGTGTGTACTGGGTATGGTACATACTCGTAGATATTTTTTCGTGAGTGTTTCATTAATTTTGATTCATTCCTGTATTCGATATTAACATGAACACTTATTAGGTATTTACGCCAAGTGATAGCCATTCAGACACTAAAGTTGAGAGAAAAAATAAAAAATTTCAACATTTTTCATTACGATATCTCACGCTAGCAACACTGTGTCTGTCCTTCCATTAGCGTTCTAGTGCTCGGCCGTTCAACACAACATTATTAAACTCGTATAAAAAAGTGAGTGATTATAAGTATTTCTTGCGGAAATCAAAGTATCCGAAAAGAAATATTCAAAATAATCGGATTTATCGTCAAAACGAATTGTGAAATCTACGGAATTGTTATTATTGGTTCAGAAAATCCATATTGCTCCAGTGTTGGGTACACCTCTTAGAGGGTGTTACGTTCACAGCAGTATACATTGAGGGTAGTTGGAAGGACTATCGCCTTTGTTTTAATTACTGCAAGAGGAGCTAATCAAGATGCATTCTTCGGTGATGGGTACACTTCATTAAGAGGGTGTGACCTTCACGACAACATACATTGAGGGTAGTTGGTAGGTGAAAAACCTGAGGACTATCGCCTTTGTATTAATAATTGCAAAAAATAATTGCAAAGCATCTATGTTGAGGACACTGCATAAAAGGATGTGATCATCACGACGACATACATATGAGGGTGAGTTAATAAGATTATCGTCTGTATATTAGGTAATAATTGCAAAAAAGTCAATCAACATAATATATTCTGCAGTCTATGCTTCAGTGTTGGGTACACTTCATTAGAGAGTGTGACCTTCACGACAATATACATTGAGGATGGTTATTGGGACAACGCCTATGGATTAATCATTCCCAAAAATGACAAGATTATCTTGTAAGCAACTTCCAAAATAGCAAATTGGTGCTTAAACGCCCACCATGTTGAAAACACCGGTTGACGGTTCTCGTCCGATCACCGAAATTAAGCAACATCGGGCGCAGTTAATACTTGGATGGGTGACCACCTGGGAACACCGCGCGATGCTGTTTTTTTTTATCACCAACTGTATTGGAATGATATAAAGGATCAAAACGATTACCTTTAGAAACTATTTCGATATACCCTCATATCAATATTTTCTTTTACTGTCTGCTAATTTAAATGAACCAAGATTACTTTACTAGACCAGGTCTGAAAAGTACCCGCAATCAAATGCACTATTTACAATTATTTTAGTCTTCCGCACGAATCGTTTCTTGTTGTGGTCATTATTTATAGATACATCAATAAAAAGTCCATTGACAACGTCTTACAAAATCAACTAGTAATAGGTACTACTCAAAATTTGAAATGTACGAGTGAGACACAAAAATTTTATTTGATAATATAATATTCTTATAACTTCTGTGTATATTATGTCTTTTATCAATAATATGAAATACAGTTAATCAAGATCCAATATTAACTGGCACTGGAGGAATATCTGAGCAATCCACCTGTCGGTCCATGGTGGACCCACGGGCCAAATCGCAGGACAGCACTCGTCTCTTGCGACGACTTTTCTCGAAGATTTACCCAGGACAGAAGAGTCTTGATTTCCCCACAAGAACAGCACCAGGAGCAAAACAGCCTTGCAAGTACTTATCGATGTCCTCTTTTGACATTTCCGTCGACCTGTCATGTCAGGCGCCGCGCGGCCGCCGATCAGAGTGCTGGCGGAGCGTTGCGCTGTTTCGAACCTCGTGCGGACTCGCGCATGTTTGCATATAGTCGGGTCGGGGTAAGAAGGCAACCCGTGGTACCCCGGGGGGACCATCGGGGGTACCACGGGCAATAAACGACACCTACTTACTCGTACGTTTGCCGCTTAGCTTATAGAATAACAGCATTCATAAAATATTCGAGCCTGATGATATTATTTTATCGTGCTTAAATATGAGTGGAAAATTTATTTTTTCTCTCTTTATGTTCTCAAAACAATGAACAGAATTTAATGTGTATTTTTTTTTTCTCTTCTTTAGTTCGCATGTAGTGCAATGACACTTTAGATATCTAGGTACTATCCTAGTTTCATTCATAATAATTTACTTTTATACAAAAGGTTTTATATTATGAAGATTTATAAACTATTGAACCACTAACATTACAGTTAGTTTTCATGTTTAAGTAATTAAAAATGAAAATGATTTTTTTTTCAAATGGGCTTGATTTACAGGCTTTTATGAAAGCTTGAATCTGAAAAACGGGTTTGCGCTGAAAAGGTCTGGCAAAAAACTCGGCTATTATATTCTGTTCACATACAATTGAATATGAGACAACCTATTCGATAACATACTTAATTTTTTTTTTGTTATTCCATTACAAATACATGTTTTTAATACAACCATTCTTTCATCGTAACTCGATGTATTAGATATTACATCAAATTTATCAATGCTTTAACTGAGTTAGGATGCATGCTTTTAAAAGAATGCAATATTTTTGAATATCAAAGTTATTTATAGTTTCTATAATTGACTATTTCTTAAATTTCTTAAATGAATATTAAATATGGAAAATGTAGAGTCCTTATAAAACAATCGATGATATGTTTATTTAAATTTATTTTAGGTATCCTTGTGCCTGTATCTACAGGAATATCGGTATCCATACCTAGGAATAACGTAACGCAATGGAAAATATATTTAAAGACCAAATTAATTTTTGCTAGATCAAATATTTTTATTTTCAGGCGATCGCGCCGCTAATTAACTAATGGTTATCTATGCATCAAAAATGTTAAAGGATTTGGAAATTACCAATATATATATAAGATCATAGAATCATTAAATACTTCATTGGATTTATGATAATATGAACAATGATGGTTCATAATTTTGGCTTGCATGTATCATATTTTTTTTTTGTTCTTTTAGAGTTGATACATAGCCTACATTTTATGTTTTCTGTATTTAATCATTATTAAATAAGTCTAATATTTTGTTTAACTTTCATGCCGATGGATGACGCCGCTGCAAGGATTTAGCTCTCGATGATGACTGACCAAGGTCAAATGATAATTGAAAATTGGGTCATCACTGCTTCACTAGGAACTTGAATACCAGTACAGTAGTACTTCAGCTGTGGTATGTAATTAACTGATTATTATTAAACGAAGATTAGAGACTTATCTCCTGTGATGACAGTGGAATTATTGGGTAAGTGACAAAAAAATTTTTTTTCATCGTCGCAACAAGTCTACAAAGCATTAATCGCGAACAATCGCGAATAACATTTCGACATGTCTACCTATTTACATGTTATATTTGCTCGTTGATTTTTGCGATTATCAACTTGGAAAAATCAGATCACATTTTTAAACTGAAAGACTGCTAAATTAAAAAATGGTCTTGATGCAGAAACTGAAGAACTTAAAAAGTATTGTCTAATATTTGTATTCCAATTGTATATGTGGTTTTTTGTTTACAACTAACCAGTACAACAGCGATAGTAGTGTTGGGGTGACTGTTAAAATAACAATTAATGATATTAAACAACATTATTATAACATGAATAAGAATAACAATTATGCCTTCAGTTAAAATTTTAATATTATGTGAAATGAGAAACTCAACACGGTTTTACATACTATATTGTATAAGATGTTTACTGTCTGACAATATTAGAAAACATGCTTTTTTCAGACTATCTTAAGTTTCTATTGTTATCACTTTATTAGAACTCAGGAATAAACAGTAGATACAGTTACTTCATCAGCCTTTGTCTCAGAATCAACTTTAAAATAGGCTTATAAGATGATTTCTCTATGGCTTTTTTCAAAATCTCTTGAGAATATTCTTACTTCACCCTATTCAGTTAAAAATATAATTTAAGGTCACTTTAAATCTTAATGACCTTATTAAAGCTGTACCTACACCAAAACCCAAATAACAATATTATTATGGAAATTAAATAAAAATATCATTGTTAACTCCTTTAATAGAAATAACTCTAAAAAGCTATGAATAAAATTAAACAACACTTTACGAAAATACTAATGCCTACTCCTGTATTTTCGTAAAGTGAAGTCAAGATGAACAAAAAATTACGAACTAGTTCTCTGCAACCCATAGATTTATTAATCTTATATATTAATAAATTGATCTTATTTTTTTTCTTTCCAAAAATAATATGTCTCGGTAATATTTATTCTACTCAAGTTTATAAAAATATATTCGTGATCAATTTACTGTTTAAAATATATTTTTCATGGTTGCATATTAACAGCTCAATTTATTACGATTAATCAAGTGTTGCATTTAAAAGTTTTAACTGATACAAATATTTTCAAGCTTGTTGAAAGAGGTTTAAAACCTCTTTTAATCGTCAAGACTACATACGAGCAGTACTGCTAGAATATAGTCTTAATATACCCTTGGTATTCGCACATATAAAAATATATGTTTTTGTACATATATTATTATTAATATATTATACTAATAATATTGATTTACTATCTATTACAGTTTTAATATTTCTACAAAATTATGCCATTAATTATTAATTTGCTTTGAATATCAACTTAAGTTGTTATTTTTATTTTTTTGCTCAATATTAAGCGATTATGCTTATTATTCTATTAATTTAAAAGCATTTCTTATTTACAAATGTCATGGCTCTAAACATCTACCTAATAAGTGTTCATATTAATATCGAATACAGGAATGAATCAAAATTGATGATTAAACGAACTTACCTTAAGTGAAGTTCTATCATAATTTTGTGAATTCCTGTATGAAGATATTAACACCCTCCCGCCCCTGTTTTGTGGAAAAACCCATGTATGAATTTGTAAATAAAAAATGTACATATTACAATAATAATAAATATTTATTGAAGACAACATAACCCACATATATATATATATATTATTATATTTACATATATAATATTGCGTGGTTATGTATAATATTGTGTAGTTATGTATATATTAGGTATATGATACATATTTGGGTGCTCTGTAGTGCTCCTACCAAGACGAGCTTATCGAAGCACAAAGGCACTCTTATAATAATTACTCTGAACTAAATGAAAGGACAGACACAGTGTTGCTAGCGTGAGATATCGTAATGAAAAATGTTGAAATTTTTTATTTTTTCTCTCAACTTTAGTGTCTGAATGGCTATCACTTGGCGTAAATACCTAATAAGTGTTCATGTTAATATCTTCATACAGGAATTCACAAAATTATGATAGAACTTCACTTAAGGTAAGTTCGTTTAATCATCAATTATTCTGTGAAATAATGTTCTCGTTCCTTCGGAAGTCACAGCGGCATGTGGGGTCACATTCATTTAGTTAAGCGGATCGTTTACTTGAAACAAATAGCGTTCGCTCAAACTAAATTCTGTTGTGAAAATTATTGAACTTAAGAATTAAACAAACGACATTCGGTCAACTAAGTTTTCAAGCACCTAAACTCGATCTATCGATTGAAGTTGATGAAAAGTTTGTGATACCTTTGTAAAATCTGTGCCTTTGTATCTTACAAAATGGATCCAGTAGCTGTTGTAGCGTTAAGCAGTAACAAACACCTAATAATTCAAACAAACTCGCTTTCACTTCAGATAACGTATACATATCAAGTATACGACAACAATCAGTACTTATGTTGATGAATTCCTTTATTGTAATTGATAATAATATCGATACTTAACTAATCATCCTGTCGATATCTTGCGGGAGATAACTTTGATCCACCGCTTTTTTATAAAAGGGAGTTTTAACCTTGTTACGGATATTAAATTCAGCTCAGGTAATTAAAACTTTTGCTGATTTATTACTTTGTATCTAATCTGCCTTTAAGGAATTTTGATGAAAATCAATCACAAGCTGCCAAAGTTGGGCCCGCGTTCTCAGTTCAAGCCACATCAAAGAGCCATTACGGTTTATCTCAAACGCGTGAGAATAAATAAGACTTTTGAAGGAATATTTACGTATACACGCACCGCCATTTTAATCAAATTCTGTAATATGTTAATAAAAAAACACTTTCATTTGTACATGGAATGTGCGAGATTGGATAAGCTAATACAAAATAAGTACTTACACTATGTAATTCTTCTCAGTTTAGGGCGCGTGAAAACTTTCGAAAGCTTAGTTTTTAAGTCGTGAAATAGTTATTATTAAGTAAACTTAATCATATTTTACTGGCCTAACTAAAAGAACCTGTAAATTAGGCCTTAATGAAAATAAATCCATCGACTCTTGATTATAGACGAACGGTAAAATAAAAATATATTTGTCAAAGGATAGCGACCCTGGATTTATGGAATCCCGCACCAAATTGATTCATGGTCTTTACATTAACTCCTACAATTTCATTATCCGGTTTATACAGTACCCGGCGATAAATATTGCACATCGATCTTTGGAAAGAGACAATCGGCTAATTTCGACTTCGTCGGCTTCGTAGAGCGTTCTGTCTCTCGATCTCTGTCGCACGAAATACAAACAGTCCGGTATCTATGACGGTTACGTTTTGTACAAAATTAAATTCCGGAGATACAAAAAACAAATTCCTAGTGCCGTGCCAATGGTTCGTCAAAAACACTATTTTATTTGTCTAGAATATTACCAACTTTGGTCATTCTTCTTTTGCGATATTGTTTTGAATTCCTGGACCAGTCTCATAAATGATCATATATATGGTTATCGCCACCTGAAAACTATAAACATCGGATGAACCGATCGTTTGCTCGCGTTAATATTAGTGAAACAAGAATAGATAAAAATAGTAAAGATCCGAACATTTTACGTAAACCTTCTTCATACAAGCGTCATCTGTCGAAATACCCGCCGCCGCCGCTGACCGAAGTCCCGCGTGGCCTTATACTGTTGGTACTAATGACACCCATAAGCTGGCGACATTTTTTCGCGCTGTTCGCCCTGTCTTTAGTATACATGTCTGTGGAAACAAGCCAAAAACTACATCTACTCCTTTTACTTAAGTATTTCTTGTCTTTTAGTGGGATCACGTATAGGTCCTTATTTCGAAGTCTTATAACTTTGTACGTTTACACCAACTATTGATGGATATGGTGGTCATATCTTTTAGCTATTTGCGCCACTTGCAGTCTGCGAAGAATGAAAGCTCCTCCTGTTCTCCAGAGTGAAACTTTAACGAAGAGCTGAAAAGAATAGCTGGGGGAAAGTCACTTTTTACTTGCTATCCGGCAAAAGCAACTACGATGAATAAACCCGATTCATTATTCAGAATTGGCTCTGTTCAGTGTTCATATCGGAGATTTTCATTTTTAAGATTCACTTTGTACTTTTAGTAGCAGGATCATCTTAGTATTGCTTTATGATTTGTTAATTTTTATCCTTTTATTAAGTAATTTAAAAAAACATGGAGAGTAAAATAAGTTTTCATTTTGATTTTACGTTATTATTACGTCTTGTTTTAAATTATTTTTTAACAATCAAAAAGAAAAAATTGCCAGTCAAAAATTTTTTGAAAGTTCACACCACTTTTAACGAGCAGTTATCAAAAGCAAATAAGTATCCGTAATTTTTTCCAATGAACGGGGCTCAAACAAAAGCCTTTAAAATCATCAGATTTAAATAAGATCCGACTTTACCAAAGCAGCTTCCATTAATTAGGCGGAACACAAGTTTCGCAATAAATTCACTGGATCCGGGAAAACTTGCCTCCCCTATACCGCTCATCGTAGCGGTGTAAATTTTAGCCGATAAAATAAAATATTATCGCTCTGGCTACACGACATCCGCCCTAATTACATAAAATCACGTTATAAATTACTCTGAAATATTCGCCGCCTCGTTCTAATTTAGAAGTGAAAAGCTGACAAACAAAGGGCGACAAGGACGCTCAGCACAAAGTTAAACGCTTTTAATTCTTTTGCCAAGCAATTTCCGGCTTTAAAACGGCTAATTTTATGCGCAATAAATCTTTTTCGATATACTTGTAAAAAAAGTGCCGACATCTTTAATTCCGACGTATAAATAATTTATGTAGTGATCATACGTGACAAACGAAAACTTTGGTGAAAGAACATAAAGAAGGTTAAACAGACATCAACTATTATACCATGAAAGCACAATAGATCCTGGGCCGCTTTCCAAAACTGAAAGTAAATATTGTATTTAAATATATATAACAAGAAGATTGAAAGGCTTTACCGGCTGTCACGCGATCCCACAATGGAACGAAGGAAGTCCAAAACTGTCAAAGTACTATTCAGTAGGTAACTTTGTACAAAACTATTCAGTAGGTTTTGAATTTTCGTCGGCAATCGTCCAAAAACAGAACTAGTAGGAAATAATAGCAATTGTGCAGGTTATTTCTTAATTTTGAACGTAAACTAATTAAGATAATTAATATTTAGTTAACGGCGACGCAAATTGTGTCCTGCTAATAGTTCGCTAACATGCAAGTTTAAGTTTATCTTCTGGTTAATTTGGCTGGTATCGAGTTGCAAGTTTATAAAGTTTGCCTGGTTGCGAAACTGCCAAAATTCGTGGCGATATGACGGTAGAACTTAAACTATAAAGTAATAACCAAGACACCCTTGGTTAACTAAGTTAGCGAGGAAATAAAGGGTGTAAGTATACACTACGGTTAAGAGCCTTTTAAAGTTACCTAATCAATCATAAAACATAAATTACTACAAGTTACAACAAAGACGTAGTCATAGAAAGAGTAGGTAACTCTCTTGATTGATATTGAAACCAGATAAATGTATGACAGACATGTTAAAATGGATCTTTCTCTGGTTTGTTACAATTTTCAATAAAATATTACGTAATATTGGACAAAATTATATAAATTAGTTCCTAGTTTCCCCGTCCCGTATTTCACTGTTGTTTTAACGTTAACTAGGTAATCACAGCAGAGACTGCATTTACTAAAATATATTTTATTTGGTGCACAATTTAACTATCCACTAAATTTACATCGACTGCGGTGAGCCCGCATTACTATCTAATGAAGCACAAATTTGAAATAAGCAAGATTAGTTATGAGCACCGTAATGCCCAGTGAAATGTGTGCTGACTAATGTACTCGCCATCAAAACGCCGAACGCATTAAATTGCTGTAATGTGGTTTAAACTAAAATTACAAACTAACTGCGATGGAAACAATAGCTCACTAATCCCGATACAGTGAGGTGACCGAGCGAGATAATTTCATATTATTAATTTTCCCAACAGCACCATGTTTGCTCCCGATAGTTAGCAAGTAAATTGGATTCTGTGCGAACGACGCGATATTTCGGCTGGAGTAATTAATTATGTTCGGGCATGTTTCACGACGTTTTAATTTTAAAATTAATAATGAACCCATGAATTATATTATTAAAAACGACGCATGTGTCAATGAAAAGTAAAACAAACGCGATTGCGTTTTTTAACGTTACTAGTGAATTTTCCCGCAGCAGTGAATAGTTTGCAGAAATAGTTCGCGACAAAGCGGCGGTGTGCGGAATAATTAATGTGCAGTCGATATTTGCGAGCGCCGATTCATTATAACAACATAGTTACTGCATACGTAAGCACTTGATCCATTGAGTGCAACTATTCATTTACACAAAGATTTAAATTGCTAGGTGAGCCCTAAACCTCCAAAAACGTCCACGTTTTTGTCTTGTGTGCGACATGCTGTTACTCTCTCTGACACAAGTGAAACTACAGCATGCTGAGAGCACCCTGGGCCCATCTAGCGATTTAAATGTTTGCATCTACAATTATGTGTAATCATTAATTTCACACTTTAATTTTATGCTCTAGGTTAACATTTTATTTCATTTGATACGTTTATGACAGATGTTTAGGACGTTGTACGTACGTTGCTACAAATTATATAACATTGAACAAATAAATACTTAGGAACCACTGCTACAGTGGTTCCTAAGTATTTATTTGTTCGGTTTTTATTTTGGTCGAATAAATATAGATCGTAAGTACCGGCAACGCATCGACAGTATCCTAACACCTGACCTGTTGCCTCAAATTTCTACGGGTGGTGGTGACAACTTCAGTGATAACATCAGGTGACTTGTATGTTCGTTTGTGTGCGAACAACATTGAAAATGGTCCACTCGTTTGCAAGTTTACGAATAAACAATATGCATACGTCAGGTATCTTTCCCTATAACGTCGCACTAGTCATCCGCGGAAACTCACCTCGTTAGCGGCATAGTGACGTAATAGGTATAGAAGAATATGGTGAGGACGGACAGCAGCATGACGCCGGCGACGCACTTCCTCACGTTGACGTGGCTGGCCAGCCACAGGCAGCAGCGCGGCGTCGCCGACTTGTGCGCGTGCGCATACTCGCCGCACTCGAGCAGCGGCGCGCGCGCCCCGCGGCCCTCAGCCATCTCCGACGATCACACACACTATATTTACACAACACAGTAACACTTAGGCCTCTACGGATTCTAAACTTCTAAATCGAACGGTTCACTGTACAATCTCTATCTGGGAACTCTAATGGCCGCGTTTGTCCTTGGTGGTGATTTTTGTCGCCACTTGCCGTGCTTCCACATTTCATAGTGTCGCGGCGGGGTGGAGACGCGTGGATGCGCTGCGAGGCTGAACGCGCGGGCTCCGCTGACGGCCATCTCGCGCCGCCAAACGTATCCGTTGCCGATTCAAAATGGCCGCCGACGCATCTTGGCGGGTTGTGCTCATCACGGCGACGGCGGGCGCTCCCGGGGGTAGAGCTCACGACATCCGGGCGCAGCACCCCGCGACCTCGGCCGATCTCATCCGTTTCAGCTGCAACAAACAAACGCTAGGTTACACTATGATCCTTCTTTAAATTTTTATATATATAAAAGATAACTCCTTAGTCCTGACTCATTGGTTCACTCACTGACTCATTATCGCCCAGCCCATGGCTAAAGAAAGCTGAGATTTCGAGAGTTTATTTCTGTATTGTAGTGTATTATAATATAGGAGTTTATGTTATAATATTACATCCTATAAGAGAGATGCAGTTTAACTGTATACATTGCCTAGGCATCACTAAAGCTGTATACGTAGATATGATTTAAAGATCTACTCTAAATGAATTGAAAATGTTAGACTTGCACATAAAATAATTTCCGTAGCCTGTTACCTGCTCACTAAGACTTATGTATCTATTTGTTATTAGAAAACTTCTGTGCAACATTGCGTTTCAAAGTTTTACTGGAGTTTAACACTATTAGATGTTGGCTAAGGTTCTAACGAGGTCAGTTTTACCCTTATTTCTCACTCCCATTATCGTATCACGTGCACTTATTCACATATCAAATCAATTAATGCCAGAACAATCATAATATCTTACGACTATTGTAATAAAGTTCTTCAATATTAAAATTAAATGGAACAGGTAAAAAAAAGTTCAGAAACGGCATTTACGAAGAAACCAATTTGACTGGATATGCAATAATTTAATTATATTGAGTCTCCTGAGATATAGTATTGGGTAAAGCCTCCATTGATGCCAGTAAATTCGACCCTCAGCTCTGGTTACTGGAATACAGCTGGCTCACACAGAAACGCATCTTTACGCCGCTGAAACGAGACCGTTCAGCCGTGAAATTGAACGGACGGTGCTCAATTTTGTAACGACGAAATGTTTGTTGATTCTTAAAATGATTGTTAAGTATTTATTATAACGTAAATTTATACGAATATTTTAGTTAAAATTCTCTTTAGTAGATGTGATAGATAAAGAATTGGTAGTGATTATTTAGTGGCAATAGCTACATTTTAGGATATGTTTTAAATAAAAAGCTACTCCGAAAAGAGATTTTATAAGAATTTCATACGAAATTAAATATTACGATTATCTTCATAAGCATAGAGTTTAGAATTTGCGAACTAAAGGGATGGTTTTGAGAGCTCGTTCCGGGGGAAGTGGGACGCTCTCGGAATCGGTGATCGTGCGATACTTTGAATATTAACTATTGGATGACCCATTTGTGAACGGAGCCTAGAGGTAAATTTCTACGAGCGAATAACAATTTTCCACTAACGATTCAGATGTCACTTTTTTTTTAATGAAAATGACTCAATGCTTTATTGTAGTAAATAATCTCTGAGTTGTTCGAAACATGTTTAGATTGAAGCGCTTACTTGAACTAATTTAATCACAAGAAATGTCAAAAACTGTTTGGAGTCATGCGATTAATTTGAAGTGACTTCTAGCAACTGAGGCTTAATTAATAACAATGAAAGTTTTAGAAGATATGCTTTTAAGAACTGAAGTAACAGATTTATTAAGATTTAAACATAATTAAGGCTATACCTTTTGGATAGAACGCAATAAAAGAAGGCAAGTACGAGTCAGATTAAGTCCAGAGAATTATTACACGACAAGACCGTCGGTAAAGAGGCGCAATTAAAGTTCTTAATTAAACTGAAAAAAGTAGTCTGCCGGTGTCAGTTATGGAGCAGGGCGTGATAAGAGCCTTGAAAAAGATCGGTCGAGGAAGTGAAAGATTCTTTGTACAATAGGCGCATCTGCCGGTGACAACGCTCTTAGAACGCTGAGTTCACAAAAACCTTAATGAAAGCTTAAAAAACACCGTTAAATTGATCACACAAAAGCCGCAGATCATTATTTTAAAGCAAAAAAGGTCTAAAAATATACGCTAATTCATTTCTATTATTTTTTTCCGTATAAGATATACACTGTTCTCCGTGTTACTATACGAACTTTGATAAGTGTTTTTAGAGAAGTTAAAGAGAATCTCGAAAATAAAGTTGTACGTCGGCCAATCATCGCCGGTAACAATAGCAACGCAACCATCACCAGCCAATTAGAGCCTTGGCTGCATAACCGACGCAAGCATTAACCAATCAGCTGCATAGATGTAACCTCGTCGATGCTATAAGTATTTTTGCAAAATCACTCAGCTGAAGGAAATACAACATGTATTTCCTTCAGCACGTAGTCTAACTAATAGATATATAACATATAAATTATAAGTGTATGAAAATTATCGCTGCCAACGGGATTCGAACCCGCAAGGTGGTGGCGACCTTTCGCGAGTGGCCGCTCTACCGATTGAGCTATGGGAGCGACTACCGCTGACACGATAATTTCGATACACATTGTTACATAATTAGAAACACCTAGAGAACTTCTTATTAGTACGAGACTGTACCAAGTTGTCATCCCACGAGGTGCGAGTATACAACGTGATATTGCGCTGTAAAGTAATTTCATAACTGAAGACAATACTCCGGTGCGGGTAGCCGCCCTACTTATTATAACTTTGCCTGTTCACCGCACCTCGTCACCCGCGGAATGTTCGGAAATCCGCATAATGCGCCCACCGTTAACACGAAACTCCTATAAAACGCTGACTGCATATATCATACCTGTGAATTTTATAACATCACAGGAGCGACATTATTGAAAACTCCAGAAATATACCATACAGTACGTTCTGCATAGTTAATAACCACCTCTATTGTACTTTAGTCTCTTAGTATATATAGGTATAGTATATCGCTATAAGTAATTGACTTGACCGATTTATATACTTTTAAGGTTAAAATGGAAAATCTTTTGGCATCACTTCTCTGTCTCTCCCTCTGTAGGCCACTTTATGCCCTTATTTCTCAGAAACGGGTATTAAGTTATAATTCACACAAAATACTGAGGTCTATATGGTCCCTTGGTTCTAGTAAAGTAAACCCAATCAAAAGTTATGGCCACGTAGGTATGTCGTTTAGAAAGCCTAAGGTAAGTAATTCCCGTGGTCCGAAAATTGTGAAATTTGGAAAGAATCAAGGTCATATCGCACAAGCTCAAGAAACATTCTTATATTATAAAAATAACCCTAACCCTAATAGGCAAAAAAATTAAATAGGCATAGATAAAGCACAGATCGCGACGACACCACTCTACCATCTACACAAAATGGTCTTGGAACTACTGAAAATTCGGTCTCGGTGGTACCCAACCCTATAAGAACGCGAGCCCAATTCGCACTTGATCAGTTTTTTTAGTAACGGATTCACCTGGAAGGTTCTTGCTCGTGGTGGTTTGCGCGGGATTTAACTGGACAATGTTTGCTGGGTCAGCTGTTAGCTGTTATGTTCATCAAAACAATAAATCCCAATTGTTAGGGAATGTTTCCGAAAATAAATCCTCTAGATCTCAGCATGACGTTAAATATATTTATTAATAAATATGCTCTAAATGAAGTACAAATACCACCTTGAATACCAGTTATATTTATAAGAAAAATGTCTGTTATTTCATTATTTAAACCGTAGTAAGCTTTATTTACGGCAGCTCTACAATAACCTCTCCACTTTATTAGGTAGGTAGTTTGCGGCGGTCTTCCAGGAACATTGGTACCGGGATCACGTTTTGTTCGACGGTGTTTTTTACCCAACATCTCACGTAAGACATCTAAATTACGAGTAGGTACCCTTCTGTAATACCTGACATTTCTTTTCGACAAGCGAGTTTCAGGTACGCATTAAGGCGCATTTGGGTTTTACCTAAGATCACTTTGTAATGTCAATTTGTCTACCACTTACAGCTCTTTGACTCAGGAACGGGCAATGTGGTTCTTTCAAGGTATGAAAATTTCAAGCTTCAAAGTCACTAAAAAAAGAAAAATAAAGCTTTTATATTTTGACCGTTTAATTCTAATGATGAAATACCAAGTCAAGCTATTAACTACATTAAACCGAGTAGTGTTTTGGTTATTACAACTGTAAAGAAATTGCCACTTGCAAGTCATACAAGAGTAATATTTCAGATAAAGGAAGCATTGTAATAGAAGATTGCAAGCTCGTTAGCAACGTCGTCATTAAGGAAACCATTCTGGCCGCATATTTGGTCAAGAAAGATTAATCGATACTGGACATCATCTGTAAACTCTCACGACATTCTGGGAAAACATTTAGGTAGATATTATATAAAATGATGGGAAAAATCCTTCACATTTTTTCAATAATATATCAGTTATATGTTCGTCTTCATTTATGAACAATTTGCGCCTGGTTTCATCCAGACACGTACTAGGGGGTCTAGAGCTAGACGTTAGAATGACTCTCAGTTCGATAATAAAAAGGTGAAGAAGGAACTAAATTAAAAAGTTTTAAACACAGTGCTATAATTAATATGTAGATATATCCTGAACTACCGACATATAGGCAACTAGACTTTAGTGAACAAGATAATTACGCTTCTTGATAGTTATGTAAATTAATTTCTTATTTTATTTTCTTATTATTACTTTTTTTACACCAATGTTAGAATAACTATCATGTTTATTATTGGAATGAACTCACTGAATATTACAGTAAGTCGATTTTCAACTTGTGTACCTGCAGTCCTAAACGAAATTATTCACATTGCGCTCATAAACCAGTTATCCAGTTCAGAGCATCGAATCTGAAATGGCATACAATTAAGTACTTTAGCTTCTATACCTTACAATGGTCCTGCATCACTCGCCGATTATCGTCGAGTGCATCACACTGATGTACTAGAGCATAAGATCCGGTAGTCGTTTCCATCTCCCAATTTAGATTATGTCTAACAAAGCTTCAACTATAGTCTGTGTGTTAAGAATGTTAGCTTTAAGCTTGAGATGAACATTCATCGTCTTCTACAAACATTCTTGTTAATAGGTAAGTGTATACTTTATGCCTATTGCCTGTCTTAAAGAATTTTTAAAAGGCTTTGGAATATCGCATGAAAGCATTTAATAAATAATTTATGTCAGTACTGTGCGTTGGATGTAGATAATATGTTTTCCTGTTTTTCGTAGAACGGAGAAGATACAGTACACGTTGAAAGCGAGCTATTGAGTTCGTAATTTATTTACCGAATCTTTTACCTGGTTGTTCCATTTGTTAAATGCCAACTCCGAGGGAGAATAACAATCAAGCACAAATTGTAATTCTACCCAATTTGCATTTTCGCGTAGAATTCGAGCTATCGAAGTTTCCTTAGCCTTTATATAACAACACGTACTAACTACAAACGTGACTTTGGCAGATTATAGAAACTCTTGACCCCTGGTTATAGCTTCAACAGAATGTTATTTAAGTCCTAACCAAGTAAGTTTTCCTGCATCAAAGTTATAACAGTATAGTTTCAGGTCTTACCGTATATTTATCAACGAAAATTGCAAGTAGGTATCTACTTGTAATTTTCTTTTCAGGGTTCCGTACACCAAAAGAAAAAAAAAACGGCACCCTTATTAGGTTATAGACTATAGAGTTTAATTTAATCTAAGTCAAAAGAATTGTGATATTTATGCTTTATGTGTTTAAAATGTGTTTAAAACATTTGTTTGCATGGAGATTTCCAAATTAAAGCCCCATGTTACAGCAATAGCCAAATCTCGATTATTAGAAGTTGCATCGAACAGGTAACTCCAATTAACGGAACATTTATGCCGTTGACCCCAAAGCTATGTTTGATGTTAAATCGCCACGTCATTATTCAAACCCACATCTACAATTTGATGCGTAGAAAGGAAACGGGCAATGAGCAGTCTTTATTTGGTTCAATTGTTATTGTTCATGAGAGGTACAATACTTAAAAATCTAAAATAATAACTGGTTAATTGTTTAAGCATTAAATCTTTTTCTTTTTTAACGCCCTAAGGCATAACCAAACGTGACAAAAAAAACCGGCCAAGTTCGACTCAGACTCGCGCACCGAGGGTTCCTTACAACAAAACAGTACAAGGAAGAATCACTTTTGCGCTATGTTTGTAGACGTTGATTGGTTAACTAGCGGACGCACCAATGCGTTAAGCCAGGGTGTAATATAACTCCATTCCAAATTTTAGCTGAATCGGTCCAGTGGCTGCGGCGTGTTGTATCAAAAATACCCAATTACACACACACTTCCAAATAAACTTTCGCTTTTGTTAAATTAATGTGATGTGATATCAACCATTATTACCGTATTGGTACGAAATCTAAAAACAAGTAGGGTTACTTGTATTTAACTCAGGTCGTCTTGGAGCTGGAATTCTTTTTGGATAGCTGACTCAACGAGGGAATTCCCCTTTTCAAAGCAGGAATTTCTTTGTATTTATAAAAGCAAAATGCTCGGTTACCTCAAATTATGTTGGCAGTGTTGAGTTAACACGATTACAGTGAATTTATGCAAGACATTATCCGAGGATAGGGCGCGTTGCATAACGCCTCGCGTCCGAGCGCCGTCGGTCGCCGTCTCCTTTATGAAACCCCTCTGTATGATATATGAGCTTATACTGTCAAGTTATTGCTTCGTAGAACGACTTCGCATTTGCATTGCTTTATCGTATCAGATTCGCTTTGCATCAATCATGTAACAAAATATGGGCATTAGCATTAACATAAGAACAAAAAGATTCTCTGCTAGTCATGAATTTCAAAAGGAATATTCGTATGAATAATAATATGGTATTACGATCAATTAGCAAATAGCTAATTATTCCTCCTACAAAGCATATTAACTAAGTACTTGAAGAGCAAAATACCTACTTTATCCACTTTAAGGTTATACCGAAAATAGAGGTATATTATTTAGATTTACACTTTTCGTCTGTTTTACCCGGTATTGCAAAGTTCATAACATTCTATCAAAAGTTAGTTCCTTCGCCATTTCCCAGTTATAATAAAATCATAACATACCTGTAGTTTTTGTACACAGTACATTCATGTTAGTGATTACCTTAATTACTCGTAGATTAAAACATTTTAAAGATTTTAAAAGCTAAAGCTACTCTTATCAAATGTAATAAGTTTTCGTTTTTTGTAAAGTTTGATACAATTTTAAGCTTTCAAATTTTCTTCTTCTCATATCAAGGAGCGTTTGAACCATAGTGAAGTTAGTTTTTCGTTAAAAAGTTATCACAAATTATAGCTATAAGTATATCATGACTATCCATAACTGCTTGTCAAATGATCTTAAATGAAATGAATCATTGAATAATTTGACAAGAGCGTTGTCGATTTGTGAAATCATGGTGAAATCCTACTCGTACTATTGTTATAAAACCGTGTATACGAATTTCCCGATGTACTAAAAAAAATCATAACATGAACTTTATGTCAACTCATTGTCCCTTTGCAAGTATTCTCACAGGTCACTGACAGTGATAGGGGACAAAATATGCTGCCTGTAAATGTGACATTCATTTGCGAATTTTCGCGATATATTCTTGTGAAATTTGCTTTCACCCCGTGCATTGTGGTTCAAATAAAATGTCGCACGCTCAACTGGAACCGTCACAAGGGAGCTCACCGTGATAGATGATATTCGAGAACAATTAATCTTGGGCCAAAATATGCGGACGATTTGCGAGCTTGGTCGAGCCTAATGGTCGGGAGGATTATCGCGGTACCGTATTCCGGCGTCATTAGCAAAAATACACGGTAACCTGATACGCAAATTGAAACCATCTAAGGTGTTGCCGCGGCCCGCCTTAATTAACGGTGACGAAGCATTTTTGTCAATACAAGGATAGCTCGCGGTCACCGGTTAGGAATTTTGTCGTTTATCTTACTCGTATACACAAATAAACCGTATCTATATTTACTTGAAATTCAGAAACCATTTCCAAAGTAGAGCTTCTTCAATTCAAACTTTTTCCTTGCATAGAAATCATGGCATTCCCGAAAAAGTTAAAAAAGTAAAAAGTTCTGTTAATGAGCCTTCGCTCGCATGACCCCTATCTTATCCCCTCACGGGTAAAACTTTCAAAAATACTTTCTTAGCTTATGTCTACGTCACAATAGCTAATCGTATCTGATTGTAAAATTTCAGCCCGATCCTTTCAGAGGTTTGTGCTGTGTTGATAAGTCGTCAGTCAGTAGGTCAGTATGTTGCATTTCTTTAGAATGGCATACAGATTTGATTATCTACTTGATCATTATAATATAAAGTCAACCGCATGTTATACTTTCCATAATTTCGCGTTGGCGTTTTTGAAAATAAGAAGATTTACGAAGAAAGAGCATATTAAAGAAACTTCGTAGACAGTGATGAATAAACAGTAAGCAAGATCTCTAAAAAGTACTGAAATCTAGACAAAGTCGTGCCAAGTCTAAGGTTCCTTACTGCGATTTCTTTATTATTATAGTTAATGTTGCGTGACTTGGCCGTTGAAGGGTACACAAGGGTTCAAACCAGGTGCTCCATGACACCATTGCACCAATCTGTCGCCAGAATTCATCGTCAATGAGTAGCGGTTCTTGGTCTTCAACGGCCAAGTCACACAACATTAACTATAATAATAAAGAAATCGCAGTAAGGAACCTTAGACTTGGCACGACTTTGTCTAGATTTCAGTACTTTTTAGAGATAAACAAGCAGCTCCATTTTGACTTTGGCTAGTTTTTTACAGAATGTTTTTGGTGGGATTTCACTTCTTTTTGTAGAAACTTCAAAATATTACAAAATATTTCTGTCC
Source organism: Coenonympha glycerion (assembly GCA_963855885.1). Classification (NCBI taxonomy): domain Eukaryota; kingdom Metazoa; phylum Arthropoda; class Insecta; order Lepidoptera; family Nymphalidae; genus Coenonympha; species Coenonympha glycerion. The sequence goes on along the minus strand of OY979633.1, from coordinate 11,959,917 downwards.
GTTTTTCTAGATACATTAACTGCATAAATAACTTTGTAATCTCATATAATTTATATGGAATTACAAAGTTATTAATGCAGTGATCACCAGGTACTCCAGATCTTCGATTATCCTAGTTTTTATAGTTTTCCCTTTATGTGGCCATTAAACCCTAACTCTGTACCAAATTTCAGCTCTCTGAGTTTATGGGAAGTACTAGTTCTATTTTGATGATCATGAGTGAGTCAGTCAGTCAGTCAGTGTCGAAAATGCGAAACTTTGCTTTCGCATAACTTCGGAACTATATGACCTACAGACTTGAAATTTTGGGTTTTAAGTATGTGATTATAGCTTACTGGATAGCGAAAATTTCAGCGTTCTGGTCTTATCCAGAGGTTCTCAAATAGGAGCCCGAAAATGCGGCGAAATGGTTCCTGTAAAGATGGTACGGCAGTTTTGCTTCGCGCTTTGACTTTGGCGGGGGCACTGCCGTGCCCCCTGATCACTCTTAAAAGCACTTTCCATCGCTTCATTTTCGACAATAATTCACCGTTTTAAGTATCCGAAATCCTAATTTCGTTAGGCGGAATCAGGGCGATTACTGACTCCCCAAAAGATAAATTCTTAGTTAAAACATCCCCCTGCGAGTTTATTGCGCAGCGGACAGGAACAAATGGAGTCAATCTTTTTTTTCCCGAAATGGAAAAACCTGCTACATTTTCAACGTGTAAAGTTCGATATCAATCAAGTCGGCCTTTTTTCAATAAACTCGCCGCAGGCTCCCCTAAGCAATTTTTCGAGTAATTTAACTGAGTGTGCTTACATACGGCTATGCAATTGAAGTATCGTTACATGAGGTTATCGGACGAAATGGTTTCTATCAACAGTAAATCACGGAATCTTCGTGCTAGGAGCTATTCCAATTATTAAATGTAACTGTTTATTAGCTCTTGCTAGGTACTATTATAGTTATTCCGTGCTCTTGCGTACGATTACGTGTGAGTTAAATTATGTTTTCTTAAATCCCACGCGTGATCCGTAGATTTTTGAATTAATGGATGGGATGCACAAGATAGAAGGCTAGGTTATTGTGGTACAATTAATTATTTTCTGCATGAGTTACCTACCTGCCTGACCACTCGTAACTATCTCCACAATGTGGAGAGAGTGGCTTTGAGAGGGAGGATCGGTGAGTTAAAATATTTATGAGATATGGCACTTGTCTTATAGGCCACCGAGTCGCATCAGTCGCTAAATTATCCCAAGTGCATTGTAATATAATAATATCGAGAATTATCAAGAATTAGAGCAAAAGATAATGAAAAATCATCGTAAGTCCGTTTTAGGTTCGACTTAACCTGGGGACTTAAAGTGGGTGCAACCGATAACCAAGCCTCTTAAAATGACCATAATATCGGTATCGAATATGATGGCATTTCATAATTTATGCGCCAAGAGATATTTCAAAACTTTATCTTTGTGGAAAACCTCAATATTTCCCTTGTAACTGAATCAAAAATCAAATGCATGTTCTGTAGTCAAATAGACATTCCTGCACTTGACCAATGAAGGAGCATGTTTACTTATGACTTACATATTTTCCGCCTATTGAAACAGTAAATTATGAAGGGGTAGATATTACAATTTAATACAATACAATCACCTTATCTCTTGATTACAAATTGCTTTATTGGAAAGCCATTTCGTATTGTCAGCGCAATAATTTCTCCCTGATATCGGGCGACAGCGAACGCAATCTAAATCATCCTTGTGTAGTTAAGAACAAAACTAGTTTGCAATAATTGTTTTGAAACGGTATTGCAGCTGTCGTAGTTGCCATTAGCGGCGGAGATTGTGGGGCGTCAAAAGCGGGGTTGATTAAAGAGCTCCAGCTTATACTGCGCGTCGCTACAATGAATATTCAGTGTTTCAGTGCATAAGCATAATGCGGCCGCGGTCTTAGCGCCGCTGTCGCTACCGCAGCGCTGCCCATTTCTCATCTTAAATGCCAAGAGCAAGTCGCTTGACTTCCTAACTTGAGGCCTTTTTGTCAAATTCGTTTGAATATGCTGCAGTATACAGTGTGTAGTCTACTAACTGTTTTACGATTCCCCGCATAATATCATGTTTTAGGGTTCCGTAGGGGTAAAACGGTGAACCGTGATACCTGAAATTTTCACAGTTGATGTATTTCTGTTGCCGCTACAACAAATATTAAAAAAAAAACCGAATTAACTAAGTTATATAAAGGGGCCTCCAAACAACACACAAAAACAGTAACACAATTATGGACGTCGCTATCAGACACATGGTTGTAGTTGTTAAAGTGCGCTAGAGGAGTAGACGATCTAAGCTTTCAGTCAGACATTAAGAGTCCCATGAACTACAATGTCTCCATAGATTCGAAATACCAAATCATTGTAATTCGTGCATATTTCGATCATGTTGTGGTGTTATTCGGGTTCATATAGTAATAATCTATGCTCCTGGCCATAGTCGGTTTGGAAATACTTCTCTAAAACGAAATATAAATCAATCTTGATCCAAATTATTATAACTTCGGTCAAGTTCCGAAATACCAAAAATTATGAATGAAAACTTTAACTGGTGTTTTTCTTTAGCTGGACAATAAAAACTGTGCTCCTGAACGAATGCGACGTGAGGCAGTGTTGTTTTTATTACAAAACAAACAAGCAGAAAACATGTCCTCTTTGGCATAAAAATAAGCAAAACTAAATTTGTTCACTATTTCGTTTTACAAAAGTATTTCGGAACCAGATATGGCCAGGAGCATAGATTATTACTATATAAACCCGATTAACACCACACCATGATCGAAATTCGCCCGAATTACAAATGATTTTGGTATTACGAATGTATGGAAGACATCGTGGGTAAGCAGACTCTTAATAGACTGAAAGGAAGCATGTCAGAACTACTATAAGCATAGATTTCATTACTATTTCTCACGTATTTCATAATTCAAACCCTCCGTCTCCACATTTGTTGTCGGTCGTGTGTGCGAGTACTAATATTGAGATAGAACTGAAATGATGAACGGTAATGCGATATTTTTTGTGCGCCCGAACGTTATGAACACGATTTTCGGAATATGTGCAAAAACTTATCACTCTAGTAAAGCTTTGGCATTTGGTTTTTATGGAATGTCGAATAAAACGTTTTCCGTATATGATATGATTGACTAGTGATATTAGCTGTTATGTGAAAAGCCTACTAAAATATTTGAGAATTTATAAATAAATATTATTTTATGACATAATTTATTATAAACAAAAGTTTAGATTATTTTTAAGCAAATAAACATAGTTTTTTATGGCTTTTTGGTTTGGCTAACTAAACAAAACAGTAAGATGTAATGTAAGTTACTAACCTGTGATGTTAATATTGATATGTAAATTAATAGTAGTTTATGAAACGGATGCATAATGGGGGGTATTAAAACATGAGTGTGAGTTTAAAAAACGAGCCGCAGGCGAGTTTTTTACTAGTATCACACGAGTGTTTTAATACCTAATTATGTAGAGTTTCATACACTACTTTATCTACGCTCAAATTATCATAAATCCAAACCATAAAATCTTGCTAACGTTTGTCGTAAATCCTTCACTTTGTTGGTAAAAGATTGTGGGTCATTTTTGTTGCAATTACTAAAATGTCAGGTGGAGTTAAATTTTCTTTAGTACGTTTCACTGCTAGACACTTTTCCGCGCTAAGTTTTGACTAAGTAACAAAAATAACACATTGAAATGTTAAAAGTTAGGTATGGCGCCAAAATTCAGTTGCAAACTGCGTATAGTCTGTTAAAAAAGTCATGAAACAAAAAAGAGTGGAAAATATTTATACAAGTCAGATAAACTATATTTTTAGTGGATAATTAAATAATCAAAAATTATACATAATTCTTTTCAATATTATGTATGAACACACTTTTTAATCAGTCATATAAGGCAGGGAAAAATTATTGTTCCGTGAATTAATTGTTGTCTATGGTCGATCATGACTACCAACTAAATGTTGTCTGTGGACTCCTTATATAAAAAAAACAAAATTGAGGATTGGCTCTACACTCTCTTTTGGCTATGACGACCACAGAGAAAAGAAAGTTATTCCCTGGTCTGTGATGACGACACACAAAAATACAGGAACCCAGAGCCGCGTATCGTAATAGAAATTATTCAACAATCTAGAGATATTTCCATAGTACAGCTATGTTATAATGAATAACTTTTTAATAATTATAGAAGTCTGTGAATAAAGTAGGTCAATATGTGACACATTTTGATTTCATAATTCGAACTTACGCGGCTCTGGGTTCCTGTATTTTTGTGTGTCGTCATCCCAGACCAGGGAATAACTTTCTTTTCTCTGTGGTCGTCACAGCCAAAAGAGAGTGTAGAGCCAATCCTTAATTTTGTTTTTTTTTTTTTTTTTTGTATAAGGAGTCCACAGACAACATTTAGTTGGTAGTCATGATCGACCATAGACAACAATTAATTCAAGGAAACAATAATTTTTCCCTGCCTTACGAGTATATGACTGATTAAAAAGTGTGTTCATACAGAATATTGAAAAGAATTATGTATAATTTTTGATTATTTAATTATCCACTAAAATATATTTTATCTGACTTGTATGAATATTTTTCTACTCTTTTTTGTTTCATGACTTTTTTAACAGACTATACGCCGTTTGCAACTGAATTTTGGCGCCATACCTAACTTTTAACATTTCAATGTGTTATTTTTGTTACTTAGTTTAAAACTTAGCGCGGAAAAATGTCTAGCAGTGAAACGTACTAAAGAAAATTTAACTCCACCTGACATTTTAGTAATTGCAACAAAAATGACCCACAATCTTTTACCAACAAAGTGAAGGATTTACGACAAACGTTAGCAAGATTTTATGGTTTGGATTTATGATAATTTGAGCGTAGATAAAGTAGTGTATGAAACTCTACATAATTAGGTATTAAAACACTCGTGTGATACTATTAAAAAACTCGCCTGCGGCTCGTTTTTTAAACTCACACTCATGTTTTAATACCCCCCATTATGCATCCGTTTCATAAACTACTATTATTTAATTATCAATTATGTTCAAGCCTATCAAAATTTCGTTTGTAAAAATGAATTAAAGTTTGCAAACGGTTTTTTTACCAGAATCGGTAAAAAATAGATCTCTATTACGACTTCCAGAAACATATAAAAATATCTTACGAAACCATAAACGAATCAAATCATTATTCCCCTCGATAACCCTACTTATCGTGAACTGGAAAATAACAAATAATTCGATAAATCGTACCGCTAAAGTTATAAACATCGATCAATTATGAAAGAGTAGGTACTGAGGTCTCTATCTATTTAATTTTTATTCATAATTTTTGATGGAATTATGTATAATTTTTGATTCTTTAACTATCCACTAAAAATATACTTTATCTGACTTGTATAAATATTTTTCTACTCTTTTTTATTTCATGATTTTTTTAACAGGCTATACGCAGTTTACAACTGAATTTTGGCGCCATACCTAACTTTTAACATTTCAATGTGTTATTTTTGTTACTTTGTCAAAACTTAGCGCGGAAAAATGTCTAGCAGTGTAACCTACTAAAGAAAATTTAACTCCATACCTGACATTTTATAGCCTAGGATCCCGCTATACAACGACCTTCACCGAGCTGCTTATTGGATGAAAACTATTTTATATCGAATAAAATACGTCAATAAATATATCGCAAGTGGGTTGCCTAAAAAATTTCAGTCCAGGGTATGATTAATTAAGAATTAAAAAAAAAACCATTGTAACATGGACTCCTATTTGTTACAGTTTAGTTGACATCGTAGTTCAAATTAGATTGGATGTTATAAATATTGCTTTTTGCCAGAAATACTTTCCTGGCTGAGGAAAGTATTTCTGTTCTATATTTTTTGGCAAAAGAAAGTTAACGGATAATAAAATCGTAGGTTTTATGCACAATTATGCACAATTGCAATTTGCGACCTGAATCGCTCATCCAATCTAATTTGAACTAAGATGTCAACGGAACTCTAACAAATAGGAGTTCATGTTGCAATGGTTTTTTTTTTAATTCTTAATTAATCATATCCTGGACTGAATTTTTTTAGGCAACCCACTAGCGATATATTTATTGACATATTTAATTGAATATAAAATAGTTTTCATCCAATAAGCAGCTCGGTGAAGGTCGTTGTATAGCGGGATCCTAGACCATTAGTAATTGCAACAAAAATGACCCACAATCTTTTACCAACAAAGTGAAGGATTTACGACAAACGTTAGCAAGATTTTATGGTTTGGATTTAAGATAATTTGAGCGTAGATAAAGTAGTGTATGAAACTCTACATAATTAGGTATTAAAACATGAGTGTGAGTTTAAAAAACGAGCCGCAGGCGAGTTTTTTAATAGTATCACACGAGTGCATCCGTGCATCCCCATTATGCATCCGTTTCATAAACTACTATTGTATTACAATAATATAGTTAATATAATACGAGCCAGTGGGAAATACTTTCTCATTTCTTTAACAGAAAATTCCAATTTTACGGAAAAAAACGAAAATGTTATACAAAGATACGTTGAATTAATGTCTCGCAATTTACTTTTACGTTTACGTTTAATGGCTAAAAGATCTTCTGGTATTATATTCAATGTGAAATTTATTACCATAATGCCTGCCTTAATGTCTACAAATAAATTAAGGAAACCGCATAGAAATCCAACTTTTGAGATAAATATAACTGTTTTTGCGTTATGAATAAAACGTTTTATGTCTTGGTATCAATTTTAAACATGATGGTAAAGGACATTTACCTACAGCAAATCTGGCCAGTGCGAATCAGTTATCATAAGATTCCGTTAATCGTTAAAGTATGTGCGTTATCATGTAGTTTCATATCTACTTACCTGTCCTAAAAAATACCAATAACAACTTGTTTGTCTTATAAAAGACATGTTTTTTTTTTATTTTAATTAATTTCATTTAACCTTACTAACTCAAACCTTGTGTCCAGACGTGGCTATTAAGGTTAAGGGTACCAGTAAGTTTACTCTATTTTAGGACTAGCTGTTGCGCGAGACTTCGCCCGCATGAATTTCTAAAAATCCCGTTATAATGAGTCAATCTAATAAGATAGACTGATGTGGTGTCGCGGATTTTTTGTTTAAAAAGAGACCAAAGAGTTTAGAAATGCAACCAATGCATGCTTTTTGCGTATCTTTAGCCGCAGCACAACGGAAGATATCCAAAAGGAACAATTTTTCTGATTTGTGCAACACTTTTCATTGCTGCTCCGCTCCTATTGGTATATAGTCTATACTCTATAGCCTTCCTTTCATTGCTGCTCCGCTCCTATTGGTATGTCTATACTCTATAGCCTTCCTTTCATTGCTGCTCCGCTCCTATTGGTATAAAGTCTATACTCTATAGCCTTCTTTGATAAATGGACTATCTAACCTTAAATTAATAGTTTCAGTTCGGACCAGTTCCTGAGATTAGCGCCTTGAAACAAACAAAATAACTCTTAAACTTTAAAATATTAATATCTTCATAGTGATCATTAATCAGAATTAAAGTAAATTATTATTAGTAACATGATAAGATACTGGCAGCTTCTAATAAGAATTATTTGTTTAGTAAGGAACGTAAGTAATATAATCAACACAAAAGACGTTTCTATCTGTTTCTATCTCTTTGGTAAGGAATATAATTTGAAGAAAAATATCAGCTTTGTTCTCCTTCCTTCTTTTCGCTTTACTATAATAATGCACTTATAAAAATTAAAAAATATAATATACGAAAGCGAAACTCTTTCCAACCCCAAAAGGGTAAGTTGTCACGAAACAAAAAAAATACTCGTACATTTCAATATTTCTAAATAATGAGTTATACCGCTAATAGATTTTTTAGTGATTTTCACTAAAAAATTTTGCATAATCTAAGTAATATAATTTGCCAACAAATCTTACCAAATATGATGTAGGTATTTCTACATTCGCCGAAGAACTAAAAAAGTTGCACTAAATATTTCTATATCGATAATATCTCGGATTAAGATATAATGGTCGTCTCAAGTAATTATTTAAAATATTTAAATATCAAAGAGGAAGCCACACTTATTGTCACACGTTTCGTACGCGAACAGTCGACGAAGCCGCGGCCGTGACACGTCAGACCCGCCGAGCGTCTGAGGGCATACTGAAATGAAAACAGCGATGAGCGTGCAAAGTAGCGAACCGCCAACTGTACACCAAGACTATATCAGAACGTACACCAAGGCTTCGTAGACGCAAGGTTTCAGGCGCTACGAACTCTACGTATGGGGAAAAATTCAAAGATTTAAAAAAATCCCAAGATGGGCCCTACAATTGCGCACATAAAAAACGTCCACAAACATGTCGAGTAAGTGCTCTCAGCATGCTATAGTTTCACTTGTTACAGAGAGAGTGACAATGTGTCCCACACAAGACATAACGTGGACGTTTTTGGAGGTTCAGGGCTCATCTAGCGATTTAAATGTAAGGAAAAATTATTTGCCGAGGAAAAATTAGGCGCGTTCCAACCGCGACAGTACATTCATTCACGAACGGCGTTCAGCGTTTCGATACACCCGCACGATCCCGATTAATGTTAAGCATGCCAATAAATATTGATGCCGATTGCCGACTCCTTTGTCTTGCCGAGGATGCGTTCCATTTTATTGATGGTAAGGAACATTCGCATTTGCTTGACAAATCGTGTGGGTGTATCCTGCCATTTTTTTTGAATGAGCCAATAAGGGGATGTTGAACAAAGGAATGATTGATTGAACTTAAAGGGCTCTAGCAGTCTTTCCTTTATTCATATCTAATATATTCCACAAGCAAATCTAATTTAAATAGTGCTTGAGATTTTTCATCATTTCATTCTACATACAATAGGTCGACTAGTGCTAAGAATGTATGATAAGAGTTAATGGAGTAGGTATTCTTCTTTCATGCCAATGTTGGTATTATTATTTTGCACGATTCTTGTAATAATACTATTAAAGCTGCATAAGTTTTAAAGTATATTACTAGGTACGAAAGTAGCTTTAGAAACATAAGAAAATATAGTTAGGCTCTTCTAAAGAAAGATTTCATAGAAATATTTATATCGATTAATTTACAACAAATACACATAGCTAGCTATAACGAGTTTTTGATTATAATCATAGCGAAAATATGTTATTAGAGTCATTTGATACATATTGATAAAAACAGAAAAACTTTTTGCACCGAAAACACAAAAAGCAACACAAAACTTTATAAAATTAAAGAAAAGGCGGTCTGATTCTAGTTATTTTCCACAAAATTTTGTATCACCGTACCGCACAATACTTATTATAGCCACAAGCTAGCGTGCCAAGTAATAACGCGAGCCTTCAGGCTACATTGGCTCGTTAAAAAAAAAAAGAAACATTTCGTGAAGGTATTCTGTACATGTTTACATTAGCGTTACAATTTCGCTATCACCCAAGCGAGCAAATCGTGTATTATGGCAAACGATATCACGCAAACCCGTGCTAGCCGCAGGAATTTCGCACGCAACGCTCGTTACTATCCTTTTCTATCGCACTGGAGCATATAATTTTTCATTAAAACACTTACACTTGAAATTTCTTTATCGTAATTAATATCGTATACTTTCATATCACTACGAAACGCCTTTACCAATGTCAGAGGACTTTTATTTGCAGATAGCTCTACATCCAATGTAGTTTCCGATAACAATTAGAAAATGGAAATTTTGAAACCAATTTTTGGGAGAACTTTCTATCAAGAAAATCATCTAATCGTGTTTCTCCTTAGCGAATTTATATTAAAGACCCAAAATTTGAAAGTAATTGCCTTCATAGTTTTTAAACTCAAGGTCACTAAAATTTCCTTGAACAACCGTTTACGACGTCAAAAAGATATTTGTTACTTTAACATAGACACTTGAAATGAAATGAAATGAAATGAAAAAGTTTATTGGTAATGCACATTAGGTACATATTAACAAGAGAGAAAAAATAAATAACAGGAAGTACAATGTGCACTCCCAAATGGGCCTCCACTCAGCATAAGCCTTGCTTTTTATGGCAAAGCGCTGGTCTTCCGTGAGGCCCACCTGAGACGTGGACGGCGACATGAAGATTACACAGAAAGAACATAACATAGCAAAAAAAGAAACAACACAAACAGAATTGAACAATTATTATCATATTAAACTAGTAATAAATTATATATATATATATATATATATATATATATATGTAATATATACATATAATAATATTATACACTTCTTGAGATTTAATTATGAAGCCAGTGCAAAATGATCCTTAGTGCTTAGTCACTTATATAACAACAGGCTTTTAGTCACCTTTCATTTAGGTGAAGGCGAGGAAGGTGAGGCTACTCGGTTTCAAAAAGCTTTCAGGTTCGGAAGCGATTCTATTCAAATCGCTACCTACGAGACTTCATAAATCAAATATTAAAGAAGATATTTTATCACCTCGCGTGCATTGTTCGATAATGAATACTACGTCTCAAACAATGCTCTCTTCATTCTTTTTTCCAATATTGTTCGCACCATTTCTCACTTATAGTTATAGAAGCTATATCTTCTTGCTTCTGATTGAAAAATAAACCAAAATACATATGTTACAGTAAATTTTAACAAGAAATCATATTATAACAATGGAATAAAAAATATATTTTTGTGCACTAAAACATTTTTTTATTCCGAAATTATAATCTAGCAACTGCTGTAGGTACCTACTTCGGTTATCTTTCTCAAAAAAATAGATATTAGACCGTGACCTTCCTTGGTTTTCATTTCAACAACAAATATGCTGATTGTTGAAAGTAATTAATAACTAATACCGCGTTAGTTCCGAAATGTTTAAATCGGAATATCAGACCTGAATGATTATAATAAAGAAGACGAATGTAGGTTTTAGGGGCGTTATCGAGAAAAAGATAACTTAAATATTCCAATTGGTTCATAAACATAAACTGTAAACGAGGGAAACTTGTATACTGAAGCAAACATAGTTCCGTGTTTAACAGACGTAAACCCGACGAACATATTAATCGTGATAAAATCTTCAAGGCTTGTAGCTGTAGGTACTGTTATATTGTTTGCATCGGAAAACATCATAATATCTAAAATACAATTTATAAATTTTAGGTTACATCCTCGCAATAATAATTATTTTTTTAATCCTTTTTTTTAATGTAAATAAACACTACTATGGGAGATAACAGGACAGAACAGGAGTAAGTTCCAGAACTGAAAAACATTGTTGCAGACGACGTAATCATCATAAAACGAATATAATCTTATCTTATACCTTTAAACGAGCAATTCTTGTATATATATTTCTATATAATCTGGATCTCGGAAACGGCTGGAACAATTTTCATGAAATTTAGTATACAGGGGGTTTTGAGGGCGATAAATCGATCTAGCTAGGATTCATTTTTATTAAATGTCGAATTTACCAAAAAAATAAAAATATGACTACTGCTGCCATCTATTGGCCACCGAGCGAAGCTCGGTCACCCAGATATTATGTATGTAAACGACCTATTGTAAGAAGCGATGAGCAACAAACAAGGGTTGTGTATCAAAAGAAACAGCCATCCATTTTAGACTAATCGCACGAGAAAATTTTGGATATAGGAGCGAGTAAATTGTAGACATGTACCAAAACAAAAAGTTATTTATTCATATTTAAAAACAACGTGAACAATGCAAGATCGTGTAAAGACTTTAAATACCATAAAATATAATAGGTATAATACTTTAATAATTTTGATACTAAATTCCTTTGACTCACACTAGCCCAGGGCAAAAAACGCTAGACGTTCTTATAGTAGTCTGATAGAAGTCTAAGCCTCTTGAGACAAAAACGGCTTTAAGCATGCCTTCCGTAGCTGAATTGGAAACCGCGTTGTGCAACTAGATAAGCCCAAGGCATTCAGGCTGCACCGGTCACAGTCGTCTTAAGTCGAAACTACATAGTGAGCGGTCTAAGCGGCATGATCTTAAAACAAGATGAGTCTAGACTCCAGAACTCTAGATGCTCTGTAGCGTTGCAGTCGCACGAAACAGTGAAAATTCATACCAGAATTCAAGAAACCCTGCTATTGCTATGAAGGTTATTACACTACTTTTGAATTTGATAAAAATTTTATTATAAACTCTGATAAAAATAAATGCGTACACTGGAAAAACTAAAAAATAGACAAAATAACAAAAAAAGTTAAGGATTTAAATATTTCTGATTAGAGAGAAAGAGCGACATTTAATAGTGACGTTACACCTAGAAAGAAGTTTTGCTAGAAAGGGATAGGAGACCTAGTACTTACTCCAAAATTAAAATTCCATTAACTATGTATTGTATTATTTTTACCCTAATTATTTTTATCCTACTACCCTTATATGATGGGATTTAAGGTAAACCTAAACACCGAATATACATACGAAAGCAAGCTTTCATACTGTACCTAGTGGGAAATTAAGTTATTTATTAATTCTTCCGTTAATATTTCTGTGGCTTACCTTTATATCATAGTCCAAAGTCGTAGTGGACTGCAACGAGGAAACTTTTTTCATAAAAGCACAGCGAGGCATTCGGTTGCGAAGGAGCACCCAACAGGCGAGCAGTTACTTATTAACTTTTATAACAGTTGTTTCACTCGCGTGCAAAACTAACGATTCGCATTCAACTGAATTTATTTGCTATTTGCAATTCTACGTTTCTACCTCTACTTAATCCTATTACATTTAACGAAGGTACGTACAGGGAAAAGGACCTGGTGGCCTACCACCGTGACTTATAGCAATATTATTGTAATATTGTTTTGACATTTTCATACAATGTCAGTATGGAAATTTTAAAACAATATTACAATAATATTACTTTAGGTCACGGTGGTAGGCCCCCTGGTGGCCTACCACCGTGACTTAAAGCAATATTATTGTAATATTGTTTTGACATTTTCATACTATGTCAGTATGCGTAGTACCAGCCCGCGAAATTCAAATTTTATTTAGTTTTTCGCAAATATTAGACAAGTACTACACATTGTAGATTTATGGCTATGAATTTTGCGAGCATAATATGTATGCATATATGTACATATTTTAAATAGAAACTTTGCTCGAAAATTCCCACTCACCTCATATATTGGTTCCCGAAAGATAATTTTTTGCAGTGTCCCAGATTTCGAGCTATCGGGAACCAATATGAAGTAAATGAGTATTGTTGAACAGAGTTTTTATTAAATGTTGTTCCCGCAAAACTCATTTCATAAGTAAAGCCTACGATGTAATAATTAGCCCTCTATTAGCGAAAAGTTAAATAAAATTTGATTTTTCGCGCCCGGATAGTATCCATCCCCCTTAAGAAATGAATTTTTTGATAAAAATCGGAATCAGAGGATTTTTTTTGGTAAATAAATTAAATTCACTCACCACAGACACCTGCTCAATCCCGAGGATTTTTCAAACTGAAATCCACGCAAACAAAGCTTGTAGGTACATGAAAATAAAGCTATATGGCAGTGGCTAGGTACAGTCAGCTAATATTTTTTTTTCAAAAAGCTTTATTTTCAATCTACAGTCCACTGGAGCGCGCAATAATGCATACGGCACGTGTGCCACCTACATAACTCGGTGCCTACACAAAATTGGCAAAATATACGACATTTTGAACTGTACGAGCAGAAATAACCGTAAAATATAAAACGCATGGATAGCAGAGTTTACATGTTGATGATAACAGAGCAATTACACAATCCATCCTCCAATCCAATCCAATCCAGACAAATATCGAAAACATTGTCTTCATACAAATTATTATTTTTCTTTTCGATTTAGTGTTTACTAAAGATACAACTGGTAGATGCCTCAATCGCGATAGCTGAGAATAGACTGGTTCAAATCCTGATAAGAATATCCAAGTACTTACGACAATTTTAATAAGAATTTAAAATTGATATACTCGTATAAAGGCGAATTGGCACCAATGTCTTCATCGTAAAATGTCTTTAAATTGATCTTTTATAGTAAGTCCCAACAACGTCATCATAATCAGAATAGTCTTTAAGAATGTAAGAAGAATAGATTCATGGAAGTTGATATTTTCAATATATCACCGGAAATGTAGCGCACGGAATCAACTCCAATGAAAACATCAATTCAAGAAACATCACAAATCACAATACATTGTTAATCGCGTTCACGTGCTACAGCCTACACCTGACAGGGAACAAAATTGAATTTTAACTTCTAGAACAACCTCGTTTAGACGTCGCGTGCGTGGCAATGCGTGCACAACTTTTAATGAGCATAACCCGAGTTTACTTGACGCAATAGACGTATATACGTACAGGACCGAACAGGACCGGACAGCGCGAAAAAATGTCGCCAGTTTACTGGTGAAAAAAATGTTAGTTTTGCAACCAACAGCGTTAGTTGTAAGCCGACTACAGAATTGTCTATGGACCGCGGTCCACGTCATAGATCACTATAAATGTTATTAGTCCGCAAGCTAATTTCCGCAGAGCCAATTCCGCAATGTTGCGGCATATTAGCGGATATTTTGCCTATTTGGCGCTACTTTTTTCTTGTATGAACAAGGTTCACCTAAAAAGTTCCGATGGGCTCATCCTCAGGTTCATATAGTTGGTCAGCGCTGATGTTTGTGAGAAAGTTCTCGGTCGTTATAAAGCCAAAATTTTAGGTTTTAAATATTTTATCTAGCTATTCGGCATTAACCTCAAATAATTTATTTTAGTTCAGTCAAGTTAGTTAATTAAATTAAACAGTAGAGTAGTTTAAAATTTCCCAGATTTTAATATAATTAAAAGTTAAATCCGAGATGAAATCAAGACTAAAATTTTGCCATGTCTGCGACATTCTCCGAGTATTCAGAGAATAGTAGGGCGAAGTTAAAGGAAGAATAAATTCGACAGTCGACAAGACAATGCGAAGTATGTAGACAAAAGTTTTTTCATAAATGTGCACGGACCGTGGAGGCGAACAGCTGGCGACTGACTCGAGGCAGGGCCGCTGTACTTTAAGACTTGCTAGCAGATGTATTAAAAGGGGAAAATGGGGATATTTTGTCAGATTTTATCACTTAGCTCCAGGCGACATGAATAGAAAAGAGTTAAATGTTCCTGCAGATGTCCGCTATCGCCTTTTGTAATATTCTGAATTAAATGAGTTGAAACTGTCTCGGGACGAATTGTTCAAAATCATATTTCTTCTGTTTGATTAATTTTATATATTTACAACATTAAAAGTAACAGACTGAATATAGATAGCAAGAAAATTCTGAAGCTGTTCTTTTGAGAGGCAACGATTTCACGAAACAGGCCAGTTTCGTGATAACGCTGCCATGCCTCTCGTTATTTAGCCGTAAAGCGGTTATTCAAGCCCAGCAGATACAGTAACCGTACGGAGTGAATCTACTCGTATAATTGGATTTGTTATTGTTACTACAAGCGGATTGTCATATCTAAACTTAATCAAACTTTAGTTTCAGCGGGAGCAGACGACAAGTGGATTTTGTTAATGCTGATGACTAAACGAACTGTAAACCTTCTTCTGTTCATTATAATTAATTTTCAATGACACAACAATATTTATAAATTTATAGCTCTATTCATAAAGGAATAACCGATTGTAATGGACTCTATGTACGTATAGAGGGGTAACGAATAGGCTCATTTAATTGAAACCATCCCAACCAGACAAAGAAACCCTCTTGTTCCACAAACTTGCTGACATGGAAAGTATAACTTCGTTGCACTAAGTGCTGCTACAATATATTAATAGGTTTAAATATCAAAAATCAAAAGGACAGCAATCCTTTACAAAATTCACAAAATAATAAATGTATTTTCAGGTAAGTTGAGCAGATACATGATAGATAACTTTCAACTTATTGTGCCTCGTTACTGAGATTGAGACAAGCTTAGTTCCTCGCAGATATAGCACGGGAAGAATCTATAATTGGATTCGTTATTGTTGCTACAAACGTGTTATTGAATCTATACTAAATCAAACTTTATTTCCGGCGAAAGCAAACGGCGGCGACTCGGCATCGTTAATGCCGATTGCCGATACTAGGTACAAACCGTAACCCCTACTGATTAATGTCATAACCATGCTTCCGCATTGAGAAATCACTTGACTGTATAATTAATATATATATAGCTACTCGTGCTGATTCACTGACTGATTATCACCTCTCCTGAACAATTTTGTATGAAAAAAATTTTTTTCACTGATGGGGTCGTATAGAGGAAAAAAATTCATTCGGAGGAAAAATACGCAGAGAGCTGATGATTGAGGATTTCGAAGACGGATCAAGAGCACAGCCAAGGGTATTGGAGATAGGTGGGGGGTGCTCGACCAAATGTCATTCGAAATGTCATCCAACTGCCAGTGAGCTGAAAAAAAATTCAAAATTCGTCGATATCTCGGAAAGTATAAAAGATGGAAGAGTGGTTTCTTGACAAGAACTGATCAGGACAAAAAGGTCTATTCGATGGCTAGGAAAAAAAATCCAATATGGCGGATTTTTTTTCCATATAAAATGTATGGGGAATTTTAAAGGGATTTTTTTATAGGCGGGAAGACAGCACGCGGGCCACGTGTGGCCCGCGCCTCCACGCGCCCTACTAGTATCATATATATCAACTTAAAATCTTAAATCACTAAATAGAAACTTATGAATTAGTACAGTTTAAAAAAAGGGTTGTTCCATATTCATCCTACGACGTCTCATTTCTCATACCCATTTAGCTTTAAAAATTCAACAGATAATTACAACAGGTCGGTAATTACTAATTACTTGTCACTTGTTCCATGAGTAAGTATTCAGAAAATAACTTTTTTTTAAAACAGTCATTTAAATTTGTAACAATTGTAATTATAATATTAGGATTATTAAATTGTCATTTTAACTTGCAAATATTAAGTCTAGAGAAGGGAACATAACCTTTAAATATTGTCATATTATACACACTACTTATTATTTCCGGCGAAAGCAAACGGCGGCGACTCGGCATCGTTAATGCCGATTGCCGATACTAGGTACAAACCGTAACCCCTACTGATTAATGTCATAGCCATGCTTCCGCATTGAGAAATCAATTGACTGTATAATATCATATATATCAACTTAAAATCTTAAATCACTAAATAGAAACTTATGAATTAGTACAGTTTAAAAAAAGGGTTGTTCCATATTCATCCTACGACGTCTCATTTCTCATACCCATTTAGCTTTAAAAATTCAACAGATAATTACAACAGGTCGGTAATTACTAATTACTTGTCACTTGTTCCATGAGTAAGTATTCAGAAAATAACTTTTTTTAAAACAGTCATTTAAATTTGTAACAATTGTAATTATAATATTAGGATTATTAAATTGTCATTTTAACTTGCAAATATTAAGTCTAGAGAAGGGAACATAACCTTTAAATATTGTCATATTATACACACTACTTATTATTTCCGGCGAAAGCAAACGGCGGCGACTCGGCATCGTTAATGCCGATTGCCGATACTAGGTACAAACCGTAACCCCTACTGATTAATGTCATAGCCATGCTTCCGCATTGAGAAATCAATTGACTGTATAATATCATATATATCAACTTAAAATCTTAAATCACTAAATAGAAACTTATGAATTAGTACAGTTTAAAAAAAGGGTTGTTCCATATTCATCCTACGACGTCTCATTTCTCATACCCATTTAGCTTTAAAAATTCAACAGATAATTACAACAGGTCGGTAATTACTAATTACTTGTCACTTGTTCCATGAGTACCTATTCAGAAAATAACTTTTTTTTAAAACAGTCATTTAAATTTGTAACAATTGTAATTATAATATTAGGATTATTAAATTGTCATTTTAACTTGCAAATATTAAGTCTAGAGAAGGGAACATAACCTTTAAATATTGTCATATTATACACACTACTTATTATTTCCGGCGAAAGCAAACGGCGGCGACTCGGCATCGTTAATGCCGATTGCCGATACTAGGTACAAACCGTAACCCCTACTGATTAATGTCATAGCCATGCTTCCGCATTGAGAAATCAATTGACTGTATAATATCATATATATCAACTTAAAATCTTAAATCACTAAATATAGAAACTTATGAATTAGTACAGTTTAAAAAAAGGGTTGTTCCATATTCATCCTACGACGTCTCATTTCTCATACCCATTTAGCTTTAAAAATTCAACAGATAATTACAACAGGTCGGTAATTACTAATTACTTGTCACTTGTTCCATGAGTAAGTATTCAGAAAATAACTTTTTTTTAAAACAGTCATTTAAATTTGTAACAATTGTGATTATAATATTAGGATTATTAAATTGTCATTTTAACTTGCAAATATTAAGTCTAGAGAAGGGAACATAACCTTTAAATATTGTCATATTATACACACTACTTATATTATATTTACTTGTCCTTGCTTCTAGGAAATCACCAGCGGAAAGCTTCTATGGCGCAACTGAGAATATAAATACGTACAAACTATAAATCTTTCAAAGTGCCTCGAGTAGGTAGACAGTTGTCGCAATATCATTAGTGTAACAAATAACAAGAAGCATTTTCAATCTCTTCAGTAGAAAAAATAATCTTTTACGTAGAATAAAGCTTAACTTCCAAAGCTTATTTCCAAAGGTAGTAAATCCTTACCTCATTATATTCAGATACGGGCTTTGTAAATCACATATGTAACAAAATCAATTGAGCATTCAATAATTTAATTATTACACTTTGTTGTGGAGCTACTATACTTTTAGTAACGCCTACACTGTAGTATACGTTAATTAAATAATTAACAAAAAAACGCCTTCAACTCTCATCAAACGACTGTTGAATACACCCTTTCCAATCAAAAATTTAAGACTTATATATGTTTTTCTCATGGATACCATTATCATAACTGGACTAAATTGAAATGGGACCGCACGGGAAGCGTCAGCTTTTTAATAAAAAAGGATCACCAAAATTGATTAACGCAGTCAAAAGTTATGAGGTTCATAAAAAATACAGTCGAATTAAGAACCTCCTTAGTCCGCGTGCGACAACACGGAATAAGCACGCGTGATTCCGTATACGAATGTTGTCCCACGTTAATATATTTTTAAACGATTCAGTATCGAATGATACACCTACTCGTACGTGTGCACAGCAAAAACGCTCGCGTTAATAAAACATTACATTCATCCATGCACAACGAACCAACGACGCGGACGAGAGAGCGTACATAGCGAAAGTGAAATCGAAAATAAATGGACAGTGGGATTTTCGATTAATAATAATAGATAATAATACTAACTAATAATTACGTATCAATTACCATTATCACTGAAGAAACTCTGCGACTGAAAATAATACTACAAAAGTATTGCGAATAGTGGAGTACGTGGTGATAATCGTTTATGAAAACATAATGAGTTATTATAAATACATACGAGAAAGTGTCTGGTTTTTCTTTAATTTGTTTGTTTGTTAATTTGTTCTATAGACGTGAAGTGTCAAACTCTAACCTTACTCTACTAACTCGGAACGACTAACTTTGAAACTTACAGCTAAGGTACGAATGGTAATGTAAAAAAACCTTAACATAAAAGCAAGCAAAAAATAAAAACATGCAAGCTGAGCATAAATTAATATAACTGGAACCTACAAATATTAAGAGCTCAGCACAAACATAATTTCGAATTACGGGAAACGAACGAAAAAGACTATTTAAATTTTGATTCTTTCGTAACCAACTACTTATTACAAAGGGGTTATGTGTCACTAGTAAGAAGTACCGTCTACTCGTTAGCGCTCTGTTGATTTGAATGAAAACTATGAAATATATTTATAGTAAATCATTACACTGCATTAGTAAATCATTGTACGAGTACGTTCCCTTGCTATTTGCTATTTGCTTTGTAGGTACTACACTCAGTACTATGTATGTATACTTAACTGACTATTGTATTTTTCTTTAGTCAAGTTCCTATTTTTATTATTTTTGTACCCACAAATAATATTTTGTATTTACTATTTTCACACACTTGTTATTTAATGTCAAACGACTCACTTTGACTTTTGACACTTATTTCGTTGGCAAATATGTCAAGTTCGAACGTCATTGCATAATGTCAGTTGTCACTTGTCGTGATGACATAGATAATAGACTCTGTTTTGTTCATGGAGATACTTTGATGTTAGGTCCATGGTTTTGTTTGCCTGTGTTGTTTGTGGTATACTCCATGGGTTTACTACATTATAATGCATTATTCAAATATTCAATACATAATGTGTTATTTAATAATGTTTGAGTTGGGATCGTGCATCCTCCGTTTGTGCTGAACTTTTACTATGGAGTATGTCACTTTTTATCTATTTTTATTTTTTATTTTTATTTTTATATAGCATTTTTTGTAAGAACAGTTTAGTGTTCTCCATAATGTTTTAGAAGGCTGGTATGTGGAGGAATATTTTATTTTATTATTTTAGTTTTAAATAGTTTGTAGTTAGGTATATATTAGGTATTATATATTAGCGGTTTTATTATATTATTTATATTATAAGTAAGTATATTTATGATGTCATCCTCAAACCTTAGTATTGACAGTGATTTATTTTTATCAGCATCCTCGGGCGATGAGATGGACACAAGTTTTCACAGTACAATTACCTCCATTCCACTTAATGTATCTCTAAATTCGATCTTCTCAGACTGTGTGAAAAATTTCAATGTTGTTCATATAAATGCTCAAAGTATTCCGGCTCATTATCCAGACATGCTTGCGTCATTCGATTCCCGTAATATTCACGCCATATTAGTGTCAGAGTCGTGGCTCAAACCCTGCTTGCCATCTACGGCATACTCGCTACCAGGGTTTCACCTCATTCGCAATGATCGCACCAACAGAACAGGTGGTGGCGTGGCGATCTACCTTAGATCCCACATTGCTTTTCAAATTGTTAGTTCGTCATGTCAACCGCCTCCTGTTGATGGTGCTGAGCATTTGCTTATTGAAGTGTGTATGTCCCAGGCAAAGATTCTCCTGGGTGTGTTCTATAGCCCCTCTTTATTAACGAATTATTTTCAATCCTTTGAAACCATCTTAGAATCGTTAGTCCCTGCTTACAGTCAAACTATTTTAATGGGTGATTTTAATACTTGTTTACTTAAGAAAGATAACAGAGCTCAAAAGCTTGAGTCGATAATTGAGGCGTGTAATATGGAAATTCTTCCCCTTTCAGCTACACACAACTTTCCCGGCTATTCTCCTTCCCTTCTTGATTTAATAATGGTCTCCTCTCCTAATCTTGTTTTTAAACACGGTCAGATTTCTGCCGATGCCTTTTCCTATCATGATCTTATTTTTCTCTCGTATAAAGTGCGTCCTCCTAAATTAAAACCCAAAATACTTCTGCGGCGTAATTTTGCAGGAATTGATATTGATCGATTGTGTGATGATGCTCGTAAAATTGATTGGGCAGCCGTAGAAACCGCTCCTAGTGTGGATCTAAAAGTTGAAATTTTTGTATCCCTGCTCACTCAACTTTACGATGTCCACGCGCCCATACATCCAGTAAAAATGAAGCATTTGCCTGCCCCCTGGCTAACTGACGAGTTAAAAAATATGATTTTAAAGAAAAATGTTGCCAAAACCAAATTTAAGAAGAACAACTCCGATGAAAATCGAAGAAAATATCATAAAGCCAGGAATCGCTGCAATACATTATGTAGAGATGCACAACGACGCCATATTCACTCTTCAGTCGAGAACGGCGACTCGTCCAGAGTTTGGAAATTTCTTGAAACGGTCGGAGTCGGCAAACCTTCCAATAACATTTCGATTCCGCCAAGTATTGACTTGGAGCTTTTAAATCAACATTTCTCTTCTGCTTCGAACTCTTTTGACAGTTCATATAAATTACGCACTCTTCATTCACTTGCTGAAGCTCCGACTCCTAATTATCCTCCGTTCGAGTTTAGTCAATTCACTGTATGTGATGTTAAGAAGAATGTGTTGTCTATTTCTTCGAATGCTGTCGGCAGTGATGACGTTAGCCGTGCTATGATTATCCCTATCCTTGATATCGTTGCTCCTGTTATTGCTTATATCCTAAATGAATGTATTTCTTGCTCCAAATTTCCTGAACCCTGGAAAAGCGCTCATGTTATACCTCTTCCGAAGAAGGCTGTTCCTGTTAACTACTCTGATTTCCGTCCTATTTCAATCCTTCCTTTCCTTTCCAAAGTTTTAGAAAAGCTAATTTATCAACAGTTAAATTTATTCCTTAATAGAAACTGTCTGTTTAATCCTTTCCAGTCCGGTTTTCGTCCTGGTCATAGTACGGTTACAGCTTTAATAAAAGTTACTGACGACATACGTTGGGGCATGGACAACAAGCAACTCACTGTTATGACTTTGCTGGACTTCAGCAATGCTTTTAACACGGTGGATTTTGATATCTTACTAGGTCAGTTGCGTTCTCTTAACATATCTCCATCAGTTATTGACTGGTTTCAGAGTTACCTTAGTGGTCGCCGGCAGCGTATTCGCTTTGAGGAAACTCATTCCTCTTGGTGCGATATCTCTGCTGGTGTGCCCCAAGGCGGCGTGTTGTCACCATTGCTCTTTTCCATCTTCATTAACTCAATCAGTCATAACCTTTCTTCTCTCTATCATATGTATGCAGATGATGTCCAGCTTTATACCCAGTCTTCGTTTGAAAACCTGCCAGATGCAATCGCCAGAATGAACTCAGACCTTTGCTCCGTCCTTGAATGGAGCAAATCATTTGGACTTAATGTAAATCCGAGTAAATCACAGGCAATCGTTATTGGTAGCCAAAAGCAGATATCCAAAATTGACTGGCGGTCACTTCCTCCTATTGAGTTCAATAATGTTGTTATTCCGTACTGTGAGAACGTAAAGTATTTGGGAGTGTATCTTGATAGGACCTTAAGCTGGGCTCAACATGTTAAACAAGTCAGTAGGAAATTATTTGCATCCTTGGGCTCTTTGCGTCGCCTTCGATCTATTCTTCCAATTCCTACAAAAATTATGCTCGCACAGACTCTTCTCCTTCCTATTCTTGATTACGCTGACGCAAGCATTGTCGACTTAAATGAAAACCAATTAAGTAAGCTTGAGAGACTTCAGAATTCCATTATTAGGTTCATATTTGGTTTACGCAAATATGACCATATCTCACAATTTCGTTCTCGTCTTAATTGGTTACCTATCCGACTTCGCCGGAATCTACATATCCTTTCCATTCTGTACTGTGTTCTGTTTCATCCTTCTGCGCCCCCTTACTTAAAAGAGAAATTCAATTTTGTAGGTCAACCTGGAGAATTGCTCCGTTCTTCGAGGAAACTTATTTTGATGATGCCTGCGCATAGGTCTTCCTTCTTTCATAAGTCTTTTACGATTCAGGCTATTAATCTTTGGAATGCCTTACCTCTCGATATTAGAGAGGCCCAGACTATAGGACAGTTTAAAAGACTTGTGAAAGATCACTTTATATCCCAGTTGCCTGAGTGCTGATGACTAACTGTCACCTATAAATTTGTAATCTCTATACTTATTATATCCTCTCTTGTTCTATTGTTTTGAGGATTATTTTTATTGTATTTGTATTATTTTATATATTTATATATATGTATATACATATGTATATATTTGTATTTATGTACAAGTATATATAATATAGTTTAGTTTATAGTATAAGTAATTTATTGTAAGTAGTTTATTGTATTTATTTATTCTGGCACCCCGCACCACCAACCGCGTATCCAGTTTCAAATATTCCTTCACATTATTGGTTGCCTGGTAGAAATCGCTATGTAGCGATAAGGCCGCCAAATTGTACTCCTAAGTTTGTTTGTATTTAATTTATTTCTTTCTTTTCTATATTTTTATTCTGTGGTGTGCAATAAAGTGTTTATCTATCTATCTATCTATATTTATGAGTCGGAGAGAGCATTAGACGCGAATCTTGAACAGGCGGCGCTACTTAAAATAAGCTGGCACGATTTCAAGTGCCGCCAACCTGAATGCGAACTATTCAGTTCATCAAAACCAGATGTTTCCTAGCTCTATGTAAACAAACTTTTCTTTATAGACGCTATGAGTAATATTGGCTTAATTCCTTATCATGCAGTGAAGCGTGAACGCAAATGAATGAAGTTACCGAAATACAAATAATGTGGATTAATTTGCGTACGCGTACCGTAAGACGTTTTTCATCACACTTGCGAGAAAAACATTTGTTTTGTGTATTATTGTATGAACTAGACGGCAAGGCGCGAACAAAAAAAAACGCATAATCACCCGGTGTTTTGCATAAATACCTGCAGGCCATTTTTTTTTCTGAATTTTAAAGGAGGCTGTATCTTGGAGTGAGGTATTGCAAACTTTATTTAATTGGATTAGTTTCATAAAACAAGAGTTCGATAATTTAAATTAAAACACGCATGATTAATATCTTGGATTTTGTGAGTTTAAAAGCGATATAATAAGATCCACATAACAATGACTGTGATGAAAATTTTTTTAACACATTAAAAAAACATTAACTGGGCACATGTTCCCACCCATTTGTGAATTCCACGTTACCATAATAGTGGTTACTATTTACCTGTGCATGAAATAAAAAAAACTTCCATACTACGAGATACAATAAGTGTGTATAATGTTGTAAATAATGCATTTATATGCAGTTGAGACACATACCAGCGAATGGCGGAAATCTTAATTGCAAATAAACTGCATCCGACGTGTTTCCACGAGTGGAATTATTTTAGATCTTGCGCACATGTTAACTAACCATTCCAGAATAAAATGAATCTGTGCGACTTGGGACAGTAAGGGACAATTTACAATGAGGCGGAATGGAATGGAAGTGACTTATTTACATAGCATAATGTCAATTACATGACATACAAATAAATAATTCTTGAGAATGCGCGCGGATTCCCCGGAAGACGAATGACCTTTTTTGGCACCCATTTATTTTGTAGATATCTTATACAATTGACATAAAGTTCATTATGCTATGTAAAAAATGTCGCTCCTATTCCATTCCGCCGCGGTGTATTCCATGATGTACCCTTACAGAGTTTGTAGTCCATGATTTTGATTTTGACCGTGTGATTTCGTTCCTTTCATTGCCCAGGATTGAACGAAGTATCTAGAAAAAACAGTGCAGTATAAGTGTAATACTTATACTGCACTGTTTTTTCTACAACTGTTATCATAATTTATTTCGTCTTAAGTCCTAGCACCGGTTTCAAATAACGATAACGAATGAAGATACCTAGATATATTCAAAGTGAGGGACATTATAGATCTTTGTTTTTGCGGTCGAAATAGACGGAAATGAGAAAAATATTTCTAGAAGATAAATAAAGCTGAGTACCTAGGTATGAGCAATATAGCTAGATTGTAATTTGAAACGAGCGTTTTGGTTTAAATAAAAATACCCAACGCTGGGGCCGGGTGAGAGTCGCTGACATTATACGGAATTAATGTTATAAACAAACAGTAGATGTTGGCGCCCCTCCAAGTGGGTTGGGGCGCCGGCGCTAGTCGGCCGCGGCTACCATTTGGTATGCGACTACGACTTCATCTTTCATGCCCGATAGCTGATAATGCTTCTCACTCTTACGAATACGTAGGGGACTATTTTGTCCCCGGGGAAAGGACAAAATCATCCTTTTCCACGTTTTTGTTGATCCCCCTAGCATGGGCACAGAGGTGGAGAAAATACTCCCTTGATTAGTCTCGGTAGGTTTATGTCTTGTGAAATTCAAACAGTGACTTTGTCCCCTTTCAGAGGACAAAATCGGGGACGATTTTATCCACGGCCCCTGCTTGGGACAGCTTTTGAGTTAATTTAGATTAAAGACCCAAAATACATGAAGTTTATAAAGTAAATTGTTTTCGGTCACTAGAATTCGTTTAAAACCCCGTTTACGCCGCTAATCGCATATATTGTGTGCAAAATGTATATCGGAAATTCGAGTATAATAAATTGCTACAGAGATCTGATGTTACTCGTGCTGTGACATCCATGATGAAAGCGCGACATTTTTCAACTTCGATCTCAACTATTCATTATTCCATTATGTTGCACTCGGCCGATTTTTTTAGCCTAACTTCGCTGCGTTTACAGTTTTTAGTCTATTATATTTCCACTTAGTATCGGAATTCGTCAAGCTATTTAGCGGTACTACGACACAAATTATGCCCGCGAAATATCGGCAGTAATAATTTAAGTAATTGAATTCTAAAGGCAGGTAGCATATAATATTCCGAGCAGAGGATTTCGACATACCAAACAACATAGCACCAACAATAGTCGTTTAATTGCGATACGCGTGAAATATGACATTTCACAGTACCTAGCGGCACAAGTTGACCCAAGTTGAAAGCTTTAATTATGTGGAGAGAGCTGTTACCGCAGGTGACTCCTTGATTAACGGCCTGAAATTGAGCTGCCTATTCGGCTGTCACGCTCACAAGCGGATTATCATGCGCTGTTTACGTAATTCCTACCGTACGTATCCTGAGACCTCATAATCGTAGTGTATTGTAGTGTACGTATAAATTTATGTTAGCACGGCCAGCGAACGATATCATTTGAATATTACCACTGCAGAGCCGACGGACGGGACTAATTACGTATATGAACTATCGTAACACAACCACGGATCGTCTTGCTAACAATCTTCGTTGTACATGCGTTGGTAGCCTCGACGGAACTAATCGTAAACTTCATGACGTAAAAGCATTAACTTCAGCTGTATCGACTGAAGGGAGTTGGAGTAAAGTACATTCTCCAGTGTAAGTGGGTAATATCAGAACGGTATTAAATGAACTATGCACGAGAACTGACATGCTGTAAATTTAAGAATTTCAATTTACTTGAATAAAAAAATACTCGACTACATTTTAGGGTAGGAAAACGTTATCGCTTTTTGTATGAAAGCTTACAGCTAGACGATCCTCTTAAATGCTGATTCAAACAATGCCGTGGCAACTGCCTACGCGAAATCTCTTACAAGCACTCACTTCATTAGGGGATTCAATTAAACCGTAGCTTACCAAGTTGGCAGTAATAGAGGTCCCTATATTATTTGCATAAAATTTGACTCTCAAACCCCTGTCTTTGTGGATTGACATAACTCGACCCAAGTCGAAAGCTTCAATTACGCGGAGTGAGTCGTTCACGCAGGTGACTCCTTAATTACGGGTTGAAATTGAGCTGCCTATTCGACTGTCACATTCGCAAACGAATTGTACTGTTTACGTAATCCCGGCTACCCTTATTCCATGGACTTCATAATCTTGTTTGATATTGTCTAGTGTATATTTTTTACATGATTCGTATCGACTTATACCTTAGGAATCGACTTTAAGTATATGTCGCGGTCTCCGCAAAGTATAAGGGTTGCTATGTCTATCCTGTGCGCCTTCCCCACCATCGTGGCCATCGACTCCGTTTAGTTTCTGAAGAGTGTTTTTTTATCAATTAAGTTATAAAGAAAGTTAATGATCATTAATTTATAAAATAAATAAAATAATAAATAAATAGTGGACAAAATCACATTATTCTCATACATTGATCCAATCCCTTAATAAGTAGCTTATGCACTTGTGTTAAGGAAATCAGAAACAACGAAGGTACCACAACACCCAGAACAGAGGCAATGTAGAAAACTTATTTTTCTACATTGCTCCGACCGGGGATCGAACCCGGAACCTCAGAGATGGCGGCGCCTTGAAAAACCGGCACGCTAACCACTCAACGTTATAATGTATTCATGGGATACTAAATGTACCTCAGTAATTGAAAAGTATCTCGGTATATATATTTGTTGTTTTATTATAATTCTACTAGAAATAGAAAACCAATTTATTATTATTTATTGACCTACGAAAACAACAGTTATTTCAGAAAAACCTTAAGCCAAGGAACTTAAACTTAATCGCTAAAAAAAAGAAAATAATAGTACTAAGAAAGCTAAAAAGGTTTACGCAAAAAATCTTAAACCTATTATTATTCTACTAGAAATAGAAAACCAATTTATTTTTATTTATTGAACTACGAAAACAACAGTAATTTCAGAAAAGCCTTAAGCCAAGGAACTTAAACTTAATCGCTAATAAAAGAAAATACTTAATAGTACTAAGAAAGCTAAAAAGGTTTACGCAAAAAATCTAAAACCTAGTAATAATCCATTTCTTAGACCCTGTCAAACTAAGAATAACAATTTATGAGTAGGTTATAAGTTTTCCATCCAAAAAAAAATCGTCCAATAAAACGTGTTAATTTGGAGAAATACTGAATTTAAGTTAATGGAACCTATTAGTGAGAAAATTAGAGGGCTTCAAACTCAGGGGAATACGGCCGAATATTCCGACCTAAAATAACCACCTAATCTAACACTTGCTTATTGTATTAGTTTAGCTCTTAAGTGGGCTTAGTGGAAATTTAAATCTACTAATAAACACTAAAAGAATTTGTTCAAATATTTGAAACAACACTGTGATTCTATTTTACAATTCTCATGTGTAAATTAAGTGGACAAATGTTCCGTTTATATGACTACGAAGCTAATTCAGGGAATTTCACAGATAAAACTCTAGGCGTGGATTAATCTTCTAATATTTGACATAGCTTGTTTAAATTTGACCGATTTCGGAGATGTGTTAATTAAGCCCGGAACGGTATGATTGGATTTTTCATTTCATCTCGGAGCCGGTTTAAGCAAATTGGATTTATAGATTTTTTCTAATCAAAGGTTACTCTTTTTAATTTTAAAATCAAAGCTGAGTGCTCAACTCTTATTGCACAAAGGTCACCAAAATTTAAGTACACAGGTACCTACTTTTACTACTTTATTCTCTTTGATCAGATTATTATGCATAAGGTAAGTAATTTATCAATATGATTGCATTTCCGCTTGAAAAGTTAGGTAGGGTAGCTAAACATGGGTATTTCTTTTTCTGAACAGTCATAGTTTCTGCGAGTATAAAGTTAAGCAAATCGTAAGACAATTTGCAAAATTTTGGGTTAGTGACAGTGACGTTAATTACTATTAATGCAACTACTAAAGTAAATTATTATTTAACAACATGCAGAATGCGTAGGAAAAGATAGTCCTTTAAGTAATAAATATGGAGGGAGATATAACAGCAAAAATCCTGCTAATACTATGGAGTAACGGTCAGTAGATCCCAGTCTTTACTGGAACTAAGTCAGAATAAAGTACGTCTGTAAGATTACCAGTGTCCGACCAGAATGACAAATCTCACACAGTCTCCGAGTTCTGTGAACATTTTTCTCTATTTATTTCATACCAAACGTCCATGAGCTATGCTAAAAATATAAATTTAGTTCCAAATAATTGTGACGCACGTTA
Source organism: Coenonympha glycerion (assembly GCA_963855885.1). Taxonomy (NCBI): domain Eukaryota; kingdom Metazoa; phylum Arthropoda; class Insecta; order Lepidoptera; family Nymphalidae; genus Coenonympha; species Coenonympha glycerion. The sequence continues at coordinate 11,930,380 of OY979633.1, read as the reverse complement.
AAGCCAATTTTTTTAGCCATAGCCAATTACACAAGAAACGTATTATTCAATCACTAATTTTGTCACTTGCTCATTGACTATACAAATTCTGTGTTTCAACCACGTTTCAACCATCGGGCATCGGCTCAACATAAAAATTGCAAAGTTAAATAACTTTCAGGGAGTGTTTGTCAACATTAGTTGAAAATAACCAGGGAAAAACAAACATGCGTAAAAAATGAATTGGCTTTTTTAATAGAACCTCGATATTTAAAACAAGAGCAAAATAAAGATATTTAAAATAAAGTATCGATTTGACTACTTAATTACTTCAATGAGTGTAAACCCGCTAAAAGTTTAATAACTGAACCTATTAATATTTATAGGTGTACATAAAAAGCAAATAGAAAAGTAAAAATGCTATAAGTTCATTTTGAGAATGTACCTATTAGAGTTCTCCATGGTTTCTTAAACATTCTACCAGATAAAAATATAAATCAAGACACTGACAAGAAGTCCAAACAAACGTATGTTTACCAACATCTTAAAACAGAAGGACGATCGCCTTTGTGAAGTTGACCTATATTTAGCGGCCAAGCGAAACCCCGCGATCCTCTTATTTGAATAGACGAGTGACAATATCATGGAGGATACAAAACGGATTTATTATGTAAACAAAATATAAACCTGTGAAAAGCCAATATATCTGACACAGTGAGCTGATACGCGAATCTACTCATGCTAACCAAAGTCGGTATCGGTTTGGGCAATAACATGACAGGCGCAAGGCGGAAATTGTTTTCGACGACAAACCATTACGACGCAGGTGAGTAAACCCGTGATATACTCGTACGAATACTTCACTGTGAAGTAGAACAGGCTCCAATGTAACGCTTGATCGAAACAGATTTTAGGCAATAAAATGACAGATTCACTAAGTTAGAGTTTAACCGATGCCTATTTCGTAGCTTCTTGGAATAAATTGATCATAAATCTTGATGTGGCCGATCATTTTATGAAATGATTGTATTTAAAGATTTCGAGGATGACTGAAATTAATACCTAAAAATTTCATAAAATGAAATTCTGGCTAAGACACCTATATTAATTACATGATGGGGTTTAGAACACTTGAACATTAACAGATGTGTTTCAAAGAATAAAAGAGACGCGAGATTGCCAACAGAACTAAAAACTCAAACACACATACTTAGAAAGATTAAATTATCTTACTAAAATCCGCTACCTGAAAAGTTATATTGTGTATCATGCAGTAACTAACCAAACACGTTATAATGACTAACCAGGGACGTTCGATTCAGAACACGGGTAGATTTTAAAGACTTTGATTTTCTCACGCGTACCTAAAGCAGAGCTAGTACAAGTTAGAATAATGCTAAGAATTCGATAGAGTTACACGTTTTCGGATACTCCCCGTATATAGATTGCTTGGCGAAGCCGAATCGAGATTCAAATCGTTTATAAAACTTCACTTGCACTACGGTTACGGTCTGGTATATAAGCTGTCGGAAATCGGAAGCGTGTAGCCGGAAATTGGTTTCATCTACACAGCATTATGACACACGAATACACCTGTAAAGGGGTCTTATATCCGTCGAGAAATTGAATGTGATTCCGTTTTTGCCGCGATCAAAATTCAGCAAGATGTTTTTGTTTTGAAAATATAATACAACAGCATTTTCGCTAAGCTTTGATACCACAAGGTTTTTCGGTTCGTTTTTATTCGGTTCGTTTTTATCAAAGGGCTCTTGTTTGTAAAGCTCTATGACTAGTAGAGTGGGATAGACAGGCCTATTTTTTCCCAAAAGGCGCTGAACATATATTGTAAACCGTCCACCATAGAGGTTCAAGAGGGAGCCCTCAACTTTAAAAGTACTACAAAAAATATTTTGGCTAAATTGGCAAACCCGCCAAACTGTTTAGCCGTCGCTACACCATTTTTCACGCACACTGGGATCCGCGCACCATACAAATTTCAAATTGTCCTGCTTTCCGAACCTGGCGGTAGATTCTTGACATTTCATGAGAGCTTATATCTAAGCCTATGTGAAATAAAGAATTTCATTTCATTTCATGTCACACTAACACTACACAAAAAAGTAGCCGCACTCACGGAGCTGTCGTTGTTAGGTAGGACCCTATCTAGTCGGAGCGCGAGCGACGACTAGTAAAGTAGTAAAGTCCTGGTAAAGAAAAAAATTCTTCATAGTCTCCATTTCGCTGATTTTATTTACGAAATGAATGTAGGGTCTCGGTCTGATTATAAAATAAGTGCAGTCGTCCCGTATTGCTCCAGGGAATGTGTACATTTATGTTCATTTCTCTGTAAATTTCTACAAGTTTAGCTTGTTACAGTATTCCAATAAATTAATTTTATTTTACCACGTCTTTACGTTAATTATTTGAAATAGTCTTTGCATGTAGCATTAGACGCTTAGTATTAGCTTCCGTATGCTCACAAGATGGTAGGTATGTATGTATTATTTATAAGGAAATTGTAAAACACTATTATTTTTAAAAGAACATGTGTCGAGTTTCTTGCCCGTTTTTTCAAGAGTTTATACAAGAGAAGCATAATATTATATTAAACATTGATGATTTCTGTCACTAACAGTGAAAGTTTTTTTTTTGTTTTTAGTACTTACAGAGATTTATCACTAAAGAAACCCAGTTTTTGGTTCATCTTAATTCAATGAAGAATAAAATTTATTGACAGACTAGGGCCTAGGATATCTTAATTCAAATTAGATCTTAAGGCAGTATCAAATTTAATAAGGAAAGCGACACTTCAGGCGTCTGAATACTGAAACATTGTTTAAATAGCAACGAAATGTAATTAAAATAAATATTTGGCAAGAAATCCGTCCCCGCGGCTGTGTGCTCGCTTTCGAGCGAGTACATGTTTATGTTTGCTCATCAGTCATTACTTGGATAATATAATATTGTTATATATGAAAATTAAAAAGTAATCTAATCCTCGATTTTAAAATCGAAGTGCTAAACTGGGAACCCACATTTTTAATCAAATTAATTAACTATCAGAGTTACAAGATAAATATTTCAAGTATTTCCAGTACATAATTCAAAAAGTTCTATATTTCAAGTTTCTCACGCAATTTATTTAAAAAGTTCTTGAAATAATACCAATTCTCTATCTAATGAGTTTCATATGTGTGTTCATTTATTTTGCTAAAGTAAGACACGCGGAAATTACAAGCTCGAATTGCATTACCATGGTGTTCGCATAATTAACCATGGGTAGGTATTACCTCTGTTAGATTACACATCAGTGCCTTTAATAGATGCAAAGTCACGAACTCAATGCTATCGTATAGACGATGATTATTTGTTGATAATAATGGGGCAAGTATATAATTGAGTCAGTTGGTACACATGAGTAACAATTAACTGATCTATTTTTTATCATAGACATACCATAGTTATTGTCGCTGTCAAGACTGATCCAATTGTGAATATTCTCTCATCAAAAGGTAAAAGATTCTTGGATTGAAGTTTCATGAATCGCTGATAAATAATAATGATCGTTTATAATTTTAATTTTCAATGGTAACCATGGATGGTAATTAACATTACTAATATATATATAGTAGTTTATGAAACGGATGCATAATGGGGGGTATTAAAACATGAGTGTGAGTTTAAAAAACGAGCCGCAGGCGAGTTTTTTAATAGTATCACACGAGTGTTTTAATACCTAATTATGTAGAGTTTCATACACTACTTTATCTACGCTCAAATTATCATAAATCCAAACCATAAAATCTTGCTAACGTTTGTCGTAAATCCTTAACTTTGTTGGTAAAAGACTGTGGGTCATTTTTGTTGCAATTACTAAAATGTCAGGTGGAGTTAAATTTTCTTTAGTACGTTTCACTGCTAGACATTTTTCCGCGCTAAGTTTTGACTAAGTAACAAAAATAACACATTGAAATGTTAAAAGTTAGGTATGGCGCCAAAATTCAGTTGCAAACTGCGTATAGTCTGTTAAAAAAGTCATGAAACAAAAAAGAGTAGAAAAATATTTATACAAGTCAGATAAACTATAAGTATTTTTAGTGGATAATTAAATAATCAAAAATTATACATAGGTAATTCTTTTCAATATTCTGTATGAACACACTTTTTAATCAGTCATATAAGGCAGGGAAAAATTATTGTTTCCGTGAATTAATTGTTGTCTATGGTCGATCATGACTACCAACTAAATGTTGCCTGTGGACTCCTTATAAAAAAAAAAACAAAATTGAGGATTGGCTCTACACTCTCTTTTGGCTATGACGACCACAGAGAAAAGAAAGTTATTCCCTGGTCTGTGATGACGACACACAAAAATACAGGAGCCCAGAGCCGCGTATCGTAATGGAAATTATTCAACTATCTAGAGATATTTCCATAGTACAGCGATGTTATAATGAATAACTTTTTAATAATTATAGAAGTCTGTGAATAAAGTAGGTCAATATGTGACACATTTTGATTTCATAATTCGAACTTTAAGCAATGAGCGTAGATAAAATATATTAACATACTATCAAATTGCAAAGATTAAGATGCAAAAAATACTGAATACTATAACCATGAGAAATAAAGTATGCGATTCTTTAATATTATAGAAAGGTACTAAGCAGTTGCAAAAAAGAATACGTTGATCATGTTATTCTGTTCTTACTCGTATAACTTACGCAGCACTATATGTGACCCGATTACTAAATATGAGAAATGATTTAATATCCTCCCAAAGCTAGGCGGTTTTGTGAGATAAACTGCCGGTTGATCCAGCTGCCTTACGACTACATCATCCTTAGAGTAAATAGACTACGTGTACAAACTCGCCGCTGTCCCAACTCCCAGCACAATGACAAATCCTTTTGAGGATACGGGACTTTTGACGTAACATATTATCTAACAGGTTATCTAAGGAATACATTTCCGTGATCAAAGATTGATAAATAATCTAATTTTTCTTTTAATTCACATTTTATTCGATAAAGCTTCACCAAAAAGGTTTACAGTAAACCGTAGCTAAGTACGTCTAATAAAACATTTCTTTGGCAGAATTATTGTACAAAGTTATCTTTTACGCGGTCAGAACTTAGAAAACGTTCCCATTATACCAAAATTGTTTTGTTTAGATAAGGATTCAAGGAACAACAATGATCATAAATACAAAAAAGTGTGATTTTTTTACAAGTAGGTAGGTTCAGTGAGGCGGGCGGAGCTGTGAGCAAAAGTTAGTTATTTGATAATATTGGATTACCAATCACAGATCTTAGTTTTTTCTCCTTACTATATAATAATTACGGTTCGGAACGGTTCGCTAGAATATACATTTCACACAAATATATATTATACTATAAATATGCGATTTGCGGGTACATGTGTGTATATCTACGAGTATGTTTGTTACGTCTTCGCCCCGCTATTTATGAACCCATTTGGTTGTTATTAGGAACTAAAAGCTATCTTCCGACTCGGAAACTCCCCCGAAACGGCTTAACCGATGTTATGAAATTTATTGGGTATATTTTAGCTATTTTTTCTAATTTCTTACAAAAGAAGAATCTTCAAAATAATTTTATTATTGTTGGAAGAGAGGAAAAATTTAGCTGTAAGCTGTAATTTTTAAGAAATAAGCATTAATTGGTAATCTTTATAGGAATTTATGTTTCTCATTGATTAAGGAAATTAAGTCCTTATTCAATGATGCATCTAGATTCTATAGATCTTTCGAATACTAAACGTTTTATTTTATTTTACCGTAAAAATGCTACGAGCACATGCTACAAAATATGAGCTTCTAGTTCTAACGAATGAGTTGGGCTTTTAACTTTTCTCTGTTCATAAGGACCACAAGGGCAATTTTATTACCGTCCTGGAATGAAATACAGTATGACCTACTTCAGCTCAAGTATGAACTGTAAATGTAGATATATTTATTTGTTTTAAGAATCCTGTGAGTGATACTGAGATACTACGATATTTTATTACAATTTCCTAACCGATTTTCCGAGAATAATCAAGTCAAGTCAATAATAATAATTTCGTTGATTTACTTTTAACTTTTAATCATCTATTGTTGGTATTTAAGAGAATTTTCGATGTTCCTTAAAAGGCAATTAAATCAAATTCCGATTGCTCCATTTAATTACTTTTAAAAGAATATTAATTATCTATATCTATCCTGCCTGCTTGCCTGCCTGCGTAGAGCCTGCTAAACCTTACGTATTATTGATTTACTAAAATTTTATAACAAAAAAAAAATAATTATATACTTTAAATAAAGGCTGCAAGGAAGTAAAGATGCCTACTCGTAATTGTTGGGCTCCCAATTTCGTTCGCACATTCACGTGGGATACAATCCAGCACGTCGGAAGCGGGTCAGCCTCTGGATGCAGTTCGAATTACAAAACAGTAAATCAGTTCATTATTGGGAACGCCGCCGGACCACTCAATTATTCGTGGAACTTTTATGAATACAATTGATAGGATTTAATCTTTACCATAGAATTTTTTCCAGTGGTATCAGAAAAAAATACTTTGGTAAAGATTTATTATTTTAAGAGTCCTGTGAACTACCATGTGTCGCAAATTTTGATCTAAATTGATTATTATTTCGTTTTAAAGAAGTATTTCGGAACCAGATATGGCCAGGAGCATAGATTATTACTATATGAACCCGAATAACACCTCAACATGATCGAAATTTGCACGAATTAAGTACAAATGATTTTGGTGTTACGCATGTATGGAAGACATCGTGGGTAAGCGGACTCTTAAAAACGTGTTTGTTGGGTGTATAATTGGTCCTGTGTTTGGTCGAGGGGAAGGATAAGTATAGATATTTGTTTACACACCTAACTAGATGGACAATGGACATAGCAGTATTATTGGAGTATGCAACGGTTGTCAAGCTTTTATACTGAGTAAGAGCATGATATAAACTAGCGGAGGCGCGCTAGACGGAAATCGTATTCGTCGACGAACCATCACCGACTTAGCCGAATGGTCCCTTAACGGGGTCCTATATCCGTCGTGAAATGGAACGTGTTTCCATTCCGCCTTTAATACGATCCAGTCGTGCCGAGATACGTATGCTATTTTGCCCAATTTCTCTCTTTCATATAAATTACGGGTGATGAACATTCGCCATTTCGTCGACTTGTTCTTGCCTTGGATTACCATTTTTAAAGCTTGAATAAATAATAATTAAATGCGTCGCGTCGTTCGGGGATGTTCTAAATTATCCTATTTACACAATTGTCTTCGAGTGTCTCGTTATTAGTTTAATAAAACAGTTTTTGTAGTGTATTCTTTACACAATGATAGAGTACCAAATTTGTACAATCTGGTAGGTACTGATGAACTATGTGTGTACTTGAAAAACTTTTTCAACGTATTTTATTGTGGGCTACGGAAAACTAAATCTTAAATATCTAGTATTCTATCACTTGAGTTCATACTTTAGATGACATTAAAGATTGGATAATATGCTAAAATTCATCAAGCCTCGGAATGCAAGATGGACAACGTAAATAACATAATATAAAAGGTACCTATACATACGTACATACATCACACGTAAAATATAATATCATTGAGGCAATCAAAATGTATCATCAAATTAACACTGTATTCCTGTCGCAAAAAACATTCTACCGAGAATCATCAAAAGAGAGGGAAAATTTTCTACCCAGAATCCAGGAATTAGAAATTCCATGTAAACACAGAAAAATCTGTCTGGATGATATCACGCCGAGTCACAACCTGGCTGTCAGTCTGCGCTCGGAGTATTACACCCGAATTAAATTCCTTCGCCACCCGTCGACGACGCGCCGTGTTCCGGTTTCCGCCGCACATTTCACAATAAATTGAGCAAAACTGTTGGAAATTTCTGAAATAAGCTTCATTATTTAGCTGGTACACGTCACGGGAATGCGGTGGAAGACAGTCGTATCAAATTCCGCGGTAACACCGAGTATTATAAATGAAACAATCGTGAAGTGGAAAGGCGTGTCGCGATTGCGAATAAGGAAAGAGACGAGTGCATTGAGTTAAAGAACTTTGGACGGCAGCCAGTGTCTCAAGTATCCAGGCATGAGAAACCGTCAACAGTTTCATGTGTTTCGAAAGTTCTCACAGCTTTTGTTCGTGCGTATAGGACCTATTAATTTTAATAAAATCTTTTAAAGAAATCTTTCGTACGAGTATCTTACCACTGTGAAATCTGGTAAAGATTTTATATCGTAAGTTGCATTTCCCTTTAATCTGAAGAACATCACAAAACGTCAGGTAAGGTTTGAGTTTACAGTGGATGATACGTTGAGCTTTGCTGTATTACACCGAATGTGTGCACTCTATCCTTACGAACTAAATCTAAAATCCTAACGTGAATGTCCATTTCCGAGCATTAACGAAATGCAAATGTGCGGTGGAAGCTCATAATATAGAGTAGCATTTCTACTTATTAACATACCAGAACTTCGACATAGCTTGGTTAAATATAAAAGCCAAATTCAAGTCAATTTTCAGCAGCAAATATTTAAAAATTTAATGTACCATGAGTATACTAATAATAATAGTTTTAGTATTCCTCCTTTAAAAAAAAAATTACAAAACGCATTATTAGAAAATGAAATTTGTATTTTTTAAATTAAGATAAAAATTAAGCGAAAAAATTAAGATTATCCTGGCTGCCGAATATTCGTAGAAAACTTATAAAAGGGTGAAAGCAAGCAGACGAGCAGATGGGATAAAATACATGATTCGTATATAGATCACTTTTATTGCAACGATAATACAATTTTATTATGCATCCACCAAAATTGGCCACCTGATATTTTTTTTTATCATGTTGGTGCTCGAAACATTTTAAGGTGTTTGGGTATCATCCGGGCGCGAAAATTCAAATTTAATATTTAGTTTCTTGCAAAAAGTGGAAAAAATTTTAACATCGTAGGCTAATGGCACTAAATTTTACATCTTTTATGCATAGTAGGTACATAGTTTTTCATAAAACTTTGGTTAACAATACTCATTTGCTTCACATTGGTTCGCTATAGCTCCATATTCTAATCTGAGAAACTGCAGAAATAATCTTTCGGGAACCAATATGGGGTGAATGGGAACTTATGAGCAAAGTTTTTATTAAAACACGTAGATGTATGAAATTAAAATTTGAATTTCGCGGACGATTTGGGCCGAAACAGAGCAACTACCTACAAGTTAAATTGAATACCTACGTTTGGAATCTTTATTATACGTATAATAAGAAGCTGCACTTCACCGTGTCATCGCTTTGACTTTTTAAAGTGTTCAACCTAAACCTTGGTAATAAACTAATTTTCTTTAATTACGCGTCGCCAGCGATCTCATAACTGGACGTCTGTCGCCATCTCATTTTGTCTACGAAAATATTGCTGCTACCCCGCGCACACCCGCAATCAGGAATGAACATTCAAAGGGGGCTTAATTAAAACTAAACGAGGGCCTGAAAAGAGGACAACGCTATGAAAGACTGCGAATGTACCTGTATTTGTATATGCTTGTCAGGTACTTATTAGATTGTCAGGTACACCCACAGGGTACACCATACAGAAACATAGCGTCTATACGTGCGGAATTATATGCATACACTTTAATGGTTATCACCATTAAAGTGACCATGTAAACAAAACGACGTGTCATAGGGGCCTTTGTATGCTAGGCCTATATGAAATAAAGAATTTTTCTATTCTATTCTATACACTCAGGACACGGCGGATCGCGCGAAAAAAATCACCGGTGTCAAAAAAGTTTATTTTGACGCCAACGGCGTAAGTAGTAAGACGACCACAGTATCGTTTATGGACTGCGATCCACGCCATAGATCACTTCACTATGTAGTCTGCACGGTTTTTCCATATTGTAGCGTATTAACGATAACTTTATCAGATAGCGCTACTTTTTTCTTGTATGAAGAAAGTTTACGCCTTACGGTAAAAATATATTCAGATGGGCTTATCCTAAGTTTACATATCGGTGACGTGTGGTTACTTAAAAACTTTATCTATTAGATGCTTGCACTGAAAACGAATTTGGGGTGGTATTAAAAGCACGCTTCTATGATATGGCGATAGTAAAGCTTACCTCAGTAAGCACAATAATATTATGTGTAAAAAATGGCAAATGCTTTCCAAAAAACCAACTTCAAATGCCACTACAAAGAGTGAAATAATTTTTATTTAAATTTTAGGTACCTACAGCAATTCGAAGTCGGGCAATGTTTCATACAATCCCTAATAGTCCTTCTTACTTACTTGATGTGCGAAGAAATGACGAAGTCATAGACAATCGCCCGACTTCGAATTGGTGTAGGTACCTAAAATTTAAATAAAAATTATTTCACTCTTTGTAGTGGCATTTGAAGTTGGTTTTTTGGAAAGCATTTGCCATTTTTATTTTATACTTTTTAGTGGAAAACAATAAAATGCACAAGGCGTTGTAAAAATACCCAAATTGCTTGAGGTGTGTTCATAAAATCTGAAGAGATACCTCAAATTCACCAAGATCCCATCATCAGACCCTGACTTGATGACTTTAGTCATCAAATCAGTATCTGCTAGCAAATGCACTATTAACTATAAAAAATACCCAACTCGCTTCAAGTATACTAGCAAAATTTGAAGAGTTCCCTCGATTTCACCAAGATCCCATCATCAGACCCTCACTTAATGATTTTAGTCATCAAATCAGTATCTGCTAGCATATGCACCAGTAACTATAAAAAATACCCAACTCGCTTTAAGTAAACTAGCAAAATTTGAAGAGTTCCCTCGATTTCACCAAGATCCCATGATCAGATCCTGACCTGATGACCATAGGACAACTTGGAAAATATTACTCTTTTTAATAATACTCAAATAGTTTCATGTGTCCATATAAAATTTGAAGAGTTCCCTCGATTTCTCCAGGATCCCATCATCAGATCCTGACTTGATCAAAATGGGACCATCTGGAAACAAAACCCTCTTAAACAAAAAAAGAATTTTTCAAATCGGTCCACGCGTCTTCGAGTAATCGGTGAACATACATAGATTAAAAAAAAAAATAAAAAAAAAAAAAAAAAAAAGATTCCGACGAATTGAGAACCTCCTCCTTTTTTTGAAGTCGGTTAATTACAGGGAAAAGTGCGATGTTATGTCATACATTACACCGCAAATGAAAGTAAAACTTGTCGCTGCCATCCTGAAAACTGTAACTCATGAACACTACATTCATTACTCATGTAGCTACGAGTAAGAACACGATGTTTTTTTTGTTCCCAGATAATCCGTCGTAATCATTCCATCATCCATGTGTAGTGAAAAAATTAAAAATTGTGGTGCATTTATACCTGAAAAGCCTTACCCCGTACCATGATATCCAATTTCCAATAAACTATCCAAGCGAGTGCATAACGTGCTGAGATTATTGAGAGCCTCCGGGGCAGCGGTCAAACGATAATATTTGTCGTCAACAGCCGGTAGATAGATTAATTTTCATCGCTAGCACACAGCGAAGTATTATCGACGAAAATATTTTTAAGAGAATTGTCTAGCTGTAAGCTTTCATACAAAAATACAAGAAGCGATAACGTTGTCTTACCCGTTTAATGTAGTCCGATTTTCATAATTATTATTAGAAATGTTGCAAATCTATGAAGTACTATTTGCTTTTAAGAACAAAATTTAAGTCACTACACGATAGCCTTCTAGCACACAGCGAAGTATTATCGACGAAAATATTTTTAAGAGAATTGTCTAGCTGTAAGCTTTCATACAAAAATACAAGAAGCGATAACGTTGTCTTACCCGTTTAATGTAGTCCGATTTTCATAATTATTATTAGAAATGTTGCAAATCTATGAAGTACTATTTGCTTTTAAGAACAAAATTTAAGTCACTACACGATAGCCTTAACGCCCACCGACTTATTAAATTTCTAAAAGAGTCCATTTTTTTAATATTAGATAAATCTTTGAAATAGACATATTTTCTTATATTATATTATGTTAATTACATTAACTTTGTTTCTTTTCTGAAATTTGGAGCGACATCGAATTAAACAAAATCATTTATCCATACCCACAGACCATAAACCAATCTATACCCTAATATCCCGTCACTGCGCTCACAATTCAGACCCAGGATTTCTTTTAGCTAATTCCATGTGGTTTATTATTTTTATGCACACCTAGATACCTAGAGACAATAGCTAGAGATTTGCTACGTACACGCTTATGGATAAAAGGCTATTTGTAACTCCTCGTAACTGCCCTGCCCAGATGGATATTGCAGTGTGACGGAGCTGGTTTATTGCGAAAGCAAACACTAACGAGGTGGGTATCCCCTTTTCCAATAAACCGCTCGAGTGAATGCATGACGTGCCCAGATTACTGGGCCAGGAGTTGCTGCCAAACAACTACACCATGACGATAAGCCAACCATACACAATGATGCGTTATGATCTCGTTGATTATTTCAGGTTTTACTCCTAACTCTATACATATACTTTATTAAAGCCAAATTAACTTCGGGCGCTGTCCCAGAGGGTCTTTAGATTTTGTCCAATCGATGCAATGTTAGTACATACTATTTTCAATAATTGCATTGGTCCTACTACATAGAGAGTACATCTGGGTCATAGTTTAGCTTGAGTAAAGTTCAACGTGAATCATTTTTAATATTGTGTACCATGGTGTTACTGCTAATAAAGTTGCACTAATAGATCAAAAATACAAGCACAAGTGGTATCATTTCATAAATTCCTAATTCTTGCTCTTGAATATAGAGGCTTTTCTTTTTCTTATTAACTTTACGAAAAGTAAAGAGAGAACGTCCGGTAGCCTCTTCCACTCATATTTAGAACGTACTCTACAGTTATAGGCATGGACGGTATTATATAACCTACTTTTTTATCTCGGAATAACAAGAAAAAGTTGCGCAGAACGGATTATCTGGTATGGCATACATACAGTAAGCTTATTACAAGTTTATTTGAAACCAGCCTCCGTAAGAAGTAGGTAATATGGTATTATAATTATGTAGAATAAGACAAAACCTCTTAATATCTGTTCTAATTTTCAAGTGGGGAACTAAGTTCTAATGTAGTCTCTAAAAATACGTTTACTAATAATAATGCAGTGGGTTACAATCATTCGGAAGAATAATTTTTGGGGAAAGAATGTAAACAATTCCCATCCTTCCTCACTCACTCATATGTTCTCTAAACTACTAACTCTGATTACGTTATGTAAATAAATTTCAGATGCAGAAAACAGGTGCTCCGCATAAAATATTATGAAGTCTGCATTGAAAATTAGTAGGTTCATTAAATTTAAAGTACTTGTTATAAATCTAGCTCAGCGCTATTGCAGTTTTAACATTCTGTTTTAGTACAGACTCACTATATTTTGTCTACGTTTATGCTTCACTAAAATTCACACGTTAATTCTATCCAGAGCCTTCAGTTACAAGACGGGTCTATAGGATTTTCAGTAGAAATTAAAGTTATTATATTTTATAAGACAATTTCAATTTTCTGAGTGTGGGAAACAAGACAAATGTACCAAAGCCTAACACTACATTAATTTTGTATGATTAATTCACTCTAAAGGCTGAACGTAAATTGCAAGACGTCCATCAGTTAAGACAAGTTAAGCCTCATGCATAGTAGAGCTAGAATGAGAAACTATAGACTTTACATAATGGGATAAACATAAAGTTATTAGAGGTAATGACTTATTTATAAATAGACAATATTTATGGACCTGAATAAATGTGAGATACGATGTTATGTGGTATTTAATTCGCTACAGGCTACAAAAGATACCTGAAAGCGATCTCGCCTGATAATGACTACGCAGCCAAATATAATTATTATCGTATTGATTTGAAAGGGGTTAAAACCCCTAACGATAGATAAAGTATATAAAAAATAATCGTGGGCCCTGGTGTTATCTATCTATTTTGTGGCGCTACAGCTCCTTGATGTAAGCCCTGGCCTCCTCCACAATATTCCTCCACTTGTCGCGGTTCTTCGACTCCCTACGCCAGTTAATGTATTTACCCATGCTCCTTAGGCCTTCTTCCACGCCATCGGCCGAACGCGTTTTTAGACCATGGCTTTAACAATTAGGTACGAAATATGCAGGGCATACCCATTCGTCAGCACCAGCAGACGATTTGCTCTGCTTACATCAGCATTTTAGGGACCGGTAAAATGTAACAAAATCTTTTTAGAAAATTAATCCAAATGCGAGAGAACCCACGAGAGAGTTAATCAGCTAGTTGAGAGTGCTATTGCGTCAGTTTGTCTCCATACCTGCACATTCAAGGCACATTATACGCCTTGACTCTTGGCAGGCGCCGTGTTTAATAAGATAAAGTAGCGCGCTTGGCCCGCAAGAACAAAGGTCTTCCTTCCGAGTTACCGACGCGACGTCATGAACAATAGATACCTACACAAAGCACACTCTATCGTGCTTTATTCTACCCACTCTTCACGCTATACATTACGAAAAGTTTAATATCGAAATGCCCGCGCTGGATCGTATAGAACAGTCCAAGTTTACTTTCGGAAGTTAATAAGTTTTCGTATTGTCCAGTGTGTTGGTGGTTTTATTGTTTTAGTCGTAGTGTTTGTCGTTCACACCTGAAGTGTCTAGTTGTATACTTATTATTGTGGTGGTACTCTTTAGCGCTCTGACTAGAAAAATTCGATTTATTTTCAATCCCACGGGTACCGTTCGCATTCACAGAGTAAAAGATATTACTAATCTACTAATTTATTAGTGCAGACATACTCAATGTTATTGCTTACTGTATTAATGTAGGTACTAACTTCTACTAGAGAGTCCGTGACTTGGAAATCAGTGAAGCTGCTAATGCAACCAAGCAGCGACAATGACAGCCGGTTAATTATACGAACAGCGTGTCAATACTAATCTAACTTGTAATTGCCGTGTCTTGTAAATTATGTTACGCCTTAAGCCTACACAGTGAAAGTGCCTGCTATCCGGGCATTGTCTATTGCTACTGGAGATAGACTGTCTCAGGCATTGAGCAAAGACAATTTCTGTTGTCTGTGGTAATTTTGTGTTGTGTGTCACAAATCAACAATTTTTGTATAATCAGTGTGAAATTTTTCAACTGTGAAATTGCTTAATAGTGTGTTTAGTGGGCCACCACTGTTTGTTTGGTGAAATAAAATGACTACGCTACCAGAAGCTAGAATATTAAAATCGGCAAAGTACAGTCTCTATTTCAAAATAATATTTACAACTCATTAATATCGGTGTTATTAGAAATTCCATTGAACAATGCCTTATAATCCTAGACACATTCTGATCCACTCTTACGTATAGTTAATTTATTTTGAAGCTTAAACGATACTCCACGTATTTGTATCCGTCCGTCAATTAGATTAATAACTAAGGTAAGGACATCACACCTTTCGACAACATTATGAATATTTTCATTATTATCAAGCATCCAAATTCTTCTTGTTTTCGTTCACCTTAAAGCAAGTGATATTTTAGATGTCACAAAGATACGTAACTCCTAAAAGTACCCGAACCTAAGAATAATGAGCTAAATAAACTATTACTGCTTACATGACACCTCGATGGTAATTAATTAGCCGATTAGTGAAATAAGCGATTTAAAGAAATATTATTCTACGGTTTGAAGAACATACTCCAGGGGGAAAGCATATTTAACGTGGCAGCTTATCTCCGACATTGAACGTCGAGACGTTCTACAATATCGGCCTATCGGACTCCTAATGGCCTACATCTGAAAGGTGAATGGCTTCATGGTACGGCAGAAACGGGGAAATCTTTCCCAGACGAGGATCGATGGCACAATATTTCCTATCAGCTCCATGATATACGAGTGTGTTTAATATAAAGCCACATTTTTACCCGAAACACAATATCTATAACCTGTTCATGTTAACACCGATAAGGAAATGAAATGTGTTTTTGTACACCATTTTTTTGTTGCTGTAAAATAAATACCTTCAGAGTGTTTACGTGGACAATTTCGGTGAAATTATAATTTAGAAAGTTTTTAAGTAGCTAATAAATACTAATTATACTATTTTGTGATTCTGTGATTCATTTAAGGTGCTTATTTCAAATTCAAACTCAAAATGTCTTTATTTCACATAGGCCTAACAAAATCTGTTTTAGTAATCCTATTTCGGACAAATTTTTTGCTGTTAGGCTTATGTTAGAAAAAATCTCACAGTTGGTTGTCACATTATATTGTAATTTTTACGTATAACATTTAAAATATCTGGGTGACCGAGCTTCGCTCGGTGGCCAATAGATGGCAGCAGTAGTCATATTTTTTTTTTTGGTAAATTCGACATTTTCTAAAAATGAATCGTAGCTAGATCGATTTATCGCCCCCAAAACGCCCTGTATACTAAATTTCATGAAAATCGTTCTAACCGTTTCCGAGATCCAGATTATATAGAAATATATATACAAGAATTGCTCGTTTAAAGGTATAGGATAAAGTCCCTCAACATGAAATTTAAATGAATAACATAGAATATCTTCAAAACCATCGCGAATCTACAACGTTTATAAAGGTAAAGGAAACAATAATAATATGAGGAAAATATGTTAATTTCTGTAGACCTAAGAATTTAATATAGCCTTAGATAACATCATATTAAGTCCTCAGGACTTACTTATTTTCATCTTATCCCATTTATATTCCATATTTCCATTTCATTAGGTTTATAAGATAAAATAAATCGTTCGAGCAAGAGGGTTCTTATCTTAGGTAGTCAAGTATCTACTTAATACAACATTTATATACTCTTTAATTGAAGTTGTAACTAATTATATACAGGCTACATATTTCATAGAGGGCGCGTATTTTTGTATTTTTTTTTTATTTCTGCGCAACCTATTTTATCAATTTTACTAAGTAATTATCAATTTTTTAGCTTTATAGTTTGTCAATTATTATTATTTACACAGTTTAAATAAGTACAGTAATGTACGCCGACGTAATTACTGGGCACAGCGCACAACATTCTCATTTTGCCCTAAGAACTCTAAGAGGTCTCAGATGATGAGCACAGTGTCGTGTTTCGTATGTTATTGGAATGCAAAATTGTGGGACGCACTGCACACACTGAAACATGGGCATGGCATAACGTCTTGACGTCGTCGTATCAGTCTTAGTCATAAAACAAACATCTATGAAATGAAATGAAATTAAATTAAATTAAATTCTTTATTTCACATAGGCTTAGATATAAGCTCTCATGAAATGTCAAGACTCTACCGCCATGAGACGCCAACCTCTTTTCAACTAGAATTTAGCATTACCGTATTAGAATTTAATAATTGCAGTCTTCGGAAAAAACACGAAAGCTCATAGTAAAACGGCGAGGTAATAAAGTTGAATTATAAACTTATGAAGATGTGCTTCATAATCCTTAAAACTAAAACTCAGTTACGAAAATTTAAGCACACATAAATTCTGAACACGTCTGAAGATATAAATTTATAACGAGGAAACCAAGTAGCGACAGGCGGTGCTTGGCGACTAAGAATTTATTAAGTTAATTAATTAAACTAACTAGATTTGCTCATAAGTAGAGTAGGTTATGGGTATAGTTACAGTTTAGACCATGGTCTAACAGTGAAAGAAAGAATTAACGATTTCGCTATTTATTACGAGAAAAGAAAGAATTTAAGACGTTAAATACTAATAGAAGATACTCGATATCACTAAGTAAAATTAAATAGTTAGTTTTTGGTGTCATTGGTCTGTAAATTAAGATTCACGGGATAAGTGTATAGGTACATATTCCTGCATATAACCCTAATAATTAATCAACTAGTTTTAGTTTTTAAGAGAAACTGGATTCAAACTATACATACTTAGTCCTAAAATAGCAACAAATATAAATAATAGATATCAAATGCAACTTTCCGTCCGAAAGCGGAACGAATTGACTGAACACAGAAGTTCTGGCGTAGACCCAAATCCTTTTTTTAGGGTTCCATACCAAAATGGTGAAAATGGAACCCTTATGGTGAGACTTTCTCCGTCCGTCCGTCTGACACACTCGATTATTTTCTATAAGCTAAGTATATACATACAATATACAGTAAGGTTTTTATACAGACCGCAGCTTACAGTTAGAGAGAATTGGTAATATATAGTTGCGTAATACCTGATTTGTTTTAACATTGAAAGGGGCCCAAACAACTGCTCATTTACTTTTGGTACTCGTTATGTACAAGAGATAGGTAAATTAATTACTATAGGTATACTACGGACAAACTAATAACAATTATCCAGGTCCTTCTTTATTCATTTGAAGTTCAGACCGGATTTTGTTACATTTTTAAAACTTAGTACTCGAATATCTTTAAAAGAAGAGAGAGCAGGTATTAATAATGCAATGTAAGATGAACACTGAGTTCATTTTATCCTGCATTCTATCTGGCGCTTTTTGAAGTTCGCCATTT
The DNA here is from genome assembly GCA_963855885.1 of Coenonympha glycerion. NCBI lineage: Eukaryota > Metazoa > Arthropoda > Insecta > Lepidoptera > Nymphalidae > Coenonympha > Coenonympha glycerion. Next base: position 11,911,839 of record OY979633.1, on the reverse strand, counting down.
GTTTGATAAAACTTGCGGGTTGTTAAAGTGTGAATCTAATAGAGAAGTTTTAGAAAGTGGTATAGGAGCTCCAATTGCAGGTATACAGGTTATAAAATGCCACTATCAATATACATATACTCAGTCAATCACATTAATTATAAGATTGCAAGCATTATAAATTCCATGCATCCATCGGTATGCGCAACATGAGGTACCTAATACATATCTTTTACACATTTTAATATTATACCCCATCCACGCAGTGCAAACAAAACAATAGTTATAGGCACTCGTATACCAATATAACCATAGCCATAGACATGCGTGTGATAGAAGTGACTATACGCGGCGCCTACCCTGTTAGAACAAAGGTCTTCCGATCCCGAACAATATCCCCATACAACGCTCTCTTCCTGGAGTTCATTCCTGTCTAGTTCCTGCGCTATACGTATTATATCTACAGAATAAAAGTTCAATATTGAATTGCAGTGGATAAACCGCAGGCAAACTTTCGAGCTGGGAAGTTCTGCCTTTGCCCTTTTAGGTCTGCGGTTTAATTGCTCCAGTGGAAGCATTTGACGACAGAAAACCTGCTGTCAACTTGGCTCTTGATTTTTCAACCTCTTCACTATTGTTGTATTATTGTGTGAAACGTTAGCACAAATGATCTATGATTAATCGCGGCAACAATTTTACGTGCGTACTGTGCCTGTGTATTTGTAATTGCTTGCTATAATTACTTTGTAGGTAATGCGAGGATAATATAATAAAATTACATAATATTCAATTGCAGGGTGTGTGCCATTTTCTTCGTAACTGATGATTATACTCCGACTTTTTATTCGGTGCAGTAAAATGACATTTCGAATGTTATACCACCGATTATATAATACTAGCTGACCTGGCAAACGTTGTTTTGCCCTTGGGGATTTTAAAAAATAGTTGAATTGAGATTTAAACTATCCTATCTCTCAAGTTGGATCGAACTGCACATGGTGTGCGAATTTTATTATAATCGGTTAAGTGGTTTAGGAGTCCATTGAGGACAAACATTGTGACACGAGATTTATATATATTAAGATTACTTATATTAAACTCAATTAACCCTTCTAAGTTAAACCAAAATAACTTCAAATATTATAAAATAAGAGAAAAGAATTCAATGCAAAACAATATGTATGTATGTATACTTTGATTATATATTTTTTTTGTTTATTTAATTTACAAAATCACAGTTAAAAACGCGATATTACTGCATCGAATTAAAAGTCGGAGTAGAAGCAGTTTAATTTATCGTGCTATTCCCATTTGTGCATATTATTATCAGGGGGAGTCAAAGCGCGAAGCAAAACTGCCGTACCATCTTTACAGGAACCATTTCGCCGCATTTTCGGGCTCCTATTTGAGAACCTCTGGATAAGACCAGAACGCTGAAATTTTCGCTATCCAGTAAGCTATAATCACATACTTAAAACCCAAAATTTCAAGTATGTAGGTCATATAGTTCCGAAGTTATGCGAAAGCAAAGTTTCGCATTTTCGACACTGACTGACTGACTCATGATCATCAAAATAGAACTAGTACTTCCCATAAACTCAGAGAGCTGAAATTTGGTACAGAGTTAGGGTTTAATGGCCACATAAAGGGAAAACTATAAAAACTAGGATAATCGAAGATCTGGAGTACCTGGTGATCACTGCATTAATAACTTTGTAATTCCATATAAATTATATGAGATTACAAAGTTATTTATGCAGTTAATGTATCTAGAAAAACGGACAGAAATATTTTGTAATATTTTGAAGTTTCTACAAAAAGAAGTGAAATCCCACCAAAAACATTCTGTAAAAAACTAGCCAAAGTCAAAATGGAGCTGCTTGTTTATCTCTAAAAAGTACTGAAATCTAGACAAAGTCGTGCCAAGTCTAAGGTTCCTTACTGCGATTTCTTTATTATTATAGTTAATGTTGTGTGACTTGGCCGTTGAAGACCAAGAACCGCTACTCATTGACGATGAATTCTGGCGACAGATTGGTGCAATGGTGTCATGGAGCACCTGGTTTGAACCCTTGTGTACCCTTCAACGGCCAAGTCACGCAACATTAACTATAATAATAAAGAAATCGCAGTAAGGAACCTTAGACTTGGCACGACTTACACCCATATTCTTAGTCGTTTCCTTCTACATCCCTCCACTCAAACTCAATCGAGGAAGCCTCAAAACTGTCAAAAGTGTCAACCTCGAAATCGGTATTCTTAGTTGGCCCTCAAATCTGTTTTGTCCTCCACTCGAGTGAGGTAAACTCTGTCAAGTCAAGTCGAGTGGAGGTGTGCCGTCACACGTGACGTCATTGATTCGAGGTAATTTTATTGTTATAATTTTGGCCACTACAAATTAATGTCACATTAACTGCCAAAACTTGTTGTTTACATAAATTCTACGCGTCGTTTTGTCTCATTATTTCTAATGTTACGCATTTATTAGGAAATATTAGAGCCCAAATAATTCAAGAAAAGTTCTCGTTTAGGGAGGAGTCTAAAAAAAAAGAGCTCAAGAACGCGAAGAAGAATAACGTAAATATTAAAAGTAGCCAAGAGGGAGTGGCTGGTGAAAGAAGCTGAGGAAAGTTATGAAAAAGCTTGCCTAGAAAGGGAAGCTACTTAATTAATTTTAGAGAATATAAAAAATAAATGATTGTTCCATTCAAAAATGTTTTTATTACGCTGAGCTTAGTTTATGCTAATTTTATTTTTACTAGATTGATACAAAATAGATAGCAAAATTAGCAGTACTAAAATAGCCACCAGATTACACCCGCTCAAGTCAAGATTTGATCTCTTTGTCCGTTGCGCATGAAGTCACTCCAGAATCCGAAGAGGCCTCCCAGGTCGCACAGGATATCTTGAAGTGTTGCTGAGGAGCCCAAGTAGGTCTCGTGTTAATCCGATACTTCAGTGCACCGTAGTAGTACGCGTGCTGGTGTTTCGTCTTCCTTCATGCAGGTTTTGCACAGAGGGCTGATAAAATTTTATATGGTTTATCCATTACGTGTTCCTTCCTTGTTTTATCACAGATCCATATGTAAGGGCTTTTTTATTTCATGTAGTATTTTGGTGTGGCCTGTGTGAGTTTCTTTCCACAGTCCGCATGTTCTCAGCCTGAGTGCTGTGAGTCCACTTAACTATGTAAAACTCCATCTTAATTGCATTCATCTCTGCAATCGAAGGAAAGTTTATATATTGTGGCGTTATCATAGCCAATTGTTTGGAAAACTTTGCCAGTTTTTTAGAAACCATGCCCTCTCCGTCCGTGCCGTCGTCTCCAAAGTCAGTCTATGAAAAAAAATAGTTTATTTATTACCAAAAGAGAATCATTGTGAAAGAATACTTAAGAAACGTCAGTTGAGTATGCTATAGATTTATAGAAATCATCACATAATGATAGGTACCTACATACTACCCGCTCACAGAAGATTTGCCGATGACTTTCCTTCCCACTTCATCATACGACCGCCACCCGCGTCCGTTATCAGACGATTGCGGGTGACGGTGGTATGCAATGTGAGGGGAAGTCATCGGCAAAGCTTCTGCCAACGGGTTATATTTATCTACGTAGGTACATAGATAGGCAAGTAAGTAATAGAATTTTACCTGGAACATCCCTGAAGCGTAAAACTTGAGGGCTACAAATAATTGCATCATCGGCGGCACAGGAATTCCTCTATTTGTATCACATACATAATTAATCATCATATACATAATTAATAAACTGCTCGAAATACATTTTATTCGCACTTTATTCGTTAAAAAATCTATTAAATACGGGTTTGGCAGCTGTAAGGTTGATGGCGACGTACCTTACGTTTGACAGTTCATTCCTCAATTCTCTCTCGACTCGAATGAGTGAATACTCAAGTGGAGGAGGTTTTTTTACATTTAAGAATACAGATATTGCTCAAGGGAGGTTGAGTGAAGGTGAGGTGATTTGGAGGAAACGACTAAGAATATGGGTGTTTGTCTAGATTTCAGTACTTTTTAGAGATAAACAAGCAGCTCCATTTTGACTTTGGCTAGTTTTTTACAGAATGTTATTGGTGGGATATGTATTTACGTTTATAATAGGTACACCATAATAGATCATCTGCAACCCTGAAGGTTCTGAATATTTGTGGCTATGCAGTATACATCTGGCACCTGGGTCCAACGAGCCATCGCTTAATGGACCGTCACGTCATGCGACCATCCGCATTGGTGATTGATTGACATGACTGTGGAAGTTATGTTTTTGCACAAAACCATACATTCTTCATTTCGTGCGATAGAAAACTGCTGACGGCTAACATGACATAGGCAGGTATAAATGCTGTGGAAACAAATTCGATTGACCGTCATCCGGTACGAATTGCAAGGATAGGGGTTAGGACCCTCAGCCGATTGGACACCTGAGTCCACAGGCAACTCCTAATGGAATGTCGCCTGAATCTCCGAATGTTATTAATCAATAGGATTGAATATATTTAAATATCCCTACACTAGGTACAACCGTCTTACTGATATAGAATAGTTTTCAAATTCCAGTGTCTATGAAATTATATCGGCCTATAAGTCCTACACTCTGTTACAGGACTCTACATAATATCATGTTTGTAGAAAAATAGTGACAAATGGTTCTACTATGCATTGGGCTTTAGTAAATTCAATTTATTCCTACAATTTACTAATTTTAAAAGTTCTAAACAACTTTATGCGCTTATTCTCGGTGTGAGTACCTACTGAGTAGGTGCTTTTTGAAATCTGGTGTAGCTACTTTAATTGGTAGAGTATAAATTGGTAGAGAAAAGTAGATAACGATTTAACGAGAGCTTTTAAAGGTAAATTATTTTGAGGAAACATAGTAAGTTTTTAATTTGATGAATCTGTTAAAATAGAAGAGGTTCGGGGACGTAATTTAAAATATAAATTTTAGGTAAATTTAAATTTATCCTAATTTACCTACATGCAGTTATGAAAATACCAAGCTACTAGCAAGTTCTGCGGGAAGAACTGGTTGATCTGTTTAATCTATCACGAATTACATTTTTTAACTGTCATAAGTATCTACTCAGCCGAATATATTGTTAAGTACTTAGGTCTCTAGCCCTACCCACTCATAGATCGTGTGTACTTTTGGCGCCTCTTGCATCTAAGTTTAACGAGGCACCGCCTAATGGGTTGTCGTGCGTTCATCAACAAGCGTGATTGATCGACACTCATCGCGACATGTGGACACGGCCTCGTTTATGTACCTCTAAAGTGTTATACCCCGTCCACACTGCTCGCGAAGTTCCTCGGCAAGTACTCGGAAAAGTTTACCGAAGTCGAAGTAAGTCACCACACTACTCGGTGAACTTCGCGATAACGCTTTGACGTCCTTTGATTCGGGCGCAAAAACCGACAACAAATGGAAGTTGCCCGAAATGAGTCCGAATTGAGTCGAAGTTGGCGAAGTTAGGCGAAGTGCCCCTCCACACTGCTCGCTTCGTTCAACTTCGGTCCCACTTCAGTCAACTTCGCGAGCAGTGTAGAGGCCGGGTTAAATTAAGTCACTGACATTACCCTTTTAGCAAGCATATTTAACACTAGCAGGCCCCCGCGGCTTTTCCCACGTAACCAAATGTTTTATCCTCATAGCCTCACAGCTATGTTTATAATAGCTATCGTAAGCCTAATTCCCGATTTGTCCAGTGGTTTACTTCGTTTACATAAATGTATATTATGCATTAGTACATAAACATTATGCTATGCGTTTTTAAAGATGCGGTCAGCAAGTGCGAATTATGTCATTCATGCTCATGTAAACAAAAAATTGATGAACCTTTAATTAAAGCATCAATAGATAAATGGATGATGCAATTAAAGGTCCTAAAGATATTTCATAAAAACAGTTGATTGGGGAGGCCGGAAAACTTGAAAAGCTCGACGTCAATAATTACTTTTAAGGTTTTGTTTTAATTTTGATAATATGGAAAATCGAGCTCGCCTTCATTCAACCTAAAATATTATGATCGTGCAGAATAGGTAGTGAGCAATTACTCAGAAATGTGATTAGTGATTAATGTACAGTGAGGTATTACTTATTATGGTATTCTGTGGTACAGTGTAGTAATCTCCAAGGTTGTCAACATAAAGGTTTTTCGTATGAGATTTGTCAAGACTGGAATTCATTACATCATAGCTTCTGCAAATAGATACAAGCAAGGGTTTGCAATACTTACACAAGCCGGGCAAGATTTTCTTTGGGAACAAAATAACGTGAGGCGATAGAAGCAATCTATCTTTAACAATCTAAATTCATCTATGACAAAAGTTTTTCTAAAAAATCTGTTTCAATATTTCGCTATTGAAAAGATTTAATATAGGTAGGTTAGTATTCTACAACTCCTATAACGTCACGTAGTTTTATATATAGGTACCCTCAATCAATAACATGTCTTTCAATACATAATTTAAAGTTAATAATAATTCTTAACAAATACCACATATATAACGAGACATGTTTCAAACAAAATCTACATCCTTATAGAATGATCCCCAATTAAGCGAAGCGAAAAGCGTATTATGTACGAAGAAGAAAATATCTTCTTAACGAAAGCAAGGGTAAACGGGATACAAGTTTTTTTAAGTAGACACAAACCACTAAGCCCACAAACGAAATCTTCTTAACAAAGGAAGTTCGCGAGCGTTATAACAAAAAACGCATTTCGCAATAACAGACCCGAGTTATTCGAGTGGAAGTGATTAATTTTCTTAACAATTTCCCCGTCATATCAAATCTTTTCGGGGGCACAAAACATTTAGCCAATTCAGCGAACACGAGCTCGGCCATGATAATAATAGACCCTATTGGCTGGGTAGGGACAGTCGTCCCAAACGCACGACATTATGGTATTGTCAGCGGTATTTGAACATCTTTGTATAGGCTTGCTCTTTCCTAAGCATAAGCAGGGGCTACCTACCTACTTATTAATACTTAAACAATGAGCATTGAATTTGCAGCAGAAGTGAGATGCGGATTCAACGGGATAAGTGGTTAGATGGTCAAAAAGCAAAAATATTCAGTAACATTCGTAAGTCATGACCTTACGAGTTACACTCACACTTCCCTTTTTCGTCTGAGTGTAGGGTATCTATTGACCTCCTAATGACTAACTTGTTCGTACTGACTTAAGTGAGGAGAACAAAGATATGATCGGTCTACGGCCTTAAACAATGAATTATTTTTCATATCATATAAGAATAATTGTATAGCGTGACATTTTTTAAGAGTAAGTGCAGAGTTTCTTGCCAGTTCTTCTCGGTGCAAACCTGCGTTCCGAACCTGGCGGTAGTTTTGACTTTTCAAGAGTGCATATTATTTAGGCCTATATGAAAATTAAAGATTTTCATTTTCAATTCGCCACCTACTTTCAGTTGCAGTTAACCGTAGACAGTAACTGCAACAGATATTAGGTACATTGGGTAGGTATTCCGCGGTCACAATCTCTTGTACGAGACAGCGTGCCGGCGACAGTCTGTGGCTGTGAATACGCTCGCCCATTCTCCGAAAACAAAGCGTCCCTGATCTAATCAACGCAACAATACACCTCGAATGGCTGGTGTATAAAGCCAGCGGCACTTTTGCCAACATGGCCGATTTAAATTACAAACAATATTACACGGCGCGGATACAAACGAGTCCATTGTAGGCCGCGTGCGCCCGACAGCTGTTTTAGATAACGTGTGACCTCCCCGGAATAAAGCGAGCGCTCTGTGAACAATTAAAACAACAATGACGCTGGGCGCCGGTCGCCGAGCACGCGGCACTTATCATCGAGGATTTAGCAAACATAGCGGTGGGCGGTGACAAAAACATGACCAATACTTATATAACAGCGGGTTTAAGGCGAGCCACTTATGCGTTTACGGCGACTGCCCAAATACGAACTGAAAAGCGCCATTGGCGGCAGCTTTATGGCTCGGCGTACCTATGTCTTTAAATGGACTGTGAGAACTTCTTATCATTTATAGGTTGTTTTTGGTTATCGGCTTGGGTCAAAGTTGTTGCAATATGGCTACTTTTGGCCTTAATTATTATTTTCACAAATTATGCTTAACGCTAGCACGGAAAACATAATAGTACCTAACGGTACGAAGGCTCACTCCGCAAGATGATTTAAAAAATAGCGACCGTAGCGCTGACACAAAAAGTGCAATTCAGTTTACAATAGCGCCTGGCCAGCCTCCGCAAATAACACGCAACAAACGCAAAGTTGTGGTATCTTTCTATCGCGTAATTTTATCTCATTTGACATACTAAGGTTGCCTCGCGAAATAGACCGTAGGTACGTACAAGAACTAACGCGAGCGAAGTATCCGGCGCGCGGCGGACGTCTGAAATAAGTACGGCTACCTGTAGTTTCTCGATCACGTGATAAGTGGCCCAGGCCTGAGCTCCACAGTGCAGGCCATTAATTACATTTATGAAACAACCACTCATCACACAGTGATTTTCCTCAAAGACTCAGCGCGATATAGGTAGAGATTAGAGATTTGCTATTTACAATTTATGAACCATACAACTTGCTTGTTAAGGTTGTGCCTCAACAAAGCATTTAAATACAATGAGTTTTTCTGAAACTGGAAATAATAAAAATCGATATGTGAAAAAGAAGACAAAATTTAGGAAGGTACTTACCTTAGAAATCCTAACAAACCTAATCTACCAATCCTAAAAAGAAATGTGTATGTCTCTATTCGTATGTGTCTATAATATTATGTTACTTGCTCCAATAACTTTCGATCTTGGGATTCTTGGGCCTTTGAATATATGCCACTCAAGAAGCTGCTCACGTGAATAAATGGTTTTTGGCTACTTAACTGTCTATTATGGAATATCTAAGAGGAATTTCTTTTTCTTAAATTTTATCATTAGGTCTTTTGTAGGTCGAAAAAATTCGTGTCTTAGCATTTATTTGTCTAAGTTTAAAGCTGGAGGTTAGTTAAAGTGAAGTTAAGGTGACGGTTATACACGTTTGCTGCAAACGGATGCTGATGACATAACATAAATGGATGATGCCTTTTAATGATGGAGAAACATTGGTTTTTTTATCACTTGTCTGCGTCTGTCATAGGGATCCTGATCTATAAATATCGTTTATGTACCGAACATAAACAATCTGCTGCATAACATTGTAAACCTTTACAATCAAAATATTACTACATCCTTGCAATAGCTCTGAGGCTATGAAAGTATAATTATCTTATGCATAATATCAGGCTGTGGATCATACAAATGTTCCAATTCAAAAAAGAGAAGAGCCTTTTATATGCATCTTCTACCTGATTAGTTACCTCTAGTGATTATTAGATGTAATACTGGAAAAAAAAAACACAAATAGGTATATGTGGAAACTTTTTGCAAGCTTGCTTATAAGGATCTGTATGCCAAGAGTCAGAATAACAACAGTAACTGTACATCCAACTTTCATTATTGTCATTGAAAATTTTCAATAAGTAATAATGATCATTTATTTGGTGCTGGCCATGTGGTAATTATGGCGCATATGGTAGTAAATTCTGAAAAAAGACCCTACTCCTTCATAACTATTTGCTGTTTAACTTCAGGATAGGACTGAAATTATACTCATGTTACAGCTTTCTATATTAAGAGGTTTTTGAGACAGATATGAGGACAAAATAGGTTTAAAAATCAGTCAAACCTCAAAGTGTTATAATATTCAAATTAACAATAAAGTACTTTGAATTCTACAGAAAAATTCTTTTCAACAATATGCCACAACTTTATGTAAGGATAAAGCATTTTTTTCTTCCAGTAGCTTGTATGGATGCTCATTAAATATTTTTTTTATGTAATGATCAGCTTTAGACTTTCATATTATTCATGAGTTTGAAATTATTCTCTCAATGATTCAGAAGTTAAAAATCTCTAAGTAGTAGCCAGACAGATGGACGAAAACAAATCACAGAAGTGAGCTCCGAGACCTTCTTTCGCTTGTCAATAAAAGCAAATGTGTCTTTAAGTGTGTGATACCTTAGCTTGTTACTTACTCTTTTACTCCACAACTGAACTGTTTTACCTGAAATTTGGAATGGAAATAGATTATACCCTAAATTCTTACAATAAAGCAAAGTTATATCACTGCAAAAATCTGCGGTTACTGCAGTATTAATAAATAAATAAATACCCAAAAAAGTGGAGGTGAAAGCTAGCCATACATTTTGACATTCTACAAAGGTGAATCCTGAAAAGATGAAAATATTCTACAAAGTTGCCATTCAAGCTATGTCAGAGTTCTATCTCAATTAGGGCAAACCTTCGATAAATAAGAGATTTGACAGTGCCATAAGAGATGGTCTTCAGATGCATTAGCACAAAAATAGTCTACTTGTTAATGGTATTAAATAAACTTTGCTCAACATGAATATTGAATACAGTTCAAGAACAACATTCATGAACTGCAGGATATTATTTTAGAATACATTTAGATTGAAGTTAGAGTTACGTGTAACAGTTCATGGACTAATAAAGTAAACAAACACATCGCACTTTATTATACTTATCAAAACTTCCAAATTGTTTTAGGTATGTTATATATTTTGCTTAGATTCAAAATCTTCATCACATGTCTTGAAAACGTTTGATTATTTAAAAATTATATAATTTGAAAAACTGGTGAAAATCAAATGTACCTCAAAAGTGAGGACGAGATAGAAGAGCAACTAAATTCTTCATTTCCAAAGCTACAATTTTATAATTTGGAAATAAAGTATGTGCTTACTTAAAAAATAGAAATTCTCTAAAACATACATTTTAAAGCCTGGATATCTGCAAATTAGACATGTTTATTGTTATTACGGATTAAATTACCTAATCTAATTAAGATTTTCAGACATTACCTGAAGTAAATTTCTTTACAACTAAATGTTTGGTTACCTGTGACACTATGAGATTCCAAGAAAACAGTCCAAGCCAAGAGTTTGATTCTGTGGATACGGACAATCGCACTAAGTTTAAATATTTCTCGACAGAGTTCACAAAAGTATATAAATTTACTTTCTTGAATCACATAATAATATTCAAATTCGTATCATTTTAAGACAAAAACAATACAAATTAAATACACACAAAATTCCGAACCAATAGCACACAATTTGTTTGACGTGCAATTTGTTTTAACTTTTGACTTGACAGTTGTTGACATTGACACCTAGTTTTAAATGTCTATGCTTGACACCACAGATATAATCATGATATAATTAGTTCCGTGAGCAGATGGTAGTAGTGACCCAATGACTAAGGAAGTAATGGACAAAAAGTAGTGAGTCTTTTTGGTTGGGCATTTCCGCCATCTTGTGTCGCATCAAAATAGCCAATCACAGCTATCAGTCAATCACAGATAGGCACCAGTCAGCTGATCAGAAGGGCTGCTCTAGCTATCTATCAATATGGAAATATTATCGATATAGTTTGTGGTTAGCAATTAAATATTTAAGAGAAAAACTGAATGAATTATTACTATAAAAAATTATTTTATAGTAAAACTAAAACATTTTGCCAGCGGTGCATATTATGTTTCCGGATTAGGATTTTTAACTTATCCCGCGACACCAAACTACATTTGATACGAGTGATTGTACCTATAGTAAATGTTCGCATCCACGGCCCGTTTTCTTAAGGCGGAAATAACTACGAGAAGTCAAATGTGTAAAACCTCGACGTCCAAATAGAAGGTAGTGATATTAGGAGCCCTACTCATCTATCAACATTTAACTTTACATATTATATGAATTTTATCGATATCGGTATAACAGCGGTCGCATCATTAGTACTTTGTTTTTGTTTTGTTAACATAACAACAAAAATTTAATCGAATTTATTTCAATCCTGAAGAAATATTTCTTATTTTACACGTTATATAAGTGCATGTAATATGATCATAACATAATAATAACACGTAATTTTTAACGATTTAACGATATAATTAATGAAATCGAACACTGACCTATGAAATGGTAAATGTGGCCTATTTTTGTCTTTCCGCGATCTGCACTGCACAACACAACACTGATTAGGCATTTTCACACCTGAATACTACTTATAATCTGCATGCAAATTAGAATAATAATATGATTGTCTAATATTTCAAAAAACATGATACGCAAAAACTTTGTATACATGTTTTGACATATTCGAATCTACAAAATGCTACAAATTATGGAGGAAATGGCCACCCGGCTATTTTTTCGTGACGTCACAACTTCAGTGTTACCGAAATCAGAAAAACAAATATTTGCTATCTCGTATAACGTAAACAATTCTGAATTAGTTAGAAAGAGAAAATGTGATGTTTGTTATAGCTATGTCGATTTCACGCAACATATAAATGCTATGTGTGTGTAGAAAACTACAGCTGCTCCATTAGTTTCGTTCCTCGTAGGTAGTGACCACAGCTTCACAGAACCTATTTTTATAATGATTGATGGCTGAGATCTGTGGACACGTGTCTTGGTCATATGGTGGACTCATGGTGGACTCTCTAGTTTCATGGTCTGTGGTGGACTTTCTGTGGATAAAAAAGTGAGGTTATGTTAAATTTTTATTGTTATAACTTGTACTTGAGAGTTGAGATGTAAAAATACTACTGTCTGTTTTACCTATTATTGAAAATGAATTTTATTATTAAAAACTTTACCCGCTATGCTGCGGCAAATTATCATCGTTCTAACAATTATATTATGAAGCTTAGCAGAACCTCAGCTCAAGATACAAAGTTCTTTCACACCTCAAGTAAACAAAATGATTTGATGGATTTTTTTGATAATAAAAAGAACTGGAACGAAACAAATATACGTGTCGGTAGAGCTTGGCGATTAGATGAATTAAGAATAAAATCCAATACAGATTTACATAAACTGTGGTATGTTTTACTAAAAGAAAGGAATATGTTATTTACCATGGAACATGAATGTAACGAAAAAGTGCGACTTTTCCCCAACCCTGAGAGAATTGATAAAGTTGAAGAATCAATGAATAACATAGAGACTGTTATAAGGGAAAGGAACACAGCGTATTATAAATTGGAAACTGGTGAAACAGGGGAACGCCCTGTTGATGATGTAGTTAATCTCTTTGGCCTACCAGAGAAGTACAACAAGCAAGAATATTTCATACCAAAATTTATGAATTCACGATGGGTGAGATCTTATCTAGAACATGGTTACATCAACAGTATTGCAGTCAAAAAATTCTACAGAAAGTATCAAGAAAAGTTATATAATGAGAAAAGAAAAGAACGGAACAGAAATTTCAACCAAGTCCAACACCTTTTGAAACGCTTTCCTGATATGGACATGGAGAAGTTAAGAGCAGAGTATCCTGAGGTTGACATTGAAAAGGCTAAGAGGTCTAAAAAAGCGAGGGGTCATTTCCTACCTAAATATTAATTATTGTAGTATTATAGTTACAGTCATTTTATCCAGTGGAAATAAAAACTTTGCACCTTACCAGGTTTTATTTTCAAATAGGTTAAATCCCAACCAATTCTATACTAATATTATAAAGAAATATTTATGTTTGTTATTTAAACAAGCTATTATTGTTTACTCCAACTGAATGGTAAAATATAATTTAATAATTTTAATATCATTTTACTTGTATAAAATTAAGTATATAAATAATTGATAATATTTATTCATATTGTGCTAGGTACAATAAAAATAAAAATGGGAAATGCTTTCCAAAAAACCAACTTCAAATGCCACTACAAAGAGTGAAATAATTTTTATTTAAATTTTAGGTACCTACACCAATTCGAAGTCGGGCAATGTTTCATACAATCCCTAATAGTCCTTCTTACTTACTTGATGTGCGAAGAAATGACGAAGTCATAGGCAATCGCCCGACTTCGAATTGGTGTAGGTACCTAAAATTTAAATAAAAATTATTTCACTCTTTGTAGTGGCATTTGAAGTTTGTTTTTTGGAAAGCATTTCCCATTTTTATTTTATACTTTTTAGTGGAAAACAATAAAATGCACAAGGCGTTGTAAAATACCCAAATTGCTTGAGGTGACGTGTTCATAAAATCTGAAGAGATACCTCAAATTCACCAAGATCCCATCATCAGACCCTGACTTGATGACTTTAGTCATCAAATCAGTATCTGCTAGCAAATGCACCAGTAACTATAAAAAATACCCAACTTGCTTCAAGTATACTAGCAAAATTTGAAGAGTTCCCTCAATTTCACCAAGATCCCATCATCAGACCCTGACTTGATGACTTTAGTCATCAAATCAGTATCTGGTAGCATATGCACCAGTAACTATAAAAAATACCCAACTCGCTTTAAGTATACTAGCAAAATTTGAAGAGTTCCCTCGATTTCACCAAGATCCCATGATCAGATCCTGACCTGATGACCATAGGACAACTTGGAAAATATTACTCTTTCTAATAATACTCAAATAGTTTCATGTGTCCATACAAAATTTGAAGAAATCCCTCGATTTCTCCAGGATCCCATCATCAGATCCTGACCTGATTAAAATGGGACCATCTGGAAACAAAACCCTCTTAAACAAAAAAAGAATTTTTCAAATCGGTCCACGCGTCTTCGAGTAATCGGTGAACATACATAGATAAAAAAAAAAAAAAAAAAAAAAAGATTCCGACGAATTGAGAACCTCCTCCTTTTTTTGAAGTCGGTTAAAAATGAGGTGTTTTCCATATATATTTGGTACCTATACAGCAGTTTATCATTAGCAATTAGCATTAGTCTGTATGTGAATGGTCAGTGTGTGTGTGTGTCTGATTGGTTACTAAAGTATCATAAAACTTTAAAAAAAGTAATGCTTTGTGAATTTTGACGCAGAATAAATCAATAAATAAAGTTAGTTTAGATTGGTTTAGATCTTTGTTTAGATTAAAACAGCGCCATCTTGTGTACATACCGGAAATTACTTAAAAAGACGGATTTCGGTCGGAGCCTTGTCGGAGCAGAGAGTTGTTTCAATCTGTTTCAGAACAGTGCCACCTAGTGTTGACATTAAAAATAAAAATTAGTCATGAGTAGATCATAGATGGCGCTTTTGCTAATTTTCACAGAATACCCTATTTCCCTTCTTCCTTTTATCTTTCATAGAAATTATTATTATTAGAAAATACAATTTTGTCAGTGATAACGATATTTTGCCAATGATGGAGTACTTAAAATATTTTGCTAAATTCGAGCAGAAGGAGTATTAGGTAGGGGGCATTAGGTAAATGATTTTGTTACTAACTTCAGCGCAGTAGATTATGTGTATATTAGGCCCGGTTTACACCAAAGCGAAGCGGAGTGAAGTTGTGTTTGAGTAACCACTCAGATTTCGTCATTTCGACATCTCTTCCCTCAGTTTCGGAGATGTCAAAACGACGAAATCTGATTGGTTACTCAAGCACAGCTCCGCTTTGGTGGAAACCGGGCCTTATGGCACGGAATACCTGTACCTGGTAGGTATGTACCTAGTTATGCTGGTGCTAAAGAGATGCACCTTCTGCCTGCTTTCAATAGTTAATTGCCATTGAACGAATTGGTTCAAGTGCAGCAAACAACCGATTAGGTAAGTATAGTTAGGTTCATTAACGATTAACTCTCCTTGCGTAAGTACTTAGGTATCTAACAACTCGTGTGAGCAAAATTAGTTTCTCCGGTAGGTACCTACCTACTTAGTTCACCTTCTACGTAATAGAATTTTAATAATGCAGGAGAAATCGTGGGACAAAAACGATTCAATCCAAGGATTCAATAGGTAGCTACGGTTCTTACTTTACTGAGATTTTAAACGGAACTGATACAACTATAAGATCATAATAATCTTGCTTTGAGTTTTTTTTACCTCTAGGTACTTACCTACCTAGGTACCTACTTATTTGTGGATTTTTGATTTTGGTGGGTATTATCTAATAGGCACCTATTGATTTTTTTACACTCTACGAGTTAGTAGGTCTGCAGTGCATAGGACTGCTATCAATCATATCATGGACGTGCGCTTGTCTGTAGACTGTAACCTACTTCATCTTCCATAGAGATTCTAATCCATCTAAGGCTAAATCGTTGAGGCTAAAATCTAAAATCGTTGAGGTCGGCTCGGTCGAGCGGAATCTCTGCTGGAGATTTTTAGCACCCCCTGCCCCGCCGTTCCCGTACCGCTGCCAGAGCCGGGGCTAGCGGGGCTGCCAGGGACTGGGGGCCGTGGTTTCGGCTGTCTAATCACTATCGCGAAGCTTATGTGGCAATGGGCGGGGCACATAGCTCGTAGAACCGATGGACGTTGGGGACCCAAAGTGCTGGCATGGTGACCCCGCACGGAAAAGCGCAGTGTTGGCAGACCTCCGACCAGATGGACTGACGACATTAAAAGAGTCGCGGGAAGGCGCTGATACAAGTGGCGCAGGACCGTTCGGGCTGGAAATGATTACAGGAGGTCAATGTCCAGCTGTGGACGTCTGTCGGCTGAAACGAACGAACGAACGATACTGAAATGACAGACACTTGGAAACATAATCCAGAATCCAGAATTGTGGGACTCGAACCGACAACTTCCGAAGTAGACGGCAGAATCGCTACCGCTACGCCATTCGGTCGATAGATCTATTCCGATGAATTGAGAACCTCCTCCTTTTTTGAAGTCGGTTAAAAACCATTATACCTACAAACATTCATATTTAAAATAGGAATAGGATAAAAATAAAGCACACTTCATTAATATTGTTATCAACAACCTATGTACGATCTATCATAATCAACAGTTCGAGAGGTAGGTAAGTAGGTGGGTAGGTACTTGCTGAAAATGGTCGATACGTATTGTTGAGTTTGCTGCAACCCGCGTCAATAAGTTCGCGATTACCTGCAGTTATACTTTCTTAAACCGCTGCGGTATAAAACCACAGTTTTTACAGCGCAACTAACAGTCCTAAATCGGTCCCGCGGGGTATCTACAGTGCACATTGTTACCTACTGAAACAACCTTGCAACATGGCTTTCGTACATAAGGTACTTATACTTATTTAAATATTCGTGGAATAGTTATATTAGCAAATAAAATATTATTTTAAAATAAGGAACTCATTTTATATTTCTTTTATATAATTAAGTAGCGAATTTGTCTAATTAAGTATAACTGTATACACTTATTTTAATCGTATAAAATGCAAATAATTTAGTGTTTAGTACCGATCTGGATTACCTAATGCTTTTGGATTGCAACTATAATTCTAGCCATCCCTGTGCATCTAGAGGTCTTATAGGCAAGAAAGAGGTTTATCTGAGAGGAAATTAGTTTAATAATTACAATTTTTAGAGCAAAGAAATGATAGAGCAAAATTTGGATAGAAGTACCTAACTACATTTTCGATACTAAAAGGTGTTTTTATCGATAACCACATAGTAGCTAGTTACGGTTACCAATCTCAAATACGTAAACTGTCTAATAATAATCATTATTAATAGTAATAATCATTGTAATAAGTGTCGCTTGAAGGAATTAAATAAGCACTTGCTGTAATTATGGAAAAACTACAGCAAAGCTAACCGGTACCTGAGTTTGAGAAAGAGCGTGGTGGATGTGAATGATGAATCCCGTACTTCCGCCAGCGGGTCCATACCTATATCTATCGTATGCATTCCTGCTCCATGGAGCAGCTTTTGGAAGTTCTTTATAGGCAACGTGAAGTTCCGTAGGGTACTATTAAGACGTCTTCGAACAGTGTATTTGAAGAAACCTTTAGTGAGAAGGCGACATACGGAAGAAGAGGAAAAGGATAATGCCGATTCTTGTATGAAAATTGGGCTATACCTTGCGTCTTAACGAAATCATCGGTATAACATTAGAAATATTCTCAATATTATGTAAAAAAAAGTAAGATATTAACAGGGAATTTCTAATAATCGGAAAGTGGTTAATTTTCTAAGTTTTATAAGTTGCTTGGCGGTTGCGAAACGTTTCGAAACGTTTAATTACTTTTTTTTATAATACTTTTAAATCCCTGTTCACATTTGACTAAAATAAATATATGCGATATTAAAATTGAAAGAAGACTCTTCATGCATACGTGCTTGAGGCGCAGAGTGACGCAAATATAGCCCATTTTCAGGCATTCTCCTTTGGAAAAAATTTTGAAAACATGGAGCTGTGGGCCGTGGTTCATAAGAAGGCTCAAAATCACACAGCGACCGAAGCTATGTTCGAAGTATCTTTGAGCAATCTAATCAGAAATGAGGAGATCCGCAGAAAAACTTGACTTATGACTTTGGACTATAACTGTGTCCGGAAGTTGAAGTGGCGACAAGTGATGTGATCGCAGGACCTCAGAACTGATGGGCCTCATCAATGAGACTGGACTCACGATGCTAGAATAGCTGTCACTCTCCAGGTGAACGGGCACCATCAAAGAATTGCAGAGCCAAGCAAAGTATCAGGATTTCGCATTGCTTGTGACTGAGAAATCATGATGTTTCGCAATATTTTTTGGAGGATTGTTCGTCTAACCATGGGTAGACAAAAAGTCTTCCTCCTCCTTCGTCCACCGGCTAAACAACGATGAACGAAAGAGTTCGTTCATAAAGTGTAATGACACAATATCTCAAGTTGATCAATACTTCTATTATGATCACAGTTTTGTTACAGTTACAACCTACTGTATTGGGTAGTTAACTAGATACATTATAATATCAAAGGTTAGTGATGTAGTTCAAGGTCGACATTTAATTTATTCAAGCTATTCTTTTCAGGCTTTCGCGTTGTTGGCCCTGACATCGGCCGCTTTCTCAGTCCACGCTCCGGGCGGGTACTCTTACAACCGCTTCAGTGGACCAGTCAGCGGGAAGATCATTGAAGTTCAGGTGCCAGCTGCGGAGGGCGCGAGGCAACACGCAGATTACGGGTACAACCATCGACAGGGACAGATCGACCCCGAGACCGCAAAATATGAACGCTTGAAGACGGTCGATTACAAGGTAAACCTTCTTCGTATTTAGAGAGTTTTAAAGACGTCCTGGCGCAGTGGAACGCATAGGCGCGATTCGAGTAGGAGTTCGTGTAGGTCGAGAGTTCATTTCCAGTTTCAATCACGGGTCACTTTCTTAATCGGCCCAGGTTTGGTCTGTTGGGATGCTTCGACCAAGGCTAGTTACCCTTCCAGAAAACGCCCACCGCCAAGCAATTAAGCTTTTCGGCGCGCAATGCTGATGTAAAACAGGTTAGGGGTGAGTTGCTGAACCACCCCCTCACTGCCCCTTTCATGTTAGTACGATAACATCTTCGGCTGCATTTTCATTTACTTTCACGTGAGATCTAACAAAGAGGTAGGTGGGCACTAGGCTGGCAGAAGAAAATGTTTAAATATTATTTTATGCTTTGTCGGTCGGTCCATAGAGGTAAGCTGCAAGTAGTATGGGTCGATCATATTTACCTACTGTACAGTTGTAGAAAGAACATGGGCGTTACGTGTTTCTTTACTTTTATATTTTCGTACATTTTACAGTTAATATTTACCTTGTCTGCACTTTCTAGTCTAGGTACATAACCGCACCTATAGCGCCCTACACTATTACCTAAAGTTAGCTAGTTTTTAATAGTCTTCGATGTTCCAGGCTCAACCCGACTATCACTTCGCGTATGGAGTTCAAGATCCTCTGAGTGGAAACCAGCAAGACCACAAGGAGTCCCGCGAAGGAGACGTCGTCCGCGGCGAATATTCACTAGTAGAGCCCGACGGCTCCATCCGTCTCGTCAGATACACGGCCGATGATAAGAACGGTTTCCAGGTACTTATCTGCACTTCTACTAATTACCGGTGGGCTGATTTTGTATCTTTCAGTTTGTTAGTTAGTAACCCTCACAGGTGCGAAATGCTAAAATCCCATTTTTGCATTCTTTTGCACAAGAAAGGAGAATGATTTGTTAACATGATAGGTGCCATACATATGTTGACATGATAGGTGCCATACGAGAATGATATGTTGACATGATAGGTACCATACCTGACCATACCTCATACCACCTACCTTGTGCAAAAAGAAGACAAAAATAGGATTATTGGTTCCGTTTTCGTAGTTAATAACCGAGTGAGAGTTACTAACTAAGAAACTGAACGATCAACTTCTGTGATCTTTGTATTTATTTGCTTAGAATAGTAGGTTCCAAAACACCAAAGCACGTACAAAAACAGATAAGTCATGATAGTAGAAACACGAGTGACAGGCCGTCCTCATGGTTCTACTTGTACGACAAATCAGAAAGACCACGAAGAGCTGAGTAGGTTAAAGATTTAAGTGGAAATATTTTCTATTTCTGACCTCCGACCCAAGAAGAGGAGTGTTATAAATTTGACGTTGATGTCTATCGGTCTATCTGTTGTGTATGTGTCTATAGCATTATAGCTCTCAAACGGTTAGACCGATTTCGATGCAGTTTCCTCCTTTGAAAGTCAGTTTGATTGCGGTAATTCTTAGTTTAATATCGGTAAAAAGTTTCAATATTAAATGCTTTTTGCAGGCTACGGTGCACAAGAAACCTGGTGGACAACCGAATGCACCTGCACGGTATACCCAAGTGAACCAGCAAGAAGACTCCGGAGAGTACTAGTCCTGTTCTACTTGACTGTAAGGAAAGACTATACAGTACGCAAATCAGTTTAGGTTCTGTTCAATTGAGATGCTATGATAACTCAGTAAGTTATCGTTGCATCCTAACGCCGGTTCCCAATATTCCATCTATCTTCTATTTGCCCTACTAGAGATATCAATGTGACCTAAGCTCCATACAAGTTATGTAAAGTCAGAAATCAGAAATCATTTATTCATTTACATCAAACATGGTTATACATTTTTTATCTTTTGAATCTAGATAGATAGAATATTGGGAACGGCCATAAAAGAATCATAAAGCGATAAAGCTCATTGTATTATAAAATAGGTGTTAAGTTTTTTAACTATTTATTATGTAACTTGTTAATTATTGCTAAAAACAAAATAAATAAAAAAGAGAAAAAGTTAAAATTTATTTCCATAACCGTAAACGAAAAGACACGCTTTTAAAACAAGATCATTTGGTAAAAATGTTCTTCACAATGTCCGGAGAGAAAGGAAATACAATAGTATGAGTCTTTTCACCAGCGATCGTTTGCAAAGATTGTAAATATCTGAGCTGTAAGAAACAATAACTTGACATTATCTCAAAATAGGAATCACTGACTATCTCTAGTGTTCACGTAATGAACCAAGAAATCGCTTTACAAAGCAATTTTTTAATGAAAATTGGAAAGAAAAATAAAATTTGCAACTTGAAATAACTTAATTGGGATAGAGCTACCTAATCTCTATCCCAATTAAGTTACTACAGCGATTTAAATAACCCATGTAAAAAATAAAAAAGTTTTTGACTACGAGTATGTCGTGGATACAATCAATATTATACATACAGTCATGTGTTCTAAGTAAATAAGTGTTATGAATTATTTTGAGATCTATCAGGTATCGAGAGTAACGTCATAATTTGAAATAGTATCTTATCTTCTTGTATTTGTTGTATTGCTTCATGCGCATTTAAACCTCTAATGATTGTCGAAGGAAGTGCATTAAGGCGAGACCGAGATTTATTAATAAGTATAATAATAATACGCAGATTTTCTGATGATAATTGGCTTTGATGATGAGTTTCTCTTAGGCGTTACTACAAACTACTTACTCTATCTAAATAATTAATTGAATTGTAGTTAAATGCAGTAGCAGCGGAAGGAATCAATGATCAGGTACTTACTTATGGATTGGAATAAAATATCAATAATTATCGCTCAATTGAACTTCCTCTTAGAAAATTAATAAGCAAGGTGAATTCTGAGCAGCCAAACCTGAATGCACATTGGATTATCCATTAGAATATCTGTGGCAAGTTGAAGGCTCTTCGTGGACTCGATTTCTGCTTTTGCAACGATTATTTTCGCGTTTGCCAACCTTGTTGACTCGGCTTCAGCTGCCATTGCTTTTTGTAATTGCAATGGTAGACTTATGTCTTTGCTGGAAATCGTTTCGAAATTTATTGATAATTTATTAACATTATTCCTTTATTCGGGTAATATACATATACCCTTGGAAGGGTGAACGGCGCAAAAAAGTGACGCCAGTTTATCGGTGCCAAAATACTTGTTTTGCCACCAACAGTAACCTACAGAATTTTGACAGATGGCGTTACTGTTTGCTTATACGAAAGAAGTTTACGTAAATCGTTCGGATGTCCATATCCTGAGTTTTCTTATCAATAAATCAGGTGTGCACTATTATGGCAATACCTATCATCTGTACGATAGAACTAATTTTATCTAGAACTAATTTATCAGTAAAATTAGAACTAATTTTAGAGCTAATTTTATCAGTAAAATGATAAATTACATCTCCACTCTGACGATTTCAATTCCCCAGTTCCTTGTGATGTTTTTCATAAACTCAAACACTTGGTGACTGACTGCAGGTCGGTTTGCGAGGACTTCTGTAAGCTTCCTCGTTCCTAGTGCATTACGAAGTGTAGTAGCAGCTAAGTAGTGTGTCGATAATCTGGATGAAAAACAATACAGGTAACGCAAATCTCTAAGCACAAGCTGTGTTCACCAGACATCGACATACTTAATGTAGAAAATCGTAGCATAATGTCTAAATAGCTGCTTTGAAGCCAAATTCTAAATTCAGCAGCCATCAAGAAAAGAATCTTATTTAAATCAAATCAATAGAAGTTAAAGAGCTTACTTATAATCAGTGACACTTATTATTGCAAGTATAGGGTCGAATATTTTATAAAATACTACTGCATCAACAGAAACTGTCAAAGAATCTTTAGTTAGAGCCTGTAAACAAAAAAATATTGATTACTAACGGCGGTTCCCAATATCCTGTCTATCCACGGTTTGCATTTCTAGAGATAGGACATAATTTATTCTTAAAATAACGAAGATCAGGCGGTCATGGGCTCTTGCTCTATTATGACAAATAGAAGATATTTATCTATATATATATATGATTATGAGAAATAGAAGATAGATAGTTTATTGGGAGTCATTAACGTACTAAGTAGTAAGTAAGTAGTAACTTCAGTTAATTACATAGAATTTACTATGAGTTGATAATTTACCTCTTGTGGTGGTACTGCATAGCAAAAAGTCCTTAAATCGACGAACTTTACAGAATCTACACAAGGTAAGTAAAATATAAGTCCGGGACCATAAGCCCGATTCTTGTATACTTTTCCATTGCGTAAAATTATTGCTCTTTCAAATTGCCGACAAATCTGGTAAGGATTTTTAAAATATAATTAGTAACTACTCGTAACTCGTATGAAGACATATTAAAGGTAAAAGTTGTGTTAAAAATTTCTAGTCATAATCATTTTAAATGATAAAATAAAAAAAATACAAACCACAAAAATACACAACAGAGAAAAAGGTAATGTTAGAACAATAATAACGATAGACATCAACACTGCGAATTTTTCAATAAGTTTATATTCTTCTGTAAAGGAAAAAGTTATTTCTATTATTAGTTAAAAATTATTATTATGTTACTTGTGGGCGGCTTGTGGGTATTATAGTGAGGTTGATTACTTTGCAGTGCTTGATTTAGAATTTGTTGATTTTGTATTGTATTAGTAAGACTTCTCTGCAAATCCATTGTTTTGTTAGGTTTATCTTCATTAAGATGATTTTCATGCCGCATGCTAAAATTTTCTGGATTTTTTATGGATAGTACCTACGAAGTACCTATGCATTTCGTTTCAATAGAAGTAATCATAATTTTTACAAGGAATGTCAAATTGGCAATGAGCTGGCATTTTCAATGTCTTTGAATTTTGAAAAGTTCTTATCACATCGTTAGCTGTTAATGGTTAAAATGTTTTCTTTAGACATTGTTAAAATGTAAGTAAGTTAACAATATTAGTTATAGGTACGTATTCTGTATTCAGTAGAGGTATTCTGTTAAGTTTTTTATTGATGGTTAGGAATCGATATCGGAAATGGAAAAAATATTGATGTTGTGTTTTGCGATGCAAGGGAATTTAAAGTTTGTAAGTATCTTAGCTGAAAAGGAAATTATTTATTACTGACAGGTTAAATTATAATGAAATATAAAAGCAAAGGTATAGTTCAAAGTAGTACAAGTATAGTTTGCGGCTTCTCGACTATGATCTGCGAGGCATCTCGTAAATTTTCTGCAGCTTTGATCTCACCCTGGGCTTCTATTATTTTTGCTTTGGCAATGCGAGTTCCTTCAGCTTCTGCTGCCATGGCTTTTTGTAGCTCGTAAGGCAAAATAACATCCTTTCTGTTAGTAGATAAGCAAGAAACATTATAGATTTGGTTAACAACTTAGTAAAAAAACTCTACATTTTTGTAGTACGAAATATTTACATAGTTTTCAATGTAGGTACTAGACAATTGCAACAACTCCATAATATCTCAAGGGAATCTTTGATTAAACGTAATTGCCATGATGTCTGGATTCTTACAAGTTGTATTCACTTATTGTTTACTAGCAAATTCAACTCTCTATGGGATTGCTGGAGTAGAAATTTTAATCTTATAGAAAAGTAATTTTTAAACTCTGGAGAAACCAAAACTTGACTTTTCTAACCTTTACCATACTAATGACTTTTCTAACCTTTAGCATACTAGAGAAAATAAGAAAGAGCAGTGAAGAAGCATCTGGGGATATCATATCTACGAAATCTATGATCCAACGATAATTAGAATAGGTAAAAGCATTTTTGCCCACTTGCAATCCAATGATATTAGTAAACTAACGCATGATGAAGTGAATAGAAGCTTCTAGTATCATGATCTTTTTGGGTGCTTAGCAAATCAAAGAGACTCTTGGCCTCAAAGAAAGTGCATTAATAAAAACAAACTCATTCTAATAGGATGAAAATGACAACAATGTGTTCAAGGTTGAGTAAAATTTCTAAGAGCTACGATTACATTTCTACTCGTTCCACTTCAACGCCCCATTCGGCGGTTCCTTTATCAATTTCATTACCAATCGCTTGACTGATTGATTCGCGGTTTGTCAACAAATCAGTCAATGTGTACTGACCCAAAATATTTCTTAAAATGGCTATGGCCAACAACTCGGTTGCGTGTCTGTAACAGTTATTTAAAGGTTACTGAAAAAATATAAACACCATAAATAACGGATGTAGGAACAATTAATGTATGAATTTTTGTATTTACTTATACGATTGGACATTAAGCAAACAGTTTAGAGGTTGCTTCACATGACAGTAAATCACTGCATCTACGGTCACAGTCACAGAGTCTTTTGTGAGAATCTGGAAAAACCGAATTATGTTTAGGCTTAACATTATATTCACTTGTCACAATACTCACTCATTATGGAATAGATGTTCACATTAGAATGATGACTGATGGACCGTATGGTAGAGCACTCGTCTCTAGTAAAAAAATTTGGAGGAGATCGATGTACTTATGTTATATGTGGTAAATCTCTTGTAAGAACTATGTAAAAATTATAAAATTAATAAAAATATACAACTTGTATAATGTCCGTACCTCCTGTGGCCGTAAATTGAAGGATTGGGTCCTCAAATCTATAAACGTAACAATGTCCGTACAAGGCACCACCCAAATGATACCAGGTCCAGCGGGGGAATCACTTCTCACTCGTCCAAAACGTAAAATTACTGCTCTTTTGTACTGTTTCACAACCTACCAGACAATGCATCTCTAGATTAAGGCAACAGATGACACAAAAAGTTTACATGATGAATTAGTCTGCGTTGCATTGCTGCACCAACGAAATATTTGGTAAGTAGTTATGAAATTTGGCTTTTGACCAATACAATCCAATGATTTAGTTTCATTATTTATCGTTTAATCATAGTAAAACAATACACTACTCGGCATGATGCAGTAGAGATGCAATTTTCATTTTTATTAAAATGATTTTAATTAGATATACATATTTATTTACCTTGAAACACATTAGCAAGATTATCGGACACAACAAAATCATTATAATCGCAAGATAGCGAAATAGCTTTTCTTTCAGTGTTTCTTGGTTTATTTCTAAAAAAACAAAATTTTTATTTATTAACATTTAGGAATGTATCACGGGCTTTTCAATCATCATTTGAGAAAGTTCATTACTATATATATAGCTGCTTGTGCTGATTCATTCATTCACTCATTGATCACCTCTCCTGAACAATTTTGTATGAAACATTTTTTTTTCATGGATAGGGTCGTATAGAAGAAAAAAATTCATTCGGAGGAAAAATACGGAGAGAGCTGATGATTGAGGATTTCGAAGACTGGTGAAGAGCACAGCCAAGGGTATTGCAGATAGGTGGGGGAACCTCATCGGATGAGGTTCAGCGTATTTTTTCTTCGAACAGTCCTAAACTATCTTTAAAACCATGACAGTGCTCCTTGGTAATTTTTTCAGCTTACTGCTAATCGGATTCCAATGGGCGATGGAGATGACGGCGATACCGTTATGGGCCGGAAGACTGCACGCGGGCCACATGTGGCCCGCGCACACACGCGCCCTACTAGTTAATATATATATAGCTGCTTGTGCTGATTGACTGATTGATCACCTCTCCTGAACAATTTTGTATGGAATTTTTTTTTTTCACTGATCGTTTTGTATAGAAAGGAAAAATTCATGAGGAAGAAAAATATAGCGAGAGCTGATGATTGAGGATTTCGAAGACGGGTGAAGAGCACCGCCAAGGGTATTGCAGATAGGTGGGGGGTGTTCGACCAAATGTCATTTGAAATGTCATCCAACTGCCAGTGAGCTGAAAAAAAATTCAAAATGGCGGATTCAAAATGGCCGCCATACGAATTTCGCCGATATCTCGGAAAGTATAAAAGATGTAAGAATGGTTTCATGACAAGAAGTGATCTGGACCCGAAGGTCTATTTGATGGATAGAAAAAAAATCAAAATGGCGGAATTTATTTTTCCTTAGAAAATGTATGGGGAATGTTGAAGAGACTAAATATTGGTAACTATGCAAGGTTTTGATGCGGTTTTTCGGAGAATTACTAGAGAAAAATATGGAATGAGATGATGATTGAGGGTTTTGAAGACAGTCGAGGAGCATGGGCAAGGTATTATAGTTAGGTGGCGACTGCTGAAACAAAAAATACTCTGAACGTCATGCAATTGCCAGTGAGCTGAAAAAAAAATTAAAATGGCGGATTCCAAATGGGGCGGCCATTTGGAATCCGCCATTACAGATTTCGTGTTGTTCTATCTCAGAAAGTATAAAAGATAAATGAGTGGTTTCATAGCAAGAGGTGATCAGGATTTCAAGTTTAACGGGATGAATAAAAAAACTAAATGGAGGAATTTATGTCTCCATGGAAAATGTACATGCTACAATAAGTAGGGAACTATCCAAGGCATTGACGCAGTTCTTCAGAGACCTGCCAGAGGAAAGTATGAGAAGTGATGATGATTTAGGATTTGGATGATGGTTGAGGAGCACGGTTATGGTTTTAAAGATAGTTAAGGGCTGTTAGAGCAAAAAACGCTGAACCTCATCTGATGAGGTTCAGCGTATTTTTTGTTCGAACAGCCCTTAACTATCTTTAAAACCATGACAGTGCTCCTTGGTCATTTTTTAAGCCCACTACCAATCGGATTCCAATTGGCGATGGAGATGACGGCGATACCTTTATAGGCGGGAAGACTGCACGCGGGCCACATGTGGCCCGCGCACTCACGCGCCCTACTAGTTAATATATATATAGCTGTTCGTGCTGACTGACTCACTCATTGATCACCTCTCCTGAACAATTTTGTATGAAAAAATTTTTTTTCAATGACCATTCCGTATAGAAGGGAAAAATTCATTAAGAACAAAAATATGGAGAGAGCTGATGATTGAGGATATTGAAGACGGATGAAGAGCACAGCCAAGGGTATTGGAGATAGGTGGGGGGTGCTCGACCAAATGTCATTTGAAACGTCATCCAATTGGCAGTGAGCTGAAAAAAATTTCAAAATGGCGGATTCTAAATGGCCGCCATTCGAATTTCGTCAATATCTCGGAAAGTATAAAAGATGGAAGAACGGTTTCTGGACAAGAGTTAATCAGGACTCAAAGATCTACGTGATGAATAGAAAAAAAATCCAATATGGCGGATTTTTTTTTCCATAGAAAATGTATGGGGAATTTTGAAGTGTCAAGTGACTAAAAGTTGAAAGGCAATAGGTGGGGAAGACAGCCCGCGGGCCACATGTGGCCCGCGCCCCCACGCGCCCTACTAGTGTCAATATATACTACAACATGCAGGGCTAACATTCCAGCATCTACGGGCATCATCGGTTCAACGTGCGAGAAGGTACATGTAATATTAATATGTGAAAGTTTGTATCTTTTTATTTTGGATGTTGGTAACTCAATCACGCCGCAATTACTGAACTAAAATCAGTTCAGTTAAATGATTGGGATAGACAGCTTATATTTTCGGATTAACGCATGGGCTTTCCTTGAAAGTCAAGCTCCCAGCGAACCCATAGCTTTCGCAGGATTTGAAAAATATTAACATTGATATCAATCTATGGCTAAAGCTACATATTCCTAAAGTAAATTTTCTGTACAGTAGGTAGGTTGGAAAGTAATAAAGGCATTCTCTGTGCAGCTTTGACATAAGGCCTATATAATATAATGACAAAATGACCTTTTGTAAGGTCTATAATAATACGACTTAACTGGGATCTGGCCATAGGACAATAACTTAGTGTTGGCACTATTCTGTGTTCTGGCAAAGAAAGATTAACGAATATAAACTTACTAGTTAAATCTACGTAAGTCTTGCGTTCCATTTTCATATATTTTCTTTTGTTAGTCATAAAAATAATATAAATAAAACAAATTAATATTTATAAAAACCATTGATAAAAACAAACATGAAACATGTCTCTGTTGTGACGTTTTACCTATCAAAGTTTTGGTTATTGTTCTCAGATTGCTTTTAGCTTTCTTCTAGTTAATAGTTTTGTTATCTCATTGGATTTCTTCTCTGATCTGTGTATACTGAGTGTACTTTCTTTCAACGAGGACTTTCTTTCTACTCTCCTTGCCCATAGATTTTTAGCGTATATTCGGTAGGTCTGAGAATAGGAGGTAAATTTTTCGTAGCCCTAAAAGGCAAATAATTCATAAATTAAATTAAATTTTCATTCCTTGTGTAGTTTCTATTAAGTATGTCATCATTATAATAGGTACCATTAAGTCCTGTGAAATTTCTAAGGATATATATTCCAGCAATCATTCTAAAAATAAAACACAGTGCCAATAGGTATATAAATAGTTATTGAAATACTTTATTTAAATCGGCAGCGATGGCGGTGGTATGCTAGGTCCCGCTCCACTCAGGAATGTCCTCAAGAAGTCCATCGGGAACGGAAATATTATTGTAGAGTTCTTTTCTGCT
Source organism: Coenonympha glycerion (assembly GCA_963855885.1). NCBI lineage: Eukaryota > Metazoa > Arthropoda > Insecta > Lepidoptera > Nymphalidae > Coenonympha > Coenonympha glycerion. The sequence continues at coordinate 11,882,323 of OY979633.1, read as the reverse complement.
GATATCGTATTTAATGACTGCAGGTAACGCAACTGAAATGCAAGAATTATAATAAATTATGGTGATAATAGTGACCAACAGTAATACTATCCATTCCATGCATTATCACAACATCGTCGATAGTGCATAAAATCTGTGGTGCATAATGATAAACTTCCTTCAGTCAAGGAGACAGTTACCTACGTCAAGATCAAGTGACAAATACCCTGGACAGAGCGGTCGGCACGAAAAAATTGTCGCCACTTTATCGGTGCCAAAAATAATTGTTTTGCCACCAACAGTAAGGCTAAGGCCACACTGTAGTTTTCTCAACAGCCACTTACAGAATTTTGGCAGGTGGCGCTACTGTTTGCTTGTACGAAAAAAGTTTACGTAAATGGTTCGGATGCCCATACCCTGAGGATAATTAATGCCAGTAGGACAGATTAACTGTTAACAACCTTAACGTTAATACGCATGGTACATAATAATATACCTCATTAGACGTAGGTATTTAATTCTATAATAATATCGGTATGGCACCTTGCCATTAACTACTAACTTAGACTAACTACCACACCACAAAAATATTACAACACTACCTTTGAAGATTTTAATTTCTTGACGGAATAAGTCAAAACCTGACTCCATGAAACATATTATCCAATAATATATTATATTATCCAAAAGTTTTCACTATCATTATTTTACCTGTAAGGCTGTAGGGTTGTCAATCATGACTAGGGAGGCTTCCCTCAGCGCCTTGGATGCCTTTATTTCACCTTCAGCGGCGATGATCTTTGCGCGCGCTTCTCTGTCTGCCTCCGCCTCAGCCGCCATCGCCCGTTGCAACTGGACCGGTAATCTCACGTCTTTACTGAAAATTAATTATTTAATATAAGCAATGGATCAATATAATTTTTTGCCCAGACATAATCAATCATTCCCACAGGATTTGGAGGAGTCCACCGCCGCGGGGGTCCGAGTTGCAGCCATGTGTTCCAATTTTGAAGGCTGATCTTCCGTCAAACGGCGCAGTAGATATTTCCAGCCAGGCCGCCACGTCCGCTAGTTAGACGACTGCCCAAAAAACAAGGAGTGTAATGTTTTTAGGGTTCATGTATGTATGTGTGTAATATTTATGTATGTATGTGAGTTTCTTTATTCCACCATAACTTCTGAACGGCTGAATAGATTTGGACATATGGGATATCGTTAAAATCCTTACATCATTCCGAGTAACATAGGCTACATTTTTCTGAAAAAAATTGTTTTACCACGGGGCAGTCAAGTTTTAAAAGTCTTCACTCACATCTCAACCCTCTCCACCTCGACTCCCCAGGGGTCCGTGGCCACGTCCAGGTTGGTCTGCATCATGTGGCTGATGGCCTCGCGGTCGGAGAGCAGCTGCGCAAGGTCCCGCATGCCGAGCACGTTGCGGAGGGTGGTGGCTGCGAGGAGACGGGTGGATGCACTGTGGATGAAAAACATCAGCAGCAGTGGTCTTCTCTGTTGGGCCTTAGCCAAACAGGGGTACGGGCCTCGAGGCTTGGCACCTACCTGTAATCAGCCACCCTAATGACTGCATTTAAAGGTTCCTTTATTCTGTAATAAACAACCGCATCTACTGCTACAGTCACGGAATCTCTTGTTAGTACCTGAAAGCACACAAAAAAATTATTATAAGGACTTCCTAAAACGCAATCGCGTTATTTTGGAAGATACTCCAATCGGTTGTTAACAGCACCGGACTGTTGTAGCCATCCACGGCCGAAGCTTCTCAAACCTTTGCCGAATTAAAGTGGAAATTAATAACTTATCCGATTCGGATTTGCCCTATCTGATGAGAAAGACATAGGTACTCGTAATTAAGCTCCATACCATAGATAGAAAGTCAACATAACTTATGTCAAACTACTCTGATAGGACAAATCCGGATAGCAATTAGGATAGGTTATTAATTTCGGCCGTAAGTTTTAGTATATATTATGAAACCCAAATTATGCTGAGAATCGAATCCCAGACCATACCTCATATGTAGTTAATCGCTATATAGTTACGTTATGATCATCGATATATGGTTATAATACGTTGATTCATTGATTGCAGTCCACAGTGTGCTTCCGTAGATGCAATCCAATTTTATGTCCAGACGAAAAGTAAATTATGCTTATCTATTTTTTTATTTTACTACTGGTCTTGTTCAATAAAAATTGAAGATTCCCAATTCACGCGTCGATTCAAGAACAGTCTACGCATAAATCTGGCTAACAAATGAGGTCGCCTGCGTCATGTCTTTTAACAGATCTGGACGTGTTTAAATAAACATTGATCATACACAAATTATGATATTGAACGGGTGCATTAATGTGAAATTAGCACGATTAATGTTACAACACAGTTTCGCGGTGTAGTTGGATACTTTTTTATTGCCATTTGGTTTATCATAAATGAACATTCGTGTTATAGGAACTACTAGTAGGAATCTATTAACTGAGGTCGTTAGTGTCAAAACAAATATTTTGACACCTGGCAATCCTTTTTCGCTGTTTTTTGGGTCCTGTGTATTTGTCTATTACTGCAGCAAAAATAATTCTGAATCAAACCGATATTTTAACAACTAAACTGATTCACCTAGGCTTGTAGCTTTTAATTATTATCGTACGAAAATACGATAGTGCCGGTATTATTAGATGCAGTACCTAGTCCAGAACAGTAACAACTGGTTAACTAGAAGCGATTGTTATTACGTCGTAAAGCTTTGATTGATAGTTTATACGCGCATCAATCAGCGGACGGCCTGAACAGCGGCATTTGGGTTAACTGTTTTCAATAGCAATGCCAATTCTGTAGCGCCATTGTTTTCAGCCATGTGTTCGATTCAAGTTTATAATTTGCGGATGCAGGGCAGACTTATTCGTACCTACTCGTACAACAGTTTCTAAAATGTAAGTAATTGTGGACCCATTTGCTTACACGGTTGCTTATTATAAAATCACAAAATAGTTTTTGTATTTTACAAACTACAAGCACAGTTCAAAGATAGGTATTAGCTACAAGTTATTTTACTGACTGCAATCACACCTGATGCTAATTGCTAAGTGACAATGCAGCCGAAGATGCTATCGCACTAACTGGAAAAAGTTTTGGGGTACACAACCGTTTGTCACACTGCATCGCACCGGAACGCTAAAATCAGCTCGGCGGTGCATCTTTGTCGGTATTATGTTCAATAAAGGCTATATTTTTATCTCATTTTAAAAGGTAAGTAGGTTTTGGAAGATCAATTCACGAAGACGCGCCCCACTCTTTTCTTACTCCTTACGAATCACATGAAACAAGCGATTGTGAAGGAATGGGGCACGTTTTTGTGGATTGACCTGCCTGTATAAGGAATCATAACTTTAGGAATGAAGTCAAATAAATTCAGTGATTGAATACCTAATTCTGGGGTTATAATTTAAATGAGCATTATTTTTTAGAAAATAATGCTCATTTAATAAACACGGCCAGAATCATAATTATTACACTAAACCCAAAAATACATAACGCTTAATCGCTAAAGTATAATTTACACGAAAAACAAAAAAGTAAACGTACCTCTTGAGGTGGTACATCAAATGACACTGTTCTCAAATCCACTTTCCTGTAAGTGTCCACACACGGTAATACAAAGAAAAGCCCTGGGCCCCTCACTCCGCCTTTCCTTAACCGCCCCAGACGAAATATTACAGCGCGTTCAAACTCTTGAACCACCTTAAAACAGAATAAGAAAACTTTTAATTAAATTATGACTCTCCAGTTTCCACTTCTCCACTCATCTTAGTTGCAATATTTACAAGTACATGTGATTTCTTCACATCAAATCTTACAAGCTTAAGACTTGTAGAATCGGATGATATCATGTAGCGCTGATACATCTGACAAATTCAGAACTGCATACCTACTCAGAACTCTTATTTAACACTAGAACTCTACTTTAGATATTTTTGCAGAATAGCACTGAATATATACCCTTCTTTTATCCGAATGACGTTGTATTTTTACATTTGTAAGTAACGTTAGACCCACACTCCCAAGACTCGAAATTTTCGATTTGGACAGAGGAATTAGGAAATCTCTAGCAAATGGACATCCATGACTAGCTCTAGATAAAGAAAATCTTCAACAGTACAGTCACAAAATATTAATAGCTGGCTTTAAGTTCTACCATGACATGACTGCTCCACTCAGGGTTGGTTCCCTACAAAGGAACTGCTCACTTTCTCATGACAGACACACACACACACAGACATGAAATTTTCAATCATCATGATTTCTTCCAAGAGTCATCATGACTCATGAGAGTCGTGTAGCTTGTGGCTACAAGACTAATCAAGGGTAGCTCCTAAAAAGGCAACTCCTGGACAGCATGAACACAGATAGCATTAAAAATAATGTTCTTAAAGGTACTACTATACTCACATATACTAGTGTTAAAATATAACCTTGGCAGTTGGCACCGATACTCCTGCTCATCGATCCCGACAAAGTGCGAATCGTAAAACGAAAAAGATCTTTTAAATGCTAAGATCAACGTAATTTAATACCTGTCAATCTGTCAATAAATAACTGTTGTACAACATTTACAACCTGAGTCGGTTACGCCAACTTTAAATTTTCACGTGTTTCATACGTTATTTTCGCTCCGTTTGCAAAGGTTTATTTCTCTAACGCTGCGTATAAATCCATTAGCACATTATAAATCCCGCCGTAATAAGGTTGTTAATTAGGAATTTTATTCATCCACTTTGGAAATAGCCACTTTGAACACGTTCCAAGTATCGACAAACTTTTATGCATTCTTCGTGGAAAAATTAATGTTAGAATATTTCTTTACCAGAGTCTAAGATGGAATAAGCGGTCCATTATACAAATCATATTTACCATTTACATCCTGTACCAATTGTAGCTAAACCTTTATAGTTGGTCACACCTACCTACTAAAAGTAATTATTTGCAATTCAAGCTTACTTTCCTAATATTTTGTAAGCACTACCACGGTACACTTAATAGTACCTAATAACATCTAAAAGAATACTTAATAGTACGTACTACTCTGATTTTATCAGTAAGTAATTATCCAGGTTCTTATAAAGGTTAAAATTGCTTCTTTATCTTTAGAACTGAAATTCGGTTTAAATAATTTGCTCAAATAGCAAGAAGTGTTCATTGTGCTTGTCCTTTAGAAATGCTTTTTAAAATACCACATTAAACTCGGTTCAGCCAAACGCGAAATAATCAACGACAAGCATACAAACATACGGGTTGAATATAGAGCATCTTTCTTTTTTTGAACTCGGTTAAACTCGATGAAGAATAATTAATGATTAAAGTTAACGTTACCTACCAACGCATTAGTTCAGATTAGGTACTTATTACTTTAAAAAGTTACCTTAAAACATTCGAGCAGCGAAAAAGGGAAAGTTACTATGACTAGAAGAAATGAAAAGAATGTTGCTAATTTCTCTACGCATCCAACGGCTTCCGGATTTGCTGAAAAAGAAAATCTTTTCTCAAACTGCGAATTGATTAATTTACAGCTTAAATCAAAAATATTACAGTTACCAATAATTCTTTAAACTAATATTAAGCATATTATTTTGGAACAAACACCTTAGACTGCCTTAAACAAACACTATTTTAAAATTTAAATTCTCAAGCGTTAGACCGAGAAAGCGCACTTCTTTAAACTCATTTATCCAACTCTATAACGCACTCATACTTACGCATTTGTATCGTGATAGCGCAAGTCGTACCGGTATCACAATCTAGAATATTTAATTGGTATAAATAATTTTAATTAAAGTAGTAAAGAAAATCTTTGGGACACCCACTCGACGATTACTTACGGCTGGGCACGTTATCTCGTCTCGTGCTAACCGATCTTATTTCAGTTTGCATCGCGAATTAAATAAACTGCAACTAATCGTCAAAGAGACCGCAATGCCGCACATAACGCGTTTAATTCAGCTAACATGCACTGTCCGCGCTGACATCCCGACTAACTTACTCTCAGAAGAGGCGGCATGTTTACACGACCCAAAAACAACACGATTCCAACTAAAAATATCAATTACAATGCGAATGTTCCATCTAATGTGTGATAATATAGCGGATTTAGTTTCGTTTACAGAAAATTTATTTACGTATTTCGAAGTAGCATTCCACTTCGTCCGAGTTCTTGTCGCGGCACCCACAGTCCATGTGGGGGTACCAACAATCCATGAGCGGTACTCGAGGGTCGACGGTTCCCGCATCAATCAATAAAAGTGTCCGGAGTGTGATCTAACCGGTGTCTATATCGGTACTACGGTGAACACCCGGCAGGTTGACGATAAAAATAAATAAAAACGCACTTTCCATGTTGAGCGAGCAGGCGCACTCTGGACCGGGATGCTCCAAGAAAAGTGTGCATGCGAATCGTTTCCCGATACTATACTTCATGCTAGGATGTTTAGGTAATAACTTTACTAATATGAGAGCGGCTCTTCATTAACGCTTCGATATAGGTACGCGAATAAAATGTTAACGAATCCAGAGCTGATATTTTGTCTGGTTTATTTTTTTAAACCGCAGCAACCTACATTTTTAGCCCACCAATGAGAGCTTTGATTTTATCTGTGATACTCCAATTAGAGTAGAGAGTAGAGACCTGCAGTAAAACTTGATAATGACGATGATAACCTAAGACTTTTGCCGTAGTTTATAGGTTATTATGAACAACGAACTATGTTCCGCATTATGCATTAATATTTACTAATTAGTAAGTAATTGCTGTATTTGAACATGTAATCTCTAATAGCAGAATCGTAAGTTACAAAAATATATTATTAACTATGAAGGTAACTAGGTAGGTATTTGCCAAATGTTTTAATCTTCAAAAGTTGTTTTGAACTTTGCACTTCTGTACTTCACCTAGTGACCACTTATCTAATGAACCTGTTTTTGCATACCTCGATGCAAGCGATAGAATACGTACCTAGTTCTAAAAATTTCTTGTAGCGGCTACTATTTTGTTTTACTAGAATTTCGTGTAAAGGTACGTACCTAACGAATTCCGGTTGCAAAATTTTTGAATGTATTTTTTGTTCGGAGAGTGAAAAAAGGATTGTGATTCCGACGAATTGAGATCCTCCTCCTTTTTTTAAGTCGGTTGAAAGGGTTTAAATATTGTTGGAGGTAAAAATTCTAGGTTGACAGTACTATTCGTAGCATAAAAAAATAAATAGTATACTTACTTATAGTAAACAGATTTTTCTGTTTTATTTCACAAAAAAAAATGGGTTTACCTTATGTCTCGCAATGCACCAGTGTGTAATAAAGGTACACACCGACTACCGTACCGAAATATGTAAACTTTATGAAATAAAAAAACTTTAACCGTTTAAAATATATTATTCTTTCTTTTAATAACCTATAACAGATTGACCTATTACATTTTAACGAAAAAATGCTATGAAATCGAGTCACAACTTAAAATAATTTAATCCATATGCCACATAAAATGCTCGGATTCCATAAAACCAATAAAATGCCGTTCATAGAGATATAATGTAGTTGATTAGAAAATAGCTCTCGTTTTTCATCGGTACACTAACACAGTTTATGTTTTGCAATAGTTTTATATGGTTCTATGTTATGTACGAACCATTTTATGCACTTTCAGGGTTCCGTAAGAGTAAATTTGGCATAATTTTAAACATTCTTCTAGCCTATCATAGATTAGTATTATGTGGAAAGGAATGATTACAACTGCGTTCGTTTTTCTTACTTATAAATATTCCGACGTATTGAGAATCTCCTATTTTTTTTAATCGGTTAAAATGGGTCAAATTTGTATTAAGTACAAATACGCCCATTGTTTGAATTGTGGTCAGAAAAGAAGGTCTATAGACATCGAGTTAAAATTTTGTTCAGGCAGAAATTATTTTTCTTCAATTTATGGGACTCATTTCACACTTAAATAATATATTTTTTTAAATATTACAATAAATCTTATTATTAGCTTATTCTAATTACTATACAAATCTTGCCCGCGTGGAATGATGCCAAGAATACTGTTTGCATTTCCGCGTCGGACAGCTAGGCTGATACGTTGCGCAAAAAATGAGCCAGCCCTTTTGTCACCAGTTGAGGCTATTAACCGCGGGGAAAGCTCTCGAAGGATTTTTTTGGCACTATGGCTCCATGGCCCCAGGGTTAATTTAAAATTAAATAATAATTTAAAGATAAACTTCAATATTAAATTGTAACTTTTTAGGGCATATTTTACAGACAAGTCCTACTAATAATTACGAGAAGGTTATTGTAATTAAGCACTAAGGTATCCCAGACCCAGTAACAACACCTGTTTGTCAGTATGTATAAACTTATGTCTATCTTGGGTTAGTAACTAAAATAAAGTAGAGCAACTGGATACATATCGTAGGTATAGAAAGAAAGTTGATATCGCTTATCAAACATCTGTGATAAAGAATTTACTTACTTAGATCATAGTAATAAAATATTACAAGTGATACTGTTACCTTCATAATATATTTTATTGTGCGATTGTATGAATGTTTCATGTCAAAATCATAGAGAAATCCAAAATCGAATCTCCACTTTTGCAATCCCATTTGTGTACAACTTATTCTATATTCTCTAGCTAGAAAGACTTGAGAAGCCCTTTAAATTATTTGGGTTTATATAATTAGTCTCACTATTAATTTACCCTGATGATGGTAAGGTACACTATAATTATCTTGTCTAAGTAACTTCAAAGCTTCACGTTGTTCTAAAAATTGTGAAATTCTCTGGTTGAAATTATTACCTATGTAACTCAGTAAAGTACTATGTTTTCTAAAGCTCATATAGCTTTTATATAATTTACTCGCTTTTTCTCCCGACTTTGTTCGTGATTATTCCAGATAATTAAAATTTGACGATTGTCCATCATTAGATACTGTTTTACTGTACTTACATGTAATTTTAAATAACGATAGAATAAGAATAAGATATACCTCGGGTTTAACCGCTATTGTTTATTAATAGAAACGGAATGGGATTTGAGTCTAGACATTTGTTAAAGCTGATTTATTGCAATAAATCAATGCGCTGATATGCATTTGTGTATTTTACTAAGGGTTTATTTTGAACACGAATGCATTTCGCAAAATAAAAGGCAATCATATAACTGAAGTATATTTAAAAAAGAGTGACTATAAGTAATGTTTTGGGTACGCACGTTCCATCTTCGACCACTTCGTCAGTTTCCGTCAGGTGTGATTGTGGTAAGCGCAAAAAAAGTTTACCATAATATATCCGCAATCTATGACATATCTCTTCCTAGTTCCAGCGTTTTGGCTAGATATTTCCTAATAATGAGTTGCATTTAATCAGTTTTAGCAGTCCTGGACTATTTTTATTTATTTATTTTATTCTGGCAATAACTAATGGCTAATAAATGAGTTACAGGTAATTGACAAAACATTATGATTAACAGTTCAAATATACCTAGATGCGATGAACTTTTTCGCGCTATTTGAGATTTATTGTTAAAAATATTTGAAGAAGTAATCGTATTAGTGATAGGTAAGTATTATGTGAGCTTTTAAGCTCAAGCTGTTCAATCCGTTGAAATTGCTCCAAATATAGGTTGCACAGTGCACTGCACTCGAATGCACCGTTGAACCAATTTCAACACAGAAATTTTGCTTTATCGCTCATTGAACGTTTAAGTATATCAGTTACATAACTAATATGTTGAGAAATATTTCGAGTATTCGTTAAAAAATATCTGTTTTGTCCGTAGGTAGGTCATCTACTAGGTAAACATAATCCTGATTTTGCAGCTTCAATTGGTTTTTTGTAAACATTTAAAAAACTGTTGTTTTATGACAGTAAAATGCGAAAATTCATCTTCATTTCACTCCGAAAAAACAAATCAAATTAGAATTGGTTGGCAGGCACGTTTAGTCCACCTTAAACAATGTGTTAAGAATAGTGAATGAAACACATTACACAAGCAAAGTACAAGTAGCTTTATTAAAGTGAAACTTCAGAAATTATATTTTTTTTGGGAGTTGCTAGCCAAGTCTCAAGATTCCAAGAAACATCGATGCTCCCAATGGAAAATCTTTGGGCAATTAAAATAAGTTACAACTGTGTATCATCTTTTGTGCCTTTTATATGCACTAAACCAAAAATAAAAATGTTATATAATATAAAAAGTTTATTGTTGTCTCTTTAAGAAAAACTTACGTTACGTTTCGATTTTCTTTAAACTACAATATATCATTGAGAATTTTAAATTTTCTAATAGAAATAATAAACATTCCTTGAAAATAAGTATGATAGTTGAGTGCAAGAATGAATCGACAGGTGCAACTACATACATCAGAAGGTATGGAGGGGCCTCCACTTATAAGCGATAGGACCTCCGTTCAGGCAATCAGGACTATTGCGAACTTGTTGTGTGCAGTGTTTGTTTAGGCCTCACAGGCAATATGTGGGTGAGTTAGATAAACTCATAGTAATCTATTGAACATTAATATAAAAGAAAGAAATGGTAAATTAATAATATCATAAAATTTAGAACTCATGACTGAACAAACTTTAGTCGCGTAGAAATATTTTTGGTAGAGCTAAAAAAAAAAGAGGTCAACTAACAAGCTCGAAATGCTAATATACGAGTAACTCCTAAGTCCTTGCGACCGTTGTCGTCGCACCGACGATGCGGTTGTGTCATGTACAGTCAACCTCGAAAAACCATATTATAAAAAGTTAAAATGCTGAAATGGTCTGCATGTACCATAAACTGTTAACAATATCAAACAACAGGATTAGGTTCCAAATCTAGGTTCATGCATGAAAGGGACGCTTTAGACATTTCATTTTTTCATTTTTCATTTTTCATTTTCATATTTACTAGTAAAAAAACAATTATAAACCCTTGATTTATCCAAAAGTATAATCTTTCACTTTCGCCCCCATGTATTTCTACTTTTTTCTTATTCATTGCTTTGCTATAAATTCTTACCTAATTTGCGTATCGTTGATAGAAATTATATTTTTTTAATACATTTGCTCAAAAATTAGACATTTCCATGTGTGTTTTGCGTCCGAAATTATTTTTTTTCCGCACTAGAGCTTTGTTGTTTTCTTCCTGCGCGGCACATCCTCCTACGCGGAGCGGACGCATCAGAACACGCCTCCGGAGCCGGAACCGCAGCCGACACCGGAGCACGGCACGCAAACACGGAGCAAATGTATTAAAAAACATCTTTCTATGCACGTGCGGAATTGTCATTTCTACTCGTCCCTATAGTTGATTGGGTCAACAAACCGGGACTCGTAAAGAAATGACAAACTTTCCGCCCTCAGGTATATTGAAATGTACTATAACATTAATTATTAACTAAAGTTTCCTTTGTAGATTTTAGCTCTACTATCTTGCATCAGCGTGGCTTATGCTGTACCCATTTCCGTGGGATATGGCCCAGTGTACGCATCCGCGCCGATTGTACACACGCCAGTCGTACACGCACCGATAATTCGCGCTGAACCTGTGGCAAGTAACATTCCAAAAAGTTGTATGTCCTTACTGCAATGGCAGCTTTTCATTCATCTGAACTTTTGTAAAATAACACCAAATGTTAAAACTTAAAACTTACTTTAACTTAGCTTTTTATTTCTAATGCTATATTGGCTATATTGAACAAAAATAAACTTTATGATTAAAACCCTTTTTAACCACGTTTTTTACAACGACTGCACTGCGGCTTTATTTTTTTTTGGAAAATATCATTCGCCTCAACTAGTTTACAATTAATATTTTTATTTTTTGTTTTTGAACAGTCCTATCCAAAGTACGCTTTCAACTATGGAGTCAAAGACCCCCACACAGGTGACGTGAAGTCACAACAAGAGGAGAGAGACGGAGATGTAGTCAGAGGTTAGTAGTATTTTTCCTTTACCTACTTACTTTTACTTTTTACTTTACCTACTTATTTAGTGGTTTTATCAACGGGAAAACTAATTGCTGTATCCTATTGAAATCATGTGACACCTGTTATTCTAAATCTGTGGCGATAGCAAATAAAATGTATTATACTAAAAACGTAGTTCCATGCGCGTGCGAATTGGCATTTTCACTCTATATTTGTCACGCGCCTTCGGCTTAGATCTATAAACCAAGACTCGTAAAGAAATGTCATACTTTCCGCACTTATATTGAAATGTACTATTTCCAGGTAGTTACTCGCTAGTTGAGCCGGACGGCACGACACGGACGGTGCACTACTCGGCGGATGACCACACCGGGTTCAACGCCATTGTGCAGCGAACTGGCCATGCTGTGCACCCGGTGAGATAACAAGATATACATTCTATAAATATTAATTATATGAAAAAGTACAATATTTATATGTTATACTAGCAGATACCCGCGGCTTCGCACGCGTAAATTTTAGGAAACAAAAATTTTTTCATCCATTTTCCGGAATAAAATTGTGTTAATTTACATGAAATCTATCTTCAACTTTAAACGAAAAATTTTCAGTAGTTGTGGCGTGAAGGTAAAAATTTTCTTCCGCTTGAAAATCCAATTTTCACTATCCTCGCGGAAACCATTGATTTCCCCGGAATAAAAAGAAGCCGATGTATTATTCCAAGATAAAACGGCATGAAGGAGTATTTCCCTATTATCATGAAAACAATGGATTTTCCCGAGAAAAAAGTAGTTGATTCTAGGATATAATCTATCCAAAGCCCACTCGGTTCAGAAGTGTCCGAACGATTGAGTATTTCTCCCGCTTGAAAATCTTGCTGTTTAACTATTTTTTTTGAAACCATGGATTTTCCCGGGATAAACATTTGCCTATGTATTAATCCAGCATAAAAACCTTTTTGAATTTCAGTCATATCCATTCAGTAATTACAGCGTGAAGTAGTATTTTTCCCGCGTGCATATCTGTTTTTAAGTTTTCCCGCGGAAACCATTGATTTTTTTGGGTTAAAAAAGTAGCCTTTGTATTAATCCGGGATAAAATCTAACTACATTCCGCATTTCAGCCACATCAGTTCAGTAAGTAAGGCGTGAAGGAATAATATCCCGCGTAGATATCTGTTTTTCACTTCTATCATAGAAACCATGAATTTTTCCAGGATAAAAAGTATCTAGGCATTCATTCAGGATATAAACTATCTCCATTTCAAATTTCAGCCAAATCGATTCAGTAGTTGCGGCGTGAATAATTTTTTGCGAGTGAATTTTGGTTTTTAACTAATCCCACGGGAACCTTGAATTTTTTTGGGAAAAAATTTAGCTTATGTGTTAGTTCAGGATATAATTTATCTCCATTCCAAATTTGAGCTAAATCGGTTCAGTAGTTGCGTCGTGAACGAATATTTTTCCCGCGTTGATTTCTGTTTTTCACTATGATCATACTCGTAAAAGTCATGAAATTTTCCGAGATGAAAAGTAGCCTACGTATTAATCCAAGATAAAATCTATCTTTTTTCTGAATTCCAGTCATATCAGTTCAGTAGTTACAGCGTGAAGTAGTATTTTTACCGCGTGAATATCAGTTTTTCAGTTTTCCCGCGGACATCATAGATTTTTCCGGGATGAAAAGTAGCTTTTGTATTAATTCAGGATATAATCTATCTCGATTCCAAATTTTAGCCAAATCAGTTCAGTAATTACGGCATAAAGGAATATTTTTCACGCGTGGATTTCTGTTTTTCACTATTATCATAGAAACCACGGAATTTTCCTGGATGAAAAGTAGGCTTCGTAATAATCAGCGATAAAATCTATCTCCTTTCCGATTTTCAGTCATATCAATTCAGTAACTACAGCGTAAAGTAGTATTTCTCGCGTATGAACATCAATGTTTCAGGTTTCCCGCGGAAACCATGGATTTTTCCGGGATTAAAAGTAGCCTTTATATAAATCCAGGATACAATCTATCTTTATTCCGAATTTCAGCCATATCAGTTCAGTAATTGCGGCGGGAAGTAGTATTTTTCCCGCGTGAATATCTGTTTTTCCCTTCTCCTGCAAAACCCATGGATTTTTACGGGATAAAAAGTACCCTATTTATTAACCCAGGATATGATCTATCTCCATTCCAAATTTCATCCAAATCGGTTGTGTACTTGCGGCGTGAGATTTTTTTTCCGCGTGAATTTCGGTTTTTAACTTATCCCACGGGAACCATGAATTTTTTCGGGATGAAAAGTAGTCTATGTGGTAACGCAAGATATAATATACCTCCATTCCAAAGTTTAGCCAAATCGGTACAGTAGTTGCGGCGTGAAGACGTATTTTAACTCGATAAAATCCAAACTTCGGACCCCCGTTTCACCCCCTTAGAGGGTGAATTTTGAAAAATCCTTTCTTAGTGCACCCCTAGGCCTCACAAGGAACATCTGTGCCAAATTTGGAGTCTCTAGACCCAGCGGTTTGGGCTGTGCGTTGATATGTCAGTCAGTCAGTCAGTCAGTCAGTTTCTTCTTTTATATAATATTTAGATTAATATTTGACTACAATCTTATGTTAATCGAAGATATTATCGTACTAATTTGGAGTGCTTAGTTTGCCTTATGGTAAGTGATAATGCAGCCAAAGACGTTATTGTAACACTCACCCATAATGATTTCTACACAGCATCGCGCCGAACGATAAATCGCTTGGTCTTTGAAGATACGGTGGTAACTAGCTATGACCGAAGTCTTCCAATAGATCAGACATACCTAAGCTAAATTAGAAATTTTATAATATATCCCAAAATTACCCGTGCAACTCGTAAATGCGTCAGTGAAGTAGAGAAATCCAGAAAATTTAGAAAATAATGGAAAACATTGTGATGAATTCTGCATATCTTTCTGCATATTATGAATTATGAATAATATTCTCCATAATATTCTCAAAAGTATATAATACACGCACTAGGTATGCCTATGACTGTACTTCGTCTAGCTTATTCTGGGAGGAGAGTGCAGGGGAGTAGGAGACCCCTGCCCAGTTATAGCAGGCCTTATGGAGTAATAATAACTACTCGGGATAGCTTATTGCGATTAGTGAGATATGATTAAGAAATTGTTTTTTCAACGGACAAGTCATTAAATTCAATATTGCAAAAATCGTTTCGACTCGCTTGCTATAATAGTTGCCGCAGCCGGCCCTTGCGCAAAGCGCTGTTTGTCGCATAAGGTAGCAAAATATGTAGTCAGCTAATATCCCAGACAACTTGGGAACTATTAAAAATTTCTCTACAAGGCTCGGAAAAATTTAGAACAAGCCTTTGCGTGTAATTTTATTGACTTCTTACGCCTGCTATATTAACCAACTTGGGCAGACAAGGGTATAAAATTGTATTTTTAGTCGTCAGCAATAAAATCAAATTTTTACTGTATTTTGTTCCTACCTATATTGGGCGTGAAAATTTATTGTAATTATAGACCTTAATATATTAATTCTAGCTTTCTGCACTTCTTCTGCCTATAAACTTTGCCCAATCTCACACTGGTCCGTAAAAGTGATAAGCTTAAAAGGCTTTTATTTCGCCATTATTATTATTTTTTTCGCCAAGTAGGTAATTTACCTAAGTATACATATATAATAAACTATAAATTATTGTTATTGCTAAACTAGGTGATCCAAACCTTTTTTGCAAGCAATTGCTTTATATTGCAAAAACAGAAAAAAATGGATGAAATTGAAGTAGGTCCCTACATTTCATACTATGAAAGCTTGTAATTCTTTTGCTTATTTTATTATTTCTGAAATAAGTTACGTCATAGCGAGTAGTTACAGTCGAATACCTAACTACAGCTGTTTAATGTTCAATGCTCGAGTAATCGCAACCTTGTGTTTAGGTACTGACCTTGTCGGCTTTCTTAAGAAAACGCAAACTCTTAGCGGACGCGTTTTTATCTACTTTATTTATTCACTGGGATAATATTTGAGAAAAAAGTTGATTTGTTTTTATCTTATGTGAAAGAATAAAATTTTTGATTTTTTTATAAAATTAATAAATTATTATGCATAAAATGCGAATGGCGAAGTGGGAGGAGTGATCATCGCAAACTGACCACGCTCGAATTAATTGGTGAAAATTCTCGATCACTCTAAACTAACCTCACTCTAATATAGTAAATACACAGAAGATTTTATTTTTCCCGAAAAATATAAAAAGGATCGTGACAGACAGAGTGATAGACGGATCACAAAGTGATCTTATAAGTGTTCCATTTGTTTTCTTTTGAGGTATGGAACCCTTAAAATGACGGTTATTGTTACAGGTGGTAGCTCCAGTAGCACATTACGCGCCAGCGCCAGTTCTGGTGTCGTCCATCCACGGCTAACAGTGGTATCACCATTGAACACCATCACGGCAGTTCTTAGTTCTACGACAATTGCGATACTTTAGCTGTATAACGTACCCATACTTTTATCATAAGAGGCGTGAAGCTTAAAATGCGATATACATGTATTGTAATTTTTTTTTGGTGGAAACTTTATTGGCCTATGCGCCAATTATATGTTACTATTTATACGTTATGTGTTAAAAGATGTTGTATGTTTTACCAAATTTAATAAATAAATTAATGTAATTAATCTAGACACATCTCATCTAAGTGACAATAAATACATGAGCATTTTAAGCTTTCCTTATCGATTTTCCGAAGAGAAACCTAAAAGTATTTTGAGTTTGTATAATAATTAAAATTTAAAAGTATTTATTTTAATAAGTTCATCTACAAATGTTAGGGTATTATTATTAAGATAGATTAATGAATAAATGTCTTCCTATAGCATCTGAAGTACAAGATTCAATTTATGTGTTTAGATTTTTTTTTATTTATAAGTTGGATGTGTAATTTAATAAAGAATTTTAAGAAATAAACTGATGTTTTTTTTTGACCCTCAGAATCAATATTATAAATGTTAAACCTTGGGATGTGTTGTGTGTTTAGGTTTGATGTTTTATTTCTTGGTTGAGTGTGATAAAAGTGATAATATCACACCTTTAAAACACAGAATACTTTTGGCCTAAATAATGCACAGTTCTTCTAGAATTTTAAAAAAAGGACTCCATATAAATTGCAATGCATTTTGTGATTATTATTTTCCCTATTTGCTCAACGTAAAATACAAGAAAAAAAAGATAAATTGACTCAACCCTCAATCCGAATTTGAAAAATTGCAATCAGTAATGGCTGTAAATCTCTTGACAGCGATAGCAATCTTTCCAACTTTTTGGGTTTAGATTAATGCGAAAATCATCGCATTTCGGTTTTAAGAAAGTTGCACATCAATAATTTTCTATATCCATTTTAGGATTACTAAATTTATTGGTGTTAAAGTTGAAAAATATGAGATCGCTAAAACATAAATATGGGAGAATTTTTACGGCTTTTTGCGATAGTAGGCTTGAACTCGTAAAATAGCATCATTTTATGGCTTATGACCATAGCTGGTTGATCGTTTGATTGCATCTCCATGTTTATTGAAATATGAAAGAGAGAAAGGCTTTTATTTATTAATTTTGGGTTTTATATAATATAAAACATGGACTAGAAATGTAGGTAAATAAAGAAAACAAAACATTTTTGTCAAAGAGATTTTTGTAACAAAAGGGTTTGTGCTTTTGACGCAGAACGCTAAATTGTTAAATTAATGTCCCTTTTTAAATATTAAATAAATGATGATTTTATATTTAATTTAATTTTGGCAAATAGTTATTGTAGTATTGAATGTAAAAAGGTTTGAATCTGCAACCAAAGGTTCAAACCTAATCTTTAATCATAAAGTCAAAGGGTTATTCTGAGTAAGTACAGTATGGAGTGTATGTATAAAAGGTACTATAACAAAAGGTTAATTTTGCGTAAGCTCCTGGACTGAGTCATTAATTTTCATCCAGTATAAATGGAAATATTTTGCAACAGCCCTTGACTTTCTGTGCTTCCCACTTGCAGTACTGTCATCACTTTTCCAAAACTGACGCAATATTTTGCAATATAGGTACCTACTGCTTTAACTGCTATGATTTATTCGATAAACAGTTAATCTTTAACTGCGTTGATATGGACTAATACTACGAGTCGCGGTCGCGCACTTAGGTTTACGTACCATCAAGACCAAACCGAACTATATAAACGCCTCAAATGAAAAAAAAACATAGCAAAAAATCACCTAATATAACCTACCTACTACAACTACTACTACTACTAGAATGTAGACACCTCTAATTTATCTTACATCTTATTTCAGTTGCCGCTATAAGAACTAAGAAGAAATACTAAAAAATAGAATAAGCTAAATATATACCTATTTGTGATTTAAAAAGATTCTCAGTGAAAAGAAACCGCGAGATGTTTCATAGGTACGTGAGTAGGTACTTATTTTCAAAAATCAAATAAATGAAAATACATTCCCTTAAGATCATAAAATCTAAGATATTTTAAAATACCTTAAAATCAGATTAAGGAGAGTGTTAAGAAAAGTGTCAAAATAAAAAAAAAATCTTAAGATTTCAGAGTCAAGGTTCATGAAAATAGGGAATTAAATTAAATATTTTATTATACCACAATAAATAGCAGAATATAAGGTGTAACTTGCAATAAATTTGTAAAATTTGCATGTAAACTTATGTGGAAAATAGAATCTGTCAGCGTTCACCTAAAACGTTCTTAGCGAGGTGTAGGCGTGGATAAAGGCATCGGCGGCTATCTCAGAGGAGCCTTTTGGAAAACATCGTATTATTTATAATTAAGCCTTATAAAGCAGAGATTGGTCATTTATCAATCGCATTTCGGTCATAATTCTTTTTTTTTGTTTTACCACTATGATTTTTCGTGATTGGTGATAGGAGACATTTGAAGAAAGTTATTAAAAAGCAAAATAAAATACAAACATAGCACTTGAAGAAAGTTATTAAAAAGCAAAATAAAATACAAACATAGCACTATGAAGATGTTTGTAACCAATATTATACTTTTACATCAAAATGATAGATTTGCTAAGATAGAAAGATACTAGATAACCAAAAAATTATTTAAAAAAAAGACCTACGCAAACTATTAGTAATTAATTAATAACCAAAAAGGAGCATACGATAGTTTCTAATCTAACGGGACGACTTTCCTAATTAAGGAAATTGATTAATTAAAAGAATTAGAAAATTTGTGGGGTTTTCGTTAGTATCCCATATATCTTAGATTCTAATAACTTGCTAATTCTTCCTAATTGAGGAGTCTTGTTTACAACAAAGCTACCGTTAACAGACCAAAAGAGTTTATCAGCTCGTTAAATGTTCCTTATCCTGTGCCTCATAGTATGACATCAACAAAGACAAGGGTCACCATGAACATAAATTACACCAAACACTAATGCCATTCAAGAAGCTTGATTATTTTTGTAATCCTAATCTTGATATTCTAATCCTAATTCCTAACAATAATCCAAAATCCAAAAGCTTGCAATTACAGAGTAGGAACAAGTAGAGTCTTCTACTTCCTGCCCTTTTTCCACATAATGTGGGGTCGGCACAACATATTGTCTTCTAATACTTTCGTCGCTAAACATCATATTTTGAAAATGAATTAATCGATTTTGATAAAACTTAAGTAGGTACAAGTTCCTTGAGTTGAAGAAAACGAAAACCATAATGTTTGTTACTACTTTACGCCACAAAATATGTTTTACCGATTCGACTGAGAATTTAGTTAAAGTTAACTATGATTTTAGGGATATACTCTCACAAATATAAAAAAAAAATAGAAAAATTTGTTTGTTACACACACACACTTAAACAATGTGTGTGTTTGTTGCTGCTTCACTTCACACCTAAACTATTGAACCTATTTGGCTGTAATTCTGACAGATTATACCCTAGATTAACACAAATCACTACTTTTTACTATCGAAAATCCTTGTTTTACCCGGGATTTTGGGAAAACCTAAACGCGGATGGACCCGTAGGCTAGTTGAAGATATAAAATCTATGGCTTCGCGTGGTTTGTAAAAATCCGTGTAGATACCCTAATGGTGCCATTTCTGTTGTACAAATTTTCTAAACTAATCAAACGCGTCTGAAATAGCGGTATCTTTTTCGATGGGGAAAAGCACTATAGTTTTTAGGCAGTTATTCGAGTATAATTACCATGCGCAATTCATTATATTATTTCTTACCCTTAATTTGATAAAACAAAAAAGGATTATCTTGAACGTATGGTAACCCTATTGGAAACGGATATGGGTGGAATCGCCTTCACCCACAAAAATCACAACTGGCTCGGTTTTGCCGGTTAAAAACTCGTTAAAAACCACTAAAAGGAGACGTCCGTTGAAAGTTCACGCATGTCCTCCGAGTGTTTTTATCAGTTTACACAGCCACTTCCTCTATGAGTACCTCACTAAACCTTTGCGGACAAGACGTGTATTTCAACTGAGTGAAGATAAAATGGATTTTTCTGTATCATTACAGGTAAACGATGTATCTAATGTTAATTTTATTTTTACTATTTATTTGTTCACAAGAATATCCAGAATAATGAATGAAAATATTTACCTACATTTATTTTGTTAATTCTTCCTTAATTTCCATTTTCTTTATAAGTTTTAATTTTAAATAATAGGACATGATGTGTTATAAAAATGTAATTAGGTACAAGTAAAAAAAAAATTAAATATAAACACTACGGATAACCTACTAAGCAACAGATTATGCTTCTGCTTACCTAAATAAGAATATTATAAATTAAATATTACAGTACATCTAGATAGTTGCCGTCGTATGGTGTGATATCAATTTTATTTTCATTTTTTTTGGGAATTACAATCAGTCTAGAAAATATACAAATCGTTTATCATTCACGCATTGTACACATTTTCAACTTACGGAATCAAATATACGAAAGACTAATTTTGAATACTACTTAATACGAACTTATTTTACAATGTTGGAATATCTTTTTTTCGGATTCGGAGTAATTTTTTAATTTTCGTAGTCGGGCTAAGCTATCACCAGGTACATTGTAACCATTATCAGCTATATTGTACATATTTAAACAATCTATGATAATCTTGAACTAAGCTTAAGCTGGTTAGAAAATTACATTATTTATTTACTTAAGAAAAAGGTCTTTTTTCAGGTCCTTATTTTAATAACTGCATTATGGGAGAACGAAGTAATCTCGGCGCCTAGACAAAAGAGACTAACTTTAGCTTCACAAATGCCTAGTTATTATGTCACTAATATCGATGGTACGTTCATTTTATTCCTTTTAACTAATACTTTTAAATGTTATAATTAAATGTAACACTTAAAACTTATCGCTAAATAATTACGTCATACCCGCATAAAATGGCGCCAGTGCCAATTCAGTACAATATAGCAAAAAATTTCACGTGAGCATTGCGATAATTTTTATTGAATGTTATGTTGTTTAAGCTTGCCTTCAAGAGAAGAGTGAATAGGCATTTTCAATAAGAAAAAACCGGCCAAGTACATATAGGTACTTTTGTTGGCGAACCGCAAACCTAACTTTGTTTTTGGCGGTTTATTGTTATAATCAAAATAAGTATATAAGGAATTGAGGATCTCCAAAACAAACCACAAATTGTTTCTCTGAAAATACAAAGATTTGTTTTATTTAACAAGTCTTTACAATTATCAAGTTATTATCAAGTTACGACAATTACACTTCTATCTCACCTGAAAATACAAAGAAACGACATTTAAAGTTCACTCAATATCGAGTCCTCAATCACATTCTTTCTATAAGTTTTTATAACGATAAAATGCACAAAACAATCTGGGCGTCACACGCCATTAAATCATAGACACAGATCACCAATCACTATATCATAGATACGCGACAGACAGCATAGATACGCGAAGCGCGGCAAATTCAAATGAATGAAATGTCACTCATTTCATTACATCTCCCCCCCTAAGAGCGAAAATTCTAAGCAATATCTCAGTACAATGTACTTATAAGTCATCTTCATATTCATTATCATCTCCTTCATCTTCTTCAGCCTCTGTTTCTATGTGTTCATTGAAATTTACTGTATATTTTTTAATATTCTTATCTTCATTTCTGTTATCTTTAGACATCCTGTCTATTTTATTTGTTATTTTCTTTTGTTCTATCTGCAAGTTTTCATTTTGGGTTAATCTGAATTTCTTTATCATATCTAATCCGATTATGAAATCATCAAAATCTTCATTTTCTACTATGTATACATCCACCTCTTCTTCTAAATCAAATATCTTAATTTTTATTGTTATCAAGCCATCCATCTTCTTCACACCATTAACCGTTTTCATGTATGCTATATTCACATCATCTTTTTTTTCTTTTACTTTTATTAATCTTGAATTTATTATAGAAATCTGTGAGCCTGAATCATAAATATCGCTCACTTCTAGTTTATTTTCTAATAAAAGCTTGATTTTGATTAATGGTGTACTTACTAGTTTTTTTTCTCAGTATTTATGTCTACTTCAATTATGGAGTTATTGTTTACATTTTTAGTTTTTAGAACTTTCTCAGGTTCATTTTTATTTTTCTTGAACCAACATGACTCCTCCGGATGATATCTAATTCCTTTGTCCAAAGACTCACAAGTCTTACATGACTTCTCATAAGTTTTATTTTTATTATAAAATGTACTGCTCTTTATGTTAGTTGAGTTTTTCTTATACATCGTGCCTTCATATTTTCTTATCTCGTTGAACAAATCAGTAGTGTTGTTGAGTTCATCCCTGTTTAACTTATTTAAGATAAATCCAGGTAAACCAGTTGCAATAAGATCTATCATTGTTTTGGAATCTATAGATTTGTTTATATCTAATAAAAGCCGTTCTTTTTTTATGGCATAATCAATTAACTGCCCTTCTTTATACCTAAATGCGAGAGCATATGTGACTATGTCCCATCCTCGGTTTTTAAAAGTTTCTAAAAACTTGTCTTTCCATTCACTCCATTCAGAATTTATTGTTAGTTTCATGATCATCGAGCTATACCAATCCAAACAAGGTTTATCTAAAAATAACCTCAAAATATCTATTTTTGTCTCATCTTTTGTTATATTAAAGCGCGCACACTCTTTTTCAAAAATCTCTATCCATTGCATCGCATTAGGATTTTTGGTTGTGAATTTTTCAATAATAAATTTTTCTGAGATATGTTTTAAGTTATGTTGACTTTCTTTCTTAGTTGTTGTTTCTATTAATTGTTCCAAGATTTGTTGCAAAGTGTCATCTTTGTCCTTTGCTTGTGTTGTGCTCATTTCATCTAAATATTGATCTAAAAATTGCATATTACCTTCCTCATCTACATATGTCTTCTTTAGATTTTCATCCAACTTTATCCATACTTTTCTACTCTGGTGTCTTTTTTTAATGCTATTTTTTACTTTTGTGAAAGTGTTCGTTTTAACAATATATGTATGATGACTCACCGGCTTCAGTTCCTCGGGTAAAACATAACATTTTCCTTCTTCAGTACATATTGAAGTTATGGCTAATACATTTGATTTGCCATCATTTGAGGCTATCATCGTAAACTCAAATTGAAGCCGGTCCATATTCTTTTAGTTCACAAAAATGTCGTTTTATAAGGAATTGAGGATCTCCAAAACAAACCACAAATTGTTTCTCTGAAAATACAAAGATTTGTTTTATTTAACAAGTCTTTACAATTATCAAGTTATTATCAAGTTACGACAATTACACTTCTATCTCACCTGAAAATACAAAGAAACGACATTTAAAGTTCACTCAATATCGAGTCCTCAATCACATTCTTTCTATAAGTTTTTATAACGATAAAATGCACAAAACAATCTGAGCGTCACACGCCATTAAATCATAGACACAGATCACCAATCACTATATCATAGATACGCGACAGACAGCATAGATACGCGAAGCGCGGCAAATTCAAATGAATGAAATGTCACTCATTTCATTACAAGTATAATACATAGTTACAGAGTTGATTTTATTTTTCCTGTAAAATAAACGGTTATTCCTATTGATCTTAATTATTACAGATTTTTCGAACGATAAACTACGGAGATAAGGGGGGGGGGCACGGTATTTTTTTCGCCAGTTTGCCCAATAAATCGAACACTATCGGGCACAAAAATAAATAAAAATTGGTTTTAGACTACACAAGTAACGCCCTTTCATAATATGATACCCTACTCAATGATGTTATCTCATTTTGGAATTTCAGCAACCCCGCTTACCTCTACCCCCCTTTTAAATAAAAATAAAAATGATTTTCAAATTTTTATGATCGCAATGATGTCGCATGTCGCGCCACAATCAAATAATCGAGTGTGACAGACGGACAGACGGACGGACGGAGAAAGTCTAACCATAAGGGTTCCATTTTTACCATTTCGGTATGGAACCCTAAAAACTAACTAAGAGTAATCACTTTGGCACAGGTTATCCGGGAACATATTCTTTCGGCTACAACGTGCTAGACCCCGAAACTGGGAACTCTCAGTTTCGCACTGAGGAGAAATATCCCAATGGAACAGTGATTGGGAGCTACGGATATATCGATCCACGGGGCAAGCCGCGACGAGTTGACTATGTAGCTGACGAAAAAGGATACAGGTACTTAACAAAATAATATTATTATCTTTATGCAAAGGTAAATTTTGGTACTCTTAGGTAGGACACAACCAAAGTCCAAAACTAATTAAAATCGCTAGTATTTAGCGGATGAATGAGGAAAATCTTTTAAAGGTCTGTAATTGTAATATAACGGTCATTTAATTTAAAAATGAATCCCTTGGCGATGCGTCTCTTGCGGGAATGGTGGTAGGTATAATAACTAGCCATGATGGTAGAAGTGTAGAACTCCCACCAGACTAACCATCCCATAAATTATTTAATTATATACATAGAAATAACCACTTTATACAGATATCAATCAAAATATAAGTGAGTTACCTACAAGTAGTTGAATGATCGTAATTTTTTTAAATGTTGTGCGAGCGCCTGATATTTTACTTATTTGAAAAGTTTTTGTAGACAGATTGCTATCAAAAATAAACAGTGAATCAGACAACTACACTGTTTGAGTTTTTATAGGAAACTATAACAGAATTATTATTACAGGTTTTCAAATCAACTATTAATTTTTGATCCTGCATCTAAGTATATGCCTACATTATTATTTGTAATTTAAAAGTTTTTTTACCTAAAAATTCGCTTTTGATTACGCTTTCAGAATAATGGAGGAACCGCCTCGGAGACAAAACTATGTAGAGCAACCGATCGAATATGGTCAACCAGCTGAAGCATCAATATCCTGGTCTCGACCACGAAAACCAAACAAGAAGAAAGTAGAAAATATATTTAGGAGTCCCTCAGAAGTATTAGCGCCGCCTTATTAGAATATAATTGCTTTCTACAATTAGTTAGTTTTAAGTCTTAATATTTATTGCAACTATTTATTTATTTAGATGATTTTACAATTAAGTTTCATGCATTTTAATTAAATAAAACCTTTACATTAAGCGATTTTTAATTGTGACCTTTTCAATATTTACACGTAACTAGCTGTACCTCTGCTGTAACTTGTAGGCAAGTTACTGTACTGCTTATACTGAATTAGGTATATACTATGGTACTATTATGGTATTTTGTGGTATCATGGAAAACAGGTGCATCGAAGATTTAAAAACAGAGCTTTATTAAATTAACGATGGTGCTCATAAAATAAATCTCGCAATTTACTTAGTACAATCTAAAGAGTTTGTGCTCAAATGTTTAAACGAGGTTTGAACTTTTATTTTTCTGTTTAGGCACGAGGTACGATGAGTATAAATTACATGTCATAATTTTTATTGACTGTAATGATAGCTGATGATTTTCTGTGTAAATAACGCCGTTTCTTAGTATTTTGTTAATTACAGTTTATTTAAATAAAAATATGATAAATTGTGTAAGCATAGGTGTTCTCTTGTTGCTGTTGTCATCAGCAGTTAAAAGTAGGCATTTACAGTATGTTATTTGAAATTATTTCCGTGTAGCTAAAGACGTTCTTATTTGGTCGATTCATTTACGGGCGAAAATAACCTACGATAATCCAAATTCGCCCTATCAGAGACTTTTAGGTAGAGAGACTATCTTCGTAGAACTAATCTCGAAAGAACAGATCCACAGAAAGACAGTAATATGATACAAACTTGCACATAGGACATGGAGTCTAAGATAAAATAATTCTTATTGTTTTAAGTCACCGATGAAATTAATAATATGCCTCTCTTAAGGTTACCCCGTCATAAGCGATGATTTGGACAGTAAAATTGAGTATAATAATGAAAAGCGATACCCTAATGGCACAGTTGTTGGGAAGTACACTTATAAAGATAAGGAAGGAAATCCTGTACATGTGAAATATTTTGCGAATGATTCAAGTTATGGGTGGGTATCTCATGGGTGGAATTATTACTTAAATGCAATTAAATCAACTCATATTTTTATTGGGTATTGCTAGTATAGTATTATATTATCTGTGGTATTGGTATAAATGTAGTTACCCAGTTGCTTGAATTTGATATAAATAATATTTTTTATGAGAGCGATGTAAAATGTCTATCCATACCAAAATTAGGTACTGGGTGAGATTCAAAACAGTATTTTTGTCATTTTCATTAGGTTATATTTTTCAGCGTGGAACTCAAATCTATTAAAGTTTACAATGGGAATGCTGATTTAAATAATAATAATATGATGCAATTTAAATTACCAAAGCTAGAAAATATGATTTCAACAATGGACATGTTTCAACCACTTGGTGAGATGAGCGCAGCTAATGTAATAGTTGGTAATCAATTTAACAATAACAAGACTTACAATCCGATCGAAGTTCTCAATGACTATCCAAATAAAATAAATCGTTATAAAGCAAACTCGCACAAAGTAAACGATGATTATGAGATATTCTTGGAAAACGATCCAACATCCGCAGAAAAGTGTAACAAAGAAAAAGTAAAAGTGTATTTTGATAAAAATAAAAGGAAAACTCGGAATGCGCCTTATCGTTTCAAGCCATCGGACTATTGTGAACGATATTGATAGTTACTTTTGAACAGGTTCTAGCCTAGGTTATTGATTTTGTATATCTTTATTACGAGTATATCGGTAATTGCGAATATAAAATAATAAATAACAGCTCGTTTTATTTTAAAACTAACAGACCCGGCAGAATTTTCTTTATTCAAACATTCAAATGGGTTATGTATTTATCCGGAGTTGGTCCCGGATTCCGTTCGACCGGTTCTGAGTCATCAAAAGATACAGTGCGTCCCACAAGTTTGTACTGCAATATCATACGACGTTCTGCAATGCGCTGCAATCCTGACTCCTGAGAAATCAGTTCTTAAGTCTCATTTTTCCCTGTTATCTCGTTGGCTTCAGAGCCGTTCAAACCAAAACAAGACCGCAATACATTACTGCTTTATGGTAGAAACTAGCACCGTGGTGGCCTTCGCAAGGAGAGTCCTTCAATTAGTAAAGAGTTTCTCTGCGTTTTCATTCAGCAGTATAGCAGATTATTTTGTAAAGTAAGTACCTACTTGAATGACATAATATTCGTAAGTGTGGAACACTTACGAATATATGCGTGCCTTGTTTACCAAATACCAGATTTATGTTTGTGTGCCACGTTTAACAATTAGAACTGTTTACTTATAGTAATATTGCCTTAGACTGATCCATTTCATGTATCTACTGCATTTATTTATAAAGTTATGTGTAGCGAAAGTATAGATTGGCTTGTTGTTACGGTCAGGACTTGAGGTGAATTTAAAATTTGATGCGTAATCGTATTGAATCGGATATATCGGTTATAGTCATGCCCTAAATACATACGAATTTACAAGTTATGTGAATTACCTACTCCAAACTATGGATATACTTACTCTAAACTAATTCTGTGATGCCTCTCTTTTGTCTTTCGGTACCATTCTCTAGAGTTAATAAGTCATAATACTCGTATAATATTTTTGTGTACTTAACTCATATATAATTGTTGTGTACTACAGATATTAATACATAAATAGGATGAAACAAGAATTTTGTTTTAATATTATTGCATAATTGACATAAATTGGCTAATTTTATTATTTTATAAATTCTTAATTTTATTTTATTATTTAAACCAGAAAAAAATTCACGTTTATATTTCGTTGAATTGACAAACAAAACACGTTCTTATAATAACGATACAAGTAGACATTTTTTTGCGGTCGTTCATTATTACTATTACTATTACGCATTACACGGTACACCCATTATACAATAGGCTATTTGACAACAATGAAAATATACCTGAAATTGTGGTAAATCTCACTAATAACAACGTAAATAAGCATATTTCACTTTATTTTAATCAAATATATGTATATTTTTCAGCAAAATAAGAGTTTAATAATGTTATAATTTTTGATATTTTACCTGTGACAGGAACGCCCTGTGATTGGTTGCAACTCTGGTGACGTCACACTCGAAAATTTGCGGGAAAACAACAGCTTTTTGTACTGATTTTTCTGAGTGTTTTGTTTGGCGGGCGTTTTATTTTATCTTTTAGCTATTTAAACAGTAATTTTCTGGTTAACTTTATAGCTAAACATACTAAGGAAATAAATAATAAAGTACCTATTTCAAATCGCAGAATGGAATCAAATTTTGTGCGAGCTGATAATAGCAACCTACCTAAGGTAGATGCTTTTATGGTTGCACTTTACTTTAGGAATAATGCTGATTATTATGGCGCGGAACTGAAATACATAAAACAGCAATGTAAGTACCTACCGCGTCGAACATATTAGTCCTTCCTTTATTTATTATAATCATTAATCATTATCTCATTTTAGTTTATGTTGACAAATACTCAGGAAGTTCATGGGAGTTCGGTTTATCATGGTACAGACACAAATACTTTTTGAGGGCTATTTATGGAGGTATTTGTACATAATGGTACTACACAGCATTTGTACACCATTCTTTCTGTTAAAATATATTAATTTTTATTAAATTTAAAGAAAAGCGAAGAAATTCAACTAAACTGTACGGTACTGTAGTCTGTTTATATGCGTTTGACAATGTGTGACGTCACGAGTCAGATGACAAGCGCCATTACAAAATTGGCGTTTTTGGCGCGGTTTTGAAAATTGAAATTTTAAAAGTGGTTTTTGAAGGGAATTACATTAAATTTCCGCGAAATATCAATGTAATGTGCTTAATAGGTAGTAATAAATTCTTTAAAATCATTTTCAAAATTTAGTCAAATAGCCTATTCATACAAGAAGGAATTTTGCTAGAAAAAAAATATTATAAAGACTCACAATTCTATTTAGCCTTCGTCATCCAAGCTAATGGAGATCCACTGTTGGCCACCACCTACTTAAATAGGAAGGGTTTAATTACAAGTATTTACCCAGTTCATTTCTTTATTACTTTAATATCTTCAATTTATCTTTAATTTAATTCAATACTTTATCAAGTAATCCTAATGTCGAATTGTACATAAAGGATAATAAAAGTGGCCAAGTGCGAGTCGGACTCGCCCTCAGGGATCCGTAGCAGCAAGTAACATAATAATATAAAAGTTCTTGTAGTTCGTGGGAACGCCCTTTGAGAAGTGGGAACTTCCCTCCCATTCGAAGGGAAAATCCCTTAAATGTATGATTTTTAAAATGTGAATTTCGGAAATCCCGTTCTTAGTGCACCTTCATGGCCTAATATCGATCTAGGTACCTACCAAATTTCTGATCTCTACTACTTTAAGTTGCTGGAACAACGACGAAAATTTTACATTTGTTGGGAAAAATCCACACATTTTACACATTTTTTGGAAGTGTCTCCCGCGTAAACTATTTACTTTAGAAAAAAATGATATCAGAAATCTCAATATCATTTTTGAAAAGCTATCCATAGATACCGAAAACAATACCGTTCCCCCCCTTATCTCCGAAGTTTATCAATCGAAAAATCTGAAATAATTATGATCAATAGAAGTTAATATATATTTTACAGGAAAAATAATTTCAACTCTCTAACTTTTATACTATTTTTGATAATAACGATAAACCGCAAAAAACAAAGTTAGGTTTGCGGTTCGCCAACAAAAATACCTTTATGTAAAATATAACACGTAAATTCATGAACAAAAGTGATTCTTTTAATGTTTTACTTTTTATGGTATGGAACCCTCGGTGCGCGAGTCCGACTCGCACTTGGCCGGTTTTGTAATATAGGTAAGTACGTACAGTTTACACTCGTGTAGACCTATCACCGTTACCAAAATGTTTTCCTTGGTGGAATGTGCCGAGGCATTCTGAACAGCTTTCGCCATTCAGAAGCAGTCAGTACTTAGCTAATGATGAGGCCTCACTTCGGCGTCCCACATAACGTCAATTTCCTCACCCATGGCTTCGGTTCATCTTCTAACAATATGTCACTAATACGCGAGTCTGCTTGTGTAATATACCAGCCTGCTTTCCACAATGAATCGCGAAATACTTAAAATATATTTCATAAATATTTATACTTATTCATACAAAATATTATGTTCCAATTCTAGCAAGTTTTCACTTAAGGCTGTTCACGCGTTAGTATTGTGGTTTAGTCAAAATTTACGATTTCCGACGGCACATAAAACAGTAATGTGTTCAATTACTGATTTGATGATTGACATAACATTATTTGGAATTTCATAATCTAGTTTTTGTCTAGAAAATATTTGAAAATATGTGTATAATTTTCTCATTAGAACAGTTCTGGTACAGGCTGTTTGCTAAAAT
The DNA here is from genome assembly GCA_963855885.1 of Coenonympha glycerion. Taxonomy (NCBI): domain Eukaryota; kingdom Metazoa; phylum Arthropoda; class Insecta; order Lepidoptera; family Nymphalidae; genus Coenonympha; species Coenonympha glycerion. The sequence goes on along the minus strand of OY979633.1, from coordinate 11,851,470 downwards.
GGCGGTCGACGCTCTACGCAGACTCAAGATATTAGCCAAGTTTCATATCGCAAACTTATAAAATAGTGATATTTAGAAAATTCATAACATCTATGAAAAAGTGTCTAGAAAAAAAATACGATTTACTTAAATTTTCATTCAAAAACAGTATAACCAAAAGTGACATTTTTAGTATTTTTTCGAGATATTAAACGGGTTATTTCAGGATGTAATCCGAGATTTTTTGTCATTTCTTATTTAACTTAATTAATATTCAAAGTCACTGTACATTTACTTTTTTAATAAGTTCTGTATTTATTTTACTATAAAATATTTAATAATACTATAAATCGGCGCAAAATTGCGTCAGCGCTACAGAATACGTTAATAGTATGGGCCGAAACGCGATGCGCGCGAATTTGCGGTAACCCTCTTAGACAACTACATTTTTAAAAAATTAGGACGATATTTAAATGCTACATACCTAACAGAAATGATTACAAATGGAGGAGATGAGAAATCTATATTTAATTTCTTAGGGTGGGATGAAGATTTAGAATGAGAGCGGGAACGGGAACGGGATTTGTGCAAAACCGCAATTGACCCGCGGGTGGAGCTTCGGGCTAAATTTATTTTGATATAATTAAGAGTCACGAAATAAAGAGGAAAAAAACAACGATTTGAACAAGATCCGAACAGCTTATTACAAATAATCGGATCTATACAATATTACTGCAGTGCTATTCTACAAAATCTCTGAAACAGCTGCCAGACAGCTGCCAAGCCGAAGATGGCATGCAAAATTGTTCAAATTCATAGATGCAGAGATGTACGCTCGTCGCTGTTAGAATAGCACGGCTGTTCTCACGATTTACTTGGAAGGAAGGAAGTAAACCACTATACCTATATACGTTTTTGCTCATTGTTGCATCGATAATTTGATTATCCAATATAGAGTATCGGCGATGAATTGTGCCTACACTCTATTTTCTTTCTCTTTCACAAGTACTGCGATAAGGCGGACAACAACACGACAATACCTACTTTGTATGTAATGCGTTAATAGATGCTGACTGCTCTTACAGATTATATTGTTTCTTGCATTAGGATTCTATTGAAAGCTATTCTACACCCCATTGTTTATAATGTTAAGCATTTTATAAGCGAATTGTGACATAATCGGACATAAAGACTGTCTGATCACAATACTGCAATTGCTTTTAGGTATCTTTATGATTGTGCGCTTTCAACCATGCCTAGTCACCCACCTTTGTACGTCACATGCACAAATTAATGATATCGAGGAGCTTCATAAGTTCATCACAGACAGACTTAAGTTATAGCCTGAGCCAATACCTACAGTTTTTATCTCTGTGTGGAGAAATAACCGCTATACATAAAAGTCTCAAATCTAGTACATATAGCTAGTAACCTGACCGTATCTTTACAAAATCTCGAGGGATAGAAGGTTGTAAAAATAGAAAGGGTTCTATCCTATTTCTAGTCCCGTCCCGATTACTTTCCCAACCTACTTCCAAGGAAGTTTGCTTTAACAATGTACTTATTGCTATAGCTACATATTCATTTCGGTTTTTTAAAAAGCCTGGGAATCATTGATTTTTCAGGAAGAAGAAATCCAGGACATGAACTGCATTTCATTTTTCTAAATAATCTTTTTCGACTGAGTGGCGAACTCTATCTTACTAAGTGGGGTCCAATTTTCCACTTATCTAAATTGTCCGATTTTTTATTCTATTTATGAATTTTTGATTGCAACATAAAATCTTGCTCATAACGTCTAGCTAAGAATCTCTTGGACAGTCTCAAGTCTTTGCTCCAAGAACAACGATTTAAAAGGAATACAATTTTTTCTTTTAATTTATGAATAGAACATTTAATTTTCTGGATTAACAATAAATATAAAAATTCTGAATGGGAATTTTTCCTCGGGTATTATGAGACAATTTTAGGTTTTTTCTGTCAGCTGAAATTAAATACATATCCTATACAGATTTGCTCTTTCCGAGGTATTAATTTGAAGCTACGGACAAATTATGTCAAATTTCTATTAGTAGAAAAACCTGGATAGGGCCTAAAATCTATATGCTATGCATACCTATCATTTCAACAAGCTGCATATTTACGGCCGAAATAATAATTATTAACCTATTATTAATCTATACTTATAATAAAACTGTAAAGTGTCGAATTCTGTACATTGGAGATATTTTAAAAAATTTTGTTGGAGTACACTATTTAGTCGATACTGAAGCCAAAACTGTAATTTGTTTCATTTTTGTCTGTCTGTCTGTCTGTCTGTCTGTCTGTCTGTCTGTTTCACGACCGCGCATCACGGCTAATCCGCTGGATGGATTTAAATGAAACTTGACATGATTATAGTTCATACTCCGAGGTAGGACATAGGATACTTTTTGTCCCGGAATTCATCATGGTTTCCCTGGAAGACGGCATCAAAGTCAAAATGTGTATTTAGTTATAATTCATTAACCCGTTGTCCGATTTCATTCATTCTTTTTTTGTTAGAAAGGAGGTACTTTAAAGATTATTCCGCATAAATTTTATTATCATCACTTTTGTAGTTCAGAAATTATAGACATCAGAACCATTATCGATGAGTTCAAGTGACTTGAAACTCGGAATAGACAAGCACCTAGGGCTAGGACGTAAGGGCTCAAGTCAGACTGGAGTACCCTTACAGCCGTAAATAAATATGCTTAGCAGAAGATTTTGTATGGTTTAAGATTTTTCACTTTTAAGAGTTTTAAGGTTAACAAAAATCATGAATTTATCACCACGTTATACCGTATCGCGCCATCTCTACAAATTATGTGGAACTTGAATGTAAAACTTGGAGATAGGTACTACCGAATTTTTGTTAATAATAATTAATTGTCAAGTAATGTACTGTTTACTAATATAAGTACTGTTTAATAATATAATTTAATGTGACTTTATATTAAGATGGCACTGTTGACAGATTAAAGTTTTCACTTTTGTGGACATTCCCAGAGTGCCACGTCTTTTTTATCATCTGCAACATGGAAAGGGTAAAATAATGGTTCACAAATATTTTTAACTCTTAGGTCTTATCGATCCTAACCTACTGACTGTCATAGGTCTTTTTATATACGTAAAGAAATAAATAGCCATTGCCCATTCTGATATTTTGGTTTGTATTGAGATGAAGCAAAGATTTTTAAAAGACTCTTATATGTGGGGCTGGGGAATATTGTTAGTAGAGTATTTTATCCCAGTGGTACCTACCCGGCCGAACTCTGAAAGAAGATTTCTACCACCAGTATACAACTTTTCACATGATTTAATAATTTTTGACATATTTCGTTGTTTCAGAATAAAAATCACAATGAAAAGGACGATTGTAACTGTCGATATTTCGATACATTGGTACAAGTCGTGGTCACGTAGTGACAACGACCTGTGCCATTGGGTCGAAATATCGACAGTTAAAATCGTCCTTTTAATCTTTCAACTACGTATTTATGAAACTTTATATATTTTTTTTTAAAGTTTAAGAGTTTTCAAAATCACTACAAGATAACCCGTGCGAAGTAAGAACAGGTTTCTGTACAACTCCAGAATCCCGCGAAAATCAAGGAATTCTACGGTATATGTAAAAAAAATCGTAATTCACGCGGGCGGAGCCGCGGGCAACAGCTAGTTTCATATATAGTAGGGAGTCCAGTTGACACTTCTGTAAATAAACAGAAGATCCACGATCTAGTATTTTTTCTAACGCTTGCCCACCCACCCTTTCTACAACATATATATTCTCAAGTAGAGTTTCACTTTACACACTCGGTTACTAACCTTACTTCGAACCAGTTGATTATTATTTAACTACTGTAACACAGTTCAGTGTACCTACTTACTTTTAGTAATTGTGTGAAATAAACAAAAAAATGGCAATTAAGGTGAGCTACACTGAAACGATAATTATAAATGAATAATAAAATTAATAAAAAAGTAGCCAATTAAAAATAACAATAGAAATAGATTTGTTCATTCATAGCAATCCCTACTAATCCCTACTAATATATAAATGTGTACTTTCTCACTGTTTCACAACATATAATATACGCAACTTTACTTACAATATAATTATATTGAACCCTCTACTCCATACACTCGAAACCGTAAATAGGTCATAAATACTCTAGACTCCATATGGACACTGAAAACTATAAATAGGTCATGAACATAAGTCAATCAATACTCAGCCTGATTTCACCGGACTGAATGTTTTTGGATCATTTGGACAGAATATACAGTGGCTTTGTATAAAAACAGCAAGGCATATTCTTTAAAATACCAGTCCTTCAAAATACGCACTAAGTTTGCTTGCCTTTTATTATGTTAAAAATTGCCAGGATCTAACACAATTCTAACGTCTGTCGCTTATAATGACGCAGGCGAAGCCGCGGGCTTTTGGATATTCACACAATTTAATATTATTTCTATTACTTTATGTGTATTTATTCTTAGGTGATGTTTTCATTGGTTTGAGTTGAAAAGTCGACCAATCCCAACAAAAACGTCAGGCTTTGTAAAAAAAATACAAATTTTAACAATAATAATCTTCTTGTAACTTCAATGAAATGAATTAAAAATTGGTCAAGTGCGAGTCGAGCGCGCGCACTGAGGGTTCCGTACTATTTATATAAGACCAATTCTCAATAGAATTGAAGTACTCGTAAACTAAACGCCTTGCCCACGACATTCAAAAACAAGTAAAAATCACGTTCGTTTGATGGAGGCCCCTTAAATTTTTGTTTTATTTTAAATGATCCCTTTTTACCCTGTGCCTTTGGTTACGGAATCCTAAAACTGTATTGTTTGATATCATAATTACTAATATGAATCGTAGTTGATCATTTTTATTAGGGTTCCGTACCCTTCGTAAAAACACTTGATTTTATCAAGGGTAGGACTTGATTGTTTATTTAGCTAGGAAGATAAAATTATTAAGTTTGTATTTTTTTTTATCATAAAATAATGGTAAATTTTTAAAAATTTATACCTGTAGCGATTTAAAATAATATGAAGACGTATCTTTCTTACATAATAAACAGAACGTAAGTGAAAACACTGAAAACAACATAATATTGTCTCATAACCAATTATTACGTGGACTATTGAAAGTGCGTGGGAAATTGAACAAAAAGACGCAAAGTGGTATTGTGTTTTTGAAAACTTATTAATACAGCTATTGTCAATCACAATGGGCGAGTTATAATCACAATGGGCGAGTTATCCCATATGCTCGAGGAATGACATAATAATGTGAGATTCGTTATGTCACTTTAAGGTTGTTTGACTTTGCTTGGATATTAAATCTCTAATTTCGGAATGGGTATACTGCGTGGTCCTATTGGCCGTAACAGTGTCACCGGTGATTTGGGCGGACATGAAGCCTCGCCAGAGGGTGAGAAGGCCCCTAGGGCTCGAAGAGCTCTATAGAGATCGCTCGAGAAGATCGGGGGTAACGTCTTTCTCCTGTGAGACTCGGACCGCGGCTTAGGCCGGCGTTGGACACATGGGTATGGGTCGGTTGGACTCTTGCTATTCCGTTTGCCCCCGAGGCTGTGGGTGTGATCCACGTCTGGGTAGCGTAAGGAAATGGGGTCCTCGCCTTCGCCGGCGAAGGCACTGTCTGCAGTTTGTGGATGTGTGTACATCTACAAACTATATTATAATATGTCTACGTTTGTGAGATTGCATTGTGGGAGCATTGGGAGTGTAGGAAGACGCTAAGGCAGTCGTGTTTTATTTTATTTTTTAAATTATTTACTTGCTGTCTATTGGATTCAATGCTCATTTTCTTGCTCTACTTTTCAGCACGTGCTCCTCGCATCCACGTTGTTAGTCTGCGTGTATGGCCGAGTGTTCACATACCTGCGACCACTGGAATTGCAGCAGTCAGCGAACTTCTTTCACCCGAAGATCACCTATGACCTGCACCATCACATACCCGAAGATGAGCATGTGGATTACTACGTAAGTGTACTTAAGTATTATAATAGTTTATGGTACAAGTAAGTAAAGTTGGTGATTACCGCTGAGGCGCCATTGAGAACCCGAGCTATCAGTTGAGGGTCTTAAGAAATAAGGACGGTAGTTCAACACACTTGTGAATAAAATAATACTAAAAATAATTTTATTTAGTAGATAAAATTAAAAAAAAACTGTCTTACTCACTAGTGAATAATAGTAACGAAAAAGTCATAGTTTGCGATGAGCAAGTGTGTTGATAAAACTTTCTAACTCACTAGTGAATAATAGTAATGAAAAAGTCACGTTGCGATTATAGGTGTCATTATGTGCCTCATTGCGGTGAAATTAGAGCAACTTTATGAGCAAGTGTGTTGAAAATATATTTTTTGAATTTTGGTTATTCACAAATCCTTTGGAAATCGTGGACTTTACAAAAATAAATAAGAGCTTATGTGCTTTTCCAGGGTATGCATAACGCATAAATATAATTTATCTCTTACCCAAATTTTAGTCAACACTCACTATAAAATAGAAACTTATTTTCTTTATAACATTAGATAGTGTGATAAATACAAGTATCTATTATTCAAATCAAAATAATATTACAATACTAGCGGATACCCACGTGAATTTCAGTTTTTCACAACTCCCGTGAGAACCATGATTTTTTCTGGGATAAAACGTGCTGTTTCAATCCAAGATGTAATCTATCTCCATTCCAAATTTCAGTCAAATCGGTTCAGTAGCACACTTCACACTTTCGCCTTTATGATAGTATGTGATATTTACCTATTTAACACTTTTTCTCGGATTAAGTATATTTTTAAAAGAATAAAGCAAAATATGTCCGCAAATGATTATTATGGAATTGGGTTCCGATAGAGCCATTAGATTGTCGCAAAGATTATGCAACTGGTATAGGTACCTACTGACTAGGTATTTTATGTGAAAAGAAAGCTACAAGAGTTGCAAAAAAGTTGATTTAACTAATAAGTGAATTCAATATTGCCGCTAGTTGTTTTATATTTGCTATGCATAATGCATTTAGCGGTAAAAGTTCAAACCAGGGGTGTACTTAAGCAGAAATACTCATAATGCCTAATAATATTATATTATCGATCATTCTTATCTTTATGGTTGTAACGTTTCAACAAGAGAGTTTCCGTACGTCAGAAAGATACATATAGTGCCTCGGCAAACCTCATCACAGCAAAAACAAATTAAGTAATGAAAATAAATTCTAAAATATTCGTAATTTCAATTTTATTACAAACATAATATGTAAAATCAAACATCAAGTCATATACCATTTCTAAGGGCATTATGTTCGGAAAAAGAATTAAGCAGATGCGTATTATTTATCCCGAAAAGAAGTCCTCGAACCTACCTGCCTAATTACGTACTTATTTTGCGTTTTAAGTTAATTTAACATCAATGACATTTCTTCAAATATGTACTTACCATCCCATTGCTGACCCTCACTTGCCAGTTGACGAACAATAGGTAATTGTGTCTCTTGTAAGGTTATTATAGGTAGCTCGTTATAGTGGTTTTAGATTAAGCAGAACCCATGGGTAAACAGGAAGCTACGGAAAGTCACTATTTCCTGTCCAATTGCTTCCTAAATCCTATCAGGTGGCGCCGTGAAATGATTTGCTTTTCAAATAAAAAATGACCACGATTTAAATCATTGATGTCCAGCTAAAGTTCACAGCTGTGACATAATAAAATTCACACGAGAAAAACATCATCCATGCAAATAATAATGTTTACTCTTAATATTTATTTCGTTGTATGAAATGGTGGTGACTGGTGATGAGGATGAATGCCTTTTATTTTATTAATACTAATAGAGGTATTTAATTACTAAAAAAGGGGTTACAGACTTTCCAACGGGCCTAATACTCAACAGCCGTAGACTAGCCATAATACTTATCTATTTCTACGATTTATTTCAGTAGGAACGCGACGCAAAAATGTATAAGAATGACAATAACAATACCAAAAGCATTCATGGAAATAGAGTAGAACAGATAAATTCATAATATGGCTAAGGTTGCTTGTCTTTTATTCGCAGCCGTCTTTCACAAATTTCCTTATATAATATCTCTACCTATTGCATTTTGCAATTTACCTTGTTAAGATACCTATTGACCATGTTACAGGCTTATCCAAAGTACGAGTTTAAATACGGAGTGAACGACTTCCACACCGGAGACATCAAGACGCATCATGAGAGCAGGGACGGAGACGTTGTCAAAGGTGGGCAGGATTTTTAAAATTGTATTTACCGATCATACCATAACTCACAGATTTATGAAGGATCAATGCTAACAAGTAGCAAATCTCATACGCAAACACAAATGAACTAGGTCGTCATTAGCTTCAACCAAGCACCGGAGCACAGAACTCGACCCATCCCTACACAGGACGGCGACAGTGCGTGGCCATCAATTATATGCATCCTGCAGGTTTCAATCCAAAATTGCGAGGCCTGAGCCCCTTACCAGGGCTAGAAGATCGACACCCGCCTATGCAGTATGCGCACGTAGAGCTTTTATGTGTCTCTACTTTTGTCGCTCTCTTTTCTCTGTCCATCAATATGGAGCAGAAAGGGAAAAGAGAGAGATATATGTACGCGCGCAGTCTAGTCCTGCAAGAGCACGCTGCCCCCTCCGCAACTTATCTCCCGGGTTAGGAGACATGCCTCGAGACCCCTCCCCACCGAAGGGACATCAGTTCCAGTCTGTCCTGGAAATGAGAATTCAGGAAATGTAAAGTGCAGAAAATTTTCTTCACACATATTTGAAGAAATTGTGGGGGAGTTACGAGCTATGAAAGTTATGGATGAGTTAATTTGGACTGTACATAAAATTGCAGTTATCGTGGTTGCAGTATTCAAGTTCAAATACTTCATTAGCCGAAGTAACACACACACGAACTCACAACAGAAAATTAGGTCTACTCGTAAGTTACTTATTTAACCAACCGTTAAAGAAAACATTCCTCGCTACGCACGAAAATTATATCACTAATCACACCACTAACTAAGTGTAGTATTTTTTGGCGTGTAGTTATTTTGGTAAGTCTGGTAGCTCCAGAGATACAAGTTTGAGTGAAACAGATTTATGTGGATAGTCGGAATTTTGTAATTCATCTATAACTATGATCTTCCGTAATTAAGATATGGACGTTGTTGTAACGGCGTTAGTATAGTAAACCGACCGCAGTATCATCTATGGAACGTAGTCCACGCCACGGATCACTTAACTCGTATGTTATTAGACCGCACGCGTTTCCGCGGAGACGATTTCTTCCATATTGTGACGTACGAGTATTAAAGGGAATTTTGTCAGTATGAAGTTTTACGGTAAAATGCTCAGAAGGTTGAAGAAGAACCTAAGAATGCTCATCCTTAGGTTTACATCGGTGTAAACCTAAAGATTCGGTTTAAAGCTCATTCTTAGGTTCACGTCGGTGTTTAAAACTTTAAATCCCTTATTTTTTTTTCCAGGGCAATACACAGTGGTGGAGCCCGACGGCTCAATCCGCACCGTGGACTACACCGCCGACAAGCACAGCGGATTCAACGCCGTGGTGCACAAAACAGCGCCCCTGTCACCGCACAACCACCACCTTTAACGTTTTACTACCATAGCAAAGTAATTCCTTGGTCTGTGACTATAACTGTCATCTTAGTGATAATTGTTAGAGATCCGAACAAGAACTCCCAACGATCTCCAAAAAACACATCGGCAGATTTATCCTAGTTAGTCTTAGGGCCGATTTTTCAATCGCCAGATAAACGTTAGCTAAGGATTAAATATATGACGTTTTGACTGATTTTGTATGGCATATGTTTCAAGTTTACTCCTCAGATAGTCTATCTGGCGATTAAAAATTTGGCCCTTAGTTGTCTTCGGCATTTTAGAAACACATATTATTTGTTTCGTGACAGTATCCGGAATCCATCTTGAGTCAAGCGTTGCGTTTTCTTGCCCGAAACCAGCTTATATCTTACCCCTCCGTGCATAGCGCCCTCTGATGCATCCTGTTTAACTTGCATAAGCACCGTGTAATCTTTCGTCATTATAGCGTCGTTTTTCGCGCCGTTCATATGCCAGCAGTTTTAATATTCCTTTGCGAAAAACTTAAATTTATTTTAATTTAATAATTAATTATTAATAATTATTTTTATAATTACTTATTTAAATGTTTTAAATTTGTATATTTAACCTCTCCGTAAATGGAGAACCAAAGTGTATGTCAGGAAGTGAATCCTAAAAATACGTGTGCGTTCTCCATAACCGAGTTCCAGTGGCGGAGGTGAGTGTTGGAGTGGAAGACATCGAGGGATTCGCGAACCGTGAGTTACGTATATTTCAAAATCTATTCGATAACCGGCAATTGTGTTTAACCAGTATCAAAAAACATATAGAAACGGTACATAGAAATTATAATTTACGTAATGGATACGTTCTGGCTTAGCGGCCAACTGGAGGGTACTTTACAAAAATGATAAACATGTTTCATTATGGGTACCAAATCGTTTCGTTCTCCTAAAATATTGTACTACCTCGGATTCGGATAACTTTAAGTAAAATAATTAAAGGTTTGTGGCCGCGACTCTAAAAAGAAATCGTTGCTTCGTCAAAAATCTTAGCATATTATTTTAGTATATTTGGACAGTGATTCCGAAGAATCCTTGAGTCCGTATTTCTTGATTGACATGGTTCAAATGCTATTTCTTTGTGTACCTACGTTAAAATAATTAACAAGTAGTTGTAACTGGTATGCGGCATGAAAACTGATCTTATCATTTAACGCCGTAAACGTATTTTAAATCATACTGCTAAGAATTTTCATCGAAGTTAATTTTCGTATTAAAAACCTAATACTTTGCAATCTATATGTAAGCATTAGTCCAGTCCAAAGCTTTTGTGAAAAGAGGAGGGGGAGGGGGCAGTCAAAGTAACTTTTTCTTTGCGCCCAACTCCTAAGACGCGTAACCAAACCTACTTCTACTCTAACCCTAAACTACTACTACTATACTAGTAAAAGATCCCTTGTCAAAAAAAAAAAAAAATTTACTTGAAAGCAATGGCTAACGGTCATTTTACGGAGGCTGCTTTATAAACAAAATCAAGTGTTTTTGACTAATTCTAGTGCAGAGTTAAAAACGTATCAAACCGTTAACTACGCGCGTATTCCATTTATTCTAAAGCCGCCGCTGATATTATCACTGATCCTTTTTCCAATTCGTTAATATTGTGATAGACACTAAAACTACTCGCGATGTGTCTTTACAAATTAAACAAGATATTGGAGGCAACAGTACTGGAGCAGGAGCACCCCCACTTACTCTCAACATTCTCTCTGGTGCTCAAACCAAACCAGACATCTTGCTCAACCTGAGGCAATTCAACAAACTAGTAAAGCTGTTTAGTTTCTTTAGTCGCTTTCATGTACTGAGCTTTTCTTAAGACTACTAGATGGCGAATACAGATTTGAGTCAAACCTATTTTCGCGTACATACATAGCTCCGCATCGCTGATTTCAATCAATTAACATCGAAGTTCGCACAAACATCGCCTACCTACTTCGGAGGACTTGTTTAACCGTTCGATCTTGCACCAGCACCCAAGACGATTGCGTCATTATCAATTCGGGTAGAGCATATCTTCTACGACGTGGTTCCTGGACTGAACAATCATAAGTCTGCGCTGACTCCGACGCAATGCCTCGAGTTTCTCGGTATTGCCTGGGACACAAAACGCAAACGCAGTGTCCCTGTTGGAGCCGAAGTGCCATAACGCTATCGCAAGGCATTTCAGCAGCAACAACGCATCGCAACAGTGGTCTCTCAAGCAATATCAATCTCTAATGGTGCGACTAAACTTTGCGACGTTCGTAACTTGAAGAGTTAGGCTTCGCTGTCGCGCACTGCAATACTATAGCCGACGGCTGACGAATGATCACTACTACATTCCAACGCAATCACTCAATAACAATCTATTACGAGTCGAGATTACTTTCACTATAAAGACTGCGATTATTGGGCTGAACAATCTCAAGTCTGTGCTGGCTCCGGCGTAATGCCTCGAGTTACTCGGTATTGCCTGGGACTCAAAACGCAACGCAATGTCCCTGTCGGAGCCGAAGTGCCTAAACGCTATCGCAAGGCATTTCAACAACAGCTACACATCGCATCAGTGGTCTCTAAAGCAACATCAATCTCTCATGCTGAGACTAAACTTTGCGAAATTCATAACTTGAAGAGGTAGGCTTCATTGTCGAGCACTGCAAAACTACAGCCGACATCTGCCGATTAACCATTACTACATTCCAGTCATTGGCAGACTATTCATTACCCTACTAGCGAGCTCAGAATTTGAGTAGTGGTTCGAGCCCATAGGAGAACGATGAAGGCTTACAATTCTGTCCGAGCAGAGCAGTTCGGTGACGTACAAATTACTGGATCCTGGACAGTACGCAGCGATACTACACTAGCAAAATCAGCTGCAAAAAGCCCAGATATTCCTTCAAGCAGGCATCCGCACAGTCTTCGCCTAAGTTCCTCCAGCAAATGCATCGACTTTTATCATTTCTGGTTAAAATAACGTGCATCTTATAGCTCAATACTTCCAAGCACAGAAACGAAGCGGAAGTGGACGTTCTGTCTCAGCAGAAGGTTTACACAGCGTGGCATCTGAAACTATACAGCACCTACAGTAGTCATATTTCAGATAGACCTCTCTAGCGCCGAAAACAGCTTATGGGGTACAAAGGTACGTCTCAATGGATGATCAGAACGTTCAACACCATAACACATTTTACCACCGAAAGCGCTGCATGCTAATGCTCAGCTACTTGAGCAGCGGAAGTTACATAATAATTGCTCCGAAATGGGACAGTGTTTAGGAAAGCAGATGATCAAAACAGAGCTTTACAGCCCCTGTACACGATTGTGAATCCTGCACACATGGAACCGAATAGGAGCAGGAGCTGTTATTGTCAAACTAGCGAATACTACAATCAAATTGCACGCTATCTGCCGCAGCTTCGCAAAAACCGTCTATAAAATGTCAATATTCAAAATCCGACTAGTAGCAGGAGCAGCATATTTGACAAAGTAACGCTGATTCATCATCAAAATTTTTTATTTAACCATATTCTATTAAAAACAATTTCTGTCTTAGACAATGACTGACATATACATTACAATACTTATACAGCTACGCATCGCAACAGGGATCTCTCAAGCAACTTCAATCTCTAACGGTGAGACAAAGCTTTGCGACGTTCGTAACTTGAAGAGGTAGGCTTTGCTGTCGGTTTTTACTGTTAACTTCAAGTCATTGATGACCTCATATTCATATTCATTTTCGATCTTAAACTGTTACAAGATTATATTACAAGAATATAGTACCTTTGCATGCAGTTATTTAGTTCTTAATCACGTCAGACTTTAATTTTAGTCCGTATGGTTTTACAACTGATCATTTAAAAATAATAATTTACATACAGTTAACACTTAAATTATTCAATCTCTTAAATACTACAGTAAAGAGGATTTTATCTTGTTTCGTTATCAAGCTTGTTACACTTTAAATATTCTGTGTTCAGCTTGCGGGTCTGCATCTGATAAATTCATCAAAGATTGGGCTAGAATGTCGACTTCAAGACATCTTTCTAACTCCGACGCAACGTGAGTCCAAACTCATTAGAATTAGATGAGACGCGAAACGCTACACAAGTCATTCTTGGAGCCTTAGTGCCATGCATTACGCAAGGCATTTCAGCCACAGCTATAGCATTGCACAACTTCAAATCAAATCTTCGAAACATCTGTGCAGGATCCGCCGCAATGCCTCGAGTTTCTCGGCATAGTATGGGACGTTAAACACCACGCAATGTCCCTGTCGGGGCTAATGTGCTAAATGCTGTCGCAGCGTCAGCTTCAACATCGCAAATGGTCTCACAACCAATATCATTTTCTAATTGGGAGACTAAACTTTGCGAAATTAGTAACTTGAAAATTATTAGCTTTGCGAAATTAGTAACTTGAAAATTATTAGCTTTAGTCGGTTTTCAATGCAATATTACAACCTACAGCTGCCGAAGGATTATTCATACCATAAACTGATCATACCTCTTACACCACACTCTAAATAGTCTATTAATAATTTGGCAACCTTATTTATTGGTTTCGCCTAAAATTATTCGTTTTGGGAATCAATTCAATACTCCCTAAGCTAATGATAACTATTTTAATCGTAATATTTTGTTCTTATCATAGATTTCAATGCTGTATTATAAGGTTATATCTAAACAATAAGTAATATTATTATTAATGCTAAATTAGATTATACTGATCATCATTACTTCATTCTAAGTAACACACATTATAGCGCCCGCTTCGCAGCACCAGGTGATAACAAACACATCACTCAAGATGGATTCCGGATACTGTCACGAAACAAATAATAGAGAGTTTTAACTACCAATAAAACTTACCTATTATTTTTTCAAAACAGTATCCGGAATCCAGGTAAGGTCTACCTGGTGCATCTCGAGTTCTATAATGACGAAAGATTACACGGTGCTTATGCAAGTTAAACAGGATGCATCAGAGGGCGCTATGCACGGAGGGGTAAGATATAAGCTGGTTTCGGGCAAGAAAACGCAACGCTTGACTCAAGATGGATTCCGGATACTGTTTTGAAAAAATAATAGGTAAGTTTTATTGGTAGTTAAAACTCTCTATTTTTTATAAACTAACGATGCCGTATGTAAACGACACAATCATACAAAATGCCTGCGCCTGCGACATACCTATTTATTTAAACTTTATATTTTGAGAGATTATTTTATAAAAATAATACTTGTATTGCATGTATGTAGATTTCACATATGCATGTAATGAAAAGCAGAGGCAAGAAATATACATAAAGGGCGCTTTTTGAGAAGTGAAGTTTATTGATTGGACAAGTCTGTGGGTGACCTTATTTGTTGTCAAAATTGTGTTATTTATTACGTTAAGTTATTCTATTAGGTAATTATTGTAATTTATACAAAGTACCTGATGTTGTATAATACGAGTAGGTAAGTAAATGTTATAATATCAAGACTTAGGAATAATGATTTTCCTTTGTTGTTTACTTTTTTAATGTAGGTATGTAATAAATTTTATTATTGAATTACATTTCTTTTATTTAAACAAAGTTAATTAATTTTAAGGAATCTGATTGAAAGCAATTGTAGCAAAAATAAATAATTTGATACATACATTTAAATCGATAGCTTATTAGCTGATAGTGTTGGATCTTTAATTGCTGGATATATTAAGGAAGGTAGGCTAGAGCTTACAGAGGTGTATGTACCACCTCTGTATCGGTTCATTAAAATGCAATTAAAATAATAAAAATCAAAAAAGTAAAAATGCAACTACGAAAAGTCAACTTATAAGCAATGCAAGAAAAGACCGAAACATAGATTATGAATAGGAAACAAAATTAAACAAAATTAAAATAGACTAAAAACACGAAGTAAACTCAAAGGATTTCATAAAATTCAATCCCTAAGGGGGTAAAACATACGTCACTTGAGTGAAGCTTTAGTAAATAAGATAGAATTCAAAATGATTTCGTATCACGTTAGGAAAGTCCTTCCGGTACCGTATATCATTAACATACAAAGTGCGTATGGTAGCTTACGAATTAGGAGGTAAGATTTACACACGGTACACAACAATTAATTATAATTATTAACGAAAAACAATTTATATTGTTTATACATAAAAATAAAACATTTGTACATGTACAGACAAAAATATAAAATTAGATATTTGTCAAAATAGTAAATACTATGTAATTAAGTGTCGATAAAAAGGATAGAAGAAATAGTTTTTTGCATAAATTTCTCGGAAATCACTTCTTACAGAAGATATTTAAATCTTCATTTGTTTGATATATTTCTTTATTTGGGGTAGCGTGTAAAAAGGAAAGGTCCTGGATTCTAACTTAAAGCGTTAGACATTTCATTAGGTAAAAATTACCGAGTAATCACAAGATAGATTCAGTTCACACGTAAATTAGAGCATTTACTTCACTTCACTGTGATGAAACTCACTTCCAATTACCTCAGTTGAAATGAAATTGTCTACTGTGATCTATGGGTTTGTATTTGGAAACTGGATTTCTATTATAGTTTGTTGTAAGTAAAGGTAAAGAAATGCAAAGGTATGCAGAACTTTATGGATAGTCAAAGAAATCAGGAATAAAATACTCATAAAACTTTTGAAGAGAATTGATCTTTAGTCATAGAGTAAAAAGGGATAAAAATTACAATATTTACAGTCAACCCATTTTTTACTGAAAACCATTGATATAAAAGTCACACGAAGAGTATCAATTGTTTGAGTAAATAAATAGAGAATAAATAAAGACTAAAATCAGAAATAGTTAAAATTATGTATTGATCCAAAAAATTAATGAATTAATGTATCTATTCGGAGGCAAGAGAGTTTTACTTTTACACACGAACTGTCTTTTCCGGATTTTCCAAAAAAAAAAAAAGTAAAGATGTCAAAACACAATTAGATGCAGCAGTCATTCTAAAGAGATGCGTTTGGCTATTTGATTTTAATTAATATTAATACGTTCTTTAACAAAAACGAAAGGGATATAAAAAGATAGAATAGGAGTTGTAAAAATCCACACATTAAACACCTGTTTACGGCCACCATAAAACTAACGTGGTGTTGCAATCTAATTTGCATGCGACGTCATTGTACCGTGCGAAACTTTTCTCAATTGGTAGGCAACAAGTACGAGTACACCTACCAGCGCAGGCGCAGCGTCCTAGGAAACATCTTTTTGGAGCCGGCCCCGTAGTGCCGCACCAAGGCTGGCCAGCTAAGGCTCTTTATAAAGCCATGTGAACCCTGTATTGTTTGCTATTCAGGAATCTAACTTGCAACGCTGCAGTCGCATTTTATCCCAGTTTTTTTTATAGCTTTCTAAACAATGTCTCAATATTATTTTGTGTTATTAGCAGTAGTGTCCGGTAGTGTCCAGGCGAGACCTAAGATCGGCCCTGTGTATAATCAAGTGTACGAACCAGGACTAGAATATTATGATGTGAGGGAAATCCATTTTTGATTTAATATTTTATGTGCAAATGTAAACACCACTTAAACTGAATAAGTTTCATTTTGTAAGCTTCTTACCTGACTCCTTCTAAAGATGGTATAGAGATGTGCTTATTCCAATTACCTAGAAACTAGTATTATATAAAAAAAACCGGCCAAGTGCGAGTCGGACTCGCGCACCGAGGGTTCCATACCATAAAAGAAGTAAAACATTGAAAGAATCACTTTTTTTCATGAATTTACGAGTATAATTTACTTGTAGGTACTTTTGTTTGCGAACCGCAAACCTAACTTTGTTTTTGGCGGTTTATTGTTATTATCAAAAAAAGTATAACAGTCAGAGAAAAGATTTTATTTTTTCTGTAAAATATATGCTAACTCCTATTGACCATAATTATTTTAGATTTTTCGAACGATAAACTTCGGAGATAAGGGGGGGAGAACGGTATTTTTTTCGACAGTTTGTCCAATAAATCAAAAACTATCGGGCACAAAAATAAATAAAAATCGGTTTTAGAATACACAACTAACGCCCTTTCATATGATACCCCACTCAATATTGTTATCTCATTTCGAAATTTTAACAACCCGGTTTACCCCCCTTTTTAAATATGATGATTTTCAAATTTTTATGATTGCAATGACGTTGGGTCACTATTACCTATAATTATTTTAAATTTTAAGCCGATAGCTTCAGTAGTTACTGAAATAATCGAGTGTGATAGACGGACGGACGGACGGAGAAAGTCTCACTATAAGGGTATAATTTTTACCAAATTGGTATGGAACTCTAAAAACTTAATTGATCAGGTTTTAAGATTCCAGATTTCATTTTTTCTTGTCTGGAATTAAAATAGGAAAATACCATTGAATTAATTATGTACTTATGCGAGATACGTAAAAATAATAATTGTTATTTACTGTTGATTGGCATTAAATTGATTAACATTAAAACGTATTCTCAGGACCGTCCCAGATACGCATTCAACTATGGCGTGGCGGATCATACAACTGGAGACATCAAATCGCAGCACGAAACTAGGGACGGCGAGGTCGTCAAAGGTAGTATGAAAAGTGAATTTATTTACATTATCAAGTACTTGGGAGTGATAATGAACTGCTGTAATCATACTAACTTAATAAGTATTTAAGATCTATTGTGAACTATTGGTGATAACAATAAACACTCGGCTGAGTTTGTTGTGAGCTTCGAGACGCATTTGAACCCTCGTCACGGAATACCATAATAGTAGCTTCTTGTAAGATTAGTTTAAATTCGACTTGTAGTTATCACCATACCATACTTGTAGTATACAGCGCAAAAACATATTGACCTTTTACAAGAGCCTGCAGGTTAGGCCTATGTGAAAAAAAGATATTTTTAATTTGAATTAAATATGAATATTATAACTTTTATCACACATTAGGAGAACATACTCGTAAAACAAACTTCGTACATGTGTGAATGTGTATGCTTGTACGAGTATATCCTTAACGCCAAAACTATCAGTAGTTTCATTCTAATTTGGCTGCGATAAACTATAGCTAGATTACATATTGGCTAATTTTAGTCCGGAAAAATCCATGGTTCCTGCGCGATTGCTGAATACCCAGAGTTCTCAAGGGCGGAACCACACGCAAAAGCTATAACCTAAATATAAGCTTACACTTTTAAATTAGAAATTAAGTAATCATAATATTATATTATACTTTGTCTTGATATTGTTGATACAAAGTACTTACCCTAAATTTTAAATAAACTTCAAGATTCTCAAGATCAGTTAGTATTAGATGGTATCGTTTGTTACCCGTGGTAGGTACTATATTTAACTATATCTACCAGTATGACTATAAGTTTTTGCACGTGTAACTAATATACCAAGGGAAATTTTTTGTCATCAGACATCTCTCTCTCTCTCAACCGTTTTTTTTTACGTCCCACTGCTGGGCACGGGTCTCCTCTCAGACTGAGAGGGGTTTGGCCATAGCCCACCACGCTGGCCAAGTGCGGGTTGGCGGGCTTCACACACCTTCGAGAACATTTTTGTGAACTCTCAGGCATGCAGGTTTCCTCACGATGTTTTCCTTCACCGCTAAGCAAGTGATATTTAGTTTCCTAAAAACCTTTCCTAACCTAATCATTATTAGTAGGAGATTATGATGTCCTTTCGTATCCAAATTACAATGTTGGAAAACAGATTTTCTCCTATGAACGGGAACCACCTTCATAAGGTTTAGGTATGAGTAAACAACGCGCATTGTTCGAAAAACTATGCCGTCATTAGCGTTTTGCTAGCAACAAACCTAACCAACTAATGACTGAGAACATGGGATTGAGTTTGAGAAAAATTCTGTGTTACAACACCACATTATCTATACTTATTATCTTTAAGTGGATATTGTTTATTGCCATAATACGTATGTCGGTATGTCTATTATTGTCTATAGCTACGTAAATAAGCCAATAAGTCCTACTTAACTTAAATATCGCAAAGTGAGATTTCATTGCTTGTGATTTTTACTAAACATGAAGCAAAAGAAGTTGTTATACTTTTGAGTTAGGAAATTATTTCCTTTTTTTCACGTATAATTTTTTAATTAATCATAATTTTTTGCCTTTGAACTATGCGCAAGTATAAGACCCACTAGCGCCAATCTGAGTTGGCGTCATTAAATCCAAGTTAAGTAGTAATTTTGAGATAAATAATTGTGGAATTAATCAATAATAATAGACTTTTTAGAGAGAATTTCTGACTCGTGGTCAGAAATGATGATTTTTAACCCAGTGTTAAGCGTAAGTGGGTTAAAGACGTCTTATGATAGGGGTTTAAATGATTTTAGTTCATCATCTTCAGTTGAGCTATATTGAACCTTCTCGTGTTTTAATAATTTCACATTTTTTATTTCAACAACATAATAATAATGTAAAAAGATGTATGTATCTAAATTCTATAAAACTATTGAATTTCAGGTCAATATTCCTTAGTAGAGCCAGATGGTTCGATTCGCACAGTGGATTACACAGCCGATCCAGTCCACGGGTTTAACGCTGTGGTGTCTAAGGTTGGCCCCAGCGTACACCCGACACCTAAGCCGCTACTCCCCGTTCAACCTACGGTCATACAATACGTGCAAAAACCTGTGCCGGTGCCTGTTCAGATACAGAAGCCCATTTTCCGGCCTGAAATTTTGCCGCAGCGAGTCTTCGCTTCACCGTCACCTTTCTGTAAGTTTTTTCTTACTAAGTGAATTTAACTCTTTCTAAATTTGTTACTACATTTTTTTACATTAAAAATCTAGAGGGATTATATTATACACGTCATGTAAAGATTTTGTGGTCTTCCTTATTACGCCTTCAAAGCTATAAGCATGTTTTATTTGTAGTTACAGTTATTCTTCTCATGTCCATTTTCTGTCCTCTTAAACCTTGGTGATTTATAGTAAGAAAATGTTATCTAGATTTAGTTCTAGTTGCTACTGATTCCTACCACATTTTGTAATTACCTATACCTGTTAATACCTTGTCAGATATAGAAGCTATACACTCCGCAAAAACTCTAGCTGTAAGAATCAAAGAACTAATAATCGCAACAGCATTAATTACATTCACTTAGGTATACTAACTTCACCTTGTCTCTCTTTCCAACTCTTCCGACACAATGCTTATATCTTCATACTTGAACATGATCAGGTTACGTGTATTAAAATGACATGCCATGCATGATAAGGAAAACTTTTACAATATATTCCTCGCTTTTGAGCCACATAAACTTAATGCCGTAGAACAAAATTTAAAGAAACTTTAGTTGCTGACAAACATAATAATTTAATGTCCAATTAGCGTCTGATAACATACCGTAGCCCCATTGTTGACGATTCTTTGGCCCATTGTCTGCTATTTTGTATTTTATTTTCCAGCGTACCCCAAGGTTGCTGTGCAGTTTCCCGAGTACGACTTCGAGTTCAGCGGACCTTCGGATAATTTCTACTAATTTGTTATTGTAAAGTACGCGTTCACATTATTATCTAAGTTTTCGCCTCGTATTCTACTAAAATATTGTAATAAAATAATAAACATTTACAGTACAGAAGAAACCCGATTATCCGGCTTTCAGTTAAAAGAATTTGCGATTATCCAGACTATCAACCGAAGTCGGATAGACGTGAAGAATGATGAATAAACCGAAAAGAAAACTTTTTATTGTTGGGTTTTTCAAAAACATGAACTGGGCAACCAACCTAATATAGAAGTTGACTTCTGCAATGTAAGCGCATTCTGTAAGTCTGCCTCCTTTGTTTATGCTTGTATGACATTGCTTTCAGATGTCGATTTGTGCTAGTTTTCTCGCTAATCTTATCCTCGCATTTATATAGCATACTTGGTCCTTATAAAAATATTATAGCAAAGTCGATTATCTTTTCAACTGTCATCTGTTATTTTATGTATGAAGATGTAATTATGTATGTCTCGTGATGAGAAGATTTTAAACAAATTCTAGGCTGGTCTAGTTACGTAGTGTTGTGGTTGTATCAAACGTGCCAGTATTACTAAGTGTAAAAATATGTAATAAACCAATAAATCTCATCAGTTGTAGATTTATTAATTACAACTACAGTTCTTTTAAAGCGGACGTTGGAGAGAGCTATCTGTTCGGGGTGTCGCGCGTGAGCAAATCAGTAATGAGGAGATCCGTAGATAAACCAAAGTCACCAACATAGCTCAATGTGTAGCAAAGCTGAACTCATAGAACCGACGTACGTTCGGGAGTCGGAATGGAATGGAACATTAAAAGAGTCGCCGGAAGTCGTTGAATACAAGTAGTGCAGGACGATGTAGGTAGGTAATCATACAGGAGGCCTTTTTCCCGCAGTTGACGTCCATGGGCAGAAACAAAAAACGAACGAATATTGTATGTATTGGTACGAGTATAATATTGGCTTTAAACCTGTTTCTCTCTGACGCGATCGACAGATCTTAGGAATTGCTATGACAAGAATTAAGGCGGCTTAAATAATAGGTTGGGGAAAAAGTTTCTCCGCATTTTTTAAGAAAATTCAAAACATTTTTAGTATAGTATATTTACATTTAACTAAAGTATGTAGGTACCATTTTGTTCGATAACTTTTTGCCATCTTGTAGGTAGGGACATGATCCCATTGCTATAGAAATTTTGGGACTTCTGATCAAAATACCGCGACAAGTGGTTTTGGCAGTCCTCTGGTGATGTTGACCTGACACTGCCTAAAGAATTCTGAAGAGACCGAAACAGGTGGAAATCTGAAGGTGCAAGGTCAGGACTATACGGCGGATGCATTAACACCTCCCAGCCAAACTCTCTTAATTTTTACTGAGTGGCTTAAGATGTGTGAGGTCTAGCATTATCATGATGAAAAACCACTTCCGGCCTAAATCCGGATTAATTCCGGCCGCTTCCTCTCAACTTCTTGCTTTAATCTCATCAGTTGTTCGCAGTAGAGTTCAGAATCGATGGTCCTGCCTGGTGATAATAGCTCATAATGAATAATTAATGCCCTTCCAATCCCACCACACACACAGCATCACCTTGTTGCGAGTTAACCCGGGTTTCGCCACAGTCTGTGAAGCCTGACCGGCCTTTGACCACTACCTTTTTCACACATTCTTGTCGTACGTGATCCACTTATTATCACCAGTTATCAGCTTCTTCAAAAATGGTTCGGTTTCATCACGTCGTAATAAAGAATCACAAATGAGTACACGGTTCATTAGGTTTCTTTCAGTGAGGTCGTGCGGTACCCAAATATCGAGCTTTTTTGTGTACCCAGTTTTTTCCAAAAGTGCCAATACTGTTTTGTGGTCAATTCCCAGTTCTTCAGCTACGGCGTAACTACTGATATGCCGATGATATGGGAGTTCTACTGGTATGGGAGTTCTAGGATTGATTAGTAATAGTAGTGTAAGAGAAGTATTTAAAGTTATTTGTAATGTAATATAATTGACCAGTTAGAAATTTGATAATTTCTCTGTAATTTTTAATTGGATTTATCTGGTCGGAGACTTTGGCTGTTATGGAATACAAACAATAAAATATAAGAAATGATTATTATCTTTAAATCCAACGTACTACCAACCACTTAAAATCACTTAAAATTGGGGACATTTAGCTTGTTTAACTATTGTTTTATTGCCCATCACATGATATTAGTAAGAAGGAAGTTATGTAGGATGCATTAACCATCAACAAAGGAAGTGAAAGACAATAAAAAAGATATTGCTGATTTAATTTTTAAACGAGAATGCATATTGGTCGTTAATGTTTTATGACTACTATAAAATGGATTATGGTGCAATGATGCGAAGTGCATTGCAAGACACGGGTTTGATTTCCAATTGGGTCGTTATTAGAAAATGTTACAAAATATTATCATTGATTACGAGCTTTTGCCCGCGGATCCACTCGCATGAATTTCGAGTTTTCACTAATCTCGTGGTAATCATGTATTTTTTTGGAATAACACTTACGACAGAAACCTGTGCCTAAAATTTGGTCTTCAGTGGAGAAAATAGATGTGCAATCTCTATTACTTAAAAGAATTCGCTTAAACCTTCCGTTGTTTAAGTTCATCGTAATGATGATAAACGATTCGTATTGTTAATGGAATTTGACATTTAGTCGTTAGTCGTGACTAAGAAATCTGAACCGGAACGAATCCGGAGATCATCGTTAAATTTTTCGATTTTGCGCATCTCCGAATTAGGGATTCCAGTCAAAATCAAATGTTTTTATACTTCATAAACTTTTATGTCAAAATCTCGAAATACTGATACTTTCTACTGTCGGAAGACTTATAAAGTACCTAATTTTCATATGTTAATTCTTTGGTTTATCTCCTTGTGGTAGAATTTTAAAGAAATTATTTTTAATTTGTGCACAATAATATTGACGAAAAAGTTTAAAGTGAACATATGGAAATCACAATTAAGCAACCACATAGTCATTGGCCATTAGCCAAACTACTTATAAGGGGGATGGGTACCATACGGGCGCGAAAATTCAAAATTTTATTTAGTTTTTCGCTAATAGTAGGCTAATGACATCGTAGGCTTATGGCAATGAGTTTTGCGGGCACAATATTTATGCATTCACATGTTTTTAATAAAAAATTGTGCTCATCAATACTCATTTACTTCATATTGGTTGCCGATAGCTCGAAATCTGGGAAACTGCAAAAAGCTATCTCTCGGGAACCAATATGACATAAGAGGGATTTCCGTGCAAAGTTTCTATTAAAACATGTAGATACATAAAGTAAGTTAAGCCCGCAAAATTAGTTGTCAAAACCTACAATGTAGGTATAGTTAGTGTTCCGAAAAACTAAATAAAATTTGAATTTCGCGGGCTGGTAGGGCCGAAACACCTTAAACACCTATCTTTTAAGGCCCCTGTATTAGCCAACGACCTTGAAGTTCCGGGCGGAGCTAGAAATTTTCCCCGCGCCGACCGCCTTACCCCCGCTACAATATTTCGCAACTGCGGTGTGCATGCGGGATAGTGTTGCCGAACTATCGATATTTTGGACATCGGCAGTTGGCATTTAAATTCGTCTATTACATCGATATTTCATTGAATATTGAAGTTCAACGATTATTATAGATGTTAAGTATTATTTGTGTATCAAAAATATTGAAAGCCACTTTCGCCTCAACTATCAATTGAGGATTATCGATCGGAAATCATAAATTCGAGCCATGGGTTTCATTTTCAACCCCTAGGGCCTAGGCAAAAACAGAGGTGTAGGAGTTATGTCTGTCTGTGACATCGTAGCTTTCAAATGGATTGACCGATTTTGATGCGATTTTTTTATTTGAATGCTATAGCTTCCGTGCAGTTGTTCTTAGCTACGTTTGGTTAATATCGGCAATGTCTTCAAATCGTAGAGAGTCAACTCTCTACGATTTCTCATTGTGAAGTCAACATCTCCTGAGGATGTCCCGGTGTCGGGACGAAACGTGCGTCGAAGAAAGTGATAGAAAATTGTGTGTGGTGTTTCATGTGGATGGTGTTCCTGCATATTGCACCATACAGAATCCTTTCAAGTAGCGGATAATAGCAAAACAAATTAATCAGTCCTGCTAATTATGGATTTCCGCAAAATAACGCCTGCTTCCATTCAATATCTTCTCAATATTTCTTCGAAAAGAGTTCGAGTTCCCTGTCCCACAGCTCCTGATTTTTATTTATTAGATTTTTTCAAGATTTAATCATGAAACGAAATTAGAAGTTTATTGACTTATTGACCTAATACCTAACTACACTTTTATGTTATTCCCGTTTTAAGTATTTCTTTGGAAAATGGATCACCCAACTTCACAACGCAGTTTTGTCAATTGTACTACTAGATTTCAACACAATGTGCGAAAACAATTACTGTCCGAACTGCAAGACAGCAGCAGTAAGTAGGAATAAGCTGAGGTTCACATTGGACTCTCGATATCCGAATATTCCCGTAAATAAGGCTTAGTTGCTTTTTACCATTCTATTCACAAGATCATAAGAATTAAATCAACATAAGTTTTACTAATATACGTGACAATTTTTGGTGGGACTAATCCCCATACAAAAAGTAATTGACTTCTTTTAATCCCAAGGTTGCCGTCGACACCACAAAATAGCGAATAGTGATAAAACAAGAATTTTTCATTCATTACATAATAAATAGGTATATAATAACTTATTATAAAGAAGTGTCACGTAAAACGTGTAAAGCGAGATGCAAATCCCAGCACTATTAAATTTACTTCAGAATAATCGATATGAATTAATAAACGGCTCCAGAGTAACAAGAAGCGTGACCTTCCCGTCCAACAGTCCGAATCACACTGCCGCCCGTCGCCCGCGCACCGATTCGTCCGTTGATATTTACGTAGAAAACTAAGAAAATTATTTTTAGCCTTATTTTTCATTATTTTGACAAGCCAAACGTACCAATTCTGGAAAAAGTCTCGTTAAATATTTGTGCGAAAGCGAAATACTAAAATTCATTGCCGTTTAGAAGTAGTTACAAGAATTCTAACAAAAAGGACTTCACTTTGAAAATTTTTTTCATCCACTAATAATGTATTTAGAATAATTTCAAACGTTCCAATTAAAGATAAAGGTTCAATATATATCATATATTTTTTCTGTAATTTTACATTCACTCAGTAAGGAAGAGTTACACGGAGAAAACCGGAGAAAACCTCTTGTTTGCTAGTAGACAAGCCATTCATTTATATTTATATTTATTTATTTATTTATATTTATTTATATTTATTTATTTATAAATAAAGAATTATGAGGATCTCTTCCAGATACCCTTTTATTTGCGTCATGATCAATTTTCCATATCATCTATTGCATAAGTGTTGACTGATAACTGACATTTCATTTATTAAAAGGCGTTATTGTTAAAGGATCGCGCACACTTAATCGATTCCACATTTATTAATTGAATAGGTTCAGATAGGTTTACAACGAATATTAAGTAGGTACCTAAGTTATATACCTACAGTTTTTAATTAAGAGTAATTGTAAACAAAACGTAAAGTCGAAGTTACAGTCTAAATTAAAATTTATATACAGAAAACTTGTTAGATGCGCCAACGTGATATTAAAATAGAGTAGCTTAAGTCTGTTTTTAGACATGTATAGGGCCTTTTTATTTATTTTGAAAGGAAAAACAACATTACGGTATATTTAGTAAAGGTCTTTTTATGGAGTAGCTTACATTTATTAAATCCCTTATACTGTCTAACGCAGACTTAAAAAGGGCTACCGATACGTCCATCCATTAAACTCTTGTTAAGGCAAACATACGAAGACAAATTACACTATAATTTAGGTACCTTACTTTTTGCAGTAATTCAATTAAATTCCTTTCAAAGAAACACATTAACTCAACGATTTTCGATGTTAGTAAGTATTTTTTTTTTTTTTCAAATTAAACGTTTTGTAGTAGGTACTAATATTTTAGAATAAATATAATTGCTACAGGTTATTGGCCTAATGTGCGTTCCCATTCACTCTTTACTGTTATAAAATAGATAAAAGCTAGCAATTAAATCTGTTGTGAAACGATATTTATATTGTGTGCACTTCACTCCACACACACAATAAGTACCTTGTAGCCAGTACGTCAGTATAAAGAAAAATAAAATTATGGTAGGTGGGCACATAAGCATAAAAATCATTATACTCGTATATATTTGATTTAGTGGCTTTCTCTTCTTCTGTAAATAAAATAAATTCAAGATTCATAGATTCGAAGTAAATATGTTATAGCAAAGGATCCTTGTTCCAAACCACCCTGCTTTCCAAAATCGGTGGTAGAGTTTTGGCTTTTCATAGAAGCCTCTTAATTAGGCCTATGTGAATCATTTTCATTTGCGTCAAGATCAACTTTCCATGTCAAATGTTTGTTAAAAAAAATATATTATGAATACATTGTCAGAATAGTCGAAAACAATTTTTCTTCATCGTTGTCGTTTGGCTCAGAATCTTAGTCATATTTTATGATGTTAGGTCCAATCTAGAAAGAGAGAAATCTAGAGGCTTGTAGAAAGAATCTGCGTCTATCCATAAAGTATGCGCTCTACCTTTGCTTCTATATGCGTAATGCGACCAGAAAGTACCTATACCGCGTTCAATCAAAACTCACAACCAAATAGATAAGTACTTCACTAGATTTCTTATAAAATTGGTCCCGAGGTCTATTTCTATCAGGCCCTTACATCCGATTTGCAACGTATGATGAAATGTTCTTCAATGTAAATACACCAACTGGCGCAGGGAGTCGAAGGACCGCGACAAGTGGAGGAATATTGTGGAGGGGGCCAGGGCCCACAAGGGGCTGTAGCGCCACAGGATAGATAGATAGATGAAATGTTCTTCACAATAACAGAATTTAACGGTACCTCACTAAATGATTGAGAGCACCTCTATTTTTCTACATTGATAATATAATAATATGTTATTCATCAAATTAGTATTCCTGTTGCTATCAATTACAGTACAATTATGTAATAAGTAGGTAAGAGTACGTCCGTGTGCAGTATGTATTTTGTCAGTAAGTGTTCTCTATCTGAAGTGCATATTTATTCTACATAGCTGTTTCGATAGTAAATACAATTTTACCTGCTTGCATCACTGCTAATTGTTGCGAGGGAGCTGACATAGATCCCCCTCTGGCATGACTGGTCGAGTGACATTAAAAAGTATGCGAACCGTTAGACCTTTTCGACATGTTACCTACTGTGACATCAGTTGTAATTCGTCACTTACTTCTGGTGAAATATTATTGCTAATGTAATTTTCTGACTGCAACTGTTGGTGCATTGGGCTGATTCGAATTTGAGATAAAGTATTTTATCTGTTAAAAAGATGAATAAGATAATAATAATAATCTTATACGAGTACCTAACTAGTAGAAATAAGCTTTTAGGTAATCCAAATTAAGAAAAACACATGTTCATGAATTCTAAGTCAAAATAAATAAACAGAAACATTAGACATTACGGATACCAATCTGATTTTGATTGGATACTTAAGGCATCTTCTTGAATTTAGATTGAGCGTAAGAACATAAGTGCTGCCATACATTTTGTATATGTACTTAAGTACGCTTTTAGGCAGGTACTACCTACGTCCTACATAATATTGAGATTTTAACAATACCTGTATCAATTTACCCTTTTTTTATAGTGCTTCACACACTAGGTATAATTATAAATTATAAGTGTATCAAAATTGTCGCTGCCAACGGAATTCAAACTCGCAACCACCCCCAGTGGCTCCCATAGCTCTATCGGTACAGCGGCCACTCGCGAAAGGTTGTGGTTGCGGGTTCGAATTCCGTTGGCAGCGATAATTTTGATACACTTATAAAGAATTTATAACTCCCTGTATCTCTACCAATCACAAACATCACATAACATTTAGGCATATCTACGCACTAACAATAACTATAAGTACTATAATTATTATACCTACCTAATTTAAAAGTACCAGCTACCGTATTAAATGTTAGTTTGGCAAGATTTTAGTTAACCGCTTGTAATTTGTTTTCTTAACAAGTTAGATAAGTAATAAGTGCGCCTTACATTTTGTGTATCCACTTCAGTATTTTGCAAGAGTTTCTAAATAACATACCTACCTATTTGAAAAAGCAATACCGTAATCAATTTAACGCTAAGAATTATGATTTAACGTTTAGAACGATAGACCTTTACGAATTCGAATTGAATGGTCGAATTACAACAAAATATTACAATAACACAAACTGTGTGTTTATTGCTTGTAATACACAGGTGTTTTGCAGAGATGAATCTTAGAGAAACCGTGAAAATTGATTTACAGGTACAAAAAAGACCTCGTAAATGATTATGCCATTCAAAATAAGTAATGCTGTTACTTATTAAGATGGTAGGGTACATACTCCTATTATAATTATAATTATATATAATTTAATTCAGACATTAATGAGTTCAAAAATTCGAATGCTAAGCAAAAATTGGCATGAAAGCTCGGAACACCATTAGCAATGGACGTTCAAATTCCAAATTTTTAAAGTTCTCATACTAACTCTCAGCTATAAGAGAAGACAGATATCTTTCTCTTACTAGAATGTACAAAACAGAAGTGCTTGGTTATACATATTTATTTCCGTAGTAAGTTAAATAATACTTTCTGATTTCCGATAATGGTCAGTTATAGCGCGGAATGATCCAAGTTCATGCAATTACGGCGATACCATCGTTTGCTAACTGATATAGTAATTATATTTGATGTTTATGGAGCGATCGCTTTTATCGGTTTTTATCACAATCTTAATCTTGCCTAAGATATTTAAGAGTCTAGTTAAGTTCTTCCTGAATAGTACGATTGGGGGGCTATTATGTATCCGTTATGTTAAATTGTTTGGTGGAACGTTTGTGCCACTATGATAACCAGCAGTTCTTTGGTTCCCAGACAAATTCTAAGATACCAGAATAGCAGTTCAGGTAACACAATATTAATTGAAGAAAGCTCAAGAAATTCTTCAAGGGCGTTGTTTACTGAAGAAGGACCCCTGATGGGTTTGAAACTGGTCGGGCAAACCTGAGCCAATATGCGTGAGTGTATAGCCGTCTTTTCTTTCTTATAATAATTATGAACTTATTTATTCCAGCGATTTTTAAGATTCAAGGGATGTCTTCAGATTTGCTTTCACAGAAAAAACAAAATGGCTCAAGAATACTTAATCGTGACGTCACATGGTCTCTAAGTGCCAAGTTGAAAATTAAAGTTTTCAAAAACTACATTTTTTTCATCATTTTTAGGGTTCCATACCAAAATGGTAAAAATGGCTTATGGTGAGACTTTCTCCGTCCGTCCGTTCATCCGTCCGTCTGTCACACTCGATTATTTCAGTAACTATCGAAGCTATCGAACTGAAATTTGGAATAGTTGTAGGTAATTGCGGCGCGCTGCTATTGCAATCATAAAAAATTGAAAATCTATTTTATTTTTATTTAAAAAGGGGGGAAAACCGGGTCGTCAAAATTTCAAAATGAGATAACAATATTGAGTGGGGTATCATATGAAAGGGCGTGACTTGTATATTCTAAAAACAATTTTTATTTATTTTTATGCCTAATAGTTTTTGAGTAATTGAGCAAACTGTCGAAAAAAATACCGTTCCCCCCCCCCCCCCCTTATCTCCGAAGTTTACCAATCAAAAAATCTGAAATAATTATGATCAATAGGAATAAACGTATATTTTACAGGAAAAATAAAATCAACTCTCTAACTATTATACTTTTTTTGATAATAACAATAAACCACCAAAAACAAAGTTACGTTTGCGGTTTGCCAACAAAAGTACGTACATGTAAATTATACTCGTAAATTTATGAACAAAAGTGATTCTTTGAATGTTTTACTTCTTTTATGGTATGGAACCCTCGGTGCGCGAGTCCGACTCGCACTTGGCCGGTTTTTTTTTTCAGAAATAGATAGGAAGTTTTTTATAATACTTAGAGTGAAACGTTATGATGTTTCGTAATGCCTTATTTAACTTTACTTCGTGTACATGTTGCTTCAATGGCATCGGAAAATTAAGTGTCAATAAATCTACGAATTTCAGTTTGCATGAACATTAAAGTTTTTAACGACGTATCAATGTCCTTCTGAGAAAAAATAATGCGCTTTTCGAAAGGCGTCTCAGCATCGTCGCTATGTCTGTCATGATATTTAAATAACACAAGTTAACATTGGTCCAATAAGAAAGATGCCCTTGACTTTTACAGCAACGCTTCCGACGCGACAATAAGGGTCGATGCAGACATGCGTAACGACAGATTTGTGGTTTGATTCTCAAGTGCATTGGGAAATTTCATGCCATTGTACGATATTTATTATTCGTAAATGATTCAAATATTTATGAGGAATATGTGACTATCCTAGGAATTGTTTTTAATAATCAGTTGGTAAAATTTGGAGTGGAGATAGATTTTACTTCGAATAAAATATTCGCTATCTTTATCCCGGAAAATTCACAGGATTTGTGAAAAACCAAAATTCACGTAGGTCGAGCCGCGGGTGTCCGCTATATCTCTCTACTTCTCTCTTTATATTTATCTATTTCGCTAGATTTCGCAAATTTTTCCTGTTAATATTGATGAGCAGTATGAAGTTCTAAAACTTTTGGGAAAGATCTACATTGAAAACCATGTGTTTAATAAGTTAATAATTCTTTGACAAAATAGTTTTATTAAATTAATGTTTATTAGTATTTATTTCTGTCAAATTTTTATAATAAATACGATAAGCCCTGCTAGCGTAACATATAGCGCTAAAATTTTGACAGCGCAAATCATAGTCATACTGAATCCTGCTGCAATCAAATTGATCTGCCGTTCTGCTGTAAGAGATTAATAATAAATCATCAATCAGTACGTTTATACTTGAAATAAAGTTTGCTCTATAAACTTTATAAATTCGAATCAAAATTCGAGTTAACGTGTCTTATGTCTATACTACGAGTTAACCGTGACGTGCAACAGTCCGATTATAAATAAAAACTCGAAGTCGTCTCCATAACTTAAAGCGAGAGCCCTCCGTACAGCCTCACTATAATTGGTTATATTACGCATATTATATCGTTCACTGAAGAACGTATGGAATGGAACTCGATTAGCGCATAACCACGCCGGTTATCACAACGCATTTGTCTTTACAAAGTGGCTTACTAATTAATTTAAGTACGTCTTAAATACTGCAAACAGGGAGAGGTTTAAATGTAATATATTGGATGGATACATGGGAATGCATCTTTTTGTAGACTACAGTAATTCTTTCAGAAATAACCGACTTTTCACTTTGGTAAAACAGCTTTATAGTAAAGTTTTTCATTGCAATTCATATTTATTTGGAACAGCGCAGTGGGCTTTATTTTTCACTTCATTAGTACGTATTAACTTATAATAGTAGGTACCAAGGTGTGAACAATATTATGACCAGGCATCAAGGATGTTGCTTCCTGGACTCTTTAATGCTTATCCTACTTTTAGATTTTTCAGTATACGGGATTCATTCCTTCAAACAGGAAGGGTACATTGATAATAATACTATAGGCAGCCAAAGGCAGGGGATTTCCTTTGAGGATATGGACCTCGAAGCTTACCTGGGAGATGTGTGTTCCCGTCCAGACCCTAAACCGCAGCTTCGGTCCTTCAGCCCCGGGAGGGTGATAATGCTAAGTCCTCGCCATTTTGTCTTAACACATGTTGGTTGATGTGAATGTTCCCAAATCACATGCGTTGGTAATGACTGTTAATGGCTTAAGAAATGGTAAAATTGCCAATTTCAGCCCACCTAAGCCAAGATTACAATTTTGAATGTTTCCAAATTCAATAAAATATGAGTTGATTTTTTTGATTATTATCAATCGGTTATGAGACGGTATGCACAAATAGATGAACGTAACATTTGGCTAAAATTTCCAATTTCTGTCCAGTCAAGCCAAGATAAGACTTTTAAATGATAGATTTTTTTAAGAGAAGACTTAAGAATGTTGATGAATGAATGAGAAGACTTTAGAATGTTGTTGATGGGGATTGTCAATGGGTTAAGAGACGGTATTCCCAAATGTAATATCATTTGGCTAAAACTTCCCAGTCAAGCCAAAAATTGATTATTCCATTGATACTAAGCTGTTTTTACTATTTTATAGGCATTTTAAACAGAATGGCATCATGAAGGATGCGGAACAGGATGCCCAGGTCCGCATCGACTAAGTCTTACTTGCCATTAATCTTCAGTTCAATTGATCCGATGTTAATATATTCATTATATATAAGTGATCGTGAGTCCGGGTCATGGAGTAGTATTTATTTAGGATTACCTCGAGAGTATGATTTATACGTTCATTTTCCTCCAAATTAATTCATGACGGAAGATTTTACATCGCTTAAAACACTAATTACTAATAGCATATTGAAGTGCTGACCTTTCCAGTAAACCTATCAGTAGGTACTTTATTAGTATAATAACATTTTGTGGTTTTACGCTAGAGTAATATTGCGTCATACAAATTAAAGAGAAAGACAATCTATACCAACACTTTTCCGAAATGAGGATTATGATTTTTATATTATCTTTTTTTTTGCATGATTCTAGTTTGTAGTTTTATTTTTGCTTGCCATACTCTCTTGTTTGCCATGCTTGTACCATCTTATTTGTAAACACTGACTCACAAGATACGGGTTTTGCCTAGTTTGGGAGTCAGGGATTGTTCAAAATTGTAACCTTTTCTGTGGCTAATAAATTTGTTTCAAATTTGTTTCAAATATTATTTTTCAAAGTCCTAAATGAGAAATATAAATGGCAAAAAACGTTTGCCGGGTCAGCTAGTAATATGCTAAGATCAGAAAAGAGATGCTAATCCAATCGACACAAATACTTGCGGTCGTGGAGATTCATCTAGTCTACGATGATAGTAACCATTACTAAAAGAGATGCGGTGTTTATTCAAATCCATCAATATCATTCTCAGTCTATCCACTTTCACTGATGCAGGCTGCAGCCATCTTCTCTGTGGCGTTAGAGAGATTTAAAGCTCAAATAATAATTATTTTAACTTATAAACTGTGATTTTAAGTTATAGTTAACATCTTCTAAGTCGTAAAATATGAGACTTATGTATTAGCTTCCGTGAAGATCCGTGAATTCAGGCATTAGCTCCATAACTCAACAAAAAATGTAATTTATAAATGGGCAAGGCGCGAGCAAGATTTGTACAGCCGTTTTATTCTGCAATAATACTTAAAGCAGCGACGAGCGTACATCTATGCACCTATGAATTCGTCAGGTGTAATAGAATTCAATTTTGCATGCCATCTTCGGTATGGCAGGTATCTGAGAGCTGTTTCAAGGATGTACATTTTTAAAAATAGCACAGCTGTAATTAGACTAAGTTGACGATAAGTATAGTGTAAAATTTTCAGTATTTTCTTTTTTATGAATAGTTGTTTTGTTATATTATACAATAAGTAAGAACCTCTGGTTACTGTTTGAGGTCATGAAATAGAGCATCGACTTCGTTTGTCGCCCGACCCTGAAGTGTAATCGACAGGCAGATGACTCGTCGTGAATACTTTATGAACTTGTTTTCATGTTATTATTTGTAACTACAGTAATAACTAACTAGTATTTACGTTTTTGAATTATATCGTTCCCTTCTATTAATTTGTACTATGTTTTGCTATAGGTAAGCTATTTTATATCATACTTGCTCAGTAAATATGGATTACTATGGTGGAAAGTCTCCTTGTAAGTTAGTGTTTGCAATTCAAGGCAACATGCTTGAATTGTAATGTTCACATTACAATTCAAGGCAACATGCTTGAATTGTAATGTTCACATTACAGTTCAAGGGCAACATTACGTCGCACTATGCTTGAATTGTAATGTTCACATTACAGTTCAAGGGCAACATTACGTCGCACTATGCTTGATTTTTTTATTATTATTTTTTTTTTTTTTTTATTTATTTGTTTTTTTTTTATTATTGTTTTTTATTATTTTTTATTTTTTTATTATTTTTTTTTTATTATTATTTTTAATTTTTTTTTAATTTTTTTTTTCTCTAAATTTGCTAATTATTCTAATTAAAATTTCATTGTATGTTGTATGGATATGTGTGTTGTATGGATCAGAGTGTTGGGCGGTAAAAAGGACAGATGAAAAAAGAGTGCATGCGACCGAAATGCGAATGTTGAGATGGATGTGGGGGTGACGAGAATGGATAGGATAAGGAACGAGTACATAAGGGGAAGTTTAAAAGTTGCGCCCATAACAGAAAAAATGAGGAGTAAAAGGTTAGCGTGGTATGGGCATGTTATGCGGAGGGATGAAAATCATGTTACTAAAAGAACGATGAATATGCTTGTGCAGGGGCGAAAAAGAAAAGGAAGACCGAAAAAGAGGTGGATGGATTGCGTGAAAGAAGATATGCGTGTGAAAGGAGTGGATTGCGAGTTGACGGCTGACAGGAGCGAATGGAAGAAGAAGACATGTTGTGCCGACCCCACATAATGTGGGAAAAGGGCAGGAAGAAGAAGACGTCCCTTGTGTAACAATCTACTATTTCATTTATTGTCGTTCATATTAGGTTTTAATTTCATCAAATATTTTGGTTTCAACTTACTCTTTAGCATTTTTTCGTATGTCATGATTCCATTTCTTTAATTTTTTTAAGTACCTATCATGGTTTTCATAAGTGATGAGTCTATGAAATTTTTACTTAGATACCTATAGACATAGTTGAAATGAAATTATAACTCTTTTAATACCAGTTACACAATGTAAGAAGAAAGGAAACATCATTTTCTAGATAGCTATCTACTTTTAAATCGATGGTTTTACAATTACTTTCAGTGGAGATAAACACCAATGCTTACTTTATTAGCGATTTTTTACTTTATTGAATAATTTTTGTATTATATACTTTATCTCTTGTATTTTATATTCTTTTTCTCTGCAGTAAGTGACGGGTAGAATTATCAAAAATAATTTAATAACAAATACAGAGATGCTCTAAGAGATATAAAAATTGCATGACGTAAAAAACAAAGCTTCATACCAAAGAAAAAACCACACTGTTAGTAATTACTAATTAGTGATTAAGTCATTAAAAATGTTTCTAGGCAGTCCAGATTTTCGCAGAATAAAGGTTACTTACTCGCACTAGAAGAGGACCCTTCTCGTTGCTTGTACTAGTACTAAATTAAAACGTATACGAGCTGCTTTAGCATTTCCTTCTTTGTATACAAAAAGGTGCTAGATTTGAAAGAGCGAACCTCCTCTCGGATTTAACCAAAGCATTTCGTGTTGCTTTCGACCATGAGCTCGATCGTCAGTCGATTTGATTAGGGGTATATCATCATATCTCGCTTCGGATACAGCTTCACCGTTATTTGCAGCGTAATTACATGCCAACACTGAAATAAATTTGAAGTGTTATCTGCTATTGTTCGAATAAATGTTAAACTAATTTAATAATCGACTTATGCTACGGGCTACCACTTTGGAATAGAAGATATTATTTGTAAAGCATTGTATGAGTAAATTAAATAGGGAGTGACTCTTCGATTTCGGTTTGTGAAGTCAACATCTTCTAAAGAAGTCTCGGTGTCGAGACGAAACTTGCGTTTGCTTGCGTCGAAGAAATTATTGGAAAAATAATTGTGTGTGGTTTTTCATGTGGGCGGTGTTCCTGCATATTGTACAGATTCTTTTAAAGTAGCGGACTACAACAAAACAAATTAATCTGTCCTGCTAAATAAGGATTTCTGCAAACTAACGCCTGCTTCCATTCAATAGGTGGATGGATGGTAAGCACCACAGCGTGAGTTACAGCGTCTCCCTATTTCTAAATAAAGGACATGGCCGAAACTTGTATGGAGCTGTGCCCTGGAAAAAAATACTTATTCATGGCCATCGACAAACAGTACGTCAGTAAACAGTAAAATTACTTAGGCGCATTTTTTTGCAAGTTGTTATGCTGATATTATGTCTCTCTCAAGTTTTCAGATCATAAAACTTAAACGATTGTAAAGACATAATTATAAGCTTTAATATGACGTACTGTTTGTCGATGGCCATGAATATTTTTCTTCGAGGGCAGAATCCGGCCATGTCATTTACGGTCAAACTTTTGATATAATAAATAGTAAGTATTCATCTTTTTAAATCGTCTTAGGCGCTGGAAGTCTTAAGTACCCCCTTTTAAGCTTGTCTTAATGACGCATGGCGTAGGTACGTGTTAAATTGGTCATTTCAAGAGTAGACCGGTTAAGTCAGTATGAACTTTTGTGTATAATTTTTGTATTGTTGAAGTTATAAGAGGTCGATATTCATAACATGTAAAAGGATGTTACGTAGTTACTAGTTGGATGATGCTGATAACAATGATTATTGTAAAATACCGAATCATCTATAGGTGTGCTCATATAAGTAAATGTTTTAGCAAAACAGGAAGGAGTAATCGTAATAAAATTCATACGAGTACCAACGAACTTCAATTAATTTCGGATAAAAAATTTAACCTCTAAAATAAATTATCCTCTTGATCTCAAAACTTGTTAGTAGACACAAAAAGTAGAGCCGATGACATTTGGAAGTAAACGTTGAGTGGGTGACTGAACTTTATTATTTTGCCTTCAGAACGCTGGTTACATCTGTGAGCTCCAATTTCAGAGGCAATTAAAGATCTGAGCCTGTAGACAAAGTGGCATTCTATTAGCGAAGTTGCGAATAGAAAAGTCCAAAATGTATGAATTTGACATTAGCTAACGCTGTGGCATAGCGTAAGCTAACGTCAATCCCATATATTTTTGGCATTCTATATCTTTGATTATTTATATAGACATAATCAAAGTTCTATATCAATGAATATAGCGATATCGCGAACAGAATGTCACTTTGTCTAGGCCTCCTGTAGATATAGCCATGGCACATTATGCACATTATGACATATTGCGATACGATAGATGGAATTTAGAGCAATTCGAGAAATGTATGACAATTATCGCCTAATTGATCCGTGACTTCTCCGCATCTTAGACATCTTTTTAATGTCATTCCATTTCCATTCCAATGTCATAAGGCTAAAGCTCATTTGGAGACCAAGTTATATTCGATGGTTTTAAAAGTGATGAGTTGCATATTTTAAGCCTCTATAGTCATGGATTGATTAATAAACGTCAAACACTATGCAAAAAGCTAAGTGTTCCAGCTTAGGAATAATATCAATTTACTTGTAAAATAGGTACCATAAATAGTTTCAAAGGCACTCAATATAATCTTCACTAATAGTGCCTTTATTTTGAGTACACAAAGACATTTCAATTATTTGTAGTTTGATATTGACTTATTATTATCTAGTACAAATATTTTTGTATTACTTATTGCAATTTATACACCAGCGTTTGCGGGGCTTATCGTTCGTCGTACCTATAATGCTACACAATAAAGACTAAACCAACAAAATAAAGTCAAGTCCAAGTCGGGTTATACATATTATGTATACGTACTAATGGTTTCGTACCATTAAAATCTTCAGTTTACATTCATTTTTTCCCTTTAAGTTTCGCCGGGTTAGATATTTATGACGTTAATTTTACCTTTAAATCACAATTAATACACATATAGACAACAACCTCATATGTGAAAGCATTTTATCTGTAGGTATATTTTAAAACAGAATTTCATGTGCTTTTATGTTTTTGATTTATCGTGAAAAATCTAAAAAGAAGTTTCGAACCTCGGGTACTTGAACTGGAAACATGTACTTTACTGTACAGATAAAAAAATCTCTAGCTAGCATAGTTTTAAAAAATCTTTACTTGTTACTTCTTTGAAAGTTTTAATTCTTTGTAATACGGAACCTACGGTGCACGAATCTGACTTGTTTAATTTTTTTGGTCCGCTATGCAAATCCCGGGCGTAAAACGTGAAACATTATGCGATGTAAGTGACATAATGATATCATTAATATTATGAACGCGTTATAATTTAAGGTCTAACGCATTAAACTGTTATCTCGAATCTTATATCAAAACTGTTGTAAAGTAGATACGACCCATGATTGCATACGCTGTGTACAAAAGGTTACTTTAGACACTGCTCTAAAATAATAATTGATGCATACATGCAAGAACCCAATTTAATATTTGCTCGAAGTAACTAACTATTAATACATACAAAAAGAGTGTTTGTTATATAAGTATTTATAAATTAAAACAAATCAAAAAAATTTATAATCATTTTTTTTATTAAAAATTTTTGTGGTCTGTGGTGCATCTGAACAATGTAGACTACATTGTTCAGATGCACATTATTACTTAATATATTATGAAGATTAAACTTATCATAAATTCGGAGATGTGTGTGTTCTTAAGTCGCGTAACAATAAAAAACCAAAAGTTCTATGCTCTAAATATTTTATATTATGTTAAATACTCGTAATATGGCTAATTCCACTTTCCCCTTCAAGTAGATAAGCGTACCTGCCAAAGCCTAGGCTTCAGGCCTGTGCTACGAGTAGGTCTAACAATATGACGTGGCTAGACGATATATAGCATAAAATGTTATACATATAATATTACTTTGTTATTGTTTCTTATTGAAATTGTTTCCTTACGTATAAAAGTATATTGAAGACATTTCTTGCAATCAGAAAATATTACTGAAATAATATTAAGCTTTCGGATTTTAAAAAGTTGATTAACTCATCCGCAAAGTTTCAACGACAATAATATAATGAATGAAAAAGCTTGCGTGTAAGTTTGTGTATGTGTTTTCTTGTTACTCCTTCACGCCGCAACTACAGAACCGTTTTGGAATGGTGATATACGGTTCCCTGGATTAACACAAAGACCAAAGTTTATATCGCGAATAATTCATAAAAGATAAGTAAAAAAGACGAAATTCACTACACTATAAATTCGAAGCAAATTATTAGCATATCAGATATCAACTAAGATCACATAATGTGATCTAAGGTACCTACTATCATCTGATGGTGATAAATTTCCAGTGTAATATTTGAATATCTCCGACCTTCGCAACGGCTTTTTTTCCGCGGACATCGCGCTACTTGTTCTGAAAGAGCCGTAAAAACGTTGCGCATAATTACGATAAGCAAATACAGACTTGTTACAAAAAAGTTTAGCGTCTGTGTTA
Organism: Coenonympha glycerion; assembly: GCA_963855885.1. Taxonomy (NCBI): domain Eukaryota; kingdom Metazoa; phylum Arthropoda; class Insecta; order Lepidoptera; family Nymphalidae; genus Coenonympha; species Coenonympha glycerion. The sequence goes on along the minus strand of OY979633.1, from coordinate 11,811,063 downwards.
CTTCATTGCCTTATAAGGCAACGTGCTGATAGTATTGACCTTGCTGTGAAGTGGCATAGGGCCTAGGGCCGGAAACTTTTAATTAAATAACACGAGTTCTTTGGCTAATGATGATCATAATTCACACGGCACGAGGCGTAGCAGAAGATTTTAGAATGTGTTACTGATTGTACTACTTAGAACAAACAAAATCAAGGGTAATGTAATCAAACCATATAGTTAGAGACACCTTAAAGTTATTTCGTTAAAACTTTTATCTTACCTACAAATATTTAGTTGTAAATGCTCCCAAACCAACATAAACAGTCCGTTCCAAGTCCAACCCTTTTGATGGGGTATACCCATTGTACTGGACGTAGCTCTTTTTTCAGAATAAGAGGAAAAGAGAGTTTCTTATAAACGAGTCTCGGGAAGTCGTTGGATACAAGTGGCGCAGGCCAATGTAGGGTGGAAATCATTGCAGGAGGCCTTTGTCCAGCCAACTGTGAACGTCCGTTGACTGAAACGAAATAACCAATCTAAGCATAATCTGTGTGTTAGTATATTGATACTTTGTAGCATGATAGCTGCTGAGTGCAATTGATATGAGATAGGCGATCCGCCTTGGCACTGATAGAAACTGATAGCTCGATAAATAAATTAAATATTCACTTTTGCTGATCTAATATATGAATTTTATCATATTCATAATATTTTTTGTTGACTCAATCGAAGTTAAGTTAACATTTGCTTTACCGCGAGATATATAATAATATTAACGGGGTCTTTTCCCTGTTTCTAGCAATTTCTCTTCTTTTCCAAACCGGTTTAAATCATGAATAAGTATATTTTTGCATTGAAAAAAATATATGTTGTAGATACATTCTCTATCTAGTACTCAAAGTTAAAATAAATGCTTAAAGCTAAACTTTTCTCGATCATAAAAAAAAATGAAAAAATATCGATTTTGACTATTTATTCCACTTTGTGCCTAAAGTTTTTAACTAAATTTAAAAACATATATATGAAAATAAGGCTGAGTGAATTTATCAGCGGTTCGTGTAAAAAAAAAATTTTTTTTTAATCAAGCATAGCTCAAGCCTGTTTTCCAACGAATACGGTCACGCGCATCCTCTAGCGGGGGTGCGCCAGTCGTCCGACGGACTCTATCGAGGTAGGACGTACGCCAGTTTTGCCAGGCCACGCTGTCCCGCGGTTAAATTTTCAACTTTATATTTTTTTTTGAAAAATATTATTTTGTAGTAACTAAAATTTATAATTAGCTGTAAGTTAATAAGCATAGTACCTACTTACTTTTAAATAGTTCTTCGTACAGGGGTCTGATTGCCCAAGAAAATGTATTCAACGTTATCGTAATCGTTTGCTAATTCTGCCCACCTATTGGCTGACGTAAATCAGGGAACCAATCAGCGGGCAGAGTTTCTAAATGATTACGATAACGATGAATACGTTACAAGGGACAGATTTTAGCTTTTTTAATATTATTTCGATTAGAATATACTAATAATTGGATTAGATTTGTTTACAATAGCCATAAATAAATTTTGAACAAGAAAAATAATAATTATTATTATAGGTTTATTTGTAGTAGTAACAATGTGAACACAGTTTAACAACACACAGTAAGGCGAAGTAGTTGCTGTTTGTGGCTTTAGTGAGACTTGAGCCTCGATACTTATAAACTTCATCAAGTCCATTTCATAACGTTGACGTAAGACAGGTAATCAACTAATCAACCGAGTTATAAACCCATTCATGGTTTTTCACCTGGGTTCTCTAGTTCCCCATCTCTAAACAGGTTTTATTTAGATACATTTTGTAATCCAATGGACAAACCTGATAATTACACATCTATTTATTTATATGGAAAACCTTTTTAAAGAAACTACGAAATAATATTAAAGGATAAGCGTATTTGCTAAGGGATCACACTGTTAATATTATCAATTAGTTATTGATGATTAAACGAACTTACCTGTAAGTGAAGTTCTATCACAATTATGTGAATACATTTTATTCGAATATAATAAACACAATTAGGTATACTTTCATTTTACTGGCAATTTCGCACTTTTATTTATTTTGTTTTTTAAAACTGACCACCCTGATGGACACGCGGTCCCCAGCCTACCTCCGCGTCAAGCTTCATTCTTTAGAGAATATTTAACAAAATTTTCGTATTATACTCATGGGTTTTGGGTATGGGCGGGACCTTATATTATTATATTCGAATAAAATGTATTCACATAATTGTGATAGAACTTCACTTACAGGTAAGTTCGTTTAATCATCAATTATATTTCATACATTTTATTCTTCATATAATAAACACAATTAGGTAGATGTTTAGAGATGAAAATTTTTGTTAAATTATGGACATTAACAGATAGTAAATTGTTTCCTATTATAATAGGAAATAGGTCCTCTTTATACCACAGAAGTATTTAATTAACACAATCTTTTCGTTCAATTCCTGGATCAATAACCCAGTCACATTATAAATAGGTTTAATTTATATTTAGATAGATTATAATGATTAATGATTAGAGAGCAAAAGAGCTATTGCGACAGAAGCATCATCGCTCAATAAGAGGTTATAAAACTTAGGTAACGTCCGTAATGGTTGTTACCAGCAGACTGCTTTTCTGATGAGGTCAAGCAACAAACTACGTGCTCGCCGAGGAAGTGTTGCTGAGTGCACTGAAACGCAGACCTCTCTCGTGAGAGATTATATTCCTCGGCAGACACGTTCTCACGGTGGTCTGCCTGCAGGCGACCTTATGAGGTCGCTTCAACATTATCAGGAGGTTGTCTATTATATATCTTGGTCTTAGATTTTGTAAACGACATATCGATTTTTTTTTCAAAGCTGTGGCAAATTTTTATACTTTCTCTTCAGTTTTAATTATGGTATAATTAAAACTGGTTCGCCCTGAGTAGTAGCTGGCGTTGTATAAACTCAATAATTCCCTTGAATTATATAAAAACAATAATACTAACTTTAACTAATGCTAATGTTCTCATTCTGTGCTGTGTCTACTGCCTAGAGCTAAAAAAGTTACAAGATCAGCAAAGCAAAGTTACGGAATGAATAAACTCTTATTAAGGCCCATTGAGCAATGTGTTAGCATACTATATTGTGTGCTACTATGTGGTGTTTGATGTTAATTTATCTATTCATTTTCGCAATATAATATATATATATATATATTTTTTTTTTTATTTGACCCAAAATCATCAGCAGAAATTAAACTCAATGCCAAATGATAACAAGTAATCGTACCATATGCTACGTCGTTAACAAGTTGTTCTGTTGGAAATTACGAGGTTGACTTATAATGTAGGTACGGATTGTACGGATCTCAGTCGTTATTAAAGCAGTATTGCCACAAAACTTTGTAAATAACACAAAATTTTTTAAACATATAAATTATTAAAAATTCCAACAAAATGTCCTTTTTTTTTTTTTTTTTTTTTTTCTTTTTTTTCTTTTTTTTTTAATGCCTTCAGAGAACTTCCTCCAGTAATTCCTATGGATTGTGGTTCTCTAGGGAAAGACCATATTTATTTATTTATCATCAATAAATGTACTATAAGAAGTAAGTCTTTTGACACCTTATGTAAAAGAAGAAAATCCAAAGTTGTAAAGGTCCTTAGACGATGTATGTCTAAAGCATTGTCTATAATAGTATTTTTAAGCATTCTTCCTCTAGAAGAATGTATAGAAGAGCAAAGGTAAACTTGGTGTTCCAAAATGTTCAGAATGCGTCTGTTTCTAAGACGTCTGGGTTCGTATTGATTACATTTCGCATTATTGCAAGAAGCGATAAATTCAATAACTGGATTGAACTCTTTGAATAACTTTGAAGTATATAATTTTACCGCGATAGCTTAATCCCATTAACTGGATGTAACTCTTGGTCAGCTTTTGATTATCTTTAATTTCCATATAAGAAACAATTAACCCAATCGTTTAAATGAGGATATTTGATATCCTCTATGCAACTGATGTAAATCATGTGTATCAAAATAGATGTATCGAAAAATATGGCCATCAACTCTGTAAAGAGGTATTTCGATTCATCTTGACGTTAATTATTACAAAAACAAAAATCCCTCTAATGAAAAGAATTAGTCTTCATCTAGACCGGGAAATCGTGTGAATCACTAGTTCAACCTTTTAGGTTTAAGGGAGTTAGATGACTTAAAAAATGTTTTGTAACCACTGGCCATCTGATAGGATAACCGATGATGGACGAACAGCTGCGTCTAAAGTCTAATTTTTCTTACGGACTACATTTTTTGTTTCTACAGACGTTCTGTGTAACCCCATCCATACCTAATAGCTGGAGAAGTGGACTTTAGGACTTTCAATCGGAATTAAGCTTAACTCTTAGATGATACAACGATTTAAGCGTATAAAATTCTTTACAGAATTTGAATTGTTACATAATTCACGTCATAGTTTGCGGTTGGGTAACGATACTGCCATATCGTCAGAAATTAAAATAAAACCAGGAAACTGAGCATGTTTTGAGGGTAGTAAATAACTTTAACACTCTAACACCTAACAAATCTTCATGAAAAAACCGCGGTAAGTATCTGAGATGAGTCACAACTTCTTTATGTATTTTACCAAGGATGAATCGGTACTTTAAAATAAGATTCTTCAGTTCATAGGCATAAAACCCTTTTTAGGTATTCGCTTGTAAGCTGTTCTATGAACTATCAATTTCAAAAGATTTTGAACTACAAATTCATTCAACGCCTTTAAATTTAGAATGTATCTTTTACCACGTAAGATTTTGAGGTTAGACACATCTTAACTATAATCGAACATGCAGTGACTCACTCCCACATTATCTCACCCAAAAAAGAAATGTCGATTGTCAAAGACATTTGTCGCTTTTTCTTTGTTGTGAACGTGTAAGGCGGTACACTGTGTTAGTGTACGATTTTAAAAATGGTATTATGTAATAATAATTTTTTGGAGCTAGTTCCTTAATTTGTTCAATTCATTAAAATATTTTATTGAATGTACGTACATTTGTACACCTAGTGAAAGTCAAAAAATAGTCTTCACTTATTATAACTCCCGAAATTCTAGATCATGTTATAGATCGTGACGGATTCCTTGTCAGTGATATGTAACCAATAAACTTCAAAATGTTGAAGACAACTGGCATATAGGTACCTTAATGTCTAGCGTCGTCGATGAACCTGGTCCTTGTTGTGGCTGATGCTGGAAACTTGCTGTCACGTCGCATCTTCCTCGCGGCTGATCGCCAATACTCAAGTGTGTCACGCCCCCCCCCTGCTGGCCGAGCCGTAACGAGAGGGGGCCAGCTAGTTTCTCGAGAAACGAGATTGCGCTGTCCCAGCGGTGGGTGTCGATAGCAAAGTCGCCCGCCGCGCCCTGCTGGTTTCTTTATTTACAACACCTGACGATCAGTAACCATTGAAACTAGTATAATGCCCGAAACTATTTCCCCGAAAAAACATCTGGTCCCGTTCGTGAACTTTAATTACTTGTCATTTGTCGAAACAAAATGTCATTTGTCAATACTTAAGCTTCTTCTCAGTTCAGGACGCGTTGTGGTTTAAGATTTTTATTAGTTTCAGAAAGAATTTAACAATTCACTTCAATGAAACTTTCAGACTAATGGTACATTATACATAATATTGTTGAGCTAACAGTTAAATAATCATCCCATTACACAATCTGAACATTAATTTTCGAAAGTAAGTAAAATTATTTTCCACCACAAAATCTAAACATTATTGTTGTAGTTTTTAAGTCGTGAAATAGTTATCACTGATAAAAGGCTATAACATTTAACTGGCTATTCATAAGCCAGGCAAGTATATCAAATAAACTATTTGATTCTTTGCAATGAAGGTCGGCTAGAATTTTATAACTGTCGGGACTAACCATTAATATAGTTCTTGTGACTGAGCGCCGATAGCAATTCGGGATCAAAGTCCGGGAGGTCATGCGGAGCCACTTGTAGTGAAGCCGAGAACAGCGCCACACCGACATCGTCCCCCGTTGGTATCCGCAAAGTCCTTTGAGGTTTTTTTTTTTTAAATCCTTCGTGTTGACCCGCAGTCAACCTCCAGGAGCATTGACGCATCATGCTATGCTTTCGTGGTATCCTCAACGTGATACCCTCCAAGCTAGCTTAGAGATGCCTGGACTATTTCGCGCATCATGCTATACTTTCGTGATAACCTCAATGTGATACCCTCCAAGTTAGCTTAGAGATGCCTTAGGATTTCAATTTTTGGACACACTTTCGTCAGCATTGATATTTGAGTTGATGTGATATCTGGGAAAAAAGGTTAATTTTCACTTACCCTCTTTCCTCGGAGTCTGACGAAGATGAATGCACAATTATATGATTTGATTTGATTTTATTTTTGTTATAATAATAAATTTTACTAGCGTCTAAGCATTATCAGTATAGAAAATTAAGCAAGTTTTAACACTGAACACTTAATTTTTTTTTTACTTTGAACCTAAATTAACAAAAACGAGACGGTAGTCGAGTGCTCATTGCCGCGCACAATAAAAGAATGAAGCTTGACGCGGAGGTAGGCTGGGGACCGCGTGTCCATCAGGGTGGTCAGTTTTAAAAAACAAAATAAATAAAAGTGCGAAATTGCCAGTAAAATGAAAGTATACCTAATTGTGTTTATTATATGAAGAATAAAATGTATGAAATATAATTAGATATTTCATAGCTATTTCACCTAACATTGTATGGGAAGCATCGGCGGATCCAGGGGGGGTGGTTTTGTCATGGGGGGTCATATAATATTTAATTGATTTATGGTTGATTCTATTTTATATTTTAGTATCAAACGCATTATTAGGTAACGAAAATATTGAAAATTTGAATTTCACCTCGCCACCGCGACCTTTTAACTGTTGAGCTCCTGATTTCCCAGGAAATTTCCTGATTTATCAACAATTCTCCTTATTTACTGATTTTATTAATTAATATCAAGTTATATTTGTATCTAAGTGTCCTCCACGGCGGATTTTCACGAAATGACCTTGATTGCACGGACGTATACAAGGTCATTTCAGGTCGCCAATTTGAGCTCGCTTCACTCGCATGTCTAGTTATCAAGATATGTATGCCCCCAGAACCTTTATTATGTTGTGACTTTTTCAGTAAAAAAAAAAAAACAGAAAATTTCGTGCTCGCTTCGCTCGCATATCCAGTTATTAGAATAAAGTTCGTGTTCGCCTCATTCAGAACTATTTGCAATTTCAAGACGTTATTCCGCCTAAAAATTATTATATTATTTAAATTAAAGACTAAAGATGGACCACACTATTAAAAGAAGTAAAAAAACCTAAAAAATTTGAGCTCGCTTCGCTCGCATATCTGGTTATCAAAATATATATAAAGTTCGCGTTCACTTCATTCGGGCATATTGCGATTTTAAGAAGTTATATGTCGTCTAAAAATGATTATATTATATAATAAAAGATGGATTTCACTGTCAAACCATGTTAAATTCAAGACTGTAATAAATAGTGATTTATCCTGCGAAATAGTAAAAAAATTGAGCTCGCTTCACTCGCTTATCCAGTTGTCAGGATACATAAAGTTTGTGTTCGCTTCATTCAGCACTATTTGCGATTTCAAGACGTTATTTCACCGAAAAATTATTACATTAATTAAATTAAAGATTAAAGATGGATCACATAATAAAACAAAATAAAAAACGTAAAAGATTTGAGCTCCCTTCGCTCGCATATCCAGTTACCTAAATATATAATAATTATAAAGTTCGCGTTCAATTCATTCGGGCATATTTGTGATTTTAAGACGTTACTACGCCTTAAAATGATTATATTATTTTTATTAAAGGCGTATCTCACTGTCAAGCCATGTTAAGTTCAAAACTGGAATAAATAGTGATTTATCCTGCAAAATCGTAAAAATTTTGAGCTCGCTTCGCTCGCGTTCATTCTAACCTGTTACGAAAAATCTAATCGTGGCTAAGAGCTATAATAGTTAAAAACATCTTAACCATACTGGTTAAGACGTCACCACGTCCGAAAAATGCATCCATTGAAGTAGATGAAGTTATAATGCGTTTCGGAAATAATTTATACAAGTACAACGTGATTTGTGAGTCTGTACTCGTATATAAGTAACGTGTTTACAAGTATCAATTTCAATGTCTTAAAAACTTAAAAGCGCTAAATAATACGTAGACATAACTATATAAGTATGTATAATTTGTTATATTGAAATTGTAAACAACATCCGTCAACTTAAACTAAGTCCTACTGTATGTAATTATGCCGTGTTCCGGGACAGCGGATGGGGTCACTGCGCTCAAGCGGCGCTCGATGTCCATTTACTTTCGTACGCGAGAATTTTGGGGGGCGGGAGGTAGCCCGCAAATACCTATAGTTCCGGGAAAACCTAGCCTTAATATCTGGGTGACCGAGCTTTGCTCGGTTATATTTCTACCTAGTCACCAATAGATGGCAGCAGGTGCTATATTTTATTTGGTAAATTCGACATTTTCTAAAAATGAATCCTAGCTAGATCGATTTTACGCCCCCAAAACCCCCTGTATACTAAATTCGCGACTCGTAATACTAAATTTCATGAAAATCGATCGAGCCGTTTCCGAGATTCAGATTATATAGAAATATATATACCAGAATTGCTCGTTTAAAGGTATTGGATTATGTTTAAATTTATTACTGTGAGCCATCAGAAGCATTATTCTTATTAATAAGTGTTTCATGACATTATTAAAAGTACCTAACCTAAGTATTCATGTATGGCATTAACAGACCTATCGAATTTGATAGGTCGATGGTTTTTTACACTATGTTGCTTCAACATTTGGATTGTGACTTTTGCATTACTTACTTACAACCTTGATTTTAAAATACCACAGTAACACGAGATGTCTAATTAAAACGCAAACGTAACAAAAAATGTTGTTTGTATTATTGTAAGTTTACTTTTACGAGGAGACTGAAAGTAGTAGGAAAATATTTCTGAGTTTAATGTTCATTTCACATTACATTAATCTTTGATTAGTAGAAAATTAGCGAACACGGATCGTAGGCAGGTATTTGTTGAAGATCAATTGCAGTTTTTATGAGGTCCATGTTTGCTTTCAGACCCTGACATTAAATTAATTAATGTTTGATATCCTGCTCTATTAATTTACAAATTGGATAAAAAAATCCAAACCAAAAATACCTACAAATATCTTGTTTATTTGCTAACTAGCAGATACCCGCGGCTTCGCACGCGTAAATTTTAGTTTTAACTGTTCTACGGGAACCATCCATTTTCCGGAATTAAAAGTACCCTTTGTGTTAATTTACATGAAATCTATCTTCATTTCAACTTTAAACCAAAAATTTTCAGTAGTTGTGCGTGAAGGAATAAATTTTCTCCCGCATGAATATCTGTTTTTCTCTAATATCACGAAAACAATGGATTTTCCCGAGAAAAAAGTAGTTGATTCTAGGATATAATCTATCTCCATTCCGAATTTCAGCCCAATAAAAAATAAATAAATAAAAATAAAAATAAATTTTCCGAGATGAAAAGTAGCCTACGTATTCAATCCAGGATAAAATCTATCTTTTTCCCGAATTTCAGTCATATCAGTTCAGTAATAACTGCGTGAAGTAGTATTTTAACCGCGTGAATATCAGTGTTTTAGTTTTCCCGCGGACACCATAGATTTTTCCGGGATGAAAAGTAGCTTTTGTATTAATCCAGGATATAATCTATCTCGATTCCAAATGTCAGCCAAATCAGTTCAGTAATTACAGCATGTGGATTTCTGTTTTTCACTATTATCATAGAAACCATGGAATTTTTCGGGATGAAAAGTAGGCTTTGTACTAATCCGGGATAAAATCTATCTCCTCTCCGAATTTCAGTCATATCAGTTCAGTAATTACAGCGTAAAGTAGTATTTTTCGCGCGTGAACATCAATGATTCAGATTTCCTTCAAAAACCATGGATTTTTCCGGGATGAAAAGTAGAATATCTATTAATTCTGGATATAATCTATCTCCATTCCAAATTTCAGGCAAAGTTCAGTAATTACGGCATAAAGGAATATTTTTCACGCGTGGACTTCTGTTTTTCACTATTATCATAGAAACCACGGAATTTTCCTGGATGAAAAGTAGGCTTTGTAATAATCCGGGATAAAATCTATCTCCTTTCCGATTTTCAGTCATATCAATTCAGTAATTACAGCGTAAAGTAGTATTTCTCGCGTGTGAACATCAATGTTTCAGGTTTCCCGCGGAAACCATGGATTTTTCCGGGATGAAAAGTAGCCTTTATATTAATCCAGGATACAATCTATCTTTCTTCCGAATTTCAGCCATATCAGTTCAGTAATTACGGCGTGAAGTAGTATTTTTCGCGTATGAATATCTGTTTTTCTTTTTTCCTGCAAAAACCATGGATTTTTCCGGGATAAAAATTAGCCCATTTATTAACCTAGGATATAATCTATCTTCGTTCCAAATTCCAGCCAAATCGGTTGTGCACTTGCGGCATGAAGATTTTTTTTCCGCGTTAATTGCGGTTTTTTACTAATCCCACGGGAACCATGAATATTTCACGATGAAAAGTAGCCTTCGTATTAATCCAATATATAATCTATCTTTATTCATAATTTTAGCCATATCAGTTCAGTAATTACGGCGGGAAGTAGTATTTTCCCCGCGTGAATATCTGTTTTTCTCTACTCCTGCAAAACCCATGGATTTTTCCGGGATAAAAAGTACCGTATTTATTAACCCAGGATATAATCTATCTCCATTCCAAATTTCATCCAAATTGGTTGTGTATTTGCGGCGTGAGATTTTTTTTCCGCGTGAATTTCGGTTTTTAACTTATCCCACGGGAACCATGAATTTTTTCGGGATGAAAAGTAGCCTATGAGGTAATGCAAGATATAATATACCTACATTCCAAATTTTAGCCAAATTGGTACAGTAGTTGCGTTGTGAAGACGTATTTTAACTTGATAAAATCCAAACTTCGGACCCCCGTTTCACCCCCTTAGAGGGTGAATTTTGAAAAATCCTTTCTTAGTGCACCCCTAGACCTCACAAGGAACATGTGTGCCAAATTTGGAGTCTCTAGACCCAGCGGTTTGGGCTGTGCGTTGATATGTCAGTCAGTCAGTCAGTCAGTCAGTTTCTTCTTTTATATATTCAGATTGCTATATACGTAGATACTTAGGTGTAAACTTACTCACAAAAGATAGATGGACCTTTCTTGGACAATCTCGGAGCAGACAGGTATGTTTTTGTTCAGACATCAAAGTTGTAAGTAACTTTCAACAGTTGCTACAAAGCATCGCGCCGGAACGCTAAATCGCTTGATGTATCCGTGTTTGGTGGTAACTAGCTTTAGCCAAAGTCTGCCATGCCTGTGAATTGACTAAGAATTGAATTGACCAGGAATTAAACTAAGGACCTCCCGCTCAAATTATATAACTCGCTAGGGAAGTCATCAAAAACCTCATGTTTTAAGGCCCTACAGCCTACACCGATTATATTTTTATCAAGCCCGTTAAGGGTTATATCGACGATGGGTTAATATTAAAGAAATGCTATTAGTTACTATGTACTGCTATAATGCAAGTGCTATTACTTGAGATATTTATACTATTTATCTCTTGGACTTAATCTTAGTAAGTAAATACGTAGTGGTGTTACTAATAAAACAAGGTATGCGTTTATTTAGAAGATGCCTATTGACCTGGTATTCTAAATAGTAACAGTTTTACAATGTTGCAGATTGTACGCAATACTACGCTCCGGACAAATATTTAGTGACAAAATTATCATATTTAGCTTGTAAATTTTAAAAACATTGACGGCGCAGTGGTATAAACGATTCATAAAAACTGATTATTTAATTAGGACCGATTTTCGAGTTCGAATGAAGTAGACTTGCAAATAAAATTTAAATATATTATCTAAGAGATAAGCACTCTATAAGTTCTACTTAGTCTGATTTTCATTTAATAGTGCGTAAACTTCTTATGTGATAATATACACTGTACACATCATCCTATCAAATAAAATCCCCCACTCGGTAAGTGTAGCCTCTGAAAGACTTTACTTTCCTTTTAACCTTTACTAACCATGTCCTACACCTCCCTGTGACAGTTTTGATGTCCTCCAGGCACTTGGTAGGGCATCTGTTGTGACAGAGGTTTCTCAGTAAGGGAAGAAGCGCAATTCCAGCATATTATTCCAGAAATTTGGGGTATAGTGTGGGGGTTTCTACGTATCCAAAATTATATTCTGTTTTACCGAAGCAACTTATCGTCGTCTCAACGTTTTACGTCCCATTGCTTGGTACGGCTTGCCTCTCAGAATAAGAGGGGTTTAGATATATAATAGCCTACTATGCCGGTCAAGTGCGGGTTTACGAGCTATGCGTATCCACGAAGACGCGTCCTACTCCTTCTTAATTCCTTACGATTTGCATGAAGCGATTGTGAAGGAATGGGGCGCGTATTCGTGGATTGAACTACCTGTACCCTTGAGAACACTGTGGAGAGCTATCAGGCACGCAGGTTTCCTCACGATCATTTCGGTTACTGATAAACTATTGATACATATAAAATTACGTGGTAGAGTGCTCCGAGAGTGCCGACAGAAGTGAAAACTTAAACGATTGCGCGTGTAATGTTGGTTACGATAATATTGTGAAGTATCGGTTATGATATCGATGTCTAAACTAAACTCAACTAAAACACACCTAAATCGTCAAATGCGTGTCGGGATTCAAACTCACAACTCTGTAACTGCTTTCTAGCAACAGATATTTTCACAATTATATTGTTTTGGAAACAATAATAAAGTAAACATTACGTTTGCAAGTCAAAAAGTTATCGGAGAACCTTCAATTAGCACGTTCTATGATCATTGCCAATAAAGGGTACCCAAAGCGCGCATTTTCCCCGCGATTATACCAATAGCTCGTAATAACTCACGATCTTTACAACACCGTTGAATAGATATGCTTGCATTTACTGAAGCTCGTGGCGAAACAGATCAGCCGCATCAGTGTTATGAAACTAACTACCACAAACTCCTTTGAATTGATAAGCGTAATTAAATTGTATTCAGAGAAATATTTAGAGTCATGGGGAATATCTCAATAGAAGAGGAGTATCAATACCACCGAGAAGGACAAATGTCACCTTATATCAGCTGGTCCTGCCTATAAAACCCAGCGCAGTACAACCCGCACTGCAATGCACTATCATTAAATGCGCTACATGTCACAGTCGCAGATATCATATCACTTAACATGTTAAGGTTGTGCCATCGATTACTGTAAAAAGTCACTGAGGAGTAAAGGGTATAATATATTACGTAGTTAGAGGCACAGCTTTGTTCGATATAATTTCAGAAATATAAAAAAGATGTTACTGCGTCATGTTTTATCAGCGTCAACTGTTGATCGCTATTGCCATTCAAATATGGAACAAAATTCAAAAAGTGTATAGTAATGACATATCCAATCAACAAAGTGATCTCGTGACTTATATAAGACAATAAATTGTCATGCTCATTCATTTTTTGAATTTCCTTCCATATATGGATTTAGCATTCATAGGTTTTGCATAACAATTGGAGATAATTAATAATTTTATTAGTCATGTAGCTAAGCTTACTGTATTGACTCTAAGTTTTCATTGTATATGACCTTCCAAAACCAAAGGCGTATTTGGAAGTTTTTCAACAACAATGGCAATTGAGTTTTCATGGCTTGTAATGAAACAGACTAGTATTTCATTAAGTTACAAAACATCGATCAACTACTTACAACAACCTAGTAAAACCCTTAAATTTATTACAACCTAACAATCAATCGCTCCAAATTTCCGAACGCTGAGCTTTATCAAATAAAATAATGATAGATGGAAACCGTTAGCGCCCAATGTTTACAGCAAGTTTTCATAATGGTTTATTATTACCAACGGCGTAGCCAGGATTTTATTATTTTAGCCTTAGATTAAAATTATTACAAGTAAGAAATATCTTAAATTCTAGTAAGTATATAACGTTGATTGATCTGCCTCCTGCATTGAAGGTATCCTGAGCCAAGTGGCAAATAGCGTTACGTCGCGACGTATTGAAATGGAACAAAAATAAAAAAAATGTATGCGAGCTGACTTGACACTTGGTGATACTCAGCTGAGCGTCACCAAGTATCAAAATACATCAAAATTGCGATAATTCGCATAAATATTCTGATTTTTGTTACAATTCTCTAGGATTTACGAGTATATACGTCGAGAAGTAACGCTTTCAGGCTGCTGGCGTCTATTGCAAAAGTGTGTACTTACAGAATTTTTCCTTCGAGTCCAGATCTTACTCGGGAGCACTGTGGTCAATCAGGACATATTGAGTAGAATTCCTAGCTCAGACAGGGATTTTGTAATTCTAAATTCACTCAGATATTTTGGCTTAGGCTTTAGCAGCAAAAAAGCTAAAGAAATGTCCTCGAGCAATTTAATTCCAGCCATACACTTTCGTTCTTGTAATCCAATCAGCATGACGCTTCCGATTGGATTAGTTAGTACAGTAGTTAGATCAAGCAACTGACCGTATGATAAATGAAAATGAAAATCTTTATTTTCCACATAGGCCTAAATAATAGGCTATTATGAAAAGGCAGAACTCTACCACCACGTTCGGAATGATGTATCCTGGGATAAGATATTCTGATGCATCTGAGATACGATCAGTATCCGTAACCATATGACATAATATTTTCGATTCAATTCACTCAAATGGAAAAAAATTAAAAAAATTATCATAATAATTTTAACGATCGCTAAATTGATCACGTGCATACATTTTTGGAATATATGACACGATATTGACATGGACATACCATTCGTTCATACCTAAAAGTTACACCTAAGTCTTACCTAAATCTACTTCAAGATGAACATTAGATATAGTCATAATAATAGCTGCGCTAAAAACAATGTTTAAATACTTAATTAAGGAAAATAAATATTTAATATTGTTTACCTACGAGTATAAGCTTTCCGTATTATCACACTCCATTTAAAATAATGGTATTAATATTAATAGCATTAAACTAGTTTTAAATAAATGTATCCTTCGCAAGAATTTTGCAACATTGTTGCATTTGTAACCTTTATTATACGCACATAAGTAATATATAATAAGATGTAATATTATACAGGAGCTATGATATTGATGGATCTTGATTTATATATATTGACTACACTTAGTCTAAAAAGGGGATAATTGGATTAAACCGAGTGTGATGATGTAAAGAAGTAATGGCGCCAAGGAATGAATACTAAGGAGCTAAGCTAGTGTTCGGTGAATGACAGTATGGACCAATATTACGCGTTAACGTATGATAAATGGAATAAGAATAATATATTACAAGATAGCGTGAGTAGAAGTTATTATAGACATATTATATTTATATCGGTAGTTCGGAAAAATTGGCCTGCGAAAATAAAAAAAAAAATTTAGTTTTTCGCATATATTTGACCTACATATTGTAGGCTTATGGGCATTTAATGAATACTTTTAAAGATTAATCGCATTGTTCTTCTCTCTTTGCCATAGAAAACAAGCTTATATACGAATGGCACGAACAGAATTTATATAACCTTATCTGTAGACTGTAGATGACAGTATGCAAAAATTGAGGCGTATGCTCAAAACTCTGAGCATTATATGGGAGGAGCTTGCGAACAGCTTCTGTAAGGCCACTATTGTACATGTTACATTGTAGATTGTAATATACATGTATATACATTGGATAGGTTCATGTATTGTTATTGTTATTATAACCTATTTACATATTTTATAATAACCGGATGGTTTACCGTGAAAAAAATTGATTTAGAATAAATAGGGATACCGGATAGTGTAGTGAAGTTCTGTAAAACCCAAAGATTAATTTTCAACTCAACAATTAGTACGTACTTTTGGAATTCTGCATTGATACCCAAAATCTAGATTTACTTAAATAAACAAATTAATAAAAGCTTTATTTACATTCCTTAAAACCATTGCTTAAATACTCGTACTATCATCTCCTTCTAACTTAATACTAATTTAAGTTGGATTTACTTATTTACGAGTAATTGGTAATTTAATAAAAATAAGCTTTATACACCCGTCCAACTAGTACTCAATCAAACACAATGATTTCAATTATTTCGTTTAAACAGATTATACAATCAATTGAATAGTAATAATAATCGGCCCGCCCTTAGCTATCTTGCATTACCATACAATAAGCCCCCGAAACGCAAGCTTATTAATTCCAAGGCCCCAATCACAATCATGATGCTTTTATATATAAGTTTAGCCCATGTCACGCCCACGCATATTTCTTTTTTTAAAAATCCCATTAAAATCATCATTGAAAATGAAAAATGAAAATGAAAAAATCTTTATCGACAAAAACCTTAAAATTTGTTTTTGTTTTGTGTTGTAAGTTTATCCGGTGGGCCCCACACTAGGATACCTGTATTGTGGGAACCCCTTATATGATTTAACAGCATACATTATACATATATTTCAATATTAAAGAATATAATAATTCCAGTGTACAACTCTTAGTTGTAAACTTTTAAATTACTAGGGTTACTTACTTTCACTTGTGTACTCTTGTTATTTTTATTCGTTTTTTTTCCTTAATTTTTTAGGCTCAGATCCAAAAAAGTATAGCCAGTAAGTCGCTGGACATTTTATCAGAGTCGAATTTGGTGGATAATTATATTCAAAATAGGTAAAGGTGGCATTTGTTGTCCGGATGAATCAAAATATCAACAGAACATAAATAAATGTCAGAAGTTTAGGTACCGGAAATGTATGATTCGCGCTAATATACAATTCGCAAAAAGGATATGTTCAAGAGCTAATAACTTATGCAAATATTTTGTCACGAGCGGGAATCTAAAACGATGTTTCTGTAATCATTTATACCTTCAATTTATTCAAATAGATATCTAAAATGTTTGGTATAGTTTGTCACTAATATATTTGTAAAGTTGGGAGTTTGTATGTGTGTTTATATTGATTAATTAAATTTTTCAAACTTTTAAATTAAATAAACCATCAGGTTTAACATATTTAGATATACATAAAAGCTCTAATTTTATCTTTATGTAAAGACATATTTTATAATAGTTGTTAAGAAGAAAACTATAAATTAATATGTACGCCATGCCTAAAGGCATAAACGGCTCATTATTATAAAATTTCAAAGGACATAATATCTTTAATAGAGTCTGCAATATTTATACTCGTATTATTAATCCTATCTTGTCTTGTAGCCCTTAGGTAAACAATGCAACGAGTATCCGCTAATAATATATTTAAATAATTAACTATATAACCTTGGTTAGTAATTAGGGTTTTTACAACAGATACAATTTTTAATTTGAAAATTGATCTGGGAAGATCAACACTCGGTTGACTTTGTCATTGATGTTGCATAATTTTGATGGAATTATTAATCAAAGCATATGGAACAGCTGTCGTGGCGAAATCGTCTCTCAGACGACGGTCAGATTATAAAGAAATGAGCTTGCAATTAAAAGAGGCCTAATGTCTTCTTTCTCTACATATCTATGTGTTTTAATTTATTTAATGTTTTTATGTATAGGTGTAATTTAAATAAGTGCTGAATAGTAAAATGATTAAGGAGCGGACATCTATATATGGGTTGTTAAATACACAGATTACCTACTCGTATTAAATCTGTTACTAAGCATTCACAAGCACCTATTCTTCGAAAAATTATGTTATTTTCTAGTGTCACGTTGCACTTTTAATAAAAAAAAAAAACATTTCAACTAACCGTCCTTTCAGACTCTTCAAAGTTAAAACTTCTGAAATAATTGAAATTATTAGTTCATCACGTAACATTTTAGTATGTTTGCACTTATCATTAATAAGGTACCGCAAAAGAGTAAGTTGCAGTCACTTATAGTTTAACAATTTCGCCCCAACACAGAAAAGGTTAGTGCAGTAATCGTCATACCGACACGTAAATCTATACGCCCTACTATCCCACAGATGGAAATCGGTAAAGGCTAAGCCTCTCTTTATAACATAATCTTCCGTATAGAGTTTAATTACGGTAGGATCACATCTAATAAGGCGATGAAGTTTATTTTATTGGTTCTAACCAAGGTAGTACGCCTAATCAATATAAATGTAAAGCTTGGTCACTTACTACAAATTTTTTTTATGTAATTACGAATAGAGGACGACGACTTCTAGATTGCTACATGTCGATAGTTTTTACAAAAGATGCGTTGGTACCTTCATTAAGTAAATACGTTCAATCATTAATTTGTCCTTTTATAGTCCGTAGGTACATCACCAACTATTCTAACATATGTGTTAAGGTGTGGTAAACTTTAATGGCTCATTTTAAATTACTTAACACAAAAAAGGTTTGATGCATCTGACCCCAGCCTTGGTCTTTATTTGGATTGGTTTCAATTGGCATAGTTATCCAAAATGTAGACGTAACTAGAGGTTCTCTGTAACCTCTAGTGGTATCCAAAATTAATTAAATAAGTAGTATCCAAAATGTACATGTAAACTAGAGAACTTAACTTGAAAATTTTGGTAATATAAACCTTATACCATTTTGGACAGTGCTGAAAGAACTAGGTGCTGCTGGTAGTTTTAAGGCATTCATTATTCCGTTATGGTTTCCATTTAAATTTCATCTACTTCTGGTCCTGGTATGTCTGGAATACCCTACCAGGCACTGCCTTTTCCGCCACCTACAACCTAAGCGCCTTCAAATCAACAGTGAAAAGGCATCTCCTAGGCAAGCACGCTCTACCCTAGACTGTATCATTTTCCATTAGGTGTGATCAATGTAGTCAAGCGCTAGTCATGCTAGTTCGTTACTTAAAAAAGAAAGAAAACTAACGAATTTTTTTTTGTTACAAATGCTATAGGTAAGTTTTTTATTGATTGATTTTTTAATAATTGATTAATTTTATATGTCGGATGCATTTCTCTATTCCAATTTCAAACTTACCTAAACGAGACAACTGTAATAAAGTAAAGTCCAATAAAATATTATCATGAAGTAATTATTTGTCGAAGTTTCAGCTCAAAACGTTCGCAATAGATCGTTAGTAATTTGTAAACATAATCCAGATGGCATTTACTTTTAATACCTTTATTAAAAGGAAGTTAACATAAACAGGTTTTTATGTAGAAACAATTGCAAGTAAGAGATGGTAATTTAGGGTTCAGTAAATAATTCTAAAGTTAAATTACTTCAATTTGTTAAAGTTCTTAAATAATGCCTCACCGAAATAATCTTAATATAACACATCGTGGTATTCATAAAGACGAAGATGTAAGACTTTACACAGTTCGCAAATTTTATTAGAGCAATCAAATGTAATTTAGTATGTAATAATACTTCGCTGAGTTAAGTATGTGAATAAGGCGTAAAATATTGTGATTAGTAAATTCTCAAGTATGGAAGTTATATAAAATTTAAACTACCTATTAATTTTATTACTATATATATAGCTGCTTGTGCTGATTCATTCATTCACTCATTGATCACCTCTCCTGAACAATTTTGTATGAAAAATTTTTTTTTCATGGATGGGGTCGTATAGAAGAAAAAAATTCATTCGGAGGAAAAATACGGAGAGAGCTGATGATTGAGGATATCGAAGACAGATGAAGAGCACAGCCAAGGGTATTGGAGATAGGTGGGGGGTGCTCGACCAAATGTCATTTGAAATGTCATCCAATTGGCAGTGAGCTGAAAAAAAATTCAAAATGGCGGATTCAAAATGGCCGCCATACAAACTTCACTGGCGTCCATCTCGAAAAGTATAAAAGATGGAAGAACGGTTTCTGGACAAGAAGTGATCAGGACCCGAAGGTCTACTCGATGGATAGAAAAAAAAATCAAAATGGCGGAATTTATTTTTCCATAGAAAATGTATGTGGAATACTGAAGAGACCACGAGTTGTAAAACATGAAGTGCATTGACGTGGTTTTTTGGAAGACTACCACAGAAAAATATGGAATGAGGTGATGATTGAGGATTATAAAGACAGTCGAGGAGCATGGGCAAGTTATTATAGTTAGGTGGGGACTGCTGAAACAAAAAATACTCGGAACTTCACGCAATTGGCAGTGAGCTGTAAAAAAAAACAAAATGGCGGATTCAACATGCCGCCATACAAATTTCGTATTGTTCTATCTCGGAAAGTATAAAAGATAAGAGAGTGGTTTCTTAGAAAGAGGTGATCAAGATCTCAATTTCTACGGGATGCATGGAAAATAATTCACTGTGGCGAAATTTTTCTTTCCATGGAAAATGTACCTACATACTATGAGAAGAGATAATGATGTAGGATTTGGATGGTGTTTGAGGAGCACTGTCATGGTTTTAAAGATAGTTAAGGGCTGTTCGAACAAAAAATACGCTGAACCTCATCCGATGAGGTTCAGCGTACCTCCTCATCCGAGGGAGCTGCCCGTAACTATCTTTAAAACCATGACAGTGCTCCTTGGTAATTTATTCAGCTCACTGCCAATCGGATTCCAATGGGCGATGGAGATGAGGGCGATACCATTATGGGCGGGAAGACTGCACGCGGGCCACATGTGGCCCGCGCACACACGCGCCCTACTAGTTAATATATATATAGCTGCTTGTGCTGATTCACTCACTGACTCATTGATCACCTCTCCTGAACAATTTTGTATGAAACATTTTTTTTTCATGGATGGGGTCGTATAAAAGAAAAAAATTCATTCGGAGGAAAAATACGGAGAGAGCTGATGAGTGAGGATTTCGAAGACGGGTCAAGAGCACAGCCAAGGGTATTGAAGATAGGTGGGGGGTGCTCGACCAAATGTCATTTGAAATGTCATCCAATTGGCAGATAGGTGAAAAAAAATTCAAAATGGCGGATTCAAAATGGCGGCCATTTGAATTTCGTCAATATCTCGGAAAGTATAAAAGATGGAAGAATGGTTTCTCGACAAGAAGTGATCAGGATCCGAAGGTCTATTTGATGGATAGAAAAAAAAATTCAAAATGGCGGAATTTATTTTTCCATAGAAAATGTATGGGGAATGTTGAAGTGACTAACAGTTGGTAATTATGCAAGGTTGTGATGCGGTTTTTCGGAGAGTTACTAGAGAAAAATATAGAGAGAGCTGATGATTGAGGATTTCGGAGACGGGTGAAGAGCATAGCCAGGGTATCGAAGATAGGTGGGGGGTGCTCGACCAAATGTAACTCGAAACGTAATCCAATTGGCAGTTAGCTGTAAAAAAAATCAAAATGGCGGATTCAAGATGGCCGCCACACAAATTTCGTGTTGTTCTACCTCGGAAAGTATAAAAGATAAGAGAGTGATTTCTTTGCAAGACGTAATTAGAATCTCAAGGTCTACGGGATGAATGAAAAAAAAATCAATGTGGTTGAATTTATTTTTCCATGGAAAATGTGAATGCTACAATAAACAAGGCCTATGAAAAACTATGAAAAGTATGAGAAGAGATGATGTTCTACGATTTAGATGATGATTGAGGAGCACGGTCATGGATTTAAAGATAGGTAAGGGCTGTTTGAATAAAAAATACACTGAACCTCATCATGAGGTTCAGTGTATTTTTTATTCAAACAGCCCTGAACTATCTTTAAATCCATGACCGTGCTCCGAGGTAATTCTTTTAGCCCATTGCCAATCGGATTCCAATTGGCGATGGAGATGACGGCGATTCTTTTATAGGTGAGAAGACAGCCCGCGGGCCACATGTGGCCCGCGCTCCCACGCGCCCTACTAGTTACTATATATATAGCTGCTTGTGCTGATTCATTCACTCATTGATCACCTCTCCTGAACAATTTTGTATGAAATTTTTTTTTTTCAATTACCATTTCGTATAGAGGAGAAAAATTCATTCGGAGGAAAAATACGGAGAGAGCTGATGATTGAGGATTTCGGAGACGGATGAAGAGCACAGCCAAGGGTATTGGAGATAGGTGGGAGGTGCTCGACCAAATGTCATTTGAAACGTCATCCAATTGGCAGTGAGCTGAAAAATTTTTCAAAATGGCGGATTCAAAATGGCCGCCATTCCAATTTCGCCGATATCACGGAAAGTATAAAAGATGGAAGAATGGTTTCTTGACAAGAACTGATCAGGACTCGAAGGTCCATTTGATGGATAGAAAAAAAAATCAAAATGGCGGAATTTATTTTTTCCATAGAAAATGTATGGGGAATGTTGAAGAGACTAACAGTTAGTAATTATGCAAGGTTGTGACGCGGTTTTTCGGAGAGTTACTAGAGAAAAATATGGAGAGAGCTGATGATTGAGGATTTCGGAGACGGGTGAAGAGCACAGCCAGGGTATCGAAGATAGGTGGGGGGTGCTCGACCAAATGTAACTCGAAACGCCATCCAATTGGCAGTTAGCTGAAAAAAAAATCAAAATGGCGGATTCAAGATGGCCGCCATACAAATTTCGTGTTATCCTATCTCGAAAAGTATAAAAGATAAGAGAGTGATTTCTTTGCAAGGCGTAATTAGAATCTCAAGTTCTACGGGATGAATGAAAAAAATCAAAGTGGTTGAATTTATTTTTCCATGGAAAATGTGCATGCTACAATAAACCCAAAGGCCTATGAAAAACTATGAAAAGTATGAGAAGAGATGATGGTCTACGATTTGGATGATGATTGAGGAGCACGGTCATGGATTTAAAGATAGTTAAGGGCTGTTTGAATAAAAACTACACTGAACCTCATCTGATGAGGTTCAGTGTATTTTTTATTCAAACAGTTCTTAACTATCTTTAAATCCATGACCGTGCTCCGAGGTAATTCTTTTAGCCCATTGCCAATCGGATTCCAACTGGCGATGGAGATGACGGCGATTCTTTTATAGGTGAGAAGACAACCCGCGGGCCACATGTGGCCCGCGCTCCCACGCGCCCTACTAGTTAATATATATATAGCTACTCGTGCTGATTGGCCACTGATTGATCACCTCTCCTGAACAATTTTCTATGAAACATTTTTTTTTCAATGACCATTCCGTATAGAAGGGAAAAATTCATTAAGAACAAAAATATGGAGAGAGCTGATGATTGAGGATTTCGAAGACGGGTGAAGAGCACAGCCAAGGGTACTGCAGATAGGTGAGGGGTGTTCGACCAAATGTCACTCCAATTGTCAAACAATTGACAGTTAGTTGAAAAAAAATTCAAAATGGCGGATTCAAAATGGCGGCCAAACGAATTTCGCCAATATCTCGGAAAGTATAAAAGATGGAAGAACGGTTTCTTGACAAGAGTTGATCAGGACCCAAAGGTCTATTCGATGGATAGAAAAAAAATCCAATATGGCGGATTTTTTTTTATCATAGAAAATGTATGGGAAATGATGACTGAGGGTTGCGACACCTTTATAGGCGGGAAGACAGCCCGCGGGCCACATGTGGCACGCGCCCTCACGCGCCCTACTAGTCATAATATATGCCTCTGTATTTCTTTTATATTTTTGTTACGTTAATGTTGAACCCAGTTGTATCATAGACTTATTTCTATCTATGATTTATATTCCTAAATATTAGAACCATGCAAGTCCTAAATATTTTTTTTTCAATACAAACCATCATGGCCTATATCGGTGTAGAATGAATTCAAAATTATTATTATAAAACACGTATAATTTATTTGCACGTAGTTTTTGCTTGTATGATATATAACAGATATTGTAACAACAGATTTTTTTGCAATACCACTTTATTATGACGCTCTCAGCCTATAATAACAGCACCGCCCAAGCCTTCCTTTAAGTCAAGATTTATGAGCCTCACGCGCCGTATAATGTTTTTCCATATTTCAAACCGTGAAATATTGTACGATAAAGAAAGTAACTTATTGCAAATTGCTTTGCTTTATAAACCGTGGCTAAGTGCTTATGAATCTATTCCTATTATAAATTAAAATTAAAACCAAACTTCTGCGTTAAAATTAGTAGGTATTGAGTTTATTCGAGGAATTAACCCTGAGAAAACAAACTCAAGTCATCTTTTCTTACATAATAAATACTCGTTTACCAATGTAGATCTTTTTTTATATTCGTTTTTAAGTGTGTACCGATTCCGTTATTACTTTGTTATATCTTGTGTAAAATTCCTTTAGTTCCAGACGTATCTCTAACAAGAGTTAGGTCGAAAAAAGTTGCAGATTGCTACTATTACGACTAATATTATGTTTATTGTAGTCAATGTAAGATCATTAGTAGATTGTTAAATTGGCCCATTATTTTTGTGTGAGTTTATAGAGATTTTAAATAGTTTCACAGTAGCATTTCTTTTCAACAGGTGTTTTGTGTCTTTGTGTGGCCTACAAAACGTCTTGTAATTTTTAACAGTAATCAGCAGTGGTTAAGACTTCGGCCTCATAAAATATATAAATATCACTTGCCTAGAGTCTAATAAATTCTTGAAGCAACATTGCGATATTATTAACCATAGCTGAGGCGCCTAACAACCTACGTATAATTGGTTCGTTATATTATGCATTTGTACGTCTAACATGATATACGTCCTTTACATAAGGTGTAATTTTACGCTAGAATCAATGCAGGCGGTAATTAAAACGAAACAAAAGGAATCAAAGTGTGATAAATCCTCCACCGTTTAGCAAGGTTGCCAGCTGTTTACATACGAGTAGGTATCATTTGAATGCCATGTGCATTGGCCCATACTTGACCTCGCATAGTGCCTAATACGGTCACTCTGAATGGATGATACTAATCATCCATTTTGTGTACATGTGTTATATTTCATGTTCGCCAAGACTGAAATAAAAAAAAATGTTGATATTGCGGTCATGGTTTAACTAAAGGCATAAATACTTAACTTTTACTAATACTGATGTAACTGCACATTAATTCACAGCCTATGTAATTCCTTAATTCAATTCTGCCGAGCCCTTACTTTCTGCCTGATTCCATGATTCTAGGTCAACGGGAAGTAGTTACCCTAAATTTTGGTAGATGATTAGTCTCAAAATTAAGAACATAAATTGCCATGGTCGATCTTTAATTCCGTTGACTTCATCATACACTGATTAATAGAAATCGATTAGAGATATATTTCTATGAGTACACATAAACGAATTAACGTAAAAAAGTATTGAGGAACTTAACATAAAGCCTTGTTAATTTGTATTTGTTGTATAAGTAAGATTCACTTTAAAAAAATTAATAAAATAAAAATGGGAAATGCTTTCCAAAAAACCAACTTCAAATGCCACTACAAAGAGTGAAATAATTTTTATTTAAATTTTTGGTACCTACACCAATTCGAAGTCGGGCAATGTTTCATACAATCCCTAATAGTCCTTCTTACTTACTTGATGTGCGAAGAAATGACGAAATCATAGACAATCGCCCGACTTCGAATTGGTGTAGGTACCAAAAATTTAAATAAAAATTATTTCACTCTTTGTAGTGGCATTTGAAGTTGGTTTTTTGGAAAGCATTTCCCATTTTTATTTTATACTTTTTAGTGGAAAACAATAAAATGCACAAGGCGTTGTAAAAATACCCAAATTGCTTGAGGTGTGTTCATAAAATCTGAAGAGATACCTCAAATTCACCAAGATCCCATCATCAGACCCTGACTTGAAGACTTTAGTCATCAAATCAGTATCTGCTAGCAAATGCACCAGTAACTATAAAAAATACCCAACTCGCTTCAAGTATACTAGCAAAATTTGAAGAGTTCCCTCGATTTCACCAAGATCCCATCATCAGACCCTGACTTGATGACTTTAGTCATCAAATCAATATCTGCTAGCATATGCACCAGTAACTATAAAAAATACCCAACTCGCTTTAAGTATACTAGCAAAATTTGAAGAGTTCCCTCGATTTCACCAAGATCCCATGATCAGATCCTGACCTGATGACCATAGGACAACTTGGAAAATATTACTTTTTCTAATAATACTCAAATAGTTTCATGTGTCCATATAAAATTTGAAGAGTTCCCTCGATTTCTCCAGGATCCCATCATCAGATCCTGACCGGATTAAAATGGGACCATCTGGAAACAAAACCCTCTTAAACAAAAAAATAATTTTTCAAATCGGTCCACGCGTCTTCGAGTAATCGGTGAACATACATAAAAAAAAATAAAAATAAAAAAAGATTCCGACGAATTGAGAACCTCCTCTTTTGAAGTCGGTTAAAAATAAAAATAACCGATACCTTAGAAAAAGGGCTGACAACTACTTAAGTGTGTTTTTAGGGTTCCATACCAATTTGGTAAAAATGGAACCCTTATAGTGAGACTTTCACCGTCCGTCCGTCCGTCCGTCCGTCCGTCCGTCCGTCCGTCCGTCCGTCCGTCCGTCCGTCCATACGTCCGTCCGTCTGTCACACTCGATTATTTCAGTAACTATTCAAGCTATCGACTTGAAATTTAGAATAGTTATAGGTAATAGTGACGCGACGTCATAACAATCGTAAAAATTTGAAAATTGTTTTTATTTTTATTTAAAAAGGGGGGAAAACCGGGTCGACAAATTTTCAAAATGAGATAACAATATTGAGTGGGGTATCATATGAAAGGGCGTTACTAGTGTATACTAAAACTAATTTTTATTTATTTTTATGCCTGATAGTTTTTGTTTTATTGGGCAAACTGTCGAAAAAAATACCGTTCCCCCCCCCCTTATCTCCGAAGTTTACCAATCGAAAAATCTGAAATAATAATGATCAATAGAAGTTAATGTATATTTTACAGGAAAAATAAAATCAACTCACTGACTAATATAATTTTTTTGATAATAACAATAATCCGCCAAAAACAAAGTTACGTTTGCGGTTTGCCAACAAAAGTAAATTATACTCGTAAATTCATGAACAAAAGTGATTCCTTCAATGTTTTACTTCTTTTATGGTATGGAACCCTCGGTGCGCGAGTCCGACTCGCACTTGGCCGGTTTTTTAAAAGGCACGTAACCCAAAGATTAGGACTTAATGAAGATGAATACAAGTTGTGAGTTCACCCGAATGTTATGTGATCTGTGTACCATAGTTGTGTGTGTACCGTGTCGTCTGTGTACCGTGTATGTATATCGCAAACTCGTAAATTAACATAACGGAAACTATTGAACGTAATCGTGATTTATTGCGGGCTGCAGTTAGTCAATGCATTTGTTTCAAATTCGATTACAAACAGCCAAGCATACCTATTAACTTTTTTATAATTACTTGAACCTGTTTTATTAATTATGCTGTTGATGGTACTCCAAGTAAAACCTCAAGAGGTTTCTTGTTTGAGTTTTCAAATGATAATTATATTGATGAGGAAAGCAAAAATCTATACTTATAATAAAACTGTAAAGGGTCGAATTCTGTACATTGAAGATATTTTGAAAATTTTTGTTGGAGGACACTATTTAGTCGATACTGAAGCCAAAACTGTAATTTGTTTAATTTTTGTCTGTCTGTCTGTCTGTCTGTCTGTCTGTCTGTCTGTCTGTTTCACGACCGGGCATCACGGCTAATCCGCTGGATGGATTTAAATGAAACTTGACATGATTATAGTTCATACCCCGAGGTAGGACATAGGATACTTTTTGTCCCGAAATTCATCATGGTTTCCCTGGAAGACGGCATCAAAGTCCAAACGTTTTTTAGTTATAATTCATTAACGCGTTGTCCGATTCCATTCATTCTTTTTTTGTTAGAAAGGAGGTTCTTTAAAGATTATTCCATACAAATCTTATCATCATCACTTTTGTGGTTCAGAAATTACAGACATCAGAACCTTTAAGTTCAAGTAGGTAGGTGACTTGAAACTCGGAATGCACAAAGAACCTAGGGCTAGGACGTAGGGCTCAAGTAAGACTGGAGTACCCTTACAGCCGTAAATAAATAGGCTTAGCAGGAGATTTTGTATGGTTTAAAATTTTTCACTTTTAGGGTGAACAAAAATCATGTAACTGGCGTCATCGCTACGTTATACCGTATGGCGCCATCTCTACTATTTATGTGGAACTTGAATGTAAAACTCTGAGATAGGTACTACCGAATTTTTTTAAATAAAAATTAACTGTCATGCTATTTACTGTTTCCTGACTTTATATTAAGATGGCACTGTTAACACATGAACAGATTTAAACTTTATCATCCGCAATATGGAAAGGGTAAGATAATGGTTCACAAATATTTTAACTCTAGGTCTTATCGATCCTAACCGACTGACTGTCATCTAAGGTCTTTTTATACGTAAAGAAATATATAGCCATTGTCCATTCTGATGTTTTGGATTGTATTGAGATAAAGCAAAGATTTTTAAAAGACTCTTATATTATGTTGGGCTGGGGAATATTGTTAGTAGAGTAATTTATCCCAGTGGTACCTACCCGGCCGAACTCTGAAAGAAGAGTTCTACCACCAGTACAACTTTTCACATGGTTTAATAATTTTTGACATGTTTCGTGGTTTCAGAATAAAAATCACAATGAAAAGGACGATTTTAACTGTCGATATTTCGATACATTGGTACAAGTCGTGGTCACGTAGTGACCACGACCTGTGCCACTGGGTCGAAATATCGACAGTTAAAATCGTCCTTTTGATCTTTCAACTACGTATTAATGAAACTTGATATTATTATTAAGAAAAAGGAGTTTTCAAAATCACCACAAGATAACCCGTGCAAAGTAAGAACAGGTTTCTGTACAACATCACACCAGAATCCCGCGAAAAATCAAGGAATTCCAGTAGGAAGGTATATTATGTAAAAAAATCGTAATTCACGCGGGCGGAGCCGCGGGCAACAGCTAGTTTGCAATAAAACAATTATAAAAAAGGAGATCGGCGAACTCCCATACATTTCCAGGCCCAGACTAAAATCCACTCCAATCCACGTTCAGTTATGAAACTTCTGATACTTGTAGTACTTAACCTGACTTACAAAAATGTCTTACAAAGTCAATCAAATAAAGTAAAAAGAAAGAAGATATTCACATTATTGTTAAAAGTGAGGTAAGGTTTAGATATTATATTTCATTGTTTCCAAGTGAGTAATTTTACTGCAGATTATCTGAAAAAGCCAAAAAATCCATTCTCATTCTGAAAGACCCGCGTCTAGTAGTGGGTCGGTGATAAGTTGACTTTTTGTTGCCATGTTTAAATAAATTATTTTTTAAAAAAATTGAACCGACTTCAAAACCACAAATAGGCACTCAAAAGCGAAAAATAAATTAATATAATTATTATAACCGCTACTACCCACTCATCTATTTTGAAGTCAGTGCCAGCGAAGCTTACTACTACTACATACTATGGATGTAGTTTTGCACTATTATAAAGATTTACTTATCTATTTGAATTGGCTGGCACCGACTTCAAAATAGATGAGTGGGTAGTAGCGGTTATAATAATTATATTAATTTATTTTTCGCTTTTGAGTGCCTATTTGTGGTTTTGAAGTCGGTTCAATTTTTTTAAAAAATAATTTATTTTACCCTTTTTAGTGCAAAAAAAGTTTTTAAAGACAAGCTTTTATGATCTACTTAGTTGCCACGTTTTAACCAAATTTAAAACGGACTATCACAATAAAATGCATGTACAATAATCACGGAAAATCCTAAATACCGATATAGGGATTAAACAGAGAACCTCTTTTTTTGACGTCGGTCAATTAAAACATATATTTCAGTCAACTTGAGAATCTCCTTCTCTTTTGAAGTCCGATAAAATCTACACTGTACACTATTATACCGATCGCAAGCGATTTACTATTTTCCGTTGAGGAGTTCCGCTCTCCATCTCCGAAGATATTCATTAAATCTCGACGAAATTAAAACGAGTCTACCTGTGATGTATGGCCTATCTAAAAAAAAAAGAATTATCTAAATCCGTTTTGCCGAACTCGAGATAATCGCGAACAAACTTAAATACAAATATGTTGATCAAACTAAGAACCTCTTATTTTTTTAAGTCGGTTAATATACTAAAACCTTCTCCAGAATGTAACCGATTTTGATGCGGTTTTCAGGAAAGTATTTGTTACTTTCCTGAAAACCGCATCAAAATCGGTTCAGCCAAACGTGAAATAATCGCGGACAAACATACATACATACATACACACCCACATACATACATACATACATACATACGGGTCGAATACAGAACCTCTTTCTTTTTTTGAAGTCGGTTAAAAAATATTGCCATTCGACCGGTTTTTTAAGTGTATTTTATTTTTGATTCCCTACTTCTAAAAATATGCTATTCACAACAAAAATCTATAAAAAATAGCAATCCAAAATAAATCATTCCAGAATCTGAACGGTCTCTGGGTTATTTTTGTTAGAGCTGGGCCAATTTTCGCCATTCTCCTTTAAAATTCTTATGAAGTGTAAATAAACTAAAATATTGGATTTTTTGTTTATCATCAGGTCTGCTACATAATTATGTAGTTTTACCATGATTTAAAGGTAAAGGACAAGTGCCTAGAAAATTCAGGGAATTCTTTTTGCATGAGAATTTTGTTTGTAGGTAAGACATCTGTAACTAATCCATATAGATACATAGATATAATTATTTTACAGCCCACGCACAAAATTTAAATTTATTGAAACTCACTGCCTAAAAAAACTCACAACAATGTGAGACATTTGACATGACGAGCTTTTTGCAATGCATTTATCTCACGAACTCGAACTTTATAAATATTA
Source organism: Coenonympha glycerion (assembly GCA_963855885.1). Taxonomy (NCBI): domain Eukaryota; kingdom Metazoa; phylum Arthropoda; class Insecta; order Lepidoptera; family Nymphalidae; genus Coenonympha; species Coenonympha glycerion. The sequence continues at coordinate 11,780,223 of OY979633.1, read as the reverse complement.
AAAAATACATATCAATGTCGATGGGATTATGTTTTTGTCACGATCGACGACGTAAACAAAGCGATATTTATTTATTTTTCGTTTTAATTAATAAAAGCCACAAGTGCTTAACCAATTAATTATTAACATTATTATTATAACAATTGGTTTACCGGTAGTAATTTTGTTCGTGGCAGAAATAAGGACTTTAATGTCTGATACCTTATTAACAACGTTGCTCATTTTTGTATCTTTTGGCAAAATTATTACAGGAAAATTTTAAAAATTAAGTGCATTTTATCGAATAAAACTTCTGTGCATAGAGGTTCACGAGGCCGCCCTCGACTTCAAAAGTGCGGCAAAAAATATTTTGCCTAAATTGGCAAACCCCAGCCGTCGCTACGCAATTTTTCACTACAGATGCTACACTACGGATGCTAGATTCGCGCACCATACAAACTTCAAATTGCCACACTCACACTACATAAAAAAGTTGCCGCACTCACGAAGCCTGTTATAGTTAGGTAGGGCTCTATCTAGTCGGAGCGCGAGCGATGACCTATTATTAATATAAATCTATACTTCTATGGACTTTTATATACCTTCTTTCCATAATGGCGTCAGAACACTGAATAGCTTTAAGCAATATGTTTTTTTCGTTTGTTAAAAGGTATAAGAAATTAGATGGCTTCTTCGTAATCAGTTTCTATATGCGACCTCGTCCTGGAACTAGAAATAACTCCCCGCAATACCTGCATAACGATGGCTAAGTATGCATATTGTAATGTTTTAATCACGGGACGCACATATTTATGCAGATGTACGAGTACGAGTATGTTCAGGGGTTTAAGGCTGGCTTGTGCAATAAGTGTGGGTGTTGAATCATTTATGTAAAATTAAACGCATTGTTTTACTTTTTAAGCGTTTATTTTCTTGTTTTTCTTGTTATTGGCATGGAAAGAGTTAGCGTTTATTACGTCAGATGCACAATAATAATTAATATTTTAAAGTCACAATCTTCCGGACAGTCAGTTTTTCAAGGTCTAAGCAGTTATTGAAATTATGTAGTTTTTCAGTTAATTGACTTTAAAAAGCTCCAGATAGGTATACGCAAAACTATGTAATAGGTAAGTCGGTAATAGCCAGAGTAGCTGGCTCGAGATTTGTTCGTTTTACTGTTTTAAATGCATTTAATTTTAAAAAGGGTTTTAGGAAATGATGGTAAAAACACACTTCGCAAAAGTAGGTAATAACGGATAACAAGAGTAAATGATATGATTTCAAACTAAATATTACGATTTACGAATTATTTGCAAAGGTGATTAACGATAAAATACCTATTTAATCAGGTTAAGCTTAAACTAATAATTCTATAGATCTTCAAACGAAAGTATGCTTCAAATTAATGAACACGTATTTTTTTCCTAAATATCATCTGTAATCATATTTATTTACAGTAATCCTATCCTATCCTACTAATATATAAACGCGAAAGTTTGTAGGTAAGTTTGGAGTGAATTTCGATTATAATGTAAGTACCTAATGATTATAACAAATCTGTCTGTATCTTATAGGTACCCTTTTAAAGTAAGTAGAGCTCTTATTATCAATTAAAGTTTCATACAAACCGAGCTTAAGATAAGCTTCCACTCTAAGAAAATTGATTTTATTAATATATTATGACCATTTTAGGGAACATAATATTTTGCAATTTCCATGTTGCGCTTTTAATTTTTCTGAAATGAAACACGCTAACATTTTGCGAAATAAATAAAGGTTTACCTTAATATTAATCTTTAATTTCCTAATTTTATTGTTTTATTTAAATGCGTATTATTTTCATGGAGTGCGATTAAAACAAAAAACTTGAAAACCAAAAAAAATAAATGGATGAATAACTATTTCAGTGGCAATGTATCTTTATGTTGAATCGTTCCCGACTCTCGTTTGGTATTAAGGTGCGTTATAAAGCTCGTATAGTAACAGTTTAGCCGGCGCAGTGCACGCGCTGTCTCATCTATCAACCACATTCTAATGCCGCTTCTGATAGTTCCGATAAGCTCATACTTAGGATGCGGTTTCGTCAATATAGGTAAATAATCGATACAGAATAACGAAATTAAAAAAGCCCTTTCTCGTTCATTTAGTCATCATCGCCTAGCCAAAACCTTAGTCAAATGTTGCACATAAGCAACCTTTACATACTGTAGATAAGGGATACGGGATGAAGTTGGACTTTTCGTAATTCCCGCGGAATCATCAATTTAGGGGCGGGTCATGTAGTGGCAAAATAAAAATATTGTTGCCGCACATCTTTAAATAATTAGTTAAATTTAGTAAAATAAATAAGTAAAACAAAAAAATATGTAAAATAGTGGGGCAAAAAATATGTAAAATAGTGGGCTATTTTCATATATTGCCTTAAAATCGATGCAGTCGAAGATGTGAGCGCAGCAATTTACAAGCTTACAAGGTTTATATGTCACCTGCCAAAAAGATTTACAATGTTTTACTAACCGCGGGCTAAATGACCGACAGACTGAATTATTATCAGCCTTACCCTGAGATGATCGGAATTAATTCAAAAATATTGTTAGGTTCTCCAATCAATTTATTCACAAGAAATGTCACGAAACATATCATGTTTATCCAAAGGAAACATGCAATACTAGCATGTTCCTCTCCTCCCAAAATACATGTCAAATGTACAAAATATGATGAAAATGCCAGATTCCAAAATAGCCCTGCTGTAAGTATGTACTGGTATGTTAGGTAGATACACTATGATAATAGCTACTAGGTGAGCAATAAAGCATTTATAATAACCGATTTGCAAATGTATGAAGGTACCTGTTACTTACAAGTAATTGTTAACCTTAACGTGCAGTGTGCACGTGCTATCTCTGATCAACAACATTCTATCGTGTTGTTATTCACTATACCTGTTGTTGTGTCAAGTAAAGTGGTACTTATCTACGTCATCTCAAAGATAATTTTATTGTGCTTATTGTGTGCAAAAAAATTCAAACTTTGGGGCAAATCGGAAAACTTTCAATCGGCCACTTTTTTCAATAAGATTTTCTGCTTTATTTTAGCGAATTTGGATTAAAGACCCAAAATAAGTGATGTTAAAATTTAAAAGATAATAGTTTTTAACTTGCCGGTCACTAAAAATAGCTTAAATAACCGTGTATTTATTCATAAATAAAACCATCCGATATTGAGAAAAACAAAAAAATATAGGCAACCATAGGCCCTATGCTTTCCTTCTAATTGTTGTTGTTTCCTTCTAATTTACTTAATTCGTAGCTTGCAAATACAAACAAAAGTTTGTTGAAGTTTTAAGCGACCTATAATGACACCTTTAATTGACAAAGAGCGCAGAAAACTTAAACACAATAATACGGTTGTCGGTTGAATTTCGATCAATGGGTTTGTATATTGTAGGTATTTTATTTAAATGCGTTATGAGATGAATCCACTTTCAAGATCTTATGATTCTCATAGCTATAGCAATTCAGTATTGACTCATGATATAAATTTGTGAACGCTTATAATAGATCATTATCAATATGAATTATGATGATTAAACAAGTCAATACTTTGTATTGTTGTCTTACTTTCTAGATCATGGCCATGGTAAATAAAAGACAATGGAAGAAAATACATGGAAAGGCTGCTCTACTGTGCTACAAATGATTTAATTCACACGAAGTTCAGAGCAGTCAGAACCGCTTGACGGCTCCATTCAACAAAAGTAGATAAATGTTGAAATTTTAAAGATTCTGGTAACACTCCGACTACGAAGCATCATATTTCAATGTTTCGCAAAATATTTTTGGTGTTCCGTATACGAAAGATTATTTCGACTATTAGAGTTATTTCTTGGTTATCGTAAACTCAAAGACAAAAGCTGGTAATTGATTTTGTATGTCAAAAAATGCGAACCAAACAAGTGAATTTTTTGATTGTTCTTAAGGGCAGGTTTGAGGCACCATGTCAAAATTAGCAACTGGTTACTTAATTAAAAAAATACTTTTAATTAAGCCGTAAACAGGAAGAACGTACGCAAGGCAATGCGAATGTAAGATTTTGTTTTGAATTTTGAAAAATTGGCCCATGCACTTTGCACGTTGACTGCTAAGATATTTTGATGTGCAGTGCCACTGTATATTATAATTTTGTAGCTCCTGAGTACAATAAATAATTATAGCACATTTTTAATTGTCTATTTCTTAATAAAGTGTCTATAGTTTGATCCTATTTCCATTTCCATTAAAACCAACTACCTACCAAGGCTCGTAGGTATAGCGGTAAAAAAAGGTATTTTTGTACCGAACCCAGGTTGTGCTGGATCTTCTTGTACTTGGCCGATTTTATATCGCAAGCTTATCGGTTTATTATCGGTTATCACGACGGCGAATAGTATGCGTGCGGTGCGGACTACGGACGAACAGTTGATGTTCGCGCGTCGAGGAAGACGCAACAGTTTGCCGCGGCATTGGTGACTTTTGTGATCGACAAATTTTATCGAGTGTTTTGAGGATATAAACTTTATCGTGACACGCCAGCGTAGACCTGAAATTAAGGGTGCGTTTAATTTAAGTAATATATAAATCTCTAAATTAAATTCTAAGTCAAAGATGCATTCTATGAATTACTCGTATTCTTGCATTTTAATTTTCATTAGCGTATTATAATTTAGTAACTAGACGTTATATGGCATAACTTTAATGAAAAAATGTTCGTTATTCTAAGTGATTGTTTGCAATGAATGTGGTTAACGTAATAACTTAGATTTAGAATAGAGATGTGCCAAATTGAGATGGTATTTTAATATAGTTTAAAAATTACGCAAGCACGTATTATGAGTGGATAATTAGCTTTCTCTAAAAACTACATCTGTATGTACGAATATAAGAACGAATGCCAAATCGTGAGCCATGAAGTTTACGTCAGTATGTTTCGAATTATTAAGTACCCATTACTATGTAAATCATTTTGGTGTAAGAATAAGAATTACTATTTATGTATAATTTTACAACAAAAAGCAGGTATTTAAAAGTTTGCTCTACATATTATTCAGTTTCCGTTGGTAGAACAGAGGTAACATTTTATCAATACCAAAGGTACCTCCTGCCTGCCTAAACAATAACTTGTGGCTAGATGCGATAGGTAAGTAGGTACCTATCTGTCACCTATCTCTAGTTATTAGGTAATATTCATTGAGCTCAAATAAATCCTATTAATCAGTTTAAAACCAAACTATTGAAAACTCCAAATGGGTAGGTAATAAAGTAATTTTTAAATCTTTTTTCTGACTGTTTGACTTTGGAATAACTAAACTGATGATACTTTTGATCCCAGAAAATGTAAGGGAATATAATAACCAGTCAAATGAGAGTTAAACTCGCGCACCAACATAATGAAAATACAAATCCTTATTTTTCGCACAGGCCTAAATTATAGGCTCTTATTATGAAAATTCAAAACTCTACCGTTAAATTCAAAAAGCAGGTTTGCACCGAGAAGAAATGGCAATAAACTAGGCACTCGATCTTTACAAAAATGACATTATATACATGTTTTCTTACATAGTATGAAAAATTATTACTTTTTTTAAGATATCGTGAGGAGATCGAAGCATATCCCTATCATTCCAAAAATTCTAGTCATTTAGAAATTATTCAATGGTATAGTAACCATGTATTAGATATTTTTGTGTGCAAAGGTATGTGCAAGAGTTCCCTACAATTTATAAGAAGTAAAACAGTAGGATCGCAAAGGTAACTTGTTTGTAAAGCATTGTTGTTATTTATCAAAATAGTTATGCTAAGCAGAGATCTTACCCGTTGAATATAATTTTTTACTGATCATAAAAACGTGTTATGCATGTAAATTTTCATTTTCAAGCATTATGCATGAATATCTGCTAGATACGAATTGGTATTAGAATCTATGGGTAAATGGGTAAATGTAGATATGGCTTTTTGGTTTAGCTGATTTAAAATTTCAAATCCGATTTTTTGATTAGGTAGGTAGGCAAAAAAAAAAATTTTTGGATTACTTACCACTAGTACACACAAGTATTCCAAATTACATATCAACAGATTTAACAGTTAAATACGAGTAATCAACTGTAAAGGCAGACAGATGAGCGGATGAATTCTCTCCATAAGCGCTTCATTTTCAGGGCTCCATACCCAAAGGGTAAAAAAACGGGACCCTATTACTGAGACTTCGCCATCTGTCCGTCTGTCACCAGGCTTTATCTCGTGAACCGTGATAGTTTGACAACTGAAATTTTCACAGATTGGTATTTCCGCTGCTGCTATAACAACATAACTCTAAAAAACAGAATAAAACATATGAGTAGATAAAAGAAGGCATTTTTTTGCTCGTTTTGCTCGATATTGATAATAGAAATGTTCACAGAATGTTTAATTATATTTTAACTTTACTAATAAATAATAAAATGTAAAATAAAACAAATATTTAAGAGGAGCCCATACAAGAAACGTATATTTGTTTGCCTTTTTTATAGATAATGCTACGGAACCTTAAGCGCACGAATCTGATTCGTACTTGGCGAATTATTTTTCTTTTGATGCGGAACCTTCAAAATGAAGCTTATCTTTAGATTTTCAGTATTTTTTGTTCCGTGCTTTGGGTGCGATGGCATGAAAACTGAAGTTTCAGACATCAACCGCACGTTTTAATTAAGCTACTTGTACAATAATCATTATGTACAATTACCTACTGTGGTTTGGTTCGAGGCAGACATTTTTAAACTAAGCGGAATTCATACCTAGAATAGTTTTGTCGCGACGTCTTGCAATGATGCTGCTTCAATTAAAATATCTTTTTCTATTTCCACATTGCATTATGATGCAAGCTGTCATAAGTGGACTGTATTGCAACGTTATGTCATTGCAAAGGTATAGATACTTCCCCTTAAGCGTCTCAATGTAAGCAAAGTGGACAAGGCCTCTTCTCTCATAATAGAGGGATTTTAGCTATGACTCTACCCCATTAGCGTGTTGGCAGCCTTCACACGTCTTCGAGAATAACTCTTAGGCGTGTAATTGCTGGTTATGGTTATATTATTATTTATCTTCCACGTTACAGGAAGTGATATTTCCACTGTAAATGCATTCACTCTACTCCGAAAAGTCAGAGGGACGCACAGAGATATTAGCTACTGGGGATTCAATGTTTTAGTTGGGTAGGAATCTTATATGTAATTACTAGCTTTTGCCCGCGGCTTCGCCCGCGTGAATTTCGAGATCTTTAAAAATCCTTTTTAGTGGATGATATGTCATCAGAGCTATCTATCTTTAGGCTATATTTCCGCGCCGCGGTTTCAAAAAATGATGATGGTGATGGAAAATTGTAATAATGATGGTAGTACTCGTAAGTATTTTTTTTTGCGCACTCATAAATGCCTCTTCCCCGTCCCGCCCGCAGTCGCCCGGCCGCGCCGGTACGCCTCACTCGGGGTTCACTATTTTGGCGATAATGGCTTACACATAAGAGTTGGATATATGCTATCGCGGGTTTTTTTGTAGAACTATTTAAGATACACATTTCCATCATACATTATATACGTGTAAATCCAACGGTTTTCGGGGCGTACGTCAGTAAAGGTCGCAGATTGCAATTTTTTCCTATTTACGTGACACTTATCGTTATATATTTTGGATAATTCACACTATATCTGTATAAATAATAGCCTATATGTTATTCTGATGTGTAAGCTATATTGTTGTAAAGTTTCATCAAAATCCATTCAGTATTTTTTTCGTGAAAGAGTAACAAACATACATCCACACATTATTACAAACTTTCGCGTTTATAATATTAGTAGGATGATTAAAAAAAATCAAAAATACCCCTGTAATGTAAATATTGGTCTATAGCATCACCAAGAACTATTTCTGCGTCTTATGTATTAAATATACCTAAAAAAATCAATAAGTGCAGAAATATTCAAATTTGACATTGTGAAGTAAATATGGTATCGAAATTATGAAATTTTTTACCAATAGATTCCAAACTAGATTCCAACAAAAATAATTTAGCATTTGTAATATGTAGATTAGTAATGTTTAACAATACAAATAAAGATAATCTTTCTAATATATAATTTGTTTTTGTCACAGTATTTGTAACCAAACACCTCCGAAACGGCTTGACCGATTTTAATGAAGTTCTTTGTCTTCACATGGTAGGTCTGAGATTAGGACTTAAGCTATTTTTCATACCTCTAAGTGGGAAACAATTTATATGACAAAACAAAGTTTTATGATAAAATACTTATGTGTTTACGTACAATAGCAGATTACAGCAAAATAAACTTGTCCTAGTAAAATATAGCACGAGTGAGTCATCTGTTAATGCACTGAGGTTGCTAGATTAACACTAAAGAAGTAGTAAAACCTAGGTACCTAAGTAAATATCTGTGAGCGTATGTTTATTACTCTTTCACACCGTTTCTATTGAACTTATTTGACTAAAATTGGCAATCAAAATATATTAACCCTGAATTAAAAGCTAACGCAAAAGCTAACATTAACCCCTAGAAAATCTATGGGTCACAAGGAATACGTTCCAACACGAAATACACGCTAGTCGCGCGGAGCCGCAGGCAACAGCTAGTATACTTTTTTATTGAGTAGGTATCAGTAGTAATAAAATAATATTTTTGATATTTTTACATACACACACACTTACTTTCGCCTTTGTGATATAAGTATATTTTTTTTATAAATATTATATGTAAAATATAAGTTCTCAATAACATCATCTAGACTTTTTTCGTTATTACGTTGTCCAAATTGTTATTACGTGTTATAAAATGTACCCATCATCCTATTATAATAAAGTAAAGAATAACAGCAGTTAAGTTATAATAGAAAAATATCAATCGCATTTACTTTTTATTAACGAGCCAAAACTATATAACAAACTGAAGCATTAAACAATACAAACCGTCTGTATGATTATGCTTTGAGTAATAAGTCATTAGAATATAAATGTTCGTTTTCTGTTATTACTTTACCTTTAAATAATATTTTGTTTTTCGAAAAATATAAACCAGTGCCAAAAACATTGCAGGTTAATGGTTACAACTTTTTCATGTATATTATGGTGTCTAAGAAAAAATATATCGATATTCGAGCCAAAAACTGATTTATGGATATGAAAAAGAAAAATTGTATTCGAGAAATTACGTTAAAGATTAATATAGGTTTGCATTATTTTTTTTAATTTCAATTTCTGATCTGATGGTTAAACACAGATTACGCTACGCTCGTGTTTCGCATCTAAGTTAAGTTTTATTATCGAAAAAAATGTTTTAAAAGATAAGCCGATTAAGCGTTCGTTTGAACTGTAAACAGTTACTTAAATGCACTTATTATGTCACTGAAAAAAATAAGCTTATTAAAAACTGGTCTGACTGTTATATTGAACTAAAGTCTAATCATTACTAACTAGTATTTACTAACATTTTACAAACATACTAATCCACTCGGTACAAGCTAAGAGTCTAATGCAACCATGTACTTCAAAATCGGGCCATACGTTAGTTACAGTGGAATACAGATAAACAAATCACACAGACCAGAGAATAAGTTTGTATATAGGTAAAAAAATATATTATGTTACGAGATGTATAACTTCTTGAAAATATTACTCTACTTTTTGGCCAGTCGTGTATAAAGAAAGGAAACATATAATAGAGTAATATTAAGTAAAAGTTATATCATCAAATTGAACGTTTACCTAATAATTAATAAAAAAATGATATTCTATTCAAAACGGTGACTATGGAACCGTTAGCGGGTCTCACTTCAATTTGGGGCTATTAACTACAACAGTTTCATATACTCAAGGTTCTAGCACAGAGAAGAAAAAGACGAAAATCGACCTTGCGTTCTATAAAAATACGCTATTAAATCGTGACTTATGATTTGATTAACCCATCACAAATTCTAAGAGGTTATTAGTCCGTGCTCTGTTTTGTAGCCTCTAATTACAAATGTTAAAGTACTGCCTGATTAATGGATACTAACAAGGAAGCTACCGGGAGGGTGATTTATAACATATTTTGCAAATAAATTAACAATTTTTAGTTAGGTTGACTTCATCAATTCATACAAATTGTAGGATATTTCGATCCGAATCTCGATTCGGTCTGACCATGCAAATTAACCGAAAACGTAATTAACTTAAGAATTGTTACCATTATAATAATAAATTAGTCATTATTAATTAGCATTATTATTAATTATTAAAAATAACTAATTTTTAATTAGTAACCCATAGTTAAATAATTAATAATTATTATTTAAAATTACCTATGATAAGGCATAATTATTTATTAATGAGCAAACAATAATTTAATATATAATAATATGCATATAAATTAAAAAAAACATTATTATTATGAGTTTCTTTATTTTTTATTAAATTGAAACATTCTTAAAAATATTATTAAATTGTATAATAAAAATAAATCAGAGAAATAATAAATCAATTAATACATCACATGGCAATCTGGCCCCAAAGTTATACCTTGTGTTATGGGTACTAAAATGAGCTTAATATTGATATATATATGAGTTCATTACATGTTAAATATACATAATATTAATATACCTACATAAATATGATATATTTCAAAACACCAGACGCTATAAAATATCTATGCACAAACATTTTCAGTTGTGGCAATCGAATTCACGACCTCCGACGCAGAAGGCAGGATTGCTACCGCTGCGCCATTCGGTCGTCCACGTCATCTTGTATCTTGTACATTATTGTATCCCTGCCAAAGATAAAAAAGTCAAGATAGGCCCATCCGAACATTTTACGTAAACGTTCTTCATACAAGAAAATGTAGAACCATCTGTCGAAACTCCTGCAAAATACATGTTTATTTTTTTATATTTTTTTTATCTATGTGTCTGTGGTCACCTTGCCTGCAATATTATTATTAATTCAAAAAAAAAAGAAATAGATCTTCACCTATCTACCTATACTGACTACTGCCGGGGGGGTGCAAAATAGTCATTCTTGCTCCCTTAAACTGGCGACATTTTTTCGCGCTGTTCGCCCTGTCCTTAGTATACAAGTCTGTGATCCCTGCTGAGATGGCTATTTATGAATGGGAACTAATTTTTTGAGCTGTTATTTAAATATTCGAGATGTTATTATGATCAGTTGGAAAACATATTGAGCAGTTATTTAATTTAATGGCGGTTGATTAATTATTGCGACAGTAAAACATGAACAGTAATAAAGAATCAATTAGTCGGTTATTTTATCATACAATATCAATTCTAAAAATAATTTAGCAGTCCAATAACTGAATGAGCGGTAAAAATGATGGAATGAGCGGTTCCTTTTCTCTTAAAGGTTCTCTGAAGTACGCAGTACCTCCAGTTGAAGCTAAAAACATTCCACTCGGACAAAAAAGGAAGTTTTTGTCCGAGTGGTATTTTCACGAAAGTTTTTTATGTAATACACTTCACAATGTCACTAGCTTTCGTAAATAACTCAAATTAACGAGAAATAATAAGAAAAATTATTATTATAAATCACATTTTTTTAGGTTATGTTTACGTATTTTTTGCCAGTTTGCTAATATTTTTACGAAAGATTTGTATCACACTGTCACTAACTTTCGTAAATCACTGCACAAACGACTTAGGGTCCAGGAGCGAGCGAAGCGAGCTCGGGACTTGAGGGCACCCCGACTCGGCTGGGTTAGGTGACGAAGAGGATGGCGGGGCCTGCAAGGCCCCGCCATCCTTCTGAGTGGTTATTTTCTTTTATGACCACCCAGAAATAGGAGCCCCGCGAAGCGGGGCTCCGTCGACTGGCCTTTAAGAAGATTAAAGACATAAATAATGAGAAGAGGTGAAGATTTTTTAATTTCAAAAAAATATTTCTCGAAAAGTATTAGGCCTCGTACGATTTGGCTTGGGGGGTAGACTCCCCCTACCCCTCCCCTCCCCCTCACCCCCCTCCCATCCCCCCCGCAACGGGTCCCGTGTCCTAGACCTACCATTCCTTCAGTCAAAGCAAAAGTAATTTAATTTTTCATTACTATTTAAGTACTGTTTTTTTTATTGTATTTTACCACCTCATTGTTTATAGAATTGCTTAGAATGAGATTTCTTACCGACAAATTCCGATTTCTTACTGCCCACGCGTAACCGCTCGTTCAATTTTTTTTACCACCCATTTAATTATTTTCCTGCTCAATTATATATTCACTGATCCAGTTCATTATTTTTTATTACTCATTTTTGTTTACTTTACTGCTTAGTTTTAACTGCTGAACTAGGTTATTAAACATGCCATTTTTAATTTTTAACTTATCAAAACTGCTATTTAGAACTGCCTCTTTAAATCAGTGCCTTTATGAATCATCACTTAAATACGTAAGCAAGTAAGTTTAAATATCTACCAAATGAGACCAGTAGTTTTTGTACGAAGTTGTTGTGAGTGTACAAAAAGTTAGAATTATAAAGTAGATTATCATTTAAGCAGATCTTACCGGTTAAACGTACGTTTAATGTACGAATTATTTAAAAATTAGTGATGTCAGCATTTTAACTAAATATGCCATAAAAAGTCTGCATTTTGCACTTGCAATAAAGTAACCCAGTCTGATATTTAAATTGCTTATTCATTACTGAATTATCAAAAACATAATACCTATTATGATAATATTATCATACCGACATTATAGAGCAGATTTTAAGCTCATGAGACTTGAGAGAGGTTTTTTGAAATAATGTTAAAATACAATAATAAGGAAATCCATATAATATTTTGTATCATACGCTAAAGTTTATTAAAATACTCTTATTAAAATACAGGAAATCCTTTGCACATAGTTTAAATAATTTCCTTTGTGTATTGGTTTGCATTACACGTATGTACTCCGAAAACTCAGGTTAATATTCATATACTGTACATTATAATTATAATTATACACTATTATATTAAAATTATACTTACACTATTATGTTATAATTATAATTACACTACTATAATATTATAATCATACTTATACTGTTAAATAACAATTAAGTAGGTTTATTTAATTCACTTCTTTCTGCAGTTACACAATGAAAATAGATTTATACGTTTTATCCTTATAAAAATTGTATCTTGCTATATTAATATTTATCAGGAACAAAATTTTATGATAAACAATTTAATTTTAATGTAAGATGCTATTTTTGTTAGATCTGGTAAACAAACAAAGACAAGGTCTCGTAAACTTGAATACTTTTACGAATAATTTTCTGAGCATTCCAGCGAATTCTCGCGTCACGAGGCGAAATTGACGTTTCCATTCTATTCTGTCCCGGTGTAAATTGAGCCTAAGTATAATTTGGTATACTTTAGCCTTCTGCAAAAAAGGATTTTCAAAATAACCCATTCGGGTTGAATTGAATAAGGGTGAAAAATAGGAGGACATAGACCGTATTACGTGCAAATTCGTCATCGTCCGCTATTATTATATTTATATTGAAATGGTGAAAGAAATTTCCAAATAACGACTAAGTAATCATCACGCTCGCTAGGTTATAGGTTTCCGCTGTACTAAGGAATCGCATTGCATTAATTATAATAATTAATATTCTTATGGATTTACGTGACTCCTAACGTTAGTTGTTATAATATCCGTAAGAGTTCCTGAAAATTAATTGCAAAATTTCAGGAAATAATGCATCATTTATTTCTGTAATGTGTATATTATGTACCCATTTAACAGTCTATTTGAATTGAAATTGTCTGTTTATTAATTTATCAGTCTCTATTTTATCCGTATTTAAATCGAAATAATCCTTGGAAACTTTAGACATGCAAGAAAGTCTGTATCTGTTTTAATATTATAATTTTGAAAGCAAGTTTGTTAATTCGCGAATTTCATAATTAACTGTGGCCTACCTCTTCGCCTTCAGTTTTTTACCCGTCGTATTTTAACGGAACTAACAGGCGAATCGTTTTGTGAAATAACTCTCCTTTCCTGGTGTACGTGACCTTTGGATTTCACGTTTCTATAGTTCTTTGGTCATTTACCTTAACCCTGAATTACTTCTGTCTAACTTTTATATATTTTTAATTAATTTCTTTGTACTTTTTATTACAATACAACCTTTTCAATCTGTCGCACGTCAGTAAGTCACAAACATATATATTATCTTATTTAATGTAATATAACACCCAAATGGCATATTGGATTACAAAACAACATTCACCAAGAAATGATATCTTTACTACAATTCTTATAACCTATTTGACAAATGAAGGGTGAGCAATGTTTGCGTTTCAATAAATATTACCTACATTCGATACTTCCAAGCCTCTGTATATCGTGTATGTTACTAGAAATGATTTATATGTATTTACACTTTATTTAAAAAAATGTGGAAGGTTACAACTAAGGAAAAGGTAACTGATTGATCTTACAAAGCATTTAAGCACGTGATAGTACTAAGAATCTGACTGAAAATTCAACGCCAAATTTAGAAGGGGTGAGAGACCCCAACTTTTATGTGTCGATTAATTATTTATCATTTTATTACAGTGCTATGCCAGATGAGTTAAAATCTGAATGTTCCGATAACAGACATCAAAGTCGTTGCAAAATTTTTTGGGCCGTACTTTTTCCTGTCGAATGAATTCCTCAGTCTGAATCCAGCGTAATAATGTTTACTCGTTAGTTTTAACTTAATAAATCAATTTCTTCTTGTTAAGGATTTTTAATATATTAATATTATAATCCTGTCACGTATCACATAACAAATCGGATATGGTAATCTTAAATAGGCTCTTTGTTCGAGGATATCTCACGTTTAACATCTGTCCCTTGCTCCGTTTGCCTTATTTGGTGTTGATTGGAAAGCTTTCACTGCCCCAGTTAAATGGGAACGGATTACATGTAATGCTATTTTGATGTTCAGGAACAAGGAAGCGAGCGAGGAGAGTTAAAGGCTGTTACGTTTTAGCAGAGTTCTGTATTTATCATTTTGCAACAGTAGCGAAAGTTTGACTTCAAACTAAATTAATTGCTAGAAGGTTTGTTGTGTTGTGCTTCTCGTTTTACCGCTATCTGATTCAGTTGAACTCTCTATATCTCCACGGAACTTAAGAATTTATTATATAACATAGTGTAAAACCAACAGCGTTATAAAAGTAACATATTATTGTTATTGTTAGGGTTCGTGGACAAGGTCTTAGCGTATATACATGCAAGCCCTTGACTTCCTTGAGCCTCATTAATTAGGCCCTCTTTATCTTTCTTTGTCTGTACAAACAAGTTTTAAATACATATTTTTAATACTTTTTGTACATTTTTTAATCACAATATCTTAATGTCTTAATCACGACTTCTGTATTACTTTTATCCGTATAAGTCTTTAAGTACCTATGGCTATGTAAGGAAACTACACTTATAGTATTAATAGTATAAGAGTATAAGACCCTATTAATAGTAATAGTACTCGTAAGACTATTAATAGATAAGAGTCTTTTACACTTCCAGTTATTTTAAAATATCTGATCATACACTTTTTAAAATATGAGAATACGTCCTTCTTAAAAAAATCTGAACCTTATTAGCCTTCCACTTCTTAAGACTTAGCTTAACCCCTTCAGGCCTTCACGCTGCTCCACTTTATATGATAGAGCACCGCCGAAGGTAGTGCAATACAATGCCTAAATGTATCACGAATGCATAATTTAAGAAGGCAAATTCAATGCTTAATCTTGAATCAGCTCTAATAACCAGCTTTGGGGCAGCCGGCTAACACCTTAATGCCGCTAACCATATCTCTCGAGCTGGACGATTGCCTCATCTAATTCTAACACGAACTGCCTTCTATCTAATTCAGTTTCGACACAGAGTCTTCCCATGCGCGCGATCCAAACAAAATGTCTCGTAGTGTTTTGAAATTGCGAATAATGTTCCTATTAGCATATCGTACCGCGGCAGATGCCCTAGGTTATCAGATAGTTTTCACGATATTACCTTAATGGCTGCTGAATCCGGTAAGCGTCGCAAATATGCCTCTCTTTTAGAGAGTTACATATTTGTCCCGTTTGCCGTGGAGACCCTGGGGCCAAGGAGTCATAGTGCCAAAATATTCCTTCGAGAGCTTTCCCCGCGGTTAATAGCCTCAACTGGTGACAGAAGGGCTGGCTCATTTTTTGCGCAACGTATCAGCCTAGCTGTTCAACGCGGAAATGCAGCCAGTATTCTTGGCACCATTCCACGCGGGCAAGATTTGTATAGTAATTAGAATAAGCTAATAATAAGTTTTATAGTAACATTCATAAATAAAAAACTTAAATGGTGAATTAGTTTTCATTTAAGATAGTAAATTACGTTTGGGCACTCCCGCTATAATCTCGGAAGCATACTAGGTACCTATAAGTACTGTGTCTCTCACACACACTATTAGTAATCCTAATTAATGTATTGACATGCCATACAAACTTCGTATTTTAGTAATAAAGCAATAAATACCTAATAAGTACTTGGGTTTTTCAAATGTAGTTTAAACGATAGAAAGAAATACAAAAATAACATAACATTAGTATGTTTGTTATATTATGGTAAAACATTACTAATCTAATACAGTTAATTATGTATATTAAAATTAAATTTGTGTTAAGCTTTTTCCAGGACACTCTTTATAATTGAAAAGGCTTAAAATTATTAGAACCTTAACCATCGACCAAGACAAAGGATGACATGGCGATGATCAGTCAGTGAGTGAATCAATTTCATTTTAATATTATTTTATCATAAGTAGATATCAATAGGCGAAGATAAAACTTTGTAAGTAGGTATAGGCCCTTTACATATTGCATGCATGGATGAATCTGAGATAATATATTGCGATAGTTACAGTTTATATACAGAAAGGTCGAATCTCGACCTCGACTATTTAAGTAACGGCACCTCTCCCTAATTTAGTAGAAAAGAGTAAATAACAATCAAAAAAGCACATTTTACAATCGATTGTTATCCATATAAAATTGAATTTGCATAAAAAATGTAAAAATATGAAATCCTCACGGACAAGGCCACGTGTATCAGCAATTGTTCTAATATTTTGACCTTCCAAGAATAATACTGTAAATGATTATTTGATATCCAACATTTGATATTTTCTTGATATTGATACGTTTTAAAAAGTTTTGATTGTGTTGAGGTCGCGGAGGTGATCTAATATTATTTTAGATTTTCATGCTCACATCAAATTCGACCTCATTATTGACTGAATCCATTTATAATGAAAGATCCAAAGGTTACTTTTAATGTATGCATCAATTGCAAAGGCACTAATTTGCCCTATTTCGCAACTTGATTTAATTATATATGCGGTTGGAATTTTGTGAGGCTTGGTTTTGATAGATAACGCTCTAAAACTGATTAGTTCGTCCATTTATACGTTAATGCGAGATTACGATAATGTTTGTGGAATACTTTAACCTTATGTTACGTACTTTTTGTTATTTAACCTTATGTTAAGTTAGCATGACTATATAATTATAACATTAACGACCATATTAGTATCCCAATTCGGAATGTGCTCTCAAGAAGAGCTTTTATTCCACAAGACCCAGGACCCAGGTTTAATTGTAGGGATCTTTAAACTTGTTATCTACTCCACAAGCTTTATGATAAGTAAGCTTATCATAAAGCAAGGAAAATATTTTATGATGTACATAACGAATATCGCAATAAAAATAATAAAGTGAAAAATGAAAATGAAAAACACTTGCTGTTAAAATAAAATACGTAGGTATAGCAAATTTTCTCAAATTCAAATAACATTAAATTGTCAATAATATAATCCTATAATAATACCTAAAGAAAAATGCTAAGATGCTATGATCATCTTTGGTATAAAGTTGACATTGAAAGCGGGAAGGGGCACATTTGATCCTAGAAAAAAATTCTTGCGAGTGCAGCTTTGGGCAAAGCCTAGTATTGAATAAAAGATACGTTTCACAGCACCGTCATAAACTATAATAAGTGAGCGAAACTTCATCGTTTCCACTTAACTGGCAATTGAGTAAGTCTGGTTAATAAATTCATATTATGATAATTCTCGTAATATATGAGTAACAATCACTTAGATACTATTTCTTCATAATATTTCTGTATCGTTTAAAGAAATATTTAACTGTATAATAGTTATATTTCGAACTTTTAGGTACAATATTGACTATTGTAACTACCCTATTCCTATGTTATTTAAATATCCGCTCTTGACTTTGAGAGAATACAAAAGTTAAATAAACGAGTCTTCGGCTTAAATATACAGCTTTGCAGGCGGCTAAGTAACAAGGGCGGTTGCCTGAAGCAATACTAAGAGTAATAATAAAACTAAGTCAAAGTCAGAGTATACCCCCTTGTTCGGGTATTGAAAGGAGCGAAGATGGTTCGTGTATTGAAATTCTAATGACCTATGAGACCTATGGAAATAGGCTTAATCGATAAGGTTAACGAAGTATAATCACATGGTAGAATCCATTTCTTGCTGTAGAGATGCAGGGTTTTCATCATGTGCTTGCAGTCGATCAAGAAAGCCGCGAGACATATATAAGGGGACGCGGAGCGCTGAGCGCTGAGGTCCGAAGTCAGAGTTGAGTTATGGTATACGGACCGATGATGTAGAGCGCTTCACTAAGGTGGTAAAGCCATGTAATAATATTACATTGGTTATGAAATGAAGTGTGTTGGTCGCACGCGAGGGCCGTAAAGAGCGATGTTCGAGTGAACAGTGCGCTGAGGCGGCTTATGTGTATATGGGCGTCCTCTTAATAAGGTGGAGTGAAGGTGGAGGCTTGATGTAGAAGGAAGTATTGTTCTGAGATGATATTTTATAATGTTCCACTGGGACATTATATGAACTTGCACAGCGCCGACCGATGGGACTTTGAGCTCATTTAGCGGTCGTACCAAAAATCTTATATTTAATGGCAAGCATGCATTTGAATGGTGCTCTGCCTGAGTCTGACTCTCTAGTACCAATGATCCATGAAATATAATATGAATAAGTTACGATGTGGGTCTCACAATATAATAATAATATAATATAATGATTCACGGAGCAATCACATTAAAAGGTAAAGTGTGAGCGAAAGACATTATCAAAGATATAATATGAAGGGACGCGGGCTGCCGAGTGCGCCTAAGTCTGAGATGGTATTGGTGCATGACATAAATACTTCTGATGGCTGTGCGTCATGTTGGTGGTCATGGCGTGTCTTATGAATAATAAATATTATGAAGTACAGTCGAGTCTAGTGAGATCCTACTGATGGCTAACACAGTGAATGCCCGTACCGATATGGTATAATACGGGTAAGCGTCCTAGGTGGCGTATTTATCTGTATGACGTCAAGTGTAGTGATGTGTCGCAGCTGGCTGTTGCACTATAAGTAATACGGTAGGCTGCGCCTTCAGTCCTTGATGTTTGCAGAGTGACTCTTGGTCTCTAGTATGCGTGACACCGCGCTTAAGGTGCTGATCTCTTATCCTCACCGGGATAAGAATAACACATATCTGGGGCGGTACAACCGTTAGGGGTGCTCTTGATAGAGTGCTCCATCATCACATCACATAGGTGTAACCTCCACCTTAATGAGGCTATTTATCTCATATCCTTCCGAGGATGTGAACATAGGTGTAACCTCCACCTTAATGAGGCTATTTATCTCATATCCCTCCGGGGATGTGAACATAGGTGGACCGCCACCTTGAAGCGGCTAGTCTAACGTCTCTTATGAGAGATGGGGGAGGGCTCACCCTACGGGGCGCCTAGGGGCGAGGCGGATGCGGGAGCTCACCATTCTGGGCGAGTGCGGGGCTCAGGATCATCTTTTTCATAAAGATGCCACTATCGAACGCTTACCGAACGCAGTGCTAGGTGTATGGAGGCTTATAGTCGAAGTACGCCGGGCTGTTAGTAGGGTCTTATTCGAACGCTTACCGAACGCAGTGCTAGGAGTATGGAGGCTTATAGTCGAAGTACGCCGGGCTGCTAGTAGGGCCTACTTAGTAAACAATTATGAAGCAAGAACCATGTTATAAGGATCAGACATTGCGTCTGGTCCTATTTTTATCACTTATTAAATTATGGTCTTGGGTTTGGCAGTAGCCGGATCCAGGACCTATTTTTATCACTTGATAAATTATTATGGCTTCGGGACTAGTGGACTCATGACTTCTGACGCTCTAAAAGGATTTGGGATACTACTATGAACACTACATATAAAAGAGTCCTACCATTGAATAATTACGAGCCAACCTGAGAAAGATCAATAATTAGATGATTTAAGGAGGTATAGGGTATTTTATAAGTAGGACCTAGTTAAAACAGTTACACTATACGCCGGTACCACAAAATACAAGCTTAATATTACCTCGAGCACAAGCATCGTTTTGGAATAAGAAAGTTTTGACTGTAGCCACACCATCAGTCTATGTGCTGGTAATTTCGGATAACTATCTGCTCTTACTCCTTCAACTATAAGTACTTCCCAACAACGGTATCTATGGTGGGATGACGCACCATTGAGTGAATTGACCACGATTGGAAGGAAACAACTCCGGAGTGACAAACCTAGTCCACGTGAACCTATACCTTCAAGGCCAATGTAAGATAGGCGCCACTTCAGCCTAATTAAAAGGGTTGTAGATAAAAATCCAGGCAGCTGTCTGTGAGGAGATACCCTATCAAGTAGACCAAGCTTTGAGGCCCGTACAAGCCCCGATGGACTTCATTCATCAGAGAAGACAGGCACGCGGGTTTCGTGACAATATTTCCCCTAAAGATTTACATGAAAATAGCATTTCCTAAAGTAACAGAAGGATCGAGGTTGGAAACATTCTGTCATATAAAATCATGAGTGAAAGTGCAGATTACGTGAAACACAGTCACAAATCCGAAAGTTCAGTACTCGTATCTAAATCTTGTGAAGAAGGGTTTTAGAACACTTTCGTGACTTATGCCTCATGGAGAACCACTAAAGATTTCGATCGCAGAAGCGTGTTGTAAACGTATCCAGGACGTTAAAATACATGCGATTACGTAATGATCATCCATTCGATTCCTCACTCAGTAATGATCTAATGAGGACGATTAAATAATGGATTTGTATTGTAAACGAAACTGAAATGCATGTGATGTTTAATAAACCGTGTAATCATTTATTAGCTGAAACGTTATAATTAAACAACTTGCCGGTTAGCATTAATTCTAATATTTAGTGATTACTGATCGATATTATTATTTTATAGGCAAGTAAAACTTTGTTATTTTAAGTTACATTTTTTCAAGTTATATTATTTTCAAATTAATTTTTTGTCTTTAAAATTAAGGACATCATTTGATAAAACTTTTTTGGCTCGTTACGTTATATTATTAGTATCACCCATCAAGGTTATCTGTTGGTGAATTGAAAAGTACATTTGAAAGATATAATGATAGACTCGGATAGAAGCAAAAAGAAAATAAATCTAAAATGCACTTAGGTCTTGGCTAAGGAGATTCTGTTCTATTGTGATGTGATTTCTCTAACCACATAGTGTACCAACCGATGTTAAATCGCTTCTTTAGAATTAAAGTTATGATGAGGTTTATGGTTTTTGTGTAGAATGTAGTTTACTGCATTCTCAGTAATAGATTTCTTCGGTTACTTTCATTGAGTACACTTGCCAGATTCGTTCATTGGCTTTCTTCTTAATTTTGCGGGATTCCAAATAATCCCATATCCCATACTGTTTTCGTTCCAACTCTCTTTTGCAAACATTATAATATGTAGATCCTATAAAATTATGTTCCTATTAGCTTCTTTTCAGCAGTTCGTTCTTAAAGTCTCCCATACTCAGGAATTCTAATGATGTTTCATGATTCCATTACAGTGCTATTATTGTTGTTTCCCTTAATTTTTTAAGCATATATGCACTCGTATCTATTTATAAAACGAGACTCTATAGCCAATATTGCAATAATTTCTATCTTCTATGGTTATATAGGTTGTAGAACAATTTAAAACTTCGATCCCTTTGCGGTGGAGAACTTAATAATATACGAGTATCTTTGGTCTGGACAATTCGATCCCACAGTCACACGTTCTAAAACGTACTGCCACTATACTTCAACTGCATCAACGGTAACAAGTGGATAATACAATATTACTAAACCATGTAACGATGTGTTCTAATTCTTACATTGTGTAAACCGCGAGCACTCGAGCACCCATTATATGCTAATTGGGAGAGACGACACGCAAAATTGCTCAAAGCGAAAATGTATAAAGATCAACTGGAATTTGGTTTTGAGGTAATTTAACTCACAGCTCATCTGCCTTATTTAGTAATGAAGTTATTACAATGCTTACTTAAAAAATATATCTCTGCCATTATATCTGAGAATATTTTGAAAAATAATGCATACTCACTCTGCTCTTTGACTAATATCATAGCGAAACACACACTTTGTTTTTTGTTGTAATTTAAAAGAGGACTTTTTTTATCGCAGGTCGTAGAGTAAGCCCTTTCTTCACACTTTCATTCGCAGGAGAGGAGGTTAGGTGACACAGCCTGGAAAAGATCTGTATGAAACATGAAAAGATTTCGTAGTCTTGTTTGTAGTGTCCAATGTCGTGTTTAGGCTGATAGGTTCGGGATGAGTATGACTGTATTGCCTACTACTTGTCATCGTTTTACATGAAATGTAACTTACAGTAACATTTCATGTAAAACGATGACAGTACCTTAGCGCCACATCCTAGAGTGATATCCATATTATGCAATGTATGATGTGTTATAAATGCTAACCACACACGTTTACTCATTTTCTTAGGATTTCGTTGACACTGTTGTAATTTATTTTCCTTGTATACCTACCTGTATCTGAAACAAAAGTTTTAACTCCAAGCTTATAAATACGTTTACACTTTTATTAATAACTTATTAAATTAAACTAATTATTAATAAATAACTTTTAAATATATACATATATTGAAAAGAATTAATCTTTCCCTGACGCTTTCCAAAGGTTAACTTTCTATACGTGAGTTCACGTTTTATGAATTATGATAAAAACCGTGTAAAAGATGATAAATTATTATTGTTTAGTTTCGTAAAATTAGCATAACATGGATATTTTTAATGAACAGTTAATATTATAAAGATTTAGACAGTACGATTCGTTGAGTTAAATGCACAAGGTAAGATAATGTTGGAAATTGTCATATACATTTTTCAATGACAAATAGTTTTACTTATATAGTGTTTATCATAGGTATAAACAAACACGTGAAATGCGTAGGTGATAAAATTATATCGAATAGTGTCACAGTCATGTTCCATTGTTTCCACCTGAAAGCGCGGCTACACTTTCTATGACTAGATTTATTACTATAATACTCGTACAAAGTCATGTAAAATTCCATGCAACAGTTTATATAACTGAAGAGGATATAATTGATGATTAAACGAACTTACCTGTAAGTGAAGTTCTATCACAATTATGTGAATACATTTTATTCGAATATAATAAACACAATCAGGTATACTTTCATTGTACTGGCAATTTCGCACTTTTATTTATTTTGTTTTTTAAAACTAACCACCCTGATGGACACGCGGTCCCCAGCCTACCTCCGCGCCATGCTTCATTCTTTAGAGAATATTTAACAAAATTTTCGTATTATACTCATGGGTTTTGGGTATGGGAGGGACCTTATATTATTATATTCGAATAAAATGTATTCACATAATTGTGATAGAACTTCACTTACAGGTAAGTTCGTTTAATCATCAATTATATTTCATACATTTTATTCTTCGTATAATAAACACAATCAGGTAGATGTTTAGAGATGAAAATTTTTGTTAAATTATGGACATGTAAATTGTTTCCTATTATAATAGGAAATAGGTCCTCTTTATACCACAGAAGTATTTAATTAACACAATCTTTTCGTTCAATTCCTGGATCAATAACCCAGTCACATTATAAATAGGTTTAATTTATATTTAGATAGATTATAATGATTAATGATTAGAGAGCAAAAGAGCTATTGCGACAGAAGCATCATCGCTCAATAAGAGGTTATAAAACTTAGGTAACGTCCGTAATGGTTGTTACCAGCAGACTGCTTTTCTGATGAGGTCAAGCAACAAACTACGTGCTCGCCGAGGAAGTGTTGCTGAGTGCACTGAAACGCAGACCTCTCTCGTGAGAGATTATATTCCTCGGCAGACACGTTCTCACGGTGGTCTGCCTGCAGGCGACCTTATGAGGTTGCTTCAACATTATCAGGAGGTTGTCTATTATATATCTTGGTCTAAGATTTTGTAAACGACATATCGATTTGTTTTTCAAAGCTGTGGCAAATTTTTATACTTTCTCTTCAGTTTTAATTATGGTATAATTAAAACTGGTTCGCCCTGAGTAGTAGCTGGCGTTGTATAAACTCAATAATTCCCTTGAATTATATAAAAACAATAATACTAACTTTAACTAATGCTAATGTTCTCATTCTGTGCTGTGTCTACTGCCTAGAGCTAAAAAAGTTACAAGATCAGCAAAGCAAAGTTACGGAATGAATAAACTCTTATTAAGGCCCATTGAGCAATGTGTTAGCATACTATATTGTGTGCTACTATGTGGTGTTTGATGTTAATTTATCTATTCATTTTCGCAATATAATATATATATATATATATATATATATATATATATATATATATATATATTTTTTTTTTTTTTTATTTGACCCAAAATCATCAGCAGAAATTAAACTCAATGCCGAATGATAACAAGTAATCGTACCATATGCTACGTCGTTAACAAGTTGTTCTGTTGGAAATTACGAGGTTGACTTATAATGTAGGTACGGATTGTACGGATCTCAGACGTTATTAAAGCAGTATTGCCACAAAACTTTGTAAATAACACAAAATTTTTGAAACATAAATTATTAAAAATTCCAACAAAATGTCCTTTTTTTTTTTATATATATATATATATATATATATATATATATATATATATATATATATTTTTTTTTTAATGCCTTCAGAGAACTTCCTCCAGTAATTCCTATGAATTGTGGTTCTCTAGGGAAAGACCATATTTATTTATTTATCATCAATAAATGTACTATAAGAAGTAAGTCTTTTGACACCTTATGTAAAAGAAGAAAATCCAAAGTTGTAAAGGTCCCTAGACGATGTATGTCTAAAGCATTGTCTATAATAGTATTTTTAAGCATTCTTCCTCTAGAAGAATGTATAGAAGAGCAAAGGTAAACTTGGTGTTCCAAAATGTTCAGAATGCGTCTGTTTCTAAGACGTCTGGGTTCGTATTGATTACATTTCGCATTATTGCAAGAAGCGATAAATTCAATAACTGGATTGAACTCTTTGAATAACTTTGAAGTATATAATTTTACTGCGATAGCTTAATCCCATTAACTGGATGTAACTCTTGGTCAGCTTTTGATTATCTTTAATTTCCATATAAGAAACAATTAACCCAATCGTTTAAATGAGGATATTTGATATCCTCTATGCAACTGATGTAAATCATGTGTATCAAAATAGATGTATCGAAAAATATGGCCATCAACTCTGTAAAGAGGTATTTCGATTCATCTTAACGTTAATTATTACATAAACCAAAATCCCTCTAATGAAAAGAATTAGTCTTCATCTAGACCGGGAAATCGTGTGAATCACTAGTTCAACCTTTTAGGTTTAAGGGAGTTAGATGACTTAAAAAATGTTTTGTAACCACTGGCCATCAGATAGGATAACCGATGATGGACGAACAGCTGCGTCTAAAGTCTAATTTTTCTTACGGGCTACATTTTTTGTTTCTACAGACGTTCTGTGTAACCCCATCCATACCTAATAGCTGGAGAAGTGGACTTTAGGACTTTTAATCGGAATTAAGCTTAACTCTTAGATGATACAACGAGTTAAGCGTATAAAATTCTTTACAGAATTTGAATTGTTACATAATTCACGTCATAGTTTGCGGTTGGGTAACGATACTGCCATATCGTCAGAAATTAAAATAAAACCAGGAAACTGAGCATGTTTTGAGGGTAGTAAATAACTTTAACACTCTAACACCTAACAAATCTTCATGAAAAAACCGCGGTAAGTATCTGAGATGAGTCACAACTTCTTTATGTATTTTACTAAGGATGAATCGGTACTTTAAAATAAGATTCTTCAGTTCATAGGCATAAAACCCTTTTTAGGTATTCGCTTGTAAGCTGTTCTATGAACTATCAATTTCAAAAGATTTTGAACTACAAATTCATTCAACGCCTTTAAATTTAGAATGTATCTTTTACCCGTAAGATTTTGAGGTTTAGACACATCTTAACTATAATCGAACATGCAGTGACTCACTCCCACATTATCTCACCCAAAAAAGAAATGTCGATTGTCAAAGACATTTGTCGCTTTTTCTTTGTTGTGAACGTGTAAGGCGGTACACTGTGTTAGTGTACGATTTTTAAAATGGTATTATGTAATAATAATTTTTTGGAGCTAGTTCCTTAATTTGTTCAATTCATTAAAATATTTTATTGAATGTAGTCATAAAATATTTTATGAAAGTCAAAAAATAGTCTTCACTTATTATAACTCCCGAAATTCTAGATCATGTTATAGATCGTGACGGATTCCTTGTCAGTGATATGTAACCAATAAACTTCAAAATGTTGAAGACAACTGGCATATAGGTACCTTAATGTCTAGCGTCGTCGATGAACCTGGTCCTTGTTGTGGCTGATGCTGGAAACTTGCTGTCACGTCGCATCTTCCTCGCGGCTGATCGCCAATACTCAAGTGTGTCACGCCCCCCCCTGCTGGCCGAGCCGTAACGAGAGGGGGCCAGCTAGTTTCTCGAGAAACGAGATTGCGCTGTCCCAGCGGTGGGTGTCGATAGCGAAGTCGCCCGCCGCGCCCTGCTGGTTTCTTTATTTACAACACCTGACGATCAGTAACCATTGAAACTAGTATAATGCCCGAAACTATTTCTCCGAAAAAACATCTGGTCCCGTTCGTGAACTTTAATTACTTGTCATTTGTCGAAACAAAATGTCATTTGTCAATACTTAAGCTTCTTCTCAGTTCAGGACGCGTTGTGGTTTAAGATTTTTATTAGTTTCAGAAAGAATTTAATAATTCACTTCAATGAAACTTTCAGACTAATGGTACATTATACATAATATTGTTAACTTATTGAGTTTTGAGCTAATAGTTAAATTATCATCCCATTACACAATCTGAACATTAATTTTCGAAAGTAAGTAAAATTATTTTCCACCACAAAATCTAAACATTATTGTTGTAGGTACATAGTTAGAAAAGTTCGACGCGTTGGTACCCTCGTGGAATTAGTTTTTAAGTCGTGAAATAGTTATCACTGATAAAAGGCTATAACATTTAACTGGCTATTCATAAGCCAGGCAAGTATATCAAATAAACTATTTGATTCTTTGCAATGAAGGTCGGCTAGAATTTTATAACTGTCGGGACTAACCATTAATATAGTTCTTGTGACTGAGCGCCGATAGCAATTCGGGATCAAAGTCCGGGAGGTCATGCGGAGTCACTTGTAGTGAAGCCGAGAACAGCGCCACACCGACATCGTCCCCCGTTGGTATCCGCAAAGTCCCTTGAGGTTTTTTTTAAAATCCTTCGTGTTGACCCGCAGTCAACCTCCAGGAGCATTGGCGCATCATGCTATGCTTTCGTGGTACCCTCAACGTGATACCCTCCAAGCTAGCTTAGAGATGCCTGGACTATTTCGCGCATCATGCTATACTTTCGTGATAACCTCAATGTGATACCCTCCAAGCTAGCTTAGAGATGCCTTAGGATTTCAATTTTTGGACACACTTTCGTCAGCATTGATATTTGAGTTGATGTGATATCTGGGAAAAAGGTTAATTTTCACTTACCCTCTTTCCTCGGAGTCTGACGAAGATGAATGCACAATTATATGATTTGATTTGATTTTATTTTTGTTATAATAATAAATTTTACTAGCGTCTAAGCATTATCAGTATAGAAAATTAAGCAAGTTTTAACACTGAACACTTAATTTTTTTTTTTTTTTTACTTTGAACCTAAATTAACAAAAACGAGACGTGTTTTTGTAGTCGAGTGCTCATTGCCGCGCACAATAAAAGAATGGAGCATGGCGCGGAGGTAGGCTGGGGACCGCGTGTCCATCAGGGTGGTTAGTTTTAAAAAACAAAATAAATAAAAGTGCGAAATTGCCAGTACAATGAAAGTATACCTGATTGTGTTTATTATACGAAGAATAAAATGTATGAAATATAACTTAAAATTTTCGTAATCACTTGTTCGTTAGATTTAATGATAAGTTTAGAATGACGGCCCTTAGTTTTGTAGCAAATCAAATATTTTATAACAAGTTTTAATAAAGACCGATGTTGAGCCTTTACCACAAAATACTACGTAAACCTACCAATTCCTTTCCACTTTTCTGCAATATTAGACCTCTTGGCCCTAGATTGAACGAAATTGTAGTTTTGTTGAAGCATTAAATGCATTAAAAATTATAAAGTACTTTAGGACATGACTTACAACGTGTGGATGCTAAATCACTGAGCGTTGATATACAAATCTTGTTGCATTTAGATGATTTCGTGATAATATTAACCTTAATTGAGCATGCAGCTCTAGGAAAAATAGCAAGTTTATGCTCAGTGTTTTTTGATTCAGATTATATTTATCAGTTCAAAGATAAAAGCTGACAAAATATTGTTTTTATCTGATTTTATTTCCAGAGTATAATTTAACTTATTTTCTCATTGTAATGGACTGAACTCTAGTTGTTGAAGATTCGAATTTCATTTTTAGAGACAAGTTTTTTTTTCCTTTCCTTATAAATTTCAGATAAATTTATGCAGTTTTGGCAATGAACAATTCTGAAACAAAACGTGGTTCATCATGATCTCGAAACAATTAATTCATGTTAATACATGCAATGCATGTTAATACAGGCAGTGTAAGCCGAGGCATTTTAAGAGAAAAAAAACTCATAACTTAAAATGTAAGGGGATTATCACATCTCAAAATTAACTCATTATTGCTTTAGAGTTATTTATAGCAACTTTATATTATTCGATCGAAAATATATGAATGAAAAAATTAAGTAATCTATTAGCGCTTCTGTGGTGAGGAGATTTTCACAGCTAACATACGCAATGTTCAGGTGAAGTAGCAAGTATCAGCTATGCCAGTATTGCACTGACGGGCATTTATAAATTGTTTAACATTTTGCAACTCGCGGTGGATTCACCCGAAGGCATGTAAAGAGCGATGAGCCAGAAAGGCAGAAAGCTGTAATTAGGTATTGCACGTGCCCCTCGGTCGTGTTTTGGGTTTCGGTAATACATATACAATTGTGGTTCACGTAACTTATGACCTCCATCGTAGAATCGTTGAGTAAGTTAGGTAATCGGTGAACCTGATTCGTAAACATCCGAATATTAAAAGTTTAGATCGAATCGGCTTCTTGCTTTGTTTCATGTTTAATTCAATAGGTAATCTGACATCTGCTTGGACCATAGCTTCAATAAAGATGCCAAATTAGGGTCAAGTTTTCAGAGACCTTTCTTACGTAGTACATATTAGCTCAATGCCTTTCCTTTGAAAGTTCCGTCATTGAGCAAGTTTGGGTTTAATGTGGCACGGAAATGAGAGAAGTAATTACCCTACGGTCTTTAATAGTCGTAATCATTTGACCATCGTACTTTTGTAATATTATTTGCATGTTTGTCTGTCACAGTCACTTTTTCTGAATTATCTAATGTCGATCTGTAGAAATTATTAAGTATCCGAACTTAAGTTCATTTAAGACCTTTATTGTATTATCTTAGAAAGTGACTCTTTTTATATCCCTCAACAGCTGGGCACGGGTTTCCTCTTAGAATGAAAGTGTCCAATAGCGAGATAGCGAGGTTCGCATACATTTAGGTCACAGACTAGATAAAGTCTGTGATTTAGGTAAGTAGCTCAGGTAGCTCTCTGGCTTGCAGCTTTCCTCAAAAGTCACAAAGTGTTCCCCATTTTGACGACTGAATGGCGAAGCGGTAGCGATTAACGAACCTGCCGTCTGCGTCGGAGGTCGTGGGTTCGATTTCCACTACAAACATCACACAAATATTTACTAAATGTACAGTGTCTGGGTGTTTTTCAATATATTGTATTTATGTATATTAAAATGAATGTATATTTATCAGTTAAGTAGTATCCATAATACAAGCTGTGTGTACTTTGGGGCTAGATCGCAATGTGTGTATAAATGTCCTGATACAAAAAAAAACAAAATTCGTATTAATAAATCGATTTCTAAATTCTTACCTCTAATCCGCTTCTCTGACAAGAGACAAATGTTTGAAGTCTGAACAAATGAACAATCACTGCTTTGAAACAGATCAAGCTTTAAACTGTAGAACAAAAATAATACCTAGGTATAAAAAAAACAATGCGAAACGTTTAAGATTATCGTTTAGGTGCGTAGTAAAGATGCAAATAAAGCAGCCGGTTGTACGCCTCACCGAGAGCCGAGGTCATGGTCGAACGATGCCAATGTTGTGTAATGATTATAAACGCTATATTATAACGACAAATATTATCAACACCCGATTTATTGCTTGCCTTATAAGGTGCAGGTTTAATTAATTTGACAGTATTAATCTTGCAGTAGGTACATTTACTTAAAGCTAGAAATAGTTTGCATTTTACTTCCGTGGAATACGAGTAGTTCTATGATTCTGATTTCAAACATCATCTATATCCGCGTATCCAGTTTCAAATATTCCTTCACATTATTGGTTGCCTGGTAGAAATCGCTATGTAGCGATAAGGCCGCCAAATTGTACTCCTAAGTTTGTTTTTATTTAATTTATTTCTTTCTTTTCTATATTTTTATTCTGTGGTGTGCAATAAAGAGTTTATCTATCTATCTTTATCCGTGTTCATGAGTGAACACATAATATTAGGATTCTTCGGGTTGCATATCATGTATTTTCTTTCGAGGATTTTTAATTCTATATTTTCACCAAGAAGGAAATTTAGAATTTACAAACCAGACCGCAATGTGTGTTGCAATTGCAATAAAAAAATTGTAGATTTAGATTAGATTATTAGATTGTAGGTTTTTTATAGATTTATTAACTTAATGAATAAAAAGTTTTGTAATTTTTTTTCGTATTTAAATGAAAAAAAACGCCTCCCCGGCGGGGAATCGAACCCCGGTCTCCCGCGTGACAGGCGGGGATACTTACCACTATACTACCGAGGATTATGAGCAATGTGGCGAAATTACAAATTAAAAACCATTGCATTTTGTATATTTAATTCTCAATATAAGTATAACACACTTGTATACTTTCATTGTATACGGCAACTTCGCACTTTCAGATATTCAGTTTATTATCTATTTTTAAAACTTACCGCCCGACACACCCACGTTGGAACACGTCGTCCGAGCGAGCCTCATTCTTTTATTGTGCGCGGCAACGAGCACTCGACTACAAAAACACGTCTCGTTTTTGTTAATTTAGGTTCAAAGTGAAAAAAAATTAAGTGTTCAGTGTTAAAACTTGCTTAATTTTCTATACTGATAATGCTTAGACGCTAGTAAAAATTATTATTATAACAAAAATAAAATAAAATCAAATCATATAATTGTGCATTCATCTTCGTCAGACTCCGAGGAAAGAGGGTAAGTGAAAATTAACCTTTTTTCCAGATATCACATCAACTCAAATATCAATGCTGACGAAAGTGTGTCCAAAAATTGAAATCCTAAGGCATCTCTAAGCTAACTTGGAGGGTATCACATTGAGGTTATCACGAAAGTATAGCATGATGCGCGAAATAGTCCAGGCATCTCTAAGCTAGCTTGGAGGGTATCACGTTGAGGTTACCACGAAAGCATAGCATGATGCGTCAATGCTCCTGGAGGTTGACTGCGGGTCAACACGAAGGATTCTAAAAAAAAACTCAAAGGACTTTGCGGATACCAACGGGGGACGATGTCGGTGTGGCGCTGTTCTCGGCTTCACTACAAGTGGCTCCGCATGACCTCCAGGACTTTGATCCCGAATTGCTATCGGCGCTCAGTCACAAGAACTATATTAATGGTTAGTCCCGACAGTTGTAAAATTCTAGCCGACCTTCATTGCAAAGAATCAAATAGTTTATTTGATATACTTGCCTGGCTTATGAATAGCCAGTTAAATGTTATAGCCTTTTATCAGTGATAACTATTTCACGACTTAAAAACTAATTCCACGAGGGTACCAACGCGTCGAACTTTTGTAACTATGTACCTACCTACAACTATATACCTACAACAATAATGTTTAGATTTTGTGGTGGAAAATAATTTTACTTACTTTCGAAAATTAATGTTCAGATTGTGTAATGGGATGATAATTTAACTGTTAGCTCAAAACTCAATAAGTTAACAATATTATCTATAATGTACCATTAGTCTGGAAGTTTCATTGAAGTGAATTGTTAAATTCTTTCTGAAACTAATAAAAATCTTAAACCACAACGCGTCCTGAACTGAGAAGAAGCTTAAGTATTGACAAATGACATTTTGTTTCGACAAATGATAAGTAATTAAAGTTCACGAACGGGACCAGATGTTTTTTCGGAGAAATAGTTTCGCAGCAGTATAGCAGGTATATGCAGCAGTATAGTAGTAGTATAGCAGGGCGCGGCGGGCGACTTTGCTATCGACACCCACCGCTGGGACAGCGCAATCTCGTTTCTCGAGAAACTAGCTGGCCCCCTCTCGTTACGGCTCGGCCAGCAGGGGGGAGCGTGACACACTTGAGTATTGGCGATCAGCCGCGAGGAAGATGCGACGTGACAGCGAGTTTCCAGCATCAGCCACAACAACGACCAGGTTCATCGACGACGCTAGACATTAAGGTACCTATATGCCAGTTGTCTTCAACATTTTGAAGTTTATTGGTTACATATCACTGACAAGGAATCCGTCACGATCTATAATCTAGAATTTCGGGAGTTATAATAAGTGAAGACTATTTTTTGACTTTCACTAGGTGTACAAATGTACGTACATTCAATAAAATATTTTAATGAATTGAACAAATTAAGGAACTAGCTCCAAAAAATTATTAATACATAATACCATTTTAAAAATCGTACACTAACACAGTGTACCGCCTTTACACGTTCACAGCAAAGGAAAAGCGACAAATGTCTTTGACAATCGACATTTCATTTTTGGGTGAGATAATGTGAGAGTGAGTCACTGCATGTTCGATTATAGTTAAGATGTGTCTAACCTCAAAATCTTACGTAGTAAAAGATACATTCTAAATTTAAAGGCGTTGAATGAATTTGTGGTTCAAAATCTTTTGAAATTGATAGTTCATAGAACAACTTACAAGCGAATACCTAAAAAGGGTTTTATGCCTATGAACTGAAGAATCTTATTTTAAAGTACCGATTCATCCTTGGCAAAATACACAAAGAAGTTGTGACTCATCTCAGATACTTACCGCGGTTTTTTCATGAAGATTATTTGTTAGGTGTTAGAGTGTTAAAGTTATTTACTACCCTCAAAACAAGCTCAGTTTCCTGGTTTTATTTTAATTTCTGACGATATGGCAATATCGTTACCGCAAACTATGACGTGAATGATGTAACAATTCAAATTCTGTAAAGAATTTTATACGCTTAACGCGTTGTATCACCTAAGAGTTAAGCTTAATTCCGATTAAAAGTCCTAGTCCGTATGAAAAATTAGACTTTAGA
This sequence comes from Coenonympha glycerion, assembly GCA_963855885.1. Taxonomy (NCBI): domain Eukaryota; kingdom Metazoa; phylum Arthropoda; class Insecta; order Lepidoptera; family Nymphalidae; genus Coenonympha; species Coenonympha glycerion. The sequence continues at coordinate 11,746,328 of OY979633.1, read as the reverse complement.
CGCAGCTGTTAGTCCATCATCGGTTATTCTATCAGATGGCCAGTGGTTACAAAACATTTTTTGAAGTCATCTAACTCCCTTAAACCTAAAAGGTTGAATTAGTGATTCACACGATTTCCCGGTCTAGATGAAAAATAATTCTTTTAATTAGAGAGATTTTTGTTTTTGTAATAATTAACGTTAAGATGAATCGAAATACCTCTTTACAGAGTTGATGGCCATATTTTTCGATACATTTATTTTGATACACATGATTTACATCAGTTGCTTAGGGGATATCAAATATCCTCATTTAAACGATTGGGTTAATTGTTTCTTATATTGAAATTAAAGATAATCAAAAAGCTGACCAAGAGTTACATCCAGTTAATGGGATTAAGCTATCGCTGTAAAATTATATACTTCAAAGTTATTCAAAGAATTTATTCCAATTCACTTTAAAGTTATTCAAAGAGTTCAATCCAGTTATTGAATTTATCGCTTCTTGCAAAAATGCGAAATGTTATCAATACGAATGATGTCTGAACCCAGACGTCTTAGAAACAGACGCATTCTGAACATTTTGGAACACCAAGTTTACCTTTGCTTTTCTATCCATTCTTCTAGAGTTAGAATGCTTAAAGATACTATTATAGAAAATGCTTAAGGCATACATCGTCTAAGGACCTTTACAACTTAGGATCTTCTCCTTTTACATAAAGTGTCAAAAGACTTACTTCTTATAGTATATTTATTGATAATAAATAAATAAATATGGTCTTTTCGTAGGGAACCACAATTCATAGGAATTACTGTGGGAAGTTCTCTGAAGGCATTAAAGAAAAAAGAAGGACATTTTGTTGGAATTTTTAATAATTTATATGTTTCAAAACTTTTGTGTTATTTACAAAGTTTTGTGGCAATACTGCTTTAATAACGACAGAGACCCGTACAATCCGTAAATTATAAGTCAACCTCGTAATTTCCAACAGAACAACTTGTTAACGACGTAGCATTGTGACGTCGGCATTGAGTTTAATTTTTTGCTGATGATTTTGGGTCAAATTAACAAATTAAAACAATGCTAAAAGGAATAAATAAATTAACGTCAAATACTACATAGGATCCTAAGATCGTATGCTAACACATTGCTCAATGGGTCTTAATAAGAGTTAATTGATCCTGTAACTTTATTAGCCTTAGGTAGTATGCACATCACATATAATGAAAACATTAATATCAGTAAAAGTTAGCATTATTGTATAAATCAAGAAAATTATTGAATTTATACAACGTCGGCTACCACTCGTGGCCAACCAGTTTTACTCATACCATAAATAAATAATACAAAAAGCCTTTTTTATTCTTTGATTAAATTTCTTAAGATTAATTAAAAGCAAGATGAACAATAACCTATGCAATCAATAATATAAAACGTAACTAAATTAATATTTTTTTAATTATAAATTTAGTGTAACTCATAACATACTTTAACGAAATTATAAAAATATGCCACAGCTTTGAAAAACAAATCGATATGTTGGTTATAAAATCTTAGACTAAAACATACGATAGACAACCTCCTGATAACGTTTAAGCGACGTCATAAGGTCGCCTGCAAACAGACCACCACGGAACAGGTGCTGGCGGCGGTCAGTATAAGAACGTGTCTGCCGAGGAATATGCTCTCTCACGAGAGGGGTCTGCGTTTCAGTTCACTCAGAACCAGGTACGCAACACTTTCGAGGTGAGCACGTAGTTTGTTGCTTGACCTCATCAGAAAGACAGTCGGTAGGTCACAATTATTGCAGACTTTTGCTAAGTTTTATAACCGCCCAGTGAGCGATGATGCTTCATTCACAAAAGCTATTTTGCTTTCTAATCATTAATCATTAACATTATTTAAATAATGTGACTGTTTTATTAATCCAGTGAATTAAACGTAAAGATTGGTTAATTAAATTCTTCTGTGGTATAAAGAGGACATATTATAATAGAAAACAATTTACAATCTATTTATGTCCACAATTTAACAAAAATTTTCATCTCTAAACATCTACAAGTGTGTTATACTTATATTGAGAATTAAATATACAAAATGCAATTGATGATTAAACGAACTTACCTGTAAGTGAAGTTCTATCACAATTGTATGAGTATATTTAATTCGAAGATATAAGGTCCCTCCCATACCCAAAGCCCATAAGTATTACGAAAATTTTGTTAAATGTACTCTAAAAAATGAGGCTCGCTCGGACGACGTGTTCCAACGTGGGTGTGTCGGGCGGTAAGTTTTAAAAATAGATAATAAACTGAATATCTGAAAGTGCGAAGTTGCCGTATACAATGAAAGTATACAAGTGTGTTATACTTATATCTTCGAATTAAATATACTCATACAATTGTGATAGAACTTCACTTACAGGTAAGTTCGTTTAATCATCAATTATAAGTAAGTATTATAACTCAGGATAAGCTAAACTTCTTGTGATATTTTTTCAGGAATCTATACATTGTCCCCTACCTGAGACTTTCGGATAATTATGACAAGTCACAACGTTGTATACTTAAGTAGGAAGTAGGTACTTACCTGTACCTACCACACGTATCCACAAAACATTTTTTTGTCTTGTCTTCTCGTATAAGGATGTTCGTAATTAGTATGTACTTCCTTGTTTTTTTACTGATAGCAATAATAAGGTATACTTATCAGTTTTGCATTAAACAATGGCTTCTTGGAGGTAAAACAAGTTCTACTTTAATTATGTATTTTAATCTATATATATAAAAGAAGAAACTGACTCACTGACATATCAACGCACAGCCCAAACCGCTGGGTCTAGAAACTCCAAATTTGGCACACAGATACCTTATGAGGTCTAGGGGAGCACTAAGAAAGGATTTTTCAAAATTCACCCTCTAAAGGGGTGAAACGGGGGTCCGAAGTTTGGATTTTATCAAGTTAAAATACGTCTTCATGCCGCAACTACTGTACCGATTTGGCTAAAATTTGAAATGTAGGTATAGTGTATCTTGCATTACCACATAGGCTACTTTTCATCCCGAAAAAATTCATGGTTCCCGTGGGATAAGTTAAAAACCGAAATTCACGCGGAAAAAAAATCTCACGCCGCAAGTACACAACCGATTTGGATGAAACTTAGAATGAAGATAGATTTTATCTTGGGTTAATAAATAGGGTACTTTTTATCACGGAAAAATCCATGGGTTTTGCAGGAGAAGGGAAAAACAGATATTCACGCGGGAAAAATACTACTTCCTGCCGTAATTACTGAACTGATATGGCTGAAATTATGAATAAAGATAGATTATATATTGGATTACTACGAAGGCTACTTTTCATGGCGAAAAAATTCATGGTTCCCGTGGGATTAGTAAAAAACCGAAATTAACGCGGAAAAAAAATTTTCATGCCGCAAGTGCACAACCGATTTGGCTGTAATTTGGAACAGAGATAGATAATATCCTGGATTAATAAATAGGCTACTTTTCATGGCGAAAAAATTCATGGTTCCCGTGGGATTAGTAAAAAACCGAAATTAACGCGGAAAAAAAATTTTCATGCCGCAAGTGCACAACCGATTTGGCTGTAATTTGGAACAGAGATAGATTATATCCTGGATTAATAAATAGGCTACTTTTCATCCCGGAAAAATCCATGGTTTCCGCGGGAAACCTGAAACATTGATGTTCACACGCGACTACTTTACGCTGTAATTACTGAACTGATATGACTGAAATTCGGAAAGGAGATAGATTTTATCCCGGATTATTACAAAGACTACTTTTCATCCCGGAAAATTCCATGGTTTCTATGATAATAGTGAAAAACAGAAATCCACGCGTGAAAAATATTCCTTCATGCCGTAATTACTAAACTGATTTGGCTGTAATTTGGAATCGAGATAGATTATATCCTGGATTAATACAAGAGTTACTTTTCATCCCGGAAAAATCTATTGTGTCCGCGGGAAAACTGAAAAACTGATATTCACGCGGTAAAAATACAACTTCACGCTGTAATTACTGAACTGATATGACTGAAATTCGGAAAAAAAATACATTTTATCCTGGATTAATACGTAGGCTACTTTTCATCTCGGAAAATTTCATGACTTTTACGAGTATGATCATAGTGAAAAACAGAAATCCACGCGGGAAAAATATTCGTTCACGCCGCAACTACTGAACCGATTTAGCTCAAATTTGGAATGGAGATAAATTATATCCTGGATTAACACATAAGCTACATTTTATCCCAAAAAAATCAAGGTTCCCGTGGGATTAGTTAAAAACCGAAATTCACGCGCAAAAAATTATTCACGCCGCAACTACTGAATCGATTGGGCTGAAATTTGGAATGGAGATAGATTATATCCTAGAACCAACTACTTTTTTCTTGGGAAAATCCATTGTTTTCGTGATAATAGGGAAAAAGAGGTATTCATGCGGGAGAAAATTTATTCCTTCACGCCGCAATTACTGAAAATTTTTGGTTTAAAGTTGAAATGAAGATAGATTTCATGTAAATTAACACAAAGGGTACTTTTTATTCCGCAAAATGGATGGTTCCCGTAGAACTAAATTTTTTTAAGTTTAAATTAATTTTTTTAAGTTAAAACTAAAATTTACGCGTGCGAAGCCGCGGGTTTCTGCTAGTATAACATAATGATGTGCGATTATGTAGGTACATAATTCTAGGTACTGAACTACTGATACGAGTATAAGCGCAAACGATGGAATGTTGTGGTACTTTTTATATCCTTTCTTGTAAGTCAATGTGACAAATTGAATTCTTGCTATATATTAGCTGTTCCTCTAGTGTTAAAACTTGTCTCCTTTTGAATGAGAAAGATTTTATCTAGAGCCCACTTTATGGGCAAATTCAAATTGGCAAGTTTCACGAGGAATATTTATATTCTAGTTGACGAAAAAATGGCGTAGCGGTAGCGAACCTGACCTGCCGTCTGTGTCGGAGGTCGTGGATTCGATTCCCACTACTGGTAAATGAATGAATATTTTACAGTATCTGGGTGTGTTTCAATATAATATATTTATGTTTATTAATATGTATATACTATATAAATATTGATCAGTTATCTAGTACCCATAACACAAGCTATCGCTTACTTTGGGACTAGATAGCGATCGTATAATGTCCTGTATATATTTATATTTATTATCGTGATGTTTTTCTTTACCAATGAGGTGTAATTTAGTTGCTAGCAGTGTACAAAAATCCGACAATATGATGGCGAATGTTGGCGATGGATGGAAAATATAATAATCTTGATATGATGGCGTTGTACATCACAGTTCCGTAGAGGCTATTATAAGCAATTAATTCATCGATAGAATAATTTTGAACTAACTCGTTAAGAATACGTACTAGTAATATTTCCGTTAAATTCAGGATTTTTATTATTCTCTCGTATACATACAAAGTTATCCAAGTTGTAAACCAATTTGACAAGCTACAAGTGCTAACATTAGTTTTTGGTTTATTATAGTACACCTAGTGTAATGATCGTGGAGGCAGTAAATAACACTTCTACGGTAGCGGTCAAATTGAGGCAATTGCTCCATGGAACTCTATCTGTCAATGTATATGGGTTAAGAATAATAAAGTATCTTGACATGAACGTTGAAGACCTTATACGCGGTTATTTATTTTTTAAAAGTCACTCTTCCATCTGTGTTTCCAAAGTAAGCATATCTCAGCTTCGTTTATAAAATTATACAATAGGTACTTATAAAAGAGTCGTATGTGAGTTTGTCAGTCACCAGAAAACAGATTTACACTGATCGCCAGTATTTTTTGCTGAACAACTACAAATTATCTTGAGGGTGATATACGCTTTATTTCCATCCAGGACCATTGAATGTGAGAGTAAGGGACGAACCTGGATAGGCAAACAGCAAACAAAGAGTAGCATTATCAGATAGCCCCCTTTCTGAAGTACCTTATGCTTTGTGCGGTTCCGGGAAGGGCGGCCAGAGAGCGTAGGAGGTTTTTAGTCCGTAGGTCGCTGAGTATAAACTCTCCCTGTGAAGTCGGACATGTCAAATGACATCCATGAGATTTCCCTCCTACATAAAAAGCTCTCATTAAATAAAAATAAAATCCACTCAAACGAAGACGTGAACAATCGTTAGTTGTTTAATGAATGCACACTTATCTGGTAAAACAACCTACTGTGCTACAGATAAAATCAATATTACCATCGATTAAAGGCTTCATTAAATATTAATATCGGGCATTTAGCTACTTTTTGAGCTGTTTCTTTACAATGTCACTAACATTATATCGCATTTATACGTGTATCATAAATTCATTGATATGCGACAGGTTAATTTTATTAAAAGGTAAGCCACTCGGCTATAACAATTATGTTAAACATAATATAAAACATGTTATTGTTATGATGTTTTATTCAATTCCTATCATAAGAAAATTTCAAAGTAAGTACCTACCACCTAACTAAAAACTATTTACTAGTAACTACTCGTAAGTATGTACAAAGAGGTATGTCAAAGGCTGACTAGGTAGTTGTTGTTCCAAAATTACGAGCTCTGGTTTACACTTCAACAATGTGATTCGTCGGTTATTCTATAGAAAGAATTGCGCTGTCTGCTCATTTCTGATTCAATGACTAAAGACACATTATACTTTGATTTTTTTTATTTACAAACAACATCATTTTAATAGATTTATAGCCAAAAATACTTCTTCCATACATCTCACATTTCAACCCCTTACTTATATGGAAAAAGAAATATTGACAAAAAACAACATACTTACCTACGCAATCGATATAATACCTATTTGACGCTAGGTTCTCATTTCAAATCTAGGAGTTTCTGTATCGTGGTATCTTTTTTCAGGTTTCCAAATAATAGTAATGTTGTCGCTCAGTTAACAATAATTCATAGGTTACAATATAATATATCTTACGAGTAGTTGACTAAGATCCCACATCACATGGGTCGTCATAAAATTTTCAAATGACGGGAGAGAGATTGAGCGCAGGACTGTTGTTGAATTACAATGTACACGACCCGACCCACCTCCGCATATTCCATAAATCAAGTAGATGGAGCTCGGTCATTACCATAACCGCTGCCACTCAGCCATGCCATCAGCCATCGCATTGCGTGGAGTCGCTAGACGCTAACCTTGTGCCATGACTGATGTCATTAGCTGATCGTGAACGATGCAACGTTGGTATTTAGTAACATAGCGTTTATATAACATAGTAGTTTTTATATTACATGATCTAAATAAGAAAAGGACTGACTGATTGGTGACTGACTGACATACTTACAGCACAAATCGCTGCCTGGGATTTCAAACTATGCAGATACATTCCTTATGAAGTCTAAGGTTGTACAAAATAGATTATTTTTAACCTCTAAAATGTTGGTTCACACTTTGACCCTCTTAGAAACCAACATTTGTATGGAGAAAAACTCTTTCACGCCGCTACTGAATTGTTTTGGCGAAAATTTGGGATGGATACAAGTTATATACTAAATAAACATATAGGTACCTACCTATTAAGCCACTTTTTATCCCGGGAAAATCCATAGTTCCGGTCGAATGTGAAGTTTTCGGCAGAGTTTAGTTTTCGGTTAGTAAATAATTAAATGATCTGCAAAATCGTTGACTGACTACAGTGAACCTACATCGTTTGGAAAATTCAAAACTCAAAAAATATTTTCATTTTACTAAAGTATGCCGCTACCTGATAGATACTAGGTACCAAGTTCCTAGCCAAAAATAATAGACGTCGATTAATTTTTTTTATCGCAAAGTACCTAAGTTTTGTAATTCTAACGAGCCAATATATAAACGTTGGTACTCGTATTTAAGCAATTTTTAACAATTATTAGCTTGTTAATTTTAGTTTTTCTATGTTACTAAGTGATAATAGGTAGTATGTATTTTTTCTTGCCTGTAATAGATATTAGTAACGGATGCCAGTGAGGGCATCATAAACAATTATCCTAATGATGGCATGACCACGATTCAGCATAATTGCGTGGGTAGCCTTCACGACCGCAGTAAGTGACAACATGTCAATGGAACAGAAGCCTTCGTACATTATAACTGAAATTGATAGGTAGATCACGCCAATTGGTGTAGAATTTTGATGTAAATACCTGTCACTGTATTTTGTGATGATTAAAATTTGAATAAACAGTACCAGTGTCTTATCAAAACATAGGGGAATATTAATAGAAACGCAAACAAGAAAATACACCTTTATCGCTGTAGACTTTTAGTTGTGATGGGCGGAATGCCCTTAAGGTGTTGCGGCCCTACCAGCCCGCGAAATTCAAATTTTATTTAGTTTTTCGCAAATATTAGACTAACTACACATTGTAGATTTATGGCAATGCATTTTGCGGGCCTACATTTTATGCATCTACATGTTTTTAATAGAAACTTTGTTCGAAAGTTCCCACTCATCTCATATTGGTTCCCGAAAAATAATTTTTGCAGTTTCCCAGATTTCGAGCTATCGGGAACCAATATGAAATAGTATAAGATTGTTGAGCAGAGTTTTTATCAAAAACATGTAGATGCATAAATGTTGTGCCCGCAAAACTCATTTCCATTAGCCTTCGATGTATAATTAACCCACTATGGGCGAAAAACTAAATAAAATTTGAATTTTCGCGCCCGGGTGGTACCCATCGTCCTTAATAATATCAAATTTTGTAGGGTGGCTATACAAATGATAATAATTAATTAACAAATGTAACTTTTTTCATATATATATTTTTTTGTTAAATTGATATGATTCATATAATTTGTATAATTCTCTCATGTAGCAACATTGTATTACAAACTATAATGTTTACGTGTACCAGATACAAGAAAGGGCATGCATAATTTGTCAAGAAGGTAATTGAGTAATAATAATAATATGCATTAATTGTGTGGGTGTCACTAGTTATTCAATTAGCTACTACTAGCTAACTACGTGGCTTTGCCCGCTTAAGTGTCGGTTTTTATTTTTTAAATTTTTTGCTATAGCCACAAAAGACAACGATTTACTCGTACACACACTGAACTGTCTACCTATTGAAGGCAAGGGTAAAGGATAATGCAAAAAACCGGCCAGGTGCAAGTCGGACTTGTGCACGGAGGGTTCCATACCATTATCTATTAAAACGGCAAAAAATTACGTTTTTCATATGGCAGCCCCTCTTGAATATTTGTTTTATTTTAATTTTATTTGTAAAGTAAGTATTTTTCGTATTAAATAATCAAATACTCTGTAAATATTTCAAGCATATACCAATTTGGAGCAAAAACAAGCAAAATAATCAGGTTTTTTTATATGGGAGGCCCCTTGTATATACATTTTATGTTGTTTTTAGTATTAGCCGGGTTCCATACCAAAATGGTAAAAATGGAACCCTTATGCTGCGACTTTCTCCGTCCGTCCGTCGGTCCGTCCGTCCGTCCGTCCGTCCGTCTGTCACACTCTATTATTTCACACTCGGTGCGCGAGTCCGACTCGCACTTGGCCGGTTTTTTTTTGTAGCGGCAACAGTATAATACATCATCTGTGAAAATTTAACTGTTAGTTATCTCGGTTCCAGAGAAAGATCCTGGTGACAGACGGACGGACGGACGGACAGCGAAGTCTCAGTAATAGGGTCCCATTTTTATCATTTGGGTACGGAATCCTCAAAATACTAAAATCCATAAAAAATATTATGTCTAATAATATATTATGTATAACAAACTGTGACTTTTTCATTACTATTATTCACTAGTCAGTAAGACAGTTTTTTCAACACGCTTGCTTACCGCTATATTATATAATCATCTCTTTAAAAGGAAATTACTTAGTGCCGGATGTTTGGAGCAGCATTTTTGTTAATTAATCTCTGCCCATTCGTTTATTTTCTTTTTAACACATGGGAAAGGTATAGCAATATTATGGGACCAGAGAGAGACAAACGTAGAGTGGTCTCCCAAAGTACTTCGCTAATGCTATAATATCTGCCTCAAGTGTCAAAAAGAAAAAAACGAATGGACAGGGTATAAGTGGTCATAATAGCCGTCTTTCTGTATGGTATTTGTACTTGGATTTGTTATTTAGATGCATCTAACACAAAGCGGTATGAGTGATTGATTACAGGGTTCTGAATTCGTTTGAGTCAATTTGTAAAATGTCATTGGCATAACGCTGTGTTTTGTTTATTGTTGATTGATTAATATCACGTACCGCTAAGACTTCTGAATTACCGACAACGATTTGTAAGTGTGCTATAACTTTTATCTTGTAACTTTTAACTTATTGATGGAAAATATCGAGTTAATTACATAAAATATTTTGCTTTGGTTAGTTTTAGAAAAGCTTTTACACTTGATAGGTAGTTCCGAAAATACCAATTTTTCACTTGAGTTTTTTACTGTACATTAATTTATACTCATCTTTCTTTCAATATTTGGTCAGTTTTAAAGTTCAATATTAGACCTGCCTTAAAACTTGTAAGATCGGTTTATAAAATATGTCAGCTTATTGTAGATTGTGTTTTCATATAAATGCTTACGTTGAATATTCTGACAGGCATCTCAGAGATGTAAATGTTCTTATGATTTATTATATTAAATACCAAGTTTATGACGGGTAAACTGGTATAATACTTACCATGTTTTAATATAATTGTATGTTATCTAGAGCAAGAGACCTTTTATCACTTAATCTGTATTCTTAGAATTACATTTCCAATTGTACTAAAAAAAATTTAATGAACTATAAAGGATTTCAGTGAATATTAATTAAAAGTTCAGCGGTAATAAATTTGGTAATATTTACTACAGAATGGCAACACAATAACGCTTATTCTATTTTAGAAGTTTTATATTTACCACGTTTAAAAACAGTACTTAGTATCCCTCTCACAACGGTCCCAGCGAAAACGGATAGCACTAGTTCCAGATTGGCTGACGAAAATCAGCGAATCAATAAGCGCGCAGAATTCATTTCCGATTACGATTACGATGAATACATTTTTCTTACACAATCTAGAGGCAGATTATTCAGCATTGTCAATGAAGAACAAAGACTGAAGGTATTAACGTGGTTTATATCTAATCTGCAGGCACGAAACGTTTCTAATCTAAGTTGGAACGCCCTCCCGGCAGTCAGGGCTCTTATGCGAAATTTGAATAAGCCTATTTTAGATCAGCTCGCTGAAGTTTAGACCTCATGAGACATGAGATAAAAAATATGCCAACAAATTTAGTCGTGTCCAAAGGCACTGAAAAACATTTATATAAGTATATTTAGGTACAACGTTTGCCCATAGCATCGCCTGATAAAAAGTAACTTTTGTATATGGAATAACACATACACGTACGCTACTTTTTAGTGTAATATTTTGTATAACAATTACTTACTTTCAAAGCGGATCTCATCAATCTCTGTGACTGTTGAACTAATGCTGGAGATTTTCGTGAAGAAGACACTGAATGTAGAACCATCTTTGTATTCAGATCACGACATCGTGTATTGGTGTGTCAAACTGGCAACACGCGCTGTAAATAAAAGGAATTGGCAGCAAAAAGGATTGCTCAAGCTGTTACACACGCGGCGAGTCATTGTGATTTATTGTGGACGTTTTGGCATTGCCAAGAGAACGTACCTCTCTCATAAGAGAGGATGCCGTTGCCACCTGTAAGTCGTCAATAATTACTAGTAACAATACAAACGATTCAATTAACCGGACTATTTCTTGTTGTTAGGCATTCGGATAATCGAAAATCCGGATGATCGAATCAATGAAGTAAAGCGGGTTTTGTGCATAATAGGAAATTCATATCAACGAAATATTTCTATATTTACTTAATCTACTTAATCAACCCATAGACGTCCACTGCTGGATATAGGCCTTTCCGAGAGCGCGCCACCATACACGGTCCTCCGCCTTCCTCATCCACCTGCTATTAGTGTCTATTTTTATTTACCATATCGACCTGCATCATGCCACTATTATAAGAACCTTTGAAAGTAAATCAAGTCAAAAGTCTATTGCCTAAATCGGTGTAGTACTTAAGGCGTAAAAAGTAACGATCATCTAAACATACAAACTTTTTAGTTTGGAATTTAAGAAAACCCTGTCATGTGAAGAAGTGAAGCAAGGCTGATTAAGCTAGTCTAATTATAAAAATAATAGCTTCAAAGCTGTTATGCTTGGAGTTGGTTATAGCTCGCGTGATGCGTCAAGTAAAATGAACAATGACGATGTTTCTGCGCATTGGCAGATTTATGCAACTGCATGCACATTAGTGCGATTATATTAGTTTATGAATATTCATTTATTAAATAAACATTACATTTTTAATACAGGCAAATTACGTACAATAAGCGAGACACGCCCATTTCTATGTAAAATAGCCCGAAGAGATAAAATAGGCGTGTGATTTGCTTTTAATATAATGTGAACTCCATTTATACCGTTAGCGATTGTAAGTACTCTTTTGACCAAAGATTTAAATCGCTAGATTAGCTAAAACTCCAAAAACGTCCACGTTTTTGTCTTGTGTGTGACACGTTGTCACCCTCTCTGTCACGAGTAAAACTATAGCATGCTGAAAGCACTCACTCGACGATGTTTGTGGACGTTTTTGATGTGCGCAATGTAGGCTAAGGGCCCATCTGGCGATTTAAATCTTTGCTTTTGACATATTATGGAAAATGCTGCGGGCATGTTCAGTCAGTATTCCCATTAAAACCATGACGTCTGTTGTTCCAGTAGAATACAATCAACTATTTTGTTACAGTAGTGAATTTACTAGTTTAAACTTGTCTTCTAACTTGACGATTCGCCCGTCAAAACCTTATTTGTGTAACATCACGATTCTGCCTCGATTGCAACTGCATTTTGCTATTTCATACATACCTATCTATTGTTTCATACTAAACATTATTAAATAGGGTATTTGACTCCAATTTTTTCATTACTTTATTATAAAGTAGAATTAAAATAATGACGTGCACTGAAAGAACTAATTAAATCGATCAAATAACAAAAAAGTTATAAGCATTTAAAGATTTGTGATTAGACAGAGATAGCAACATGAAATTGTGACGTCACAGCGTACCAATGCCATAGTAGCTTCGTGCGGCTTCATACAAATTTTCGTTTTGCGAGAAAGGGATAGAAGATCCCCCCACTCCAAAGTTTAAACGCCTGTAACTTTGTAAATCTTCGTTGGATTTTAATATTTCTTTCACTGCACGTTATTATTTTTATCCTAGTTTATAATAAAGTAATATTTTTTATCAAATTCAAAAGTAGTGTAAGACCCCATTATAAGTATAATAAAATTTCTAATTTAAAAAAAATTTACTTCTTACATTTAGTAATTAAATTTATTCATGTCAGCTAGCATCATGATTATTCATTATAATAGTGTTGATATTATTTTACTGGTGTAGGACTCTTCTTGAGTAGTCCGTTTGGATAGGCAGACACGGCAGTGTCAGTTATTCTACCATGAAGCTTAATAATAGATGAAATGGAATGAGACTTAACAAGCATATCTGGATAATGAGTGCAGTGCTGTTGTGTATACTGTAAAGTATTGCAACTACGAAATAGACTACGAGTACGAAAACAATGAAATAACGCAGTTACAAGCATCTCACCAACTAGGTATGCAATATAGCGAAAGAATAATTTTTAACGCATGAGGTCTATAAAAGTCACTGCAACTAAGGGCGAAAGCAGATAATATGATTGATTCTTCATTTACTTTAAATACATTGCCGTTATAGCAAAAAAACTGTCCACCTTCCCGAATATATCACATTTACTTAGTAATATTATATACCTATTCGGTGCTTTTATGGAGTAGTTTAATTGGGTGTTAGTATTGGAGTGCTTATAATATATTGAAATGAAATGAATTTGAAATGAAATGAAATGAATTTTATTTGCAAGAAACATTGTACATAAGATGTTCACATATAATTAATAATTTCCAGTATGTTTCGTCAATTGACATGCAAAATATGTGTGTTATGAATTGTCTAAGTGATCATTCCCTTTTTGCACAATTTCGATAATTAGGTATATTAAACTATGCTCAAAGTACCTGCACATTACAGTCATACTGAGACATGCCTGATTTCACAATACCATCATGATATTAAAATATAAGATGTAAGTAATTTAATAATTCATTTAGTACCCATGTATAATGTCAACAAAATTAATGTCACAAAATTATATAATTAACATAATATATCATTATCAAAATAGACTAGTTCCTAATAATAAGTCATTTTGTGTTGAAAAATTCATTTAGACTATAGAAGCACTTATTTATTAACCATTGATGCAGTCTTCGTTTAAAAACCTTTAACGGTAAATCTTTCAATTCATTAGGCAGTTGATTATATATTTTAATAGACATGCTATAACAATTTCTACTAAATGATGTAGTTCTACAGAAGGGAATTATGAGTTTATTTGGATACCTTGTGTTCAAAACCTTCTGCCTTTTTTTTGTATAGAAATCAGACATATGTTTTTGAACAAATAGGCTTATCTCATAAATGTATAGGCATGGCAGCGAGAGAATTTTCAATTTTTTAAACAGAGGTCGACAAGAATCCAGGGGGCCCGCACCACAAACCGCTCTGATACACTTCTTCTGGCCAATAAATAGACGCTCCATGCTCACCGAGTTGCCCCATATGACTAATCCATATCGCAAAGCTGAAACCACGAATGCATGATATGCCATTAGCGCTGTTTTCTCACCTATGGTTTTTGAAACACGTCTGAGGACATATACATGTTGGTTAATTTTTTTGCCAATTTTATCAACATGTGACTTGAAGGACAAGTTACTGTCTAAAGTAATACCAAGAAAATTAACAAGTTGTGTTTCTTTAATATTCTCATTATTATATTTAACATTAATATCTTTCCCTTGCCCATTCTTATTATAATACTGCATATACATTGTTTTTTTAATATTTACAGTCAGGTTATTTTCAGTAAGCCATTCAATTATGTCCTTTATTGTTTTATTAATTTCTATATCATATGTCAATTCATTTTTACATTTTATTACAATAGAGATGTCATCAGCAAAAAGTGTACAGTTATAAGAAGTTATGCTAGGTAAGTCATTTATATAGATTATGAATAGAAGTGGACCCAGTATACTGCCTTGTGGTACACCTTTAGTATTAAGTCTAAGCTCTGATCGATAAGGTATTACTTCTTGTTTATTATTTAAGTTAGCAATTTCAACGTATTGAGTACGATTTGAAAGATAACTTTTAAGCCAGTCATTTGCTTGACCTCGAATACCATATTGATCGCATTTATCTAATAGCTTTTCATGACAAACATGGTCAAAAGCTTTGCTCATGTCAAAAAACACAGACGTTACAGGAATTTTTTTGTCCATACATTCAGATATTTCTTTTATTAGCGAAAAACACGCTAAAGTTGTCGATTTTCCTTTTTGAAAGCCATTTTGTTCCTTAATAATGATATTATGTTTCGACAAAAAAGATGTTAAACGCTTGTGCATTATCTTTTCGAAGATTTTTGAGATAATAGGAATTAGTGTGATTGGCCGATAGTTGTTAACGTCCTTTTTATCTCCTGTTTTGAATAAAGGTGTTACCATTGACTTTTTTAAATTTGATGGGAACTTACCTTCTTCGAATGATAGATTTATTAAGTAGGCTAAGACTGGAGCTAGCTGCTTTGCACATTCCTTTATTACCTTTGTTGCTATTTCATCGCAGCCTGTGGAGTTTGAATTATTAAGTGACTTAATAACTGTTATTATCTCCGTTTCATCAGTTGGCATTAAGAAAATACTTGAATTATTATGCTTTAATTTATATGCAATTTTTTTATTTATAACATTTTGATTTTGATTTTGTATGGCCGTATTTATAAAATGATTATTGAAAGTAGTTGCAATCTGAGTTGGACTATTTATAATTTTATTTTGATAATTAATTTCATCGATACTTCCTTTATTAGAGTTACTTTTGTTTTTAATCACATTCCACGACGCTTTGCATTTATTTTTCGAGTAAAGTATATATTTGTTATTGCTACTTCTCTGAGCTAGGTCTATACACTTGTTGAGAATCTTTGAATAATTATTAAATTTGTTTTTGTTTGCGGGTATTTTATTCTTATAATATTGATACCTCAATTTTCGTTTTGTAATACAGGATTTTTTTATACCTCTTGACAGCCATTTAATTTTTGAATTAGAAATATTAATTTTATATTTAAGAAGAGGAAAACACAATTTATAAAATATGATTAGTGTATCATAAAATTCGTCAAAAGCTTCGTCTAATTTTTGAGCATCATACACGTCTGTCCATTTAAGACTTTTTATACAGTCCTTAAACTTGTTTATGTTTTGATTACACAAATCTCTTTTGAAAATAAACTTATACGACGGTGTTAAATTATTTATTTTTGTCGGTACCTTCAAGAATTGTGCTGTGTCGTGATCCGACAGGCCTAACTGACGTACCTCCCCTGTGGCATTTTCCATATTACTAAGAAGGAGGTCAATGCAGGATTTTTGCCGAGTAGGTTCATTAATATGACTAAAAAAGTTATAATTTCGCAATAAATCGGTAAACTCTAGTTTCGTTTTAGTATTTTTTAAAGTGTCGATATTAAAATCACCAACAATCACAATATTACTAGTATTAGTAGTAGTAGTTATTAATATACTTAAACGTCATGTATGAATATGTAATATTTGTTGTTTGTGGTCTTATTCTGCGTTTGCGACAAGAATGTAGAGCGGGCATTTTTGTTAGAACTAGAACATAAATGGCGCGAAAGTAATTATATCCATTAACCAGGTGTTCTGCAAAGCAGGATATTATTTATGATGTACATTATTTCTTGAAATGTATGTGTTAGAGATTGGGAATGAGAAAATTTAATTATGAGACCTTTTGGTAATGACGGACTAATGATAAGATTAATTTTTTCGTCTTATTTATTATGGGAATTAAAACCATTCTCAAGTTGTAACTTTAAAGCCACATATTTGCTGAGATACATTATTTCGGATACACAGTTTCCGAAAACAAATCTACCTGTTTCTGATAAAATGTTTAAAGAAACTTTACTTTAACGACACTTTTAAGATATTCAAATTAAAAAAAAATTATTATGATCCTCAATTTCTTTTCACTATTCAGACCACATAGTATTTCAGAATTCATAAATTACATTTGTCTAAGAACAATTTTTTGATAGTTATTATCCTTTCAATTCTTTTCATTGAGTCGTTTTTTTTTGGACCAATCTTTGATTTGGTCCTTCATTGGAGAAATATTATAAAAGCTATAAGTAGGTACATACAATACAATTAAAAAAGTTTTCCATTTATTTATGATTTTTTTTATTTTAATTACAAATACCAATCTCACAATCTGAAGCCGAAACAAGAAACCAAACACCAAATCAAATTACGAGACATTCGTGCAACCAATACCCATTAAGCATATCAAAGACTGCCTCTGCCCAGTGATTAGCTAAAATCATCAAGCGATGCGGAAAACTTGCGAAAGTGTACACGTATTACAACAGCGCGAGATACTATCTATAGTCTGTACGCATAGCATTTATTGTAATGAAATATCAGGCTCTATTTACGTGAAACATCGTGATGTACGCAGATTACCTACTGGTTCACCTTTCCCACTCATTTCACAATCTTGTCGTATAACGTGTAGTATTAGCCGCTATGGATCAGATCGTTTTGTTCTTTATAAAGAGACTTTAACGTACTTGAGATGTGTAGAAAGTGCGTTACTGTTTGAAGGCGTGTAATAATAGGTATTAGCTTACATACCGTCAAGAGATCCATTATTCTATGTCTATCATATCAACAATAAGTAGATATAATAGACAATCAGCTGTCACAGAATACGCAAGAGACGAACGCTGTATATTTCGAAAATATTGGGCACGTTAAGTTTAGCAATTCTCTCTCTTATCGTAGGACAAAGGAATATACAGCTAAACTCTCCAAATATGATTCTAATGAGATTGTTACCGGACAATTGTTAAACCGATTAATCAACAAAAATGTAGAAAGAGGCAACGACCAGTAGATTACGTAAAAATGTCCATAATCAGGAACCGTGCTTTACCCCACGAACAAGCTCACTTGTGATGTCTGACAAGGGATGTCTATAACTTATTAAATAGATAGGAAAGGTGGCACTGTTTAAAACGGGGGTTTTGGTCAACGTTGACTTACTCGTACTAAAGCAGGGCAAGTCAATAAGTTTAAGATTTTGATAGTTATATGCTTTTGGTTATTCCCTGATTGAATGGCGAAACCGAATCGATATTTCAATCAAAATCCAACTACTTGTACCTACTACTTAGCACCACACGAATCGGTAGAATAATGTTTTTGCAATAATGCCACACCTAGACCCCTCAATATGATTTTGTTCTTCTGTATGCATACCTATAGAAAATAAAAAAAATACCCGTGTTAATCGAAAAATACCCGTTTTAATCCACTACACATAACACACACATAGCTAGAGCTACTCGAAATTATTTCTTATGTCAACTGCGAATTATCTGGACCCGAGTACAAGGAATAACGTCTTCTTTATACACGTAAATCAAAGCCGTATTGATAATAATGGGACTTTTATGTATATTGCAACACTTGTAAAGGGCTTGTGACACTGATTTTTTTTTAATTTATCTAGATAAGAATTGTATTTTTATCAATGCACGGAATTTAATCAAAGTTTGAATCGTGTCCTAATTTTGATTGTATAACCATTAACCAACCACCATAGGCTGAGCTTTATTATTTAATGCCGTGTTTAACTTATTAAAAATTTAATTTCAATTGTTACAGAACATCAATTTGGATGATAACGTAGCGATAACGGAGGGAACATAACATGAGTTCTTCTATGAGGTTTCAGGTGAGTTCTGGTTTAATTATCTTATATTTACTTTTTTGAATATTAATCTTAACGATTCCAAACATACACTTCTTTTAAAACTACCTGTGTAATACAATATTTTTTTCCCCGCTATTACCCATATTTACCTGTCTTTATTTATTTTCAAATAATTTGTAAACAACATTTATAGTAGTTAATACCTCATAATATCCCGCTGAAGCTCTTAGTTCTTATTCAATTAAAACTTACTACCTACTTGACTATAATCTCTCCTGATAGTATGTTACGAAGATGTTAATGTGATAACTATGCATAAAAAGTAATATATTATTCCTTCGATTCATAAAAAGCATAGCTCTGGAACGCTTAATAAGTTCATCCAGCGTGCAGCAACCACGCAGCAACATATTGCGTTGTCTATTATAGTTCTCTGGAATTTCGGTTATTTAGAAGCTAAACATACCATCCATGCGCTTACCACAACGCATCACATTACCAAACCCAATATGTCAATATTTTCAAGTTCCATTATTGCATAGAATATTGCACTTTAGCATGCATGTAATCCAGACTTGGGTACTAGCTGCTTAAATAATTGAAAGCTCGCTATTGTTTGTAGATAACTAGACAAAACAATGACTGTGTGAGTTATTCAATTAGGTTGTGAGTTCAACACAGTATTATTTTTTATTTCTGGTAAGTTAGGAAGCTTAAAAATCCGCTTACCCACGATGTCTCCCATACATTCGCAATACCAAAATCATTTGTAGTTCCTGCAAATTTCGATCATGTTGTGGTGTTATTCGGGTTCATATACTCGTAGTGATAATCTATGCTCCTGGCCATAACTGGTTCCAAAATACTTTTGCTAAACGAAATTGTAAACGAATTTAGTTTTGCTTATTTTTATGTCAAAGAGGACATGTTATTCTGCTTATTTGTGTGTTAGGAGAACAGTTTCACTATCCAGCTAAAGAAAAACACCAGTTGATAAAGAAATTTACAAGTTTTCATTCATAATTTTTGGTATTACGGAACTCTACCAAAGTTATTAAAATTTTGATCAAAATTGAATATTGTTTCGTTTGAAAGAAGTATTTCCGAACCAAATATGGCCAGGAGCATAGATTATTACTATATGAACCCGAATGACACCACAACATGATCGAAATATGCACGAATTACAAATGATTTGGTATTTTTAATGTATGAAGACATCGTAGTTCACGGAACCCTTAAGAACAGGGAACAACTCTGAATAAACTTTATTTGGAGTTGGTATATTTGTAGCCAAATAAATGCAAAAAAAATTGAGAACCAATTTCAGATCAGTATTTTTACCTGCATGCCTGTAAAAACGAGTATATCTATTTAAGAACCATTATTTAGTATATTATGTATTATTATCAACGTAATTACTGCTTGCTTTAATTTAAATAAAAATATTAATATTCAATTTCATATTATTTTTATTTTATGAAATATCTATTATAAATTGTAATTACTTTTCAGAGCAGTGTTTATTCATTTTAGCTAGGTTAGGTAGGTTAGCTATGAACATAAATATGTACTTTACCATCGCATGCTAATTAATTTAGCATACGCAATCCCGACATCAACAAAATCCTCACGATGCTCCGATAGCGCGTAGAATATGTTAAAAGCGTTACAATAAGTAAGAAGGTTGTTAGTGGAGAATTAGGTGTGTTACTGTAGCAATAAAACAATGGTAATTGTTATTAATCTCCAATCTTAATAAGTATTCAAATTGAATAACTAGGACCCTGTGACAAAATCTGTTGTTCAAAATAAAATCTTTAAAATTCAAAACTTTTAATTAGAACTTTGAATATATTACTTTCGTACTTCTTGGTAGAGAAAATTAACCCAGGAATAGACTATGATGGAAGTAACTCACAAATTATCGTTTCTTTGAACACTAAATAAAAAAGGAAAAAAAAACGATTCTGTTATCTAATGGCGGCACCACACTTCGGTATTTGTTATTCGTTATGCGCCTTATTCGGCCGCATACGACCAAGTGTGGACGGTTCATTCGTCTATATTTGCTTTATTTGCACGAATAACGCATAAGCACGAATAGCAAATATGCGTATCCGTCCTCTTGTCGGTTTTTAGCACACTTCAAAGGCTCGACGTATTGTCAGTATTTGGCACATAGCCCCAAGTGTGGATAGCAATATGTTTGTTATTTGCTCACATTTTGGAAAAATACAGCGTAGCCGCATAACGAATATCAAATAAGCCAGTCTGGTTCCAGCATTACGAAAATTGCAAATAACGTTAAACCAAATTTTTGCAGAATTTGATGGCCTCCGTCATGAACAGAGTTTAGAAAGTAAAACTTACATCCTTTTTAGGGTTCCATACCAATTTGGTAAAAATGGAACCCTTATGGTGAGACTTTCTCCGTCCGTCCGTCAGTCCGTCCGTCCGTCCGTCCGTCCGTCCGTCTGTCACACTCGATTATTTCAGTAACTATCAAAGCTATCGACTTGAAATTTGGAATTGTTATAGGTAATAGTGACGCAACGTCATAACAATCGTAAAAATTTGAAAATTATTTTTATTTTTATTTAAAAAGGGGGGAAAACCGGGGCTTCGATTTTTCAAAATGAGATAATAATATTGAGTGGGGTATCATATGAAAGGGCGTTACTTGTGTAATCTAAAACCGATTTTTATTTATATTTATGTCCGATAGTTTTTGATTTATTGAGCAAACTGTCGAAAAAGATACCGTTCCCCCCCCCCCTTATCTCCGAAGTTTACCAATCGAAAAATCTGAAATAATTATGATCAATAGAAGTTAATGTATATTTTACAGGAAAAATAAAATGAACTCACTGACTAATATACTTTTTTTGATAATGACAATAATCCGCCAAAAACAAAGTTACGTTTGCGGTTTGCCAATAAAAGTACCTACATGTAAACTATACTCGTAAATTCATGAATAATACGCGTACTACAGAAAGTCAGAAAAAACAAATAGGCATACTTATTATTTATCTACATACTAAATAAAATAAATATCTACGTACTATTATTTTATTTTCCTTATTTTGTGTACGTTGAATACTTAGTTTTAATTTAGACTTATGAGTCAAATAAAAATAGAATACCCTAATTTCAACATCGGTGCAAATTATCCACTGTTCCACGACCGAATGTCTCTATTTGTAATTAAATTATTATTGTTAGAAGAGATAGGAAGAGGTGCGTGAGAAAGAAAAAACTAGCATTTGTAATGGTTCCAAGGCTGTGAGATTGAGACTTTTGCGTTGAATGTTTAATTAATTAATTTACGATCGTACAAATGATGATTTGATAATGCAGATTAACAAAGTGATTTAGCTTTTGCTATAAAGAATGAAATTTTTGATTAAAATGCAAAAGATAATCGAAGTCGTAAATTGTTTAATTACTTAATGGAAACAGCAATATGTTAAAACTTCAATTTTCCTTCAAGCGTGATTTAATACGATTGGGTCTGCTTTATAACGCAATACAATCTATCTCTTTTTTATGTTCATTATAATTGGATGGATTTTATCTTATAGGAAACATGGGTTGATAAACGATTATAGAAAAGTATTTTAACATAATATATTACCTAACAAAGCAGCTATTTTTACTTATAACTACTTCTTTATGAATAGCGTTTCAAAATGAGGAATATTTTTAAAGGAGGTTTTGCTTTAAGATTCACTTGCATGTGTGTACTTACTTGTGTAACTATATCTAAAAACCTACCATTACATCTTAAACATCGGCATTGATCCCGATGTTTAATATGTTGTTGTAGGTACTAACATGAAAGGGTTGAATATCACTTGTTACACATCATTTTATAGCCGAATATACTGAATACATAAGAGACATATCTGTAACATAGTTTATGAATAAAAAGTAACTCTGGTAATGTTATTAAAACATGTGAATTTGTATCGTAGTTGCTGACATGCCTGATCGTGTACGCGACGAGCGTGCACGCCATCAAGGTGAAGTTCGGCACCAGAGACGGGCCCATCGAGCCGCTGATACCGGACCCGCTGCCGCCGCCGCAGCCCTACCGAGTGCCCGCGCCCGTGTGGGAGGAGAGAGACGACTCGCCTGACCCTAACGCCCACTGGTATACTTGTTACTACTTATCTCTACCGTTACTACTGCATCAGACCACAATCCAAGAAGGCGAGGCCTAAGCCCCTTACCAGGGCTAAAAGAACAACACCGGGAGAGCGCGGCTACCCCGCGACACAACGCCCGTGTAAGGAGGCAAGCTTTGAGGCCCGTAACCCCGTGGGGACTCGTCTTTATGGAGAATACCACACACGCATCCAGTGCAATAGGTAGAAAACGCGCACCCTTTAACGATCGCTTATGTTTCATGCAATTTGTAAGGAGCTAGGAGGATTGGACGGACTATATCATACACAGATTACCCCCATCTGTGATATTGTGTTGTGTGTGACATTAGTGACTGGTCTATCAAACCAATATCGGATCTTATAAGCTCACCTGTGCTGGGATAGCAAGACATTTTACTTGATCTTGAGCCAGTGGCTTACCAGCTATTAATAAGTACTGGTAATTCTCTGATATATTAACTACTACTATTATGCATCTGGTAATAATATCTATAGCGGTATTAGTATCAGAGGTATAACCGTCTGCCTGTTGCCCATACACTAGTATTAATTATAAATACCTATAAAACTAGTTTGTCTTCTAATCTCAGTCTAAATTCCTCCTTATTTTACTACCTTATTCTATCTCAGGCGGGTTTTTAATAAATATTATAAACTGGATTTAATACAATCTCACGTGGTAAATTACGAATTACATGGTTGCAGTCCATTCATTTTCCTGGAGTGATAGCAAATCATGATCCTCATTTAATTGACAAAAAAAATTAGTTCAGCAGAACAGTGTTACTCGTGATGTATAATTTCTAACATACATATTTTTATTTCCACAGGAGACCTCAACCCTTCGTTCCTCAACCAAAATACACCCAAATAATCTTCAACATTCCGACAACCACCCAAGAACCGCTCAACAGCGCTCAACGATTTGTCAACGCCTACAAACCTGTCTACAACCCAATTAATCGACCACCAGTTCAACAGTACTTCAACCCTTCTCAAGTACTCAGCTCTCAAAGGTTACCTGGCTTTGGTACACGCTACTTCGTGCCTGCATACATCAATGAGCTGCAGGCAAGAAAAGAAGAGAAGAGACAAGAAGATGCAAAACATAATGATATTGAAACTAATGACATAAGCGAACTAAGTAAAGACTCAAGCAATGACCTTCTTTGGCACTATGAGAAGGAATCTACTAGGAGAGCTCTCAGACACACATTAGAAGTAAGTGGATATTGAAGTAACTTCTATAAAAATAGATCTGTAAATTATGTAATTCTACAAAGATTTAGTAGATAGAAATAATTTGTCTGTTACTCTTTTCTGAGAACTTCAATGTTTTTAACCGACTTCGAAAAAAGGAGGAGGTTCTCAATTCGTCGGAATCTTTTTTTTTAATTTTTATGTATGTTCACCGATTACTCGAAGACGCGTAAACCGATTTGGAAAATTCTTTTTTTGTTTGAAAGGGTATACTTCCCAGATGGTTCCATTTTTTTTTGGTCAGGATCTGATCATGGGATCTTGTTGAAATCTAGGGAACTCTTCAAATTTTGCTAATATAATTGAAGGGATTTGGGTATTTTTAATATTTACTAGTGCATTTCCTTGCAGATGCTGACTTAATGACTAGTCATCAAGTCAGGTTCTGATGATGGAAACTCGGAAAAATTGAGGGAACTCTTTAGATTTTATAAGCACACTCAAGCGATTTGGGCATTAATTTCAATGCCCTGTGCATTTGTTGTTTTACACTAAAAAGTAAAAAATAAAATAGAAAATTGTTTTCAAAAAAACCGACTTCAAATGCCACTACAAAGAGTGAAATAATTTTTCAATGTAGGTACACCAATTCGAAGTCGGGCAATTCGTACAATCATAGTCCTTCGTTTTAATCGCCCGACTTCGAATTGGTGAACCTACATTGAAAAATTATTTCACTCTTTGTAGTGGCATTTGAAGTCGGTTTAAAAAAAAAAAAATCTATTTTATTGGAGAAAACTAGAAAAATAAAATGAGAAGTGATAATAATAACATTTATGTTTATTTATGGTATATATAAAATCTTTTTCTTGTTTTAGGGTTCACCCAGACCGAGATACGAATACACGTGGCCGGAGTATGTGCAACCTAGACATTAGTATTAGTAATTGTAGAATTTAACAAACACCATGGTCCATTGATAGATTTTTATATAAAAATAAGAATATATAATGGAAAGACTTGATAACAACAGATTTTATTTTCATGATATTTATATAATACCTTATACCCTAAATATAAATTATATTTAAAATTAAATAAATTATAAATTATATTGCTAACGAATTAACTGTTTTGTGAAACTACTAACTAGCATCAGTATTTATTAATGCATACCCTTTTATTTATCCATGTTAAAGCGATAACGAAAATAACGACATGGTACTTTTTTTCCTTGAAACGTTGCTTAATATTAAGTGCAATTTATCTGGAGAAGTTATTCTTACGATAACAAAGTCCATAAATGGACACCACGGCCCAAGGGTTCTTTATAAGGGCATCCTTTTGTTACTCAAAGGTTTCATCGTGGCACGGGTGTGTTGCCAGCGAGATCCGATTTGAGCAGTTGTAATATTTTTAAAATGTAAAACGCATAGAGGTCCAAGAGGCCGCCTTCGACTTCAAAAGTGCTGCAAAAAATACTTTGCCAAAATTAGCAAATCCGAGCCGTCGCTACACAATTTTTCACGCGCATCATACAAATTTTTAAATTGGCGCACTCACACACCAAAAAAAAAGGTTACCGCTCTCACGGAGCTATCGTTGATAGACAAGGCTCTATCTAATCGGAGCGCGAGCAACGACCTATTATAAATCTATGGGAAAACGCCATATAGATTAGCGATGCTCCATAATAACAAGTTTTCAAATTGCGTCCCGTCGTTGCCACGCCCTTGCGTTATCCGCTGTTTGTCGAAACCTTAAAAGTCACTATTTCTCAACAAATACGTGCTGCGCTTTCCACAGGACGACGAAAATATTGTCGGCTTTATTGTTTCAAATATGTATTAGCATAAATTACTTAGAAACTATAATTTGATTGATTAATGCATATTTCGACTCAGTAATATGGCATTAAAATATTCCTTGCTATCAATATTGGCAATGTGATTTATGTTTAATAATATAAATTACTTAATATTCCTCAATAATGTTTCACATAATATACATATTTATGTTAAATATCTTATATTTATTATTACAATTCATTAAAATTATAAAAAACCTATTGAATAATAATTACGGAAATCCGATTTTCTGACCCTATCTATTCCTTAATTGATGTTCAATATATTTGATGGTCAGTAATTATTATAATCTTGATATTAATAATAACTATGGTGTTTTAGATAGTTGTAGCTTTAGTTAAAAGTGCCAGATGTTATGAGATAATATATAGAATTTATATATTGCTATACCATTTACGAATTTACTGGAAAATATATTATTTTGGTTACAATAATTTTAAAGATACTTTCTGAGAATTTAGCTGCAATATTAGTCTAAATTCACCAATGATGGATTTCATAGATTTTTTCGTCAACTATAACACCTTTTATCCTGAGCACCAGTCTACCTATATTATGAGTTATGCATTATTTTGTTCATAATTTTCAAGAATCTGTAATGTTTTAAAAACAAAATGCTGTGATTTTTTTAATTAATAACTTTATATCTAATGACAATTTGCAGAAATATCACAAAGTAACAAAGAACACTTGTATTACAAATGATCTATCTAGATTTAAGATAGGTAAACGACTGAACGCCCGTGTACTTGTCCAAATATCGTTAAAGTAATGTTTGAACAAATGATCGCAATTTGTTGGAGTGATAGTATCTATATTTCACTGACAGACGAAAACAAATGCAATAGATATTTCGTTACAACTATTAGCACTAACATAATGTATTACAATTTTTTGAAATGTCTCCTACGATGATGTGTAGAAAATTATATAAATCAGCCACCGATAAAAATAATAATGTTAAAGTTCTGTAGGTAGCTGCTGAGCGAACTAAAACGTAACCTTACTGTTGGTGGCAGAACAAGCAATTTTGGCACCGATAAACTGGTGACATTTTTTCGCTCCGTCCGCCCTGTCCAGGGTATATGTCTATTGCATCAGTGCGTATAATTAAATGATATGTGCTAAGTTCAACAGAGACGAAAACAATTAAATGTGGATTTAGTAAACACAATACTATCAATTATCCTCTTACACAATATTTCGGGGATTATGTACATTGTACAATTAACAAATGCATAAAAACAAGCAATGTACCTACCTTTTTCGGTTATATAAGTTTTATTGTTCCTTTCATGTATGTTTATTACACGGCTAATCATTTTGTCGTTTACCAAAAAGTAGCGCGATGGAGAAAATGTCATCAAGAAAATAGCTTTTGTAACATGTTGGCATAAAGGTGTGGGCACATGGAAACATCTTTATTCTGATTTTTTTTACTGAAAACTTGAGTTTTTCTCACAAAATAGTGTTATATTATTTTGTAGAGTGGCTTAATATCCCCTATCCATGTTTCGCCTGGGAGATCTTATAGGACTTGAAATGTTCCTTATAGCTTGTCTAAATGAAAGGAATCCCTGTGCACATTTTCAGATTTCTATCAATAATAAGGGCTGATGGTATTAATAAGCCAGTTAGTCAGGACTCTTCTTTTTATATATTTTTAATATATCTTAATATATATAAATCTCGTGTCACAATGTTTGTCCTCAATGGACTCCTAAACTACTGAACCGATTTAGTTCAAACTTCGTGAATATCTGTCATTTGGTACAACTTAAAAGATAGAATAGTTTTTATCCCACGTGGACGAAGTCGCGGGCATCAGCTAGTATCATTATAGATTTATGGCATGATTTGATTAGTATTTCTGTTAAACTCTAACAAACCATTATTTATAATAATATACTCGTACATGCTAACACCAGGAATTTTTTTAACATAAAATATTACCTAAAGTTTCAATAGTTATTGGATTTTACTATGTGTGTATATGCCTCAATGTTTAATATAACGATGTCGGAATCCATTATTAAGAATATGATAGCGTAAATAATTGTACATCTAACTTTTACTTTGTAAAACTCTGTCAATGTATAATAATATAGTTTTATGAAGTTACTAACAACTTTATTTATTTTCATATCATGTAATGTCCAAATATTGTTATGATTTAATCGAATATCTGACCTATTATTATTGTTAAATTTTTAAACGAATCTTTTGATTATATGGATATACATAAACTGACAAATAAATCCTTTGCTTGTAAATATGTAAAATAAAGAAAATTTATAATTAATGTTTTTAATTTTATTTAGACAGTCCTCATTTAAATATTTATAAATCTTTGTTTTATAATGATCATCTGAGTTATAACGAAATTTATAATAGAAACAAAATAAAAGGTAAATAATTTGGATTATTTCGCATTACAGTAATTAAGCGTGGATATTTCAAGTAACGTTAACAGACAAGTAATTGTTAAATAGCCATATTTCAATAATAAAATATGGCCTAGCTCTGGACTTGCAACTCTCTCTATACGGGCATACAATTTTTGAAAACACATATTCGCGTCGTGCTAAGTCTCTAGACGATTGTCTTATGGTTATTTTGAATCAACTGGACCTAAGTTTCGGGCTGAAAGTTCAATTTTGGAATGGTGATTTGTATGCGTTATTGCAATTAACGTTAATATAAGAAGTAATACCGATATAGTAACAATATAATTGGTGCCTAGAAATGTTTGTGTGTGAAATCTGACAAATGATACATCTATATCTATACTTATAATAAAACTGTAAAGGGTCGAATTCTGTACATTGAAGATATTTTGAAAATTTTTGTTGGAGGACACTATTTAGTCGATACTGAAGCCAAAACTGTAATTTGTTTAATTTTTGTCTGTCTGTCTGTCTGTCTGTTTCACGACCGGGCATCACGGCTAATCCGCTGGATGGATTTAAATGAAACTTGACATGATTATAGTTCATACCCCGAGGTAGGACATAGGATACTTTTTGTCCCGAAATTCATCATGGTTTCCCTGGAAGACGGCATCAAAGTCCAAACGTTTTTTAGTTATAATTCATTAACGCGTTGTCCGATTCCATTCATTATTTTTTTGTTACAAAGGAGGTTCTTTAAAGATTATTTCGTACAAATCTTATCATCATCACTTTTGTAGTTCAGAAATTACAGACATCAGAACCTTTAAGTTCAAGTAGGTAGGTGACTTGAAATTCGAAATGCACAAAGAACCTAGGGCTATGACGTAGGGCTCAAGTAAGACTGGAGTACCCTTACAGCCGTAAATAAATAGGCTTAGCAGGAGATTTTGTATGGTTTAAAATTTTTCACTTTTAGGGTGAACAAAAATCATGTAACTGGCGTCATCGCTACGTTATACCGTATAGCGCCATCTCTACAATTTATGTGGAACTTGAATGTAAAACTCTGAGATAAGTACTACCGAATTTTTTTAAATAAAAATTAACTGTCATGTTATTTACTGTTTACTGACTTTATATTAAGATGGCAATGTTAACACATGAACAGATTTAAATTTTATCATCCGCAATATGGAAAGGGTAAGATAATGGTTCACAAATATTTTTAACTCTTAGGTCTTATCGATCCTAACCGACTGACTGTCATCTAAGGTCTTTTTATACGTAAAGAAATATATGTATAGCCATTGTCCATTCTGATGTTTTGGATTGTATTGAGATGAAGCAAAGATTTTTAAAAGACTCTTATATTATGTTGGGCTGGGGAATATTGTTAGTAGAGTAATTTATCCCAGTGGTACCTACCCGGCCGAACTCTGAAAGAAGAGTTCTACCACCAGTACAACTTTTCACATGGTTTAATAATTTTTGACATATTTCGTGGTTTCAGAATAAAAATCACAATTGACAGTTAAAATCGTCCTTTTGATCTTTCAACTACGTATTAATGAAACTTTATATTATTATTAAGAAAAAGGAGTTTTCAAAATCACCACAAGATAACCCGTGCAAAGTAAGAACAGGTTTCTGTACAACATCACACCAGAATCCCGCGAAAAATCAAGGAATTCCAGTAGGAAGGTATATTATGTAAAACAAATCGTAATTCACGCGGGCGGAGCCGCGGGCAACAGCTAGTTTTATATATACGTTTTCATTTGATGACACGCTTATGTCTAGCAAAAAACTATATTAATAAAGTTCTAGTAGGTACTTTTTTTTGTTTTAAAATTTGGCATACTATTATTTGAAATCTAAATAGGTACTTTAAAGTTATTCTCACACTTTTATTGCATTGATACGTCTTTACATAAAGAAGGTTCAAGTTTTTGTTTATTTAAATTTAAATACTCTTCATTTCATACTTCATACATCAACACCTACACGTGCGTACTACTCATTTTTAGATCACAGATAAATACAGCTTCAATTTAATAATGCTGACATTTACCTACTTATAAAAACTAGTTCAATTGGCCTGATAGTTCAATGAGTAAAACGTTCAGAAATGTTTTATAATATTCTCAAAGTAATTTATTGTAAGAAAAATAAAAGATTGGCTGCGTAGCGAAATTGATTTACCTACTATCTGCTGTGACAAATAGGTATGAGAATCAAAGTATCTGAAAGATAACAATATTCTCAGAGCTCATAACCTGTACTTACTCTATATTTATTATCTTTTTAACAATCGGACTTGTCAACTTTAACGAAGAATTGTGTCAAATAAAAATGTAGAGCAGAAACACTAAGTTGAAACTTCAGCCATCTGTAAATAATTGTCCTCCTTGCGGACTACTTGTAATAATAGGTCATTAATTGGTGTTCATGTTCATTATATTAATTATTTACATATTAAAATAACGTAACAAAATTTAGAACTATACTTTTGTAAGCGCGCATGGTGTGGAAAATATGTAAATACCGTTTAACTTTGTTTTTTTAATTTTTAGCCTCGCCTCATCTTGATTGATTATGACGGACCTTTCGACGGACATAAAATTGCATAACATCTTTTGATACAACCTATTTATATTAGTAATACAATTATGTTGCTTTTACTGTTAACTTTGTTAACTTCACAATTTCAGCAATTACTATTTACTTAGAGTCCGCAATTAACGTAAGAATATAATTTTACGATATTGATAATCCTATACCTTTAAACGAGCAATTCTTGTATATATGTATATATATTTCTATATAATCTGGATCTCGGAAACGGCTCGAACGATTTTCATGAAATTTAGTATACAGGGGGTTTTGGGGGCGATAAATCGATCTAGCTAGGATTCATTTTTAGAAAATGTCAAATTTACCAAAAACTTTATAAAAATATGACTCCTACTGACATATTCTATTGGCCAGTAGTAGGACAGGAGAAACTACCGAGCGAAGCTCGGTCACCCAGATATTATACTTAAAATAAGCTTTTAAATTGCTAAACAATATTGACAACTTCTCACGAAGCTCACTTCTTATCACACCTAATTATTTAAAAAGACCTTTAGAAAAAATTAACAAAGTAAACTTGATTTGTAATTTCTTTGACATTTCAATATTTTGAATAAACTTACTTACCCTTAGTTGTTGCTGAAATAAATTCAAAAGTTTAAGTGGCACTTAAATTATTTTAATCACAAGAAGTATCAAAAATGTATGGAGTCCTGCAATTAAATTAGCTTACGAACTATGAGAACATTTATATCAATGTTTACGAATAAATTTAATTTTTTAATTTTTGTCGAATACTCAAGGGTACGTACTTATTAAATTTGCATAAATAATTGACATTGAATTTATCTTTTAAAACTTCGCCTATTTGTTTAAATATAACGAAATTAAATATACTTTGCACATTTCGATTCATATATATTTTGAGAAATTTTTCGGATATTTTCCTACGTAAGATAAGTTGATGCTTAGACCGACTATTTTTAAACAATAAATATCAAAGACGTAGTTGCAACGACCTGTTTTAATGTAATAAGCGAGTCGGTAGGTATTATTATTGTTTAAAGAATGACTTCATGTATTTTCAAACAATTAGCGCTATTTTTTTCAGTTCTATTAGGTAGACATTCAGATAATCATCTTCACAATAGTTTTGCAAGGATTGCATGCTTATGTAACGGTTCCCACGGACTCACTCATCTCTTAATTGTTTATCTATATAGGTGACCTAGTGTATTTAATGTCTTTACTGACACATTAAGCTAATTATTACTTACCATTGTGTTTGAAGGATAAATATTATCTTGTCTTTTTTCTAAGTAAAGACACTAATGTCTAATGACCTCTTGTTTAGTAGACCGCATAATTTTCTGGGGCTAAGAGGTTAAATAATATTTGCAAGTAGCGTAGTTACAATACAATATGTCAATGTGTAAACTGTCGATGTCATTGTAACTTTCAATGTACAAATCTTCATTTACTAATAGATTATTTACTACTTACTCTATATTCTTGCTAGCGGTGTGAATTTTGGTATTTTTACAAATCCCTTGGCGGAAGAACCATGGCTTTTCTATGAATCAAAATTTACGTTAATTCATGTTATAATAACCACTATCACGAAAGAGTGAATTTGTAACGGACATATAGATTCATACAGCTGATACCCTAATGTACATATTCAAATTCACAAAACATAAAATACAAATATTACTTTGAGTAGTTTGTACTTGCAGTAGTAAAAGAGAGAGCATATAAATCAACATTTCCGTTCAAAGAGCTACTCAAGCGTCACGGAGAGTGGAGATTCTCTGAGACATTCACTTCCGACGAGAGTGCAAGTGATCTTGACCTTCCTCACGATATTGATGACGTCACACCTTTCGTTCGACGATAGTTAATGTAACAACATTACGTCTAGTGTTGCGTTAGCGAGCTATTTACTGAATGGCGTTCAGTAATTTTTTGAATGGACAACTATCGAAAATTAAATTGAGACAAGGATTCCATTATTAATGGTGTTACGTGGCAGAGATAATTATGAATAGCACCCTTATAAATAAACTACCGATAAAATCGTTTAAAATATAAATATTATTAAGTATCAATAAGTATGCTTGGTTTATAAACATCGTTGTTTATTGCTAGTAATAGCTACAAAATCAAAGACGTAAATAATTAAGTTGTACTCGTATGTTCAAATAAAAGGCCAACTTGGCTTGTATATACTCGTACGTTGGAAATATGGCTTTCTTCTATATTATTACTCAATACCATCTTACCTAGTACCATCATTCCTCAGAATATCCACTTATAGGTTAGGAAGTGTGGGCCTTTCTTTCATTGCATAGTCAATCCTTCGATAGCTGAAATGGTCTAGTATTCTATCTTTCGGTTCCGGAATATAATACTGACATTTGGCCTGGTAGCCAGAAAGTTAAGAAGTAATAACACAGTTTAATCTTTAAAGATATTCATTCCAAATAATCTTATCACATAAGTCCTAATCTCGTCACAGCTACCAGTGTTAGCGTAGGAGCGATAATATCTCGATCACCATAAAACATCGTTAGCACGCACAATAGAAAAGAGCACAAGGCCCAGTCGCGTAGTTGCATAATTAGAGGAGATACTTATGGACTGTTGATCGACCGACACGAGAACGTCTTTTAGTCTTGGAGACCACCGTCAGGGCACAGATCAGATAGGATCAGATCTTACATTTTTCTTGATTCCAATCTCGCCTGATGGTAAGTGAAAATGCAGCCGAAGGTGTAAGAGTACTTAGAAGGGGTTAACATAACTCGTAATGTCGTACACAGCATCGCACCGGAACGCTAAATCTCATGGCACGTCTTTGCCAGTAAAAAAGCCGCACCAGACAAGACCCGAGCCAATTTATAAATCTTGAAAATTCCAAGGTGGCCCGTGTCGAGAAAAAACCCGGGCCCCCTTACTCATACTCAAAGCTTAGTGTGCCAACTGCACCAGGGGGGACTTCGCATCGATTGATTATAATTATCTTTGTTAATTTACGCAAATTATTTATATCTCTCTAATCTAACAATTTGAGCCGTAAGAACATAAACATAAATAATGCTTGTACACAATTCTAACTCGTGTTTGTGTTTTCAAAAAAGCTTATTTAAAATCAGTCTTATGAGGCAAGTTGCCTTATTAGGCAGGCATTTTTAACCACTGACTCTTCGACTATTTTTTTAGTAAAAGGAACACCATATGTTTTTCAACGACTACAGTGATGTATTGACGTAATTTATTTGTTTAATTACAGCAACTTTAACAAAAAAAGGTCTTAATAAAGAGATTTCTGTGTATAAATATCTCAAGTAAAATTCTTATAGCTTTTTGTCATCTGCCAGGAACTATAAGTTTAACGGGGTATACAAAATACAAATTTACCTCACAGTTTGTTTTATTTTACAGATACCTAACTGTATACTGTAGGTACAGATTTCTATAGATATAAGAATTTCTAGAACAATTACAGCAATTTGGAGATTACATGCTATTATTGAGTATCTACTTACTCCTCTTATAGTAAAAGCTATAATATAGAACTGAAATGTGTCTTTGTGTGTGAAATAGATTATAAATATTGACACAAGAAGTTAATGGTCTATGCAGTCATTGATATAACAAGTACTTATATTCGAAATAAAACCCAAGGAAACCTGATCTTTTATTATCCTGAAAGTTATCTACAAAATAAATCAAAAAAGTTTGAGCTTTTTTAAGAACGTTCAAACTTTCAACCTTCATGGACGTAATTATGAGGATAACTATCGGGTACTGATGCTTGATGGTCGTCAATCGATATACATTGTGTACAATTTTTACAGTAATTTCATGCAAGAAGGCACGACTAATTGGTAATGCGATAAATGTTGAACATCCTGTAAAAAAATACAAGAAGATAATTGCTGAGGAAGGAAGTGTTTATTTATAGAAGGTATTTGTTTTCTTTAAAACCGGACATACGAGTATGAATATACAGTTAATTTAAAATATACGCATCGAGGATGGTGTATTATGAGATGATCATTTACTACGTTTCTCTCAGTGAAGGTAACCGAAATAAGTAACGGTGTTGTTCAACTATAGTTATCTAACCAAGAACACCACAACATCACGATCTACGAGTAAAACTACAAATTGAATACAAACAACTTCATTAATATCTGCGCGTCTGGGCTATAAAATTAGAGTTTAGAGTAAACAAGTCACTTCAGATAGCTGAAACTTTGTAAAAGTTAAGTAACATTAATATTTTAACATAATAACAGATTTTTAAATAAACACAAATTAAAACTTTAATTATTTATACTCGGTAACTATGTTTTTGCGGTCCTTGCATTTGAGACCTTAGGTCCATGGTCGTCAGTCACAGAAAATGTTGTTAATGTCATGTCCAAAAAGTTGGTTCACGCGACAGGTGACCAAAAAGTTGGCGCTTAGTGAGTAAAGTCCGAATTAAAACTTATTTTCATTATTATTTGGACAATACCCAAAGGCCTTGGGTAATACGAAATGTATCTACGCAAACTATAAGGACGCACCTCGTTTCTGAACGTCTGTTTTTAAAAGGAAGTATTCAGCTTCAGATATAATACGAGATTACGTCATCTTTGAATTTGGAAATGTTTTTATGCCCTAGGGATAATTGAAAAAGCTTTCCCGCGATACGAAGAAATGGAGATGCTTTTGCGGCCTAGGGAATATAATAGTATTTCCGCCCGATTTTTGGGCATTAAACATCTCTTTGCCCAGCGGATGAGATGAAAAAGTTAGTGTGCATCCTAAATATTATCCGTTGAAGGAAAATCTCGCGGGGAAGCCCGCATACGAGGGTTCTTAATTGTTCCGAAAGATGTTTGAATCTTACTTTTCTGCTCTTGGTCATTGTGATGGTTTACGTACATAATACATATTACGTCAAACACTTAACATTATGAGAGTAGATTCGTCACAATTTAGATAATATGATTTCATGCCCTGTAGACATTGCGCTATTATGTACTAATCTATGGAGAGCGAGAGTGCTGAATGACGATTTGGCGTGTTAGAGCTATAGGTCAAACTCATCTCCATCATATTTTAAGCATGTCAATCATTAGGTCGTAACTTTCCCACAAAAAAATGCACATGATAGGATATGTTTATCCAAAAATGTCAATCAAGTTCAGTGGCTTTTGCAACACCACTTTTACTATCACTATTTGGTCAGTGTGTTTGGACGCATATAAATTGCAACCCACTTTCGGGGCATTATATCGTTGTGAAGAATGGTTGACATTTTTGGACTGAAGACCTAAAGTCTACAGTCACTATAGAGATTAATATAATAAAGAAAATACTAAAAAACTAAGTCAGTTATCAAAATTTCAACACATTAATACAAAATTTACAATTACATCTATTGCAGTTTTTGATAAAAATTAGAAAAATAGAGATGTGGAGCAATTTTTGGAAGAAAATTGAACCTCAAATTTGATTGCGAACCCCAAAATAATCACCATTTAGATTAGATAGCACGTATCGAAAAGTAATTTGTTGTGAATGCGTACACCATTCAATTTAATTTAAAGTGTAATTTGTCTAGCTCCAAAGGGTGCACTTATTTCTTAACGGCAAATCGGCTATTGCGTTATTATAAAATCTAAGAGACGGTGTATAGTTTTAATTATTAATCATAAATATAAATCTGCATAAACTATTATGTATATAGTTGAGTACAATGATTAGTCGTTGTCGGCAGCTTCACCCGCGTGTTTTCCAAAAATCTCGTGGGAACCATGGATTTTTCTGATATAAGAAGTTGCTGAATTCTCCAAGCTGAAGATTATGCTTTCGTTTCTTAAATAATATAATGAATTACCACGTCTATAATAATATATCTTCTCACGATCTTTGGCTAGGTTATTTTCATAGAAGTGCCAACTAGCAACGTTTTGTCTCAACCTGACTCTTCAATATTGCTATAAGAACACTTCTCATCAGCTCCAATTTGCACAAGGCGCAATGGAAAGAGCAATGTTAGGCCTGTATTGACTAGACAGGGTCCCCAACATACAGATCAGGAAAGAAACGAACGAACTTAGTCCAGCAGTGGACTGAAATGGGCTGATGATGATGACACTTCTCATCTATCAAAGGGCATTGTGATACAAGAAAGAGCTTGAATACTAGACGATTAAGATTATTCCATAGTTTTCCTTTAAATAATATGTTCCGAAATGATATGGAAAATGGCCGTCATCTCTGATACTACATGGCAATTGAATTAACCGCACGCACGGTGTAACTCGATCCTCATTTACCTTTAAGATATCGATGATTAGGTCCACTACTTATGTCATCTTACCAATTAGACTACTTACTCAATGCGAGACGTTTTAGGCATAGTGTCCCAAGAACAAGATGCATGATTGCAGTGACGACTTACGATCATGGTGTTTATGCAAATGAGAGGGGCTTTTAGGTTAGCAACAGTGAAAAGCGACCAATGGGCCAGTAGTTCAAATGTTAACCTCTTAAGCGGGAGTTCAATGTTCTAAATTAAGGCCTCGCACCTTTCTAGATTTTTGAGTTATGTGCATTTCTTGGCTACTACATTACCGAGAATTCATCATAATGAAAAATTATTACAAAGGTTATTCCATTCTTTTTTTCTCAGCGAATAATATAAACGCTGGAGGAGGTATTTCCTGTAAATAAAAAGTTTTCCTCTTAAAATAATAATTTCTGTGAACAGGTAGATACCAACACATCAAGTAATACCAAAATTATCTTCTTCAGGTGTACAAGTAATTGTGGGGCTGTCAATTCAACAAAAGCATACCTGATAAAGCAATTTTTGTGTCAGTATGATTTCATTGCATGACATGTAAAATTGCCTTGGTAGGTACTGTCACACTCCTCACAAATAAGGCTTCTTAATAATTACCAACCTAATTTCGGAAGAGTTGCGTGAACGTGGTACTTTAGTAGGCCGTGTAGATACTGGCGACACCATACTGAGCACATACACTGATTCATATGCCAGCAGATGATACATGACACGATTAATCGCTGTGAATATGAAGATGATTAATCAAGACGTAGTATCAAGATTATTTTGATACTACGTCCTACGACTTCATGTCTATGAGGCAAGGAGACCCCAGGATTCCAATAAAAAAATTACCCAAATACATACGTTGCCGGTAACCATAGCAATGCAACCATCAAGAGTCAATCCGTGCCTATGCTGCAAAACCAATTTAATCATTTATCACAAGGTCGAGCCGCGTGGGCAACGCGGCTCGACCGATGCAAGTTTAACTTACCAGTGCCCAAGATGTAACCTCGTTGACCCTATAATTTACCAAAATACGTCACCCATACGTTGCCGGAAACCATAGCAATGCAACCATCAAGAGCCAATCCGTGCCTATTCTGAAAAACCAAGTCAATCATTAACCACAGTGCCCACACGGCTCGACCGATGGAAACTTTAACTTACCAGTGCCCAAGATGTAACCTTGTTGACCCTGTATTTTACACAAATACGTCACCCATACGTTGCCAGTAACAATAGCAATGCAACCATCTAGAGCCAATCGTGTCTTTTTTGCAAAAGCAATTCAATCATTAACCACAGTGCCCACACGGCTCGACCGATGGAAACTTAAACTTACTAGTGCCCAATATGTAACTTCGTTGATACTTTAAGTATTTTGGCAATATCGCACAGCTAAGGTCTACACGTCAAACTACAACAGAAAAGACGATTATTATCTATGTATTTTAAGTATTATATAGAAGGTAAAAACTTGGCAATCAAACCAATGTTATGAAGGCGAAGTTTGTGTGTGTAAGTTAAATGTTTGTTAAATGTTTGTTAAATGTTTGTTTCTTCACTTTGCTACTACTTAACTAATTTAGCTGAAGTTTGGAATGGTGATAGATTATACCCGAGCTTAGCACATAGGCTTTGCTTTTTATCCTAGGAAATGCATATTTCCCGCGGAATAAGTGAAAATCCGAAATTCACGCGAGCGCACCCGCGGGCGGCCGTTAGTATTTTATATGCCTCACTCTTTAAGCTAAATTAGTTTTCAATACCTACTATACGCATTAAAACGCATTAATTAGGTACTACGTGTACCTTTTTGTTATTATCTTGTTGTAGTTGGCGTTTATTGACCCTACCTCAGTTAAAAATCGAGTAACAAAAAAGCTCGTTCATACTAGTTTGGATTCAATTAACTGCCACTTATGTTGATATCGTATTAACGTATATAAATAATATTTGCAAAATTACTTTGTACTTGCGTGAGTTCCTATAATTTTGTCCATTTCAAATATTATTACCATTATTTTTTATAAAACTGTAGGTAACTTAAGCAAAACTCTTTTAGTACCTAGGGCACAATAGTACAACTAGGGTAGATAAAAAACTTATTGGATGTAATATGTAAAAAATAATATAGAAAGTAGAAACCTATTAAGATAACCTATTAAATAAGGTATTTATTTTCACCTCTTTTTTATGATTAGATTATATTCGTTTATTTTTAGTATTGTATATATAATGTTCTTGAATATTAATTGAAAAAAAAATAAGATAAAACTATAAACCGTTCTAAGTAGGTATATAGCTCCTAAGTAGGTATAACCAATCGCCAATATAAGATTTTTATTTCTCTTAAATTTTAGTGCAACCAAAGCTGTATGATATTGTTAGTACTTCACTATAAAATGTATTATGTATATGAGGCAATATGATTACCTATTGCATCACTTGTGTTGAATTCCTTCGTTTAAAAGATCAAGAAGCCCATAAACTTAAAAAACCTCGATATTTTTTTTCTTGCATATTATATTTTAATTTTTAATTCAGTTCCTCGATGACTTGAAAGAAATGAATAATAATTAATAGGTACCTAATTAACTTAGTATTTTAACATGGAATTAATTTGTTATAGCTAGAGTTGGGTGCTGGTTAGTCAATAGTAAATTTTAAATTAAATAATTTATTATATTACTATCATTACCCATAAAAGATATAGAAAAGAAAACATTCTATGTTCAGGATATTTTCTATGTTACAAGTACTTTAGCACAATAATTATTCTAGGTAGTAGGTAGTGTTCAGTTTTCTAAGTTTGAGCTTTGAACAACTTATCTTCTATGTCTTTTAGTACCTACCTACTATTTACTATTCCTATTGAATTTTATAAACCTGAAACCTGAAAGTATATAAGTTAATAGTAGGTTTGTGTGTTTGATATTCAATCAAGCCACAACTAGGTGATGAACGGATTTGGCTAAAACTTTGAATTTTACAACAGTTTACACTCTGGACTCTGTATCTGAATCGTAATCTGCGGGATTTTAAAAACTTAGATTAGGTTAATATTGCTGTACTTGAAAATAAGTTTACTTAGAGTATAGGTAGAGAAAGGACGGGGAAGTGGAAACAGGAACAGGTTATGGAATTTTTTCATGAAAGAAAGAAAGATTTTGATAATTAAAAATTCAAATTTGTTAAGAGCCTACAAGCAACCTATAACCTACGTATATTTTATGAAATTTTAGCTATTACACATAGGGCCATCTATTGGTAAAATAATAAAGCTCTTTAAAAGATAAAGAAAAAAGCCGATACAAGTACGGCTGTTTGCAATACGTGCAGGTTGTGTACACTGTAGTGTAAAGGTGCCGCGGCCGTAGTAACGTTTGACTTGTAACACTTTACACGTACGAACATACAAGTTTGCATTGATCCTCACAGATGGCGTTTTATCAGAATAAGACAAGCTCTAGTGGTTTATTTTAAATAATAATTTGTATCTGAGTACTCTCTTTTAGGGGTGTGATAAATAGTTTGTCTCATTCTAAGATCTACCGAATATATACAAAAGAAATCATGAAAATGAGCCGTTTTGGAGGAGTAATGTTACAAATACTGTGACAATAAAGTTTTATATAAATACTTACCCATTAAATTATTTTATTATAACTTTTCCGTTAAAATTGCTATCAGATTTTTCAGCCTTATGGAACTAGAAAATTAAATAATAATAATAAAACTTCTATTGTACGAATATTGTATGTTATAATAGTGAAAATAATTTCTGCTACTTAAAGGGCACTGGGCATAACTACAGGTCTTGGTATGGCAAGGGTAGGTATTTCTAGGACAACCCGGTTGAATTTCCATTGATAAAAACTTCAAATCCCTTAAAATATCGTGACCATTATGCGGTAGCCTTAATTAACAAAATTATTATCTAGAGGCCAAGGGAATTATGGACCGTGTGAATCGTCATTACTGCGCCCCAGTTTCAATCTTTGGGTGCTAATA
Source organism: Coenonympha glycerion (assembly GCA_963855885.1). Taxonomy (NCBI): domain Eukaryota; kingdom Metazoa; phylum Arthropoda; class Insecta; order Lepidoptera; family Nymphalidae; genus Coenonympha; species Coenonympha glycerion. The sequence continues at coordinate 11,704,769 of OY979633.1, read as the reverse complement.
GAACGAGCAATCGATAGCCCGAGATACCTAACTAGAATGCTGGAGCGATAAGGTCACCTTTGCATACCTTTAATGTTGTTTTTATTTTTATTGTCTGTCTGTAATTTCTATTCTGTATGTAATAAAAAATTTCAACTTCTTCTTCATTATTTAGATCAGTAAATAAATCTGTGTATGTATACAATATCAAGGGAAAGTTAACTAACTTAGAGCCATGGATTTGTCAGAATATTTTATTAATCCAAGAGTAAAATTGAAATAATATATATTAAAAATGCGGCTTAATACCTAACTACGATTGTAAATGTACAGAGATTTTGGCACATAGATACTCGTATAATGAAATTATTATATTATTATGAAGTAATTCTTCTCTTAATAGCCTTGTTACTTGTGACTTATTATTATAATAAAATAGTTGGGCCTCAATTTTATAAAAACAAACAGAAAAATAATTTTATTTTAATTTAAAAATTTGGGGGAGAAAATCATTAGATCTAAATTTTTGGAGTAGGATAATTTTTTCAAGTTAGGTGTCAAATAAATATTATAAAAGGGCTTTACCTGTACTCTTTTAAATACTCAATAACATATTAACAACAAACCTCTACAAAAAATAGTTTTAAAGTTTGTTAACAAATGGTAAAAGGTGATTAGGCGTTTTCTACATACCTAAGCGCTCTCCATTTTCAACCACATCAAACGTTCTAGGGCATCTGGAAGAGATCCTCATTTGTAGCGATAAGATGACTTGTACATGTCCTCTCTATGTCTGTGTGTTTTATGTTCTAATTCATTGTGCAAAATAAATAAATAAACGTCATCAAGGTCAAGCGAAAACCTATACCAAATAAAAAAACGTCTGTAGTACACTACTCTACTAGTATGTAGGTCTAACTGGCATTTGGCCAGTTTTTATCAACTATTTATCTATATATACATAGATAAATAGTTAATTCGAGTAGTCAAGAAAATATGTTCGTGGAACTTATAGAGTAGGTAGTATTTAGGTTAAATATTAATTAAATGGATCATCGTCAATTCCCAGGGTACTGCATAGAATCATAGAGCATACACACCTAGTCATGATCGAAGCGTAGCACCCGGGTGATGCAACCGATGCTGTTATAAATAGTGTGGTTGTACTGAAGAAGTTCGTTAGTATCAGTCAGAGCTAAAGTGGAGTGATAACAATGCGTGGGCTTCAAGTAAGTCTTTCGTGTAACATGTAGTTAATGTGTACATAGCTTAAGTATTACAATTGACATAGATAAAGGGTTGATAAGAAACAAGGTGGCACAAAAATTTACTTTGAAAAAAAATAAGAAAACTGTTACTCATTTTGTACTAACTAGTAGTACAAAATTTTCGTACTTAAAAAAAGGAAAAAAGTATCTTTATAATATCTCTAATTAAGTAACTATTTGACGATTAATGCCTTACATGGTCAATAATCGTATTCTTGTAAATATTTTACATTTTGTCAACCTGTCACTTACATTTTATTTATTTCAAGCTACAATAATTACAATGATACGAAAAAATATAATATAAACAGTATTTGCTAGAATCTAATGATTAGTTGGTTACTAAAAGAACATTAATAGATTTTTGATTTGTTTTATTCTTTAATCCACTAATAGGCAATAGTGTAGGAAATGCATTGTGAGAACGGAAATAATGGAACACCTAATATATTTCAGCACTAACGGTTCTTTCTTTAAGTTAAATCCACATATTATTTGAATTATTGCTGCTTAACATGCAAAGTTTGGTCAAAAACAAACATGATGCCCTAAAGGGTCATCGCTATCATAATTTAGCGGCGTAAAATGTAGTTTTAAAACTATAAGGACAATTACTTTCAAATTTTTCTAAGTAAGAGTAAAAAGGAAAAAAATAAATTCAGTGCGGGATGCACTTAATACCTACATGCACTTAAATTAAGGAATCTCGTAGATTATGTTTGACGAAAATAAGAGCTGGTCATTTATAGATTCTCCATCTTTCGAAAATACAAGACATTCGATAATCCTTAGTTTTGTGGTAAACAAATATATGTATCTAGACATTAGCAGCAAGGGTGGATATTTTTGAGAAGACGGAAACTCTGTTTTAAAGTATTATTTTACTCAAGTACACGTTTAAATACTATGGTTACTCGAATTTTATGAAATAATAGGTACAGATGTTGTAAAATAAAAACTTACGGATAGTATGGAACATAGCATTCTATTTCTTTGGGTAAGCCGTGCTATTTCTATGAACCCTTTACCGTATGTTATAAACGTGATAAATGTTAATCTATCAGAAGGATATGAAAACTAGTAACATTTCAATATACGTACTGTTTCACTGACCCGATGACTTTACGAACACATTAGGTCGATATTAAGTAATTCGTTTCAATCAAATCAAATACAACAAAAACATATCTTTTCCGTAGCTTCAAATTTTGCGTATAAACGTACAAGTGTACATTATTACGTTTCCTGATATAGGTATCGTTCTACATTTGTAATTACATAATTGATTCATTAGAGAAATGAAATTATGTCAGTCATTGTTACATCGTTTATTCAGTGCCATAACACAATGATAATTCAATATTACCTAACAGGTTAACTAAACCGTAATATTTTAGAAATATTTAATTATTTCAGCACGCAAACACGCAATTTATTTGTACGTTGCGAATTAGTTTTTGGTTTATTTTTGAAATTCGTACAAACTTTAACCCCTATTTCATGTATAGGGGTTGTAATTTCAATCACTACTTAGTACTTAATTACTTTACCTTCAAAATGCCTGCACAAAATCTACTGACCAACTAAAATTTGTTGACCAACTGAAAAAAATACTAAATTTTCGGGACATTCGCAATCAAAACCCCATTTTAAGTTCCAATAACACAATATTATTGTGGTGCCTATGTATTTTTTAATTCAAACAGTGTTTTTTTGAAGTCACTGTAAGGATTGAATTAATACAATTATGGTTTTGCGGGAAAGTATAATTTTGGGAAACTTTTCCCTCTATTAACATAATTTAAATATCAATTGCTTTAACGAGGAAGGGAAATATTGTGAAGGAAAGTACATGCCTAAGAGTTTTCGTTAATGCTCTCTTCAAATTTCGCAAAAATGTACGACAACAAAGTCTATGTTGATATGAGAGGACTCGTGTTCAGAAATCAATGCGTTGCAAGCTTAAAGAAAATTGGATTATTAATAAATTATTTTAGTTAATCTATTGTTCTATTATATGAACAAATGTGTATGTAAATTTTTAAACAAGCAAAGTAATTGATGTAGCTACTGAAAGATTACTTCATACACTTATTTATCTTTTAGATATTTTACATGTTAAGTTGAGAGTTTAGGTATAACGGTCATATAAATAAAAAATGTCTAACAAAGAAATTCTGATATTGATTTGATTTTGAACATGGATAGTTTTAAAAATCTTTCTTATTAAAATATATTGTGCAGTAAGAATTTAATTATTTGTAAAAGTAATAAAAATAATTATTTTCAGTTAATTATTTGATACGTAAATTCGATCGACCGATTTCATTTGGACCTGACGGCGCGCGCTCAGATTTGGGTCGCGGTTTCGATTCCCATCACAGACCTCTGAAAAATTATTTTCTATAATTTATAAATAAATAAATTTCTTTATTCATGGCAACAGAGGCCCAAATTGGTTAGTAACAAATTAGCTTAAAAACTATGTTAGTAAGATACACTTGGATTATAATTTTATTTCATTAATTAGAAAATATACAGTTTATAAATTGACTCAAATCTGAGCTAGAGCTTTGGCCGTGGTTTATTACTGGCCTGTATATTTTATGTAGAGTATAAAAAAAATAACCATAGGAAGATGACGGTGAATGTGTGATGGACGATTCCGGAGTTTTTGAGATTTTAATTTTTAATTTAAATTTCAAATTAACAGTAGGTATTTTTACTGCAGTCTGCAGATGCCAAAGAAATACTGTAGGTATTTAATTTTCCTGTTGTATTCGAGCAGTTAAAGTGTAAGTGTAGTTCTGAGGCGCCCAGTTATGTTAAATATATTTTACAGACACTTAATACGATATCGGTGCTATTGGAGCGTAAATTGCCGGAAACTGCAGACTAACTAGTAATTAATTAAAACGTTTCCTGTGTTTGTTTTAAGCTCTATTGTTCTATGTTATATGTAATATATGTAGGACGTCACACGCTCGTTACATGCATTGTTGTGTCATGTTCTATGAATCACATAACCTTGGCAAAAAATTGATCAGTAATAGTAATTTTTTTTTGCTTTTCTGTATTTCTATTAGTCATTGTATTGATTGTGCTATTAAGTGTTGCATGAAAGTCACAAAGTATCTATTTACTGGTATGAATCATCTTTTCAAGTGTGACTAGTCTCTAGAAACTAGACTGAAAAGAAACTGATCCTATAAAGGTCTTGTTTTCAGATTTGAGATACAGAACCCTAAAAATGAGTTTAATTTAGTAACTGTATTCGAATAACGAATTATTTTTCTCATTTTTAATGATTTTTTACAAAAAAGCCTCGCTTTTGTTTTTTTTTTATACGAGTATCCTAATCCTAATAATATTATAAAGGCGAAAGTTTGTGTGTGTGTTTGTTACTCCTTCACGGCTCAACTACTGAACCGATTTAGCTGAAATTTGGAACATAGGTAGCTTATAACCCGGATTAAAACATAGGCTACTTTTTATCCCGGAAAAATCCGTAGTTCCCGTGGGATATTGAAAAAACCCAAAATTTCTACAGAAATCTATAGCTACATCTATAGGTAAATTGCTTAAGAAGACTTCCGTGAAAGTAGGTATTAGGTAGGCACTAGGCAGGTAGGTAGGTTATGGGAATGGGAACGAGAATATCACGTTTCCCTCAGGATTTGTCTAAAGTCGAATTTAACGCGAGCGGGGCCGCGGGCGTAAGCTAATGATTGTTAACATTGTGAAAAAGGGCATTTTGTTGGTTCTGTATCACTGTTTGTGTTTTAGTTGAGCAATGGGATATGGATTACTAATCACACTAATACATGGAACAGTAGAGATAGACGATATCCGGGAATTACCAGATTACCGCATTGGTATGCCGCAACTGCTGAAACGATTTGGCTGAAATTTGGAATAAAGATATCCTGGAATTACTACATAGGCTACTTTTTATCTCGGAAAAGCCATGGTTTCTGTGGGATTTTTGAAAACGAAATTCACGCGGGGAAATACTCCTTCACACATAGGTACATTCCTTGAAACATAGATTTTAAAATAACCCAAATTTTCTAAGGCAATCTTTAGCTACAGATATAGGTAGATTACTTTGATAATAAATAATAATCTTTCTTAAAAGTAGGTGTAAAGACCATTAAGGAAATTCAAGTTTTTCTCGGGATTAGTGAAAAAACGAATTCAACGCGGGCGGAGCCGCGGGCAAAAGCTAGTAAAAAATATTTATCCGTGTACATCCTCCACTTATCAATACTCATTTTTCTGGGGAAAGGGTTAGTTAAAGGTTTTGAGAATGTTATGAGTATAATAATTTATTATTTTAGTCGTATGTACGTAGCTATATCCTGACCCTTCAAATGAATTCAGGATACACAGGACATGATCCGTAGGCAAGAACTCTTACTATTTAGTAATTATTGTCAGACGTTAGTGACTATAATCTAATGCAACCACCAAGAGTAGATACGCTTCGAGGCAAGGAAATACTTAGAAACTCCTAAATAAAAATCACAGGCAATACGACCACGTTAAGCAACTAGACTACTACAGTAGAATAGACAACTAACAATAATGTTAGTCTAATCTAAATATAAATGCTATGCTGACACCATAAGGTAGTTATTAGTTAATAATATAAATTTTTTAAATATTTTTCAGGGTTTTTTGTTAGTGACAGTGTGCTGCGCAGTAAGGGCAGGCTACATCAGTTACGCGAATTACGGCAGCATCCCCAAATACGGCGGCTATGGCTTCAGCGGTTATCGTATTGGTGGCCATAGCGAATATAATGTGAGTTCTTAAACATTACCAAACATACATTAACCTACATTTAAATGAACACAGAAGGGATTGAATCTTTGTTGAAAGGTCTGAGTTAACACAAGAGTTAAAGGGCTAACAAGATGGGCAGTTGGCATAGTGAGATTAAATGGATGGAAACCAAAAGAAGGGATTGAATAAATTTCGTCAAAAAGACTGGATTATTGTATTGGATAGTATAGGAATCTAAAAATAAAAAAAAGATAAACATTTCTAGTCAAAGATGAAAGAGTTAACTTTTAAAAGAGAATACCAAAACTCAAATGAAAATAAATAATTATATAAAATGCATTTTTACAATATTCGAAACGGAAGACTGTTGCAACGTCATAAATGTAATGACATGAGTAATTTATTTGTGTCATGACTCATGACGCAAAGAGGACGTCACGGTGTCTTCACATAGGCCATGGTTCTATAGACTTGCATATACCTAATGATGTTTCTAGATTACTTGAGAACTCACAGATTTGTTTCTTTGGGTTAAACACATTATATAAATTAAAATTCATGTCGATATCTTTCATAGTCACTGAAATAAAGGGTCGTGACATACAGACAGACAGACAGACAGACGGACAACAAAGTGATTTTATAAGGGTTCCGTTTTTTTTTCTTTGAGGTACGGAACCCTAAAAATTATTGAAACGATTTAAGTTAACACATAATTGGCGATAAACAACCTTCGCCATACAGAAGGGCAATGATAGTCTGGAAAAGTAATGCGAATAACAGCTGAGGGTGTTGTGTACACTCTGTAATTTATAACAATTGATTTCAATAAAGCGCTAAGTATAGTTACCAAAACAATCTATATACTTATAATAAAACTGTAAAGGGTCGAATTCTGTACATTGGAGATATTTTGAAAATTTTTGTTGGAGGACACTATTTAGTCGATACTGAAGCCAAAACTGTAATTTGTTTAATTTTTGTCTGTCTGTCTGTCTGTCTGTCTGTCTGTCTGTCTGTCTGTCTGTTTCACGACCGGGCATCACGGCTAATCCGCTGGATGGATTTAAATGAAACTTGACATGATTATAGTTCATACCCCGAGGTAGGACATAGGATACTTTTTGTCCCGAAATTCATCATGGTTTCCCTGGAAGACGGCATCAAAGTCCAAACGTTTTTTAGTTATAATTCATTAACGCGTTGTCTGATTCCATTCATTTTTTTTTGTTAGAAAGGAGGTTCTTTAAAGATTATTCCATACGAATCTTATCATCATCACTTTTGTAGTTCAGAAATTACAGACATCGGAATCTTTAGTTCAAGTAGGTAGGTGACTTGAAACTCGGAATGCACAAAGAACCTAGGGCTAGGACGTAGGGCTCAAGTAAGACTGGAGTACCCTTACAGCCGTAAATAAATAGGCTTAGCAGGAGATTTTGTATGGTTTAAAATTTTTCACTTTTAGGGTGAACAAAAATCATGTAACTGGCGTTATCGCTACGTTATACCGTATAGCGCCATCTCTTTAATTTATGTGGAGCTTGAATGTAAAACTCTGAGATAGGTACTACCGAATTTTTTTAAATAAAAATTAACTGTCATGTTATTTACTGTTTCCTGACTTTATATTAAGATGGCACTGTTAAGACAGACATGAACAGATTTAAACTTTATCATCCGCAATATGGAAAGGGTAAAATAATGGTTCACAAATATTTTTAACTCTTAGGTCTTATCGATCCTAACCGACTGACTGTCATAAGTCTTTTTATATGCAAAGAAATATATAGCCCTCGCCCTTTCGGATATTTTGGATTGTATTGAGATGAAGCAAAGGTTTTTAAAAGACTCTTATATTATGTTGGGCTGAGGAATATTGTTAGTAGAGTAATTTATCCCAGTGGTACCTACCCGGCCGAACTCTGAAAGAAGAGTTCTACCACCAGTACAACTTTTCACATGGTTTAATAATTTTTGACATATTTCGTGGTTTCAGAATAAAAATCACAATGAAAAAGACCCAGTGGCACAGGTCGTGGTCACTACGTGACCACGACTAGTACCAATGTATCGTAATATCGACAGTTAAAATCGTCCTTTTGATCTTCCAACTACGTATTAAAGAATATATTAAGAAAAAGGAGTTATCAAAATCACCACAAGATAACCCGTGCAAAGTAAGAACAGGTTTCTGTACAACATCACACCAGGATCCCGCGAAAAATCAAGGAATTCCAGTAGGAAGGTATATTATGTAAAAAAATCGTAATTCACGCGGGCGGAGCCGCGGGCAACAGCTAGTTTAATAATAAATTTATCTTACGTAGCACTTCGTGCGCGTTGATGTCTTTTGTATGAGAACAGTGTTTCATAATGTTCTATGCCGAGGTCGCTGACTTTGGAAGCCTGTCTTTATAGGCACAAATTGCTATGAACTAAGTCATTAAACCCTAATTTGCCTTATGTCAGAATAAGGTCTAGTAAATAAGGTTTTGCCATATACTCTAACGATATTAAACCAATAACGTGAACGTTGCCGTTCTTATAATTTCAGGCGCATCCCAAGTATTCTTACGACTACTCGGTAAATGATCCCCACACCGGCGACTTCAAAACCAAATGGGAGACGCGCGATGGAGATGTAGTTAAAGGTAATCAAAAATATTATCCTAATAATTTTATCTCATGTTGCGAGTGAGCCTATGCATTCCGAACTAAAATATGGTAGCTTCCGTGTGGTTAGCCAAGTATAATCTGGGTATCGTCAAGGGAAGAGTGAACAGGTATTTTCCAGGCGAGCGTAATGTACCCTAGACCTCATCACTGTTTTCCATTAGGAATGATTGTAGAATGTGTAAGCCTATCAATAATAAAAAATAGTTTGTATTGAAAAATACTAAATGATTAAAAATAGCTTGTTAATATCAGAATAAAATGTTAATATCAGAATTAAACCTTAAAACATTGGTAACATATGGGAAAGAGTTTAATAATAATTAAAATATTATAATTAAAAATTAAAATAATAACTTCAGGTGCGTACTCAGTGGCGGACCCTGACGGCACCACGCGCATAGTGGAGTACACAGCTGACTCGATCAACGGTTTCAACGCGGTTGTGAAGCGAGTGGGCCACGCGTACCACCCACAAGTGTACAACAAGTATGGTTTGTTGAGATACCACTAAACAGCGCCGCACGTAGGAGTTCCGGCGCCTAACAACAGATGGCAGTAGCAGGCAATAGAGCTGTGATATTGCGCGAGAGTGTAAATATAATATACCATTTCTATCACTTTTAGGAATAAGGTAACACAGTGTTTTGACAATTTTTTTGTTAATCTCCTTGTGAATAATTTATTATTTTCTAAATGCAACATATTATTGTTAGAGGTTAAATGAATTTCATTTATTTTACTATATGCGTAACTTCCCTAAGTATCCACCCTATCAACATTCACCAACACTTTAAGAAACGCCAACTGCAACCTAAGGGGCTTAGGTGTCTCTTAAAATGTTGTTGAAAACGAACAAACAAAACATTTGCTATGAAATCAGCCTTCTGGTCAAAAAACATTGCTATGAAAATTCTGCGAGTTCTCAAGACCTACCTATTTCAAAGTGAAGCTGTCAAGCATTTGAAAATATGTTGACACAAAATTATTCTTGACAAAAGGAAGTGAAGAAGGAAAATTATTCTTCACCTAATTCATCATCGTTACACGAATTGTTCGAGCATGAAACATAATGGATAGGCTGATAGAAGTATAGGCACTGATACTTAATAAATAATATAGTTTCTATCACTATAATTAGGTATGTATATGAGTGGCTTTGCTCACTCGTGAAATTGCCTAATGCGCAGAATAATTATAACAACGATCATCAGCCGTAGCCATATGACATATTTGCAACCGCCACAGAGAGCTGATAATTGTTCAAATGGAACATATCTCTAATTGATTTGATTCTCTCACATTTTTCGGAATTTCGTTCCATTTCAGCGATCAACAGCTTGCTATGGCAATTGCAATTATGACATAGGTATAACTACTGCTGCAGGAATTGAGCCATGCTCCCAGAATGATAAGATTCATTGAACAATTAGTGTACATTATCTACTACACATTGTGACAAAAATGTTCCAGAAAAAAAATTTTACAACCCTAAAATAACCATAGGTACCTATTCTGGATACTTTACGTAAGCTTTATCAAGCTTTATACCTATACCAACAAAACACCTATAGTTATTTTTAACAATTCTTCAGCTGGAAGTTTGAAAGTTCTACAGCTATTATGTTTCCCTTTGAATCGATTACTTAATGATATAAGTACTCTTAATCATGTACTTGTGCATGTATTTGGCACATTCACTTTCCACGTTGTGCTTGGATCGCGTTTAGAAATATCAACACGTACATTAATATCCAAATATCAATTACATGGATAATTGATTGTACCTAAGAAAATATGCTAAATTTTGAAATGCATTATAGTCGTAACAGTGTAGTGGATATTAGCTCTATACCTATCTCTCTCTGATGGAAATGGACGCAATTGAATAAAACAGAGGGTGCTAATATATTTAGGCTCAAGAAAGATTTTATTGGATTTTACTCGGTGGAAATCTGTAATAATAAAATTTACAAGAAATGACTAAAATCCACCAAAAACAAAATATGACATAACAGTGGTCTTTACTTAGTTTATTAAGGAATTAATAAAACAAATATAAATTATGATAATATGAGATAAAATAGTACTAAACGGTAAACCCGTGGATTAAATAAAATATATGTTAAATGTTTTCAGCTGTTCATGTTGTGAAAGCAAAGGACCCTCATTTATGATAGTGTAATTAAGATTTACATCTAAATGTAAGTATTTATCATATTTAAGGAAATTCAGTCCGGTCTTCATCCGGGGTACAACATTGTCTATTGTAAGCGTAGGCCTAAATAATAGCGTAATTAAAATAGGCGCATCCGAGGTAGGGTCGCAATATTACGGAATTTTAATGGAATTATGTTTAGCCGTGTTCATATACTAACTAGTAACAGTAAGAATTGAAAAGCTAAAAGATGCTAGAAAATGTGTTATTATAAGCCGAATTATTGTTTTTTGACCATATCTTTTTAATAATTTTATCATCAAAAAGATTGGGATATAAATATTTTAAATGGCCCTACCTTTTAAAATATTAACGGACCGTCAGGACTTGTTATGAAGTGAGGATGGCGGCAGATAAGTCACTGAAGTGGCCATTAATTAGAAGATGGACGGAATTTAAGGGTACTCCATAAAATTCCGTCCATCAATTAATACAATAATTTAATAATGATGAAATCAGTTTTAACTAAACTGGCCTGTCTCGCTCAGGTACCATGGGATTTTCCAATAAAAATGGTCCCTTTAGCTTTCTGGGTCCCACGAAATGTACGAGATTGATGAGTAGATATTGAGTGAGTGAGTGAGACATTATTCTTTTTTAATGCACACAGTGCATACAAAATATATATTCATACATTTTAAATTAATAGCCCGCTACTAAGTTCATGTTCGTCACTTTTTATTAATTTAACAGAAAAGTCGTATATGTTTCCTATACTGGGTATAAAAAAACTGTCTCAATTTTTTGTGTCGATTATTTGGCATCCCTAATAGGTAAATGACAGTTGTTATGAAGTGTGCGTCTGTGCATACGCATATCACTGGTATGATAGTGTGCGATTATAAATAGGTAAGTGATGAACATCGCATGCCGTCTTCGCGTAGCTTCAACCTTGGATATGGACAGATTGATACTAGTTTTTGTGAATAAATAAAAAAAATAGAAATTAGTGAATGAAGTCAAACTCTAGAGTGCTTTTGACTGCGTAGTGGATTAGTGATATGGCGAAATTACTAACCGCGTTGGTGAGTATTTTTTTATTAGTTATTAGTGTTATTATTATTATTAATTCATTTGAAAATATTTAATTATTGGGAATCTTTTAATATTTTTCCATATTTAACATTTTATTAGGTAAAGTTACACGTAATTATTATTTGAAGAATTGTATTTTCGTACATTGTCTTTTTAACCTATTGTTATGATGCCTTTGTCAAGTAATTAAGTAATAAAAGAACTTTCATTTCCTTTCAGGTAATTATAGTGAAAGTTTTACTTTCAAATGGACAAGAAGGCCAATATTGGCCGGGCAATGGGGACTTTGATCATTTGTCGTATCCTGAACATGAAGAAGTAAGTTTATATTCATTAAAATAAGAAATACAAACTTGGACTTGATATCAAATAAAAAAAAGTAATTTCTAAGTATTTTCCATAATTACTCATGAATTTAAAAGAGTATATTTCCGACCGGTCAATTGGCTTATGTCACATACAATATTAATGTTACCTGATTCATTTTGTGTACTTTTACCCACTTTAAACCGGTTTTATGATTATGGGGAAATGTGGAGCGAAGTCAATGCAGGACCATTACATGTCATGTCGACATAGTTTCACTTTCAATATTTGCGTACTAAATACATACGAGTGTAACAAGTATTTCGTCAACTAACTCAATAATTTTACTAACCAAAATCAACGTGAACACATTCCGCTTAATTTACTTAACTTTGGTAGGTATTTAAATACGAGTATGGTAAAAAAATCCATAAATTATAGCTACCTACCTAGTTCTTTAACATTTTGATTTTGCATATTGCATGCATGCATATTTCATATTTTGAATGACGTAGAGTTGTTTTTTGGAAACTTTTGCTTGTGGAAATTAATAAAATTAAGAAACCTTAGTTATTCTCGTTTAATAATAATAAACAATGTTCACTTGGAATATTGCATGGTTCATCTTATATGGAAACCAAACAGGCAAAATATAATTAAACGGGTGGACCTTGGGCAGTATAATGTAAAAAACTAAATAAAGGTACATAAAAAAACTAAATATAGGTATTTAAAAAAAATATTTATATTAATATCATTGTGTTTAAATTAGATAAATGAAACAAAAGAAAACTAATCTAGTTTCACAATCGTATTAAAGTTTAATAAATCAATATTAAGATAAAATATTTGGAAATTTCCTTTGACATGCAAACTTGCCGAAAGCACGTAATATCTGTATTGTGATTATTATTATTAAATCCTTGACTTACTTTTGACGAATAAATTTATGAAGCAAAAAAATTGTAAGAACATTGACATGATTATTGATTATTTATGTATATAATATATGTATATAATATTGGCGAATTTGTCGAATACATACGTTTAACCTGTTTCAATAACGTAAAAATAATTAAACATTGACAGACTCACGTATTAATTTTAGAAGAAGCAAAATATATTAATAAAAAAATTGATTATGAATAAAAAAAAAGCTTAAAAAATATTCTCCTCCGAAAATCCAAAGAAATTACAACTAAGTAAAATTCCTTAGAAACTTTAGCATGAATGCAAAAATAAGATCAAAATCAGTCAGACACTTTAGCAAGGAATTGAACTTTACACAAAACATTCAAAAATAAAGTTTTAAAAATAACTTGCTGCTAAGCTAATAAAAATTAAGATGAACGTTGACGGTTTTAAATAAGAATAAGATTATATTTTAATAAAAATATATAAACGTCTATAGCCATATTTCTACTCATTAATATGCAACGCGAACATTGCACGATCGAACGTACGCGGAAGCAGATGAAAGTGAACGATAATTCTATGATATAAATAGTATCGATATTGACATTGATGAGAAGCGCTAGCGTACGTCACTCGCTCATCTTGAACTTGAGACGATGACGGCTTGATTCACATCAACATTTAACAACTTCTGTTTACAAACTTAATTTCTAAAGACTATTTGAATCACGGTCCTAAGATTGGTAGTTCATTATTTTATTTATAAAACCTTTGAGAGCTCTTGTGCATTCGAATGACAAAATATCAAATATAATTCCATCTCTTTTAAAACATAAAAAGCTGTCCAGTATATAATTCAATACGGCGATGCTTAAAATACAAAAAACAAATTTGAAGTAATTTGGTAAATGTGCTTAGTTTGACAATGTTTTTACTAAAACCCGGTGGCTTGAACTAACTCTAACATAAACATTATCATCATTACATTTAACGACAACGTTTCTGTTAAAGCCACTTCAAGCAACTGCGCCTTAGACATGTAAAAAATACTTAGCTGTCGTATATTGCTCAATTAATTAACATGAAAGTTTTAACTTGTTAATTCATCAATGTCATGCGAGCGATAAAATAGGCACATAAAATTTAGCAGCCGGTAAAAAGTGCAAGTATGTATTCAAGAAGCGTATCGTAAACGAAAGTGAAGCGATGAAAGCATGCTATTAGATAGACGAGCTGACATCTGTTCTCTCACGTATTTTCAACTTGATTACACAAGTCGCATTCCAACTTTATGGAAACGATTAAAAACCTCATTGATTATTCTGAATAATAAAGTATAATCAGCAGACATGCAACGAATTGTCACAACAAGTAATATACGGAGTCAATGCACGCAAACTATCATTTCACACATTCCTCGTTTGACTTTTTAAATTCAAGAACCACTAATTGAGGGGCGTAAAGAAAGAAATCTGCGATTGTATATTGACATTGAGCATTTACAGTTTTTTATTGACTTTCAGGAAAATCCACGCACAATACATTCATACGACCAAAGAAACCGTACAGAACAAGGTAAGAGGTTATGTTATAGTGAAAAAAACTGTGAAAATGTGTGTTTTCATTAAAGTTTCAGTAATTTAAATTAAGTCACCTAAAATAATGATGTTTATCATTACAGGCTACTACAAAGCAGATGAACCAGGTGATTCTTTGAGACCACTTGAATTCTCTGCTGGATTGAATACTGGATTTGATGTTTCAGTTAACAGAGATGGTTTTCAAGCCCAGCCAATTGATAAAAAATATGAAATAGAAGAAAAAGCACTCAGAGACTACGAAAGAAACTACGATTTTTCAGAAGATGCCGATATTGAAAGCTCTTACTCATCGATCGATAGGAAACGACAAAGACATCCTTACGAATCATTATTCAAGGATTATTCGTTGACGAAACGACCAAAATATCCATTAGATATGGAACCCAGTGAATATACGCATAGTTTCAGTATTAACCATCAGAGTGATGACCTCCACGCTGATGCCAGTGCACATAGCCACGTTGGAGTAAGTTTTGACCCAAATTGCAATACTAAAAATAAAAGGCAGAAACACAAGCATTATTCACACGGGTCTGACTTAGACTTCCGTAAGCAAAAATATCCATCTTTGACTTCTGATTCCTATGATAGTGATTACGACAAATATGTTGGTGAACCTTCTAATATTGAAATCGAAAAATTAATTCATATGTACAAGCAAAATGATCGATACAAGACATATAAGCCAGATGAACCTAGTAGTTGGTCATCAACGAAAAATAGCTATCCAGGAATATCAGACCTTCCACATTCGGAAGATTCTTATTCCGATTACATACCGCCAAGACCAAAGAAGAAACATAAGCCCCAGAAAATTAAAGACCTTTACGAGTCAGAGGATTTAGATGATTATATTTTAGTCCCAAAAAAGAAACTCAAAAAACCGCCGCGAATCACAGAGCAATACCATCCAGATGCTGATGAAGAATTTGATGAAACTTATGAAGACGAACGATTCCACAAGCCACCGCGAGGAACTCACACAGAAGTTATACGTAAAGTTGTAAAGAAAAAGAAACCTGTAATAAATATTTTAGATATATTCGATATTTAAGATGTAAATACAAACTAGAATAGGTACTGTAAAGACTGGCATTATTTAATATTGGCATTACGATGACATATTATAGTAATAATTATTTACTACTGAAAGTATTTATAGGCATTGCTTTTAACCAAAATTATTTCTAAGTTTATATTGAAACTGTGATTTGCTTGAGTCAAATTTTGTTAAGGTTTTTTTTCCTAATTCAGTTTTGTATTATTTATTTATTGAATTTTTTCAATTTATGCTAAATAAAATGTGACAATTTTATTCCATTCCAATTGACAAATATTGTAATTATTTGCCATTAAATTAAATTTTATAAATATGTATATAGACATTGATCATTGATCCTACTGTATTATCTGGATATCCAAAAATGTTATCATAGTGCAACGAAATATAAGAATTTATAAGATCTCATTTAGAAGATTCAGGAATATCAGTTGGCTTGGAACAGTTAATTCCTCGGCATAGCGATGAAGAAAGTGTGTTAAGATACCCGCCTGTTATAAAGACCTTTAAGAAGAGTAACAGATAGTGTTTTAATTATGCAATTGTTTCGCTGCAATGTACTCGTAATTACATTTGACGAGGCTGTATCAGTTATAGGCGCTTGCGCAAGCGATCTTACAATGATAGTGAAAGTAAAGAAACTGGAACGAACGGGAGCGTAGGCCGCGCGTTACCTCACAAGGACGTTCAAACCATGGAATTTTACTTGCCCATATTTTAATATGATATATTAACTTTATTACTATTTTAGTCTGTCTAAGATCAAAGATTACCGAGTATATTCTAATCATTGTTTTTAAACATCAAAATGCTGTCCTTTTTTTAAGAGAGAGAAATAGGGCGAGATTTATAGGTGTAGAATGTTTTTCTAAATCATGGTTCAAATACTCTGTGACATTGGAGCTAGGTATTGGAATATGAAAACAAAGATGGCATTACTATTAATGCCATGCTTATTTAGAAGGAGTCAAAGACTGACATTTTTGCCAATTTAATAACTGTTACAGATTAAAAAAGTAAGTAAATATAAGTAGATGTTTTGCAGGACCTCTTAGGCACATATCCTATAAGAACGATATAAGTATAAATCCCTATTGCTGAACTGGATTTATAAAATTCGTACATTAGATCCAGAGATTACCACTTACATACAATCAAAAGTTTACTTATATTGAATGGAGGTTTTATATTAGTCCTTTAATAGTTAATATTTGTCGCAAACAATTAACGACTAGTCTGGACCACAAAAACAGACACTGATATTTTATTAATGCAGTACAATAATAGCTTCCAGTCGAAAAATGTACCAGATAAGGCGTATGTGCTCCAGATTGGGTATCTCACAACGGAGTGTTTTATTTAGTCAAAGATTTAAATCGCTAGATGAGCCCTAATCTTCCAATAACGTCCACGTGTTTGTCTTGTCTGCGTTGTCACTCTCTCTGTCACAAGTGAAACTACAGCATGGTGAGAGCAACATGTATGTGGACGTTTTTGATGGGCGCAATGTAGGCTTAGAGCCCATCTAGCGATTTAAATCTTTGTATTCAGTGTACACATGTGTTAGTGGACAGACCGCATTCACTGGGCGCGGCCGTGACACGGCTGCCATTGTCGCAACACTGCACGACTTTGCCGAACTTTTACCGGCCTTACGGCGGTTCCATATAGCGACCAAGACACCTGCTGAGCTGCTGCGACAAGAATTGAGCGTGGCGAAATCTACAATGGAGACTTATGAATAAGAAAATGCCACGATTTGTATCGCTCGAATTGAGAAGCGATAACCGAAATTATATTCAAACGTTGCTGCTCTCGTTAAAAATGTCAACCCAATAAAATCGTCACACAATAAAAAAACGATTGCTATGTTTATTTATCAACAGTCGATTTAACAATCTATACACAACTCACAAATAAATCCTGGTAAAATTCGTCTTTAGGGGCACCTGCTGAGCCGCTGCGGCAAGAATTGGCGTGGCAAAATCTACAAAGGAGACGACAAGAAAAGGCCACGATTTGTATCACTCATATTGAAAAGAGATAACCTTAATAATAATAATCAAACGCTGCTGCTGTTGCTAAAAATGTCAACCCAATAAAATCGTCACACAATATAAAACGGTTGCTAAGTTTATTTATCAACAGTCGATTTAACAATCTATATACAGCTCACAAATAAATCCTGGTAAAATTCGTCTTTAGGGGCACCTGCTGAGCCGCTGCGATAAGAACCACGGTAAAACGGTTGCTTAGTTTATTTATCAAAAGACGATTTAACAATCTACGCAGCTCCTTTTGTATCCAAATAAATAGGTAAAAATGTCTTTTGGTATACTGTCAATATTCTAAATAAAAATATTATGAATTTTCGTTACCATTTCTTAAGCATCACAAAGGATCGGGATCAATCGGGAAAAATCAACTTTATTTAGTTGAAATATGTAAGACATGTAGGTATGAGTAACAAGAGCTTTGCTTAATCATGTTAGGAACCTAAAATTGAGGTAGGAACCTTTTATACATGATAGTCAATACTTTGACCCAAATGTCGTCAATTTTCGTTATGACAATAATTTAAACAATATACATATTATTCAAAATCGCAATTGATATAATACCAATGTGTATGCCGCTTTATTACCCTTTTAATACTAACCATATCCTTCTAATCTATTGAATTTATGTTGCGACATAGGCTATTAAAAGTGATTGTGACTAGTAAGGTAAATCAAAAAGTCAGTCATTTTATTCTACGTGTAATTAATAGCTTACAATACTTATAATCTTAATTTAAAAATCCGTCCTAATGAGTGAATGAAGGTGCTTCTAGAGTTATAAGTTAGCATATATAAGCTAGACCTCGAATTTCATTAAAATAAAGATTTGATGAGTAGTAAAATCACTCAACCATGAAAAAATACTTATAGCTATTGTAAATGTGAAGTTTCCTGTTTATTATCCTGACCTACATATTAAAATAATTACCTACTATTGTTATGTACAAGAGGTACTCGTACTAATTATGCTTCCTGCAACCAGCTGTGCTATTCTACAAAATGAAATAGCTGCCAGACAGCTGCCAACCCGAATATGGCATGCAAAATTTTACTCTATTACAACTGACAAATTCATAGATGCAGAGATGTACGCTCGTCGCTGTTTTGCAGAATAGCACGGCTGCTTCTCGGTTTTAGATAAATTATTTCACTAAGGGCTCTGTATTTACAAGTATTGGATCTTTGTTGTCACTGTTACCTCATTCGATAGGCTTCAGCAGCTGTACCTCGTCGAGGATCACCAGGTAGGTCACGAGGTCACGAAGATTGCGTACCTACCACCACGCTGCATAAAACATATAGTATATTTTATTAATGGGTATATTTTCAATAATTCTCTGCGGGTCTGCTCCTTATTGCCACTTCATCATATATTTATCATCACAAGTAAAGCGAACAACTTATTTAAACATAGACTAGGTATAATTGCAAAAATAAAATTATTAAGTTATATGCCTTCTTAAAAAAGCTGGCAGTTGCAAGATTAACTTAGGAAATAAAAATATAAATAAATATTAACCTTAACGTATGACAGTGATAGATCGAAACCGGGTTAACATATTTTGTAGCTATGTAGGCGTTACGAAAGGCATACCTATCCCGATATAGTTAGTCAACTTTTTACCTTTCCTTATATAATTCGCTAATATTCTAGGTGATAATTGAATCAGCAGATCAAGATCGTGTGAAGAAACTATTTACATTTTGTACTATTTGAAATTATTTACTTTTTTTAATATTATAATTTAAGTTCGTAAGTTCTAAAATTTTGTTCCTATATTAGAGCCACTGAGTCTTCAGCAATTCTTGATCAACCACACTTGCATTCGCATACAAAAATACGAAAAAAATGCTCTGTAAAAAATATCCTCCTTTTGCAATCAGCTGGGCTCCCACTTTTAGGGTTCCGTACCTCAAAAGGTAAAAACGGAATCCTTATATTATGATAACTTTGTTGTCCGTCTGTCCGTACTTCTGTCACGACTCTTTATTTAAACATTTAAATACTGAGAATAATCATCATAATCACGAACCAATACAATAAAATTTGCATGTATCTACAACAGCTACGAGTAACGATCGGAAATAGAAAACATAAAAGCATCGTTAAATATGACCTTCGTCGTGATTATTATGAAAACTAGTTTGACTCGATTTACATAGCGCCGGTTAATGACACGATGAGTCACATAAATACAATTTAGGGCTTGCGCATACGCACGATTGTCTGATTCGCATACCTAATTAATTATTTATCTACATTCACTTACCCGCCTTACTTAACCCGCCATCATTGATGTCAAAATAACGTCACTTATGCTGACCCCACGTACTAGGGTTTTAGATCACAAAATTTTCCGCTTTTGATATATATTTTTTTAAGTTTTTCTTTTTCTCCATAATATAGTTTGTTACAGTTCTTCGAACGAGGCCATCGCCAAAAAAACCTGCGTGTCTGATACTATTCCAAAGAAATATCAATTCTGTGTAAAGACTGATTCCTGCGAGATTGATTGATCGATTGATGCTTAGTAGAATAATATTATGAGATATTATGAAACTCATTCCCACCAACGGAAGGAAATAAGAATTAAGATGCTGAAAAAGAAAACTAAATAAGTAATAAATAATGATTGTGACTATTGTTTGAATCATGCCTAAGTTCTTGTAGTACGAAGGCTATCGATATCGTGGTTTATCTACGTAATCGAATGAAAAGCGATCTAATGTGGGTTTGTTTTTTCGAAATAATAATTTTTGTATCGGAAAAAGATACTGTAATGACATTTTAAGAAAAATAATTGAATAAGAGGTAATACAAGAAGTTCAGCCCCTGGACTGTGTAAAAAAACGTATTTATCGTAATCATTTACAAATTCTGCCTGCTAACGCCAGCCAATCAGGGCACAGAATTTGCTGACGATTACCATAACGATGAATATGTTTTTCTTATGCAATTAGACAGTAAATAGGACAGTAAATAGAAAATGTTTCAGACGAAAGTGTATACCGAGAATGGTTTCTCGAAGAACTAATGGTAAAAATAAATTCGATTCCAAATTGTATTTATTGTTACCATTAGCGGAGCAATGGATCCCCGCAATTTTAAATTGGACGGAGCTAAAGATAGTAGAGCAACATAAAAGTTCGTTTTATGCTGGAGGTTTCCAAAGATTTTTGGTAATGGTTCGACCAATAAGATAAATGAAAAAGACTAGTTATTTTTTAATATATAAAAATGTGTGTTTTCTTACCCAACGAAAGCAAAAAATGTCATCTCAGATCATTGAAAATACATTTCAATGAAGAAGTCACTTGCGATGGTTGTTCATTGTAGGAGATATTTAGTCGTTTGTGAGTTGTGACGTACATTCTAATCATTCTATTCGTTACAGTTAATAGTAATCTAATGAAAGTAGCTCATTCTATTCCCATATCACGTGAAACAGTTTATCTAGCTATGTAATCGCAATGCCAGACAGACAGTTATACCTAACTAATTGACGTATTACGTGCTTCCTGGTTTAGGTACGTAGGAGGTACGTGAGAGGTGTAAACAATGAATAAAATGCTTGTAAACTCATATAAAATACACATGTACAAGATTTTCAGTGTCGAAGCCCAAAAATTCCTGTACAAACCTTCAGTTGTCACTCGTTGAGATCACTAAAGCCTTGTGGTGTAGGTATTTGGCTAAAAAATATCCGACAAATATAATTCATATGACCCACTTTAAAAATAACCTCAGTTCGAAAGAAAAAAGATTAAGTCCTATCAAAAATATATTTCTTTAAAAAACATTATTAGGTAACTGAAGTTAATTGAAACTATATTAATATAGTTTTTGTAATGATAATGTTTCTAGTGTACGCACTTAGAAAAGTGTTTACGGATAAATTAATGTTGACAGTTCTAAGTTTTAGATTTAGATGGATTAACTCTTTCATTAGTAGAGGCTTAGCTAGATAATTTGAGGTGCTCCACAATCACTATTATTGTAAATAAGATGATAAGATTATAATATTAAAGGTATAACGGGAGTAATGCTTGAATTAACTGAATAGATTTTTAATGTGAAAGACGAAGAATTAAACGTGATTCGTGGTTTTCATCATTCCTGTACAAGAATATAACAAATCTAAATACTTTGTTAAATTTACCAAAAAACACTACTAATACAGAATAATCAAAGTAAAAGTCAAAGTCAAGATATCTTTATGTCACACAGGCCTAACTTACAAGCTCTTGTAAAACGTCAATATGATAATATACTCGTAATATGATAACCTAAATATATACGCACCTAGCCGAGTTTAGAGAAACGCGAGTATTAAAATATAGCTGCACGTGCATTAATTTGAATTTGAATAAAATATGCTTGTATCTCTAATAATATCAGAGTTAATAATTATATTTAGGGCACAATATAGCAATTATTTCATAGACTGTACTATAAAGTGTTGGTAATTTATTCCGTATACTATACTCACAAGTGTATGAATTTATGGTTCTAGGCCTATTCTAAGCTCGTTCGTAAGAAACTTATAGATAAGAAAATGAAAAGCCGTAACGTAAAAATAGACGATATGGGTGGTTTAATAAATACTGCACAATTTCACTACTTCACCAGGGTGATCCCATGATCCGTAATTCCAATCCCGGGAATATAGAAAAATTCTTACTTATCGCTTGTTTACATCATGAGAAAATCTAATAGACATGTACTTTGGTCAGGGCAGATAGCGAGAAAAAATGTCTCCAATTTATCGGTGCCATAAATGCTTATTTTGCCACCAACAGTAACACCACGCTGTAGTTCACTCAGCAGCCACCTATAGAATTTTGACAGGTACTGTTTACTATTTTACTATTTGCTTGTACGAAAAAGGTTTAGGTAAATCTTTCGGATGCTCATATCCTGAGCTTTCTTATCGGTGGAAAAACCTATATGCGTTTCAGCGTTCTAAGAGTCAAAGGTTAGGCTTGGCGATGGTGAGTCAGGGAGTGAGTGAAAGAATAAAAGAAAACTTTCTTACTTTGTACAGATTTGTATTATAGTGCTACGAAAACTTCAATTAATTACTTGCAATTAATTTACTTGTATTTAATTTTAATAACATAAATGGTTTGAATTAACATTAATGGCGATAGGTTAAACGCTGGCAAATGGTGTTTGCCAACTGAAACCAATCAGATTGAGCGACCCGCCCGACTGTAGAAAACAGCTGATCACCAAAATCAAATGCAGCTTTACAGAAAATCTTCTCATTGCTTTCACTAATAGCTTGCATACCTACATTTTAATTGTATTTAATGTATCTTAAGTAACATGGAAAATATCTGTAACTTCAGTAGAAGTTATATCCTCTCTAAGACTGTCTATCTGGATTAGTGAGGCAGCGCCCACTAACACACAGTCACATAGTTTTGTTCGCGACACCGCAGGCGAGACCTTAGGTCTACCTATAGGGCATGATACAGCCTCTATATAAACGTCAGGAAACTTAGAATTAGGCACATTTCAAGCCCTAGTGCTCAGCAAACTCACGTCAATATCTCAGGAATACATTTTGAGAAAATGTTCGCAAAGGTACAAATAGTGATTTATACATTTTCTAAGTCTTTACGTGCAGTGTTTTAATTAATGGACCACTTGTGCATCATAATATTAGCTATTTTAAACTTAATCCCATGGCTTTTGGAAAACATGCATGCATTGGCAGCTGTCACTAAAAAGCTTTCGCCTTCAGTGACTTTAAACTTCACGTTTGTAAACATTATCATATTTTAAAGAATCGTCATTAGAAATAATAGAAAAGTAAATAGGACAGTACTAATAATAGAACAGTAATAGATAAGCTTTTCGGACAACACATGTTGCCCGAAAAGCGTATCATCTTATCATAGAGCACGTAAGTGCGACAGAGAGCATAACAGGCGCTGTGTTTGCTCATTTCATTCCACCGCCAGCAGCGAGTTATAGCGCTTAGGTACTATAACAATTATTATTTATTTAATACCATTATCAAAGAAATAGGAAAATCACTAAATATTACATCTCAAATTTCAATACTAGGACTTTCTTCTGATTTGACAAATCATACTGATCCCTAGTGACCAGGTAGGGTAGTGTTGTCTTATGACAATTGCGATTCAACGTAATAAAGAGTTTTCAATCAAAAAATTAAGAAATTCTTAGAAAATAACTGCAGTCGTGTGTAAAACTTTATTAATTCTGTTTGATCATTGACTTATACTCTAGACGGGGCGGACCGCGCGAAAAAATGTTGCCAGTTTATGGGAGCACAACCCTCTCCGGCGTCAGTAGCAAGCTGTAAGCCTACGCAGTATTTCGCAGGAGTTTCGACACATGGCTCTACATTTTCTTGTTCGGATGTCAAATGTTCGGATGGGCCTATCTTGACTAGTGTAGTGAAATATAACAACTTTATGTAATTGGGAAGTCACTAACTCCCATATCACAGTTTATACTTTTTTGGGAGTTAGAGGCCATAATAATTTTTGATATCATGTATGTAATTTTTGCAAATAAAGAGATTAAAGAGATTATTATTATCAATGTGTTTGTTTTATTTTTCAGGCGATCGTAGCGTGCGCTCTCGTAGTGGTCGCCCAGGGTGGGCTCATCGCCAGTCCCCACGGAGCCATCTCGTCTCAGAGCATAGTGTTGGGTCACCCGGCACCCATCGCCCGCGCGTACGCCGCGCCCGCCTACGCCGCCCCTGCCTACGCCGCCCCTGCTATTGGGTTTGGACTAGGTAAAGTAAGCTTGTAGGACAATCCATCGAAGTTTCCTTTAACCTTGCGCTGAAAAGTACACACGAGCAAAATCTTTTATTAAAGTCTAGCGGCGTATAATAGCATTGGTCGGAGAACTGTTTTGCTTGTATAAAGTTTGATATAGGAAAAGAACTTTCATAAGAGTTAACCCATAAAAAAACTGCGCCATATTACACCTATTTAATTGATTCAATGTTACACCGATTACTTTACAAAACTTACATTACAAAACTTAAAAATGTACTCCTAAGAGAAAGAGAACGTCACAAATATTTCCCATATTTTTAAGGGTTCTTAGGCTTTAGCGATTGTAGAAAAATATTCGATCAGCAACATGGCTAGCACTTCTGATCTTGCAACTGAAGTTTATCATAAAATAATACATTTTAATACCATTTTTTAACCGACTTCAAAAAAAGGAGGAGGTTCTCAATTCGTCGGAATCTTTTTTTTTCATTCAATATTACAAATATTTATATCGCTATCTATAAATTACCTAGAATTATGATTGAAGAATCTTTGACATTTGAATTTGCGATCAATTTATACATCTACAAGCCATAAAATCGGTATTACTACAAAAAACAGCAGTGCTATTCTACAAAATGTCCATCTCTGAAACAGCTGCCAGACAGCTGCCAAGCCGAAGATGGCATGCAAAATTGTACTCTATTACAACTGACGAATTCATAGATGCATAGATGTACGCTCGTCGCTGCTTTAATTATTTTTGCAGAATAGCACGGCAGAACAGAAGACGAATAAATAAATACCCAAGTTCTAACTTAAATTTTTGATTTTCATAGTCACAAAGTACTAAACTTGTTGTTCCATTATGAATTCCAGGTCACGGTGCTATCGTCTCGCACGCGCCTCTGCTGCGCGCTCCTGTGGCGCACGCCGTTGCCCCTGTTGAGGTTTATGTAAGTATATCTTAGCCTCCTACAGCTAAACAGCATCACCAGCAAGGAACATATAGATCTGTCTACATGTTTCTTCAAGACGTTATTTTTCAAGGATTTCAAACACTTTTTTGTTATTATTAACACATACCCTGAAAAGTCAGAGATGGGAGCATCATCAGTCTAAGAACGTAACGGAGAGGTTCCCTCCTATACACTCTAGACAGCTCTAGATAGCTGAACAGGACCACCAGGAAGGAGCATGTAGATCTGTTCTAGGTCGACATGTTTCCTCAAGATATTATTTTTCAACGATTTCATACACTTTTTTGTTATTATCAACACATACCCTGAAAAGTCAGAGATGGGAGCATCATCAGTCTAAGAACGTAACGGAGATGTTCCCTCCTATACACTCTAAACCGCTCTAGATAGCTCCTAGTTCTTCTTCGCTTATTTTACGCGATAACTGATGCAGAAAATGTCTTAGAACTCGTAGAGTACTTAACTGCTTTTTAGGTGGAGATTTTCAAATGCGCTATTTACGTTGCAGTCCCACCCCCGCTACCAGTTCAACTACGGAGTTGCCGACGGCCACACCGGTGACCAGAAGAGCCAATGGGAAGCTCGCGATGGTGACGTCGTAAAGGGACAGTACTCCCTCGTCGAAGCCGACGGTACCATCCGTACCGTCAACTACTCAGCCGATGACCATAACGGGTACGTATTCATGTAATTGCTAATAGTAGTTTATGAAGCGGATGCATAATGGGGGATATTAAAAGTTTTTTAATAGTATCACACGAGTGTTTTAATACCTAATAATGTAAAGTTTCATACACTACACTATATTATGCAAGTAGTGTATGGAACTCTACATAATTACGTATTAAAACACTGGTGTGATACTATTAAAAAACTCGCCTGCGGCTCGTTTTTTAAACTCACACTCATGTTTTAATACCCCCCATTATGCATCCGTTTCATAAACTACCATTTAAAAATTTTCATCCTTCCTTTATCGAGTGGTGCTGTTAAATAATTATTTAGATGATAGATCTGACCATATTTGCCAATGAAGAAGAAATAGTTAAACTTCCTACTACTGGCAAAGAGTGGACAATGAACATTTTTAAATGGGAAGGTGGAAATTCTTTTTCACCATCGACCAGACACTTGCAACTTAACATTTATGGCTTATAACAGAAATTTCAGCAAATAAAGTTACGCGTAGTATGGGATGTATCCTATTTCCTAAGCTGGCGGGAATCGTGTCATATAACGAGCCCTGCGCCACTACAGTTCCTACGAATGTAACTATAGTAGTAGCATGCAGCTTCAGCAGGGCTAGACAAAGTAACAGTCGTTTAGCGTCAACGACAGTAGATAAAAATGTATGGACAAACTACGTCACTGTAGAAAAACCACCGACCTAATAGAGGAAAACATGCTGTTTTTGAAAATCGAGTACGACAATTTGGCGTTCTCGCAGAAGTTGTAGATAACTTCGCGTGACAAGCGACAGCAGTAGCAGCAGGGAGTGAACAACGCAGCGCACAGAGTAGATTCTGCTTATGTTCTGTACTGGTGGTCACGTGGTTTTTCTACAGTCGTCAACGCTTAACGTCAAGTCACTTTGTCTAGACCCGCTGACCAGTAACATTTATGCTCACAGTTTCAACGCGGTAGTAAGCAGACAAGGGCACGCCGCGCACCCCGCAGCCGCCGTTGCGCACGCGCCGGTCGCCATCGCAGCGCCCCTCGGCCACGGCGGCCTTCTCCACGGCTAAACCACCCAACAACCAATACTTATTACCTACCTTAACTTAGCGTTAGCGACAATGAACTTGAATGTTTTCTGGTTACGGACGGTTGACGCATAGCGTTTCATAATATGTATCCGATTATGGAACGAACGGGACTACGGCCCAAGACTTCGGAATCAGTACCTCCTTTAACGGTGCTACCTTTTGTATTATAATTTCTGTTTTTAGTTTGTAAGTCTTTTACCGTTTTCTTAAATAGTTAAGAGGATACTTTTTATGAAACGTTAAGGAAATGCCAACATGGGGTGCTGGGCGAAGGCTCCAGTTATGCTTATATTTAATATATTTTCTCTCAAACATAATATTTTGTTTAATTTCTCATTACTCTGTAGCCCCAAATGAATAAGAGATACCTTTGAACAATTTACCATTTAATTACCAAGAAAATCACACAATACGAAAGACGAAAGACGAAACACACAGTACGAAAATATGTAATTGAAAATATGAATGAGAATTTGTTGGTTTGTTTCTTCCTTCAATTACGTCGCACGGAGCAAGTGGACAACATGATTTTTTGCTCCGATATAATTGAAGGCTCGGAGATGGAAATATATTATTCAAAGCTCTTTAAGGGTTCCATACCAAATTGGTATAAATGGAACCCTTATGGTCAGACTTTTTCTGTCCGTCCATCCGTCCGTCCGTCCGTCTGTCACACTCGATTATTTCAGTGTCTATTAAAGCTATCGACCTGAAATTTGGAATAGTTGTAGATAATTTGAGCGCGCTGTCATTGTAATCATAAAAAATTGCAAATCTTTTTTATTTTTATTTAAAAAGGGGGGAAAAACTGGTTGTCAAAATTTCAAAATGAGATTTATTGAGTGGGGTATCATATGAAAGGGCGTTACTTTTGTATTCTAAAACTATTATTTATTTTTATGCCTGATAGTTTTTGATTTATTGGGCAAACTGTCGAAAAAAATACCGTTCTCTCCCGCTTATCTCCACAGTTTACCAATCGAAAAATCTGAAATAATTATGATCAATAGGAGTTAACGTACATTTTACAGGATAAATAAAATCAACTCTCTAACTTTTATACTTTTTTAAAAAATAACAATATACCGCCAAAAACACAGTTAGGTTAGGTTACATGTAAATTATACTCGTAAATTCATGAACTAAAGTTATTCTTATAATGTTCGGATTCTTTTATAGTATGGAAACCTCGGTGCGCGAGTCCGACTCGCACTTGGCCGGTTTTTTTTCACGTTACCCTAACTCACAGGCGTATACAATCAAATAATGTTACAAGCACATAATGTTATTATAGCAGTGATCAAGGCTCTGTTTTTAATAACTAATTATTTAACTAGTAAATGCTGTGACTCTATCAGAGCATGAGAGCATGAAACCGAAACTTTTAGTTAAGTTTTAAGTCCTGAACAGTTAACTTACTTTTTTTTTTGAATGGAAAATCTCGCATAATTCAAAATATCTGGGTGACCGAGCTTCGCTCGGTAGTTTAGCTACTGGCTAATAGATGGCAGCAGGAGTCATATTTTTATTTTTTTTTGGTAAATTCGACATTTTCTAAAAATGAATCCTAGCTAGATCGATTTATCGCCCCCAAAACCCCCTGTATACTAAATTTCATTAAAATCGTTCGAGCCGTTTTTAAGATCCAGATTATATTGAAATATATATACAAGAATTGCTCGTTTAAAGGTATAGGATATTATTAAATTCAATTAGTAATATTATTCAATCAAATTAATTAAAATGTTAATAACTATTTAGTATAAATCAGAGCTGCTTAAAACTAAATATGAGAGTCCCAATATACCCTCTCACTGAGAAGAGGCCTCCTACAAAGTCAGTGTGGTATTAGATTCGTTATTACCATTTTAACGAAGTTCACAATGAAAACCAAGCTAGTACAATCAAAGCAGTTTGCATTCCGGAAAATCTATGGCTCCTACGGGATTAGTGAAAAACCTAAACTATCGGGGGCGTAGCTGCGGGCAACAGCAATTTGTTTCACAAAAACCATTTTGTTCCAGTTATTAATGCTTTACAATGACTTTTCGACATGGTCGATTTTTTTCAATAAGTTTGAATTTTTTCTCTGCCTTTAAAGGTTCACGTCTTGCTGTTTTGCTTTTTTGAAATATTCCAAGTAGTCAAAAAAGAAAGAGGAAACAGAGAAAGAACAGAGAAGGTAGGCAGTAGTTACAATTACAAAAACAGAATTTAGTTCAGAAACATACAAAAAATTTAAAACACGCCATGCTGAATAACAAGAAAATCTTTTTTATTTCAACTAAAAGTAAATCTTTCCGGTACACTTTACGACAAAAATTTCAGCGATGCAGGGTCAATGACTAAGCTTATATAACTTAATTAGCAATTGAAACAATCGAAAACACTTAAACTCGTTTTCAGTTTACAATTTCGAATATGAGATCCAGTTTATACGTAACATATTCACTCTTGAGTCATACCAGGGGATAATGATTTTTAATATAAAAGGCACCAGCGATTCTGAATAAGTATCATTCGCATACGAAGTTCAAAACTAAGTACACAAATATGATATCCAAGGTAAGTCAAGGATCACAAATAACTTACGAAAATTAATCAAGAATTCTTTTATCCTCCATAGGATTTTTTTGGTAAATTCTAGCAGTATATTGGTCAACACTACATGAAGTACTTTGGAAATAATTGAATACATATTTTTAGTATATCAGAAAAAATAATGATTTTTCCTATTTCACAGGTCACCGTTTTCGCCGCTGTGCTGGTGGCAGCCAGCGCTCAACATTACGCTCAGCAAGGGCACGCAACGTCTTCCCAATCGATCATCCGTCACGACATCTCCCACAACCAACAAGGATACAGCCAAGCACCAATTGCATACCACTCAGCCCCTATTGTTCAGTCTGCCCCGCTTGTACACGCAGCTCCTATTGTTCAGTCTGCCCCGCTTGTACACGCAGCCCCTATCATTCACCAAGCCCCGTCTATCCAACACATCGCTCCTGTCGTCCACGCCGCTCCAGTTCAGTACAACCAAGGTCATGGACAAGGACACGTAGACTACTACGTGAGTATACCACATAGTTAGTTTACTAGATAGTCTGTCTGAAAATGAATGCGTCTATAAACTCTAGCCCGTAACGCGATCGCCACATTGTGAAGCACTACTATGACTAAAGTTTTCGTAGAAATATGTCATCAATGCCTCGTCCACGATATGGTTCGTACCTGCGAGGCACTAACATCCGTCACTATAGACGCAAAAGGTAACTAAATCAGCCATAGAGTAGGTACACTTGTAATACATTTTTAGTGTATAAAAACGAGACGACGATAAATATTTCTTGTTAGGAATGTAGCAGTAGATCGCCGTCACCGTTCACATCAAATTGCTTACATATTCGAATAATTTTCATCCCATCTCCAGATATTAAATAATTTCTCTATATCTTAGCTATTATAAGAGACAAAGGAAGAAACATTTTGTATCCCGCTAGAAATTTACCAAAAGAAAAATAATTTATAAATCTTTTTTTTTTTCACCTAGTCTCACCCCAAGTACGAGTTCGAATACAACGTTCAAGACACCCACACCGGTGACATCAAGTCGCAACACGAAGCCCGCGACGGTGACCACGTGACTGGATCCTACAGCCTGCACCAACCTGATGGCTCCGTGCGCACCGTCCACTACAACGCCGATGCACACAGCGGGTAAGAACGAAGAACTATTTCACATGATGTTAATTTCGTAAAAGCATTGGTATCAAAATTATCAAACCTAGATTATGGCTGTGAAATTTCTGCCATCTGGAATATACACTCGTGCCGATAGCCGTTTTTTGTTTCCATCAACATCCAGGAGGGTTAATATAGGTTTTTATACGATTTTCGAGTCAAATTCTATATACACAGCCATCGCCATCTATGGACAGTTGCTGACATGTGACTATCAATTGATGGCGCTGGCTGTAAAGCTGTAAATGTATGAAGGAATTCAATTTGTTTGTGCGATTGCAAGTCAACTCGAAATTTTTACAAAAAAATTTTACTAACCCCTTTGATAGAAAAAATCGGCTGATAAATAATGGACTCGAGAAAGCACGCATTGTAGAGAAGTTCCTTACTCTGCTATGAGCACTGCAATTAACGTGCAGGATGGAAAAAAAAATTTACATTGAAAGACATTTTCTTATACAAAGATATCAAAAAAGTGAATAGTTCTAAAATAAACACACAATAATAATATAATAATGTTTAATCCTTCCAGATTCAACGCACAAGTGGAAAACTCAGCCCCGTCAACGCACGCGCAGCCCGCGCAAGCGCATTACGCACCCGTGCAGACCTTCCTTCCCCACCATTGAAAACTGGATATCATATTGAAACTTTAGTGTAGTGCTTAGATTATTATAAAAGAAAATGGTTTAGAAAAATAAATCTAGTCAAAAAACATTAATTTCACTTTCATTTATTTTACAACTAATTTGACCTACAAAGTTTACTGAAGTTACATTTCATCGGTGTTCTAACGAACTAATCATCTTACAGAATAATTTATTAGTAAACTATGGTTGGAGCAAGCTGTGCAAGATTTATAGTTATATCTATCGATAATATACATGAGAGATGGCGGTACTAAGGAAGATTCCCGGACTTAGTATACTGGTAGTTCTTTTTGAGTAAAACTATATTTATTACCATCATTCCAAGGAACTACCACCTCCTAAGGCCTAGAGGGGCATATATCTAGAACGTTTTTATCATCGGAGATGACAGCGTTGAACAAGTCTACAAATATTATTTTTTTAGTTTGAACATGAATTTGACAAAAATTAACTTGTCCCCTAATACAAAAAGTTCGATTCCAGATTTATTTTTGTTGCTTGTTCTTGTATCGATATTAAACTTATTCAGTAACAAAAAAGTTCAAAAAAATTCTAAAGCTGTAGATTTATAAACGTCTTCGCTAGTCTAAAACCTATTATTAGATTATTGAGGTGTGTACAGTAAAGAGTTTATCAATCTACTATCTACAAGTAAGAATCACTTTCCAAACAGGTGTAATATGAGACTTTACCCATTTTTAACTCGCTTAGGAATTTATTGGGAGAATAAAAAAACTGTTAGAAAAATACTCTTAGATAAAAATATTTGAACAATAAAAAGGAATGAACTAGATAATGTACGCGTAGGTAACGCAATTCAAAGCAGCGATACCAAGTCAAGCTGGTCATATATTGACCGCCAAACGTCGCTTTGAAGATGACTTTAATATTACTCGTATGTTGATAATAAAACAAGACATTATGGATAGGTGGATTGCGCAAACAAAAGTTACACATCTACATGTTAATAGGAACTTAGTTAAAAAATCTTACTTATTGGTTTCCAATTATTGATCCTAATCTGGGTAACTGCATAAAATGATCTTTTAAATGACGAATCCTTCTCAAAATGAAAATATGTAAAAAAATATGAAGCCATTTGCGCAAATTACCATTGCCATAAGCCTACAATGGTGTCGATTCTGTTGGCGTTTCTCTAAACTAATAATCGTTAAAATTAGAGTTAGAGAGGTGTGCTATTCAGAAGACACACTAAATGACAGATCTAACTTAAAATTTAGTTTGGCAGCTCCAAACTATTCAATTTAGATTTTAGAGAGCAAAAGCTATTCTGTTGTAAAAGTCAACCTTAAATTCAACCTTAAATTCTTTAAATTTAGAGAGGACCTCAGGAGGTGCCGACTAAATTTACGGCTGACGCGTAAAGTCGAAAACCACGGATTTTTTATTTAATATTGCAAGAAATATTTTTAATATTATTCAAATTTAATATTACTAAGTGAGAAAATTAGAAAAAACTAGTAATTTTATTTATTAATTTTTACTTGCTGGTGTGATAACCTCAAAATCATAAAGTTAAAAATTTAAATCGCCTCAAACGCTCTTCTTGCTTTTTGTTTGCCCTTTTCCTAATGTTAATATTCATTTTTAAGTAGGTAGTTTTTAAATCTTTACTATTATTTTATATGATAAATACGTGAAATATCCAACTGACAATTGACAAATGACAACCGTGATATGAGTATTGACAAGGTATAGACAATTAATCAAAGATAATAGGCGTAATTCACGTGATGAACTAAGCAAAATAATAATTTTCTGCACTTTGTAAGGTGATTAGACCAAAACAAATCAATAAAATTATTAGGTACTTTTGTATTTTGAGTAACTTATTTTGATATTTTTAGCTCAAATTATTTTAAAAATTAATAGGAAAAATAAAAGACAACGTTTGTAGAGTTTCTTTATCATAAATGGCAACACTACACTAATCACGTGTAACTAAATTTAAACATAAGTTTAGCGACCTTTTAAAGATTCTTAATTTAGTTGAAGCTGCCAAGCGAATGTCACTTAGGCTCGGTTGCTTGACTTGACTTTAACCAAAACGTTATAGTTAAATATGGCGGTCTGACTCTTATGTCTTTCGAAATAAGAGTCAGGCCGCCATATTTAACTATAACGTTTCGGTTAAAGTCAAGTCAAGCAACCAAGCCTTAGAGATACAGACACCTAAATTAAAATATTTTAGTTTAGTTTAGGTTTAGAGATTGTGCACAACAGAATCGACACCATTATCTAAACTTATCTAATTTGACGCGTCTAAATTTATATTTTTATCCTTTCTTTTTTTATACCAAAATATTTTTTTACCACTATTATAAAACGCTGTCAAATCAGTTTAGTTTAGATATTTGCACAACTGAATTGGCACCATAGTTTAGTTAGTTTACTATTTGAAAAAAGATTAATAAATTTGAAATAAGGCAAAATAATTTTACCGAAATATCTAAAGATATATTATATAGAGGCCACGAGATGGAAGCCACAGGTGCCCTAAACAAACAGGACGCCTGTGGCTTCAATCTCGTGGCCTCTATTTTCCCTCCTGTGGAGTTGAATTCATTATGACCAAATACTTACGTAATATTACCTACCTGTAAGCAAAATTCAGGTTCCACTTCTTTGAGTTAGAAATTGATATATCTGAACACCTGAAAAATGCACTACCTGCAGCCGTAGCCGTATATTAGCTCAAACGGAACAAAATTAAGAAATGAGAATCATAATCCTATCCTACTAATATTATAAACGCGAAAGCTTGAAGGATGGATGAATATACTTCTTAGAGTGCCGTCTCCTAACGAAGGTTGGCAACCATCATAGCGATTTGAATCTTGGATACCGCTGCTCTGAAGCCAAGATATTCTTCTGCCTGCCTGGCCTCCTACTACTTGTCACCTTTCCTTGCATTATTAATTGAAGGAGCTCATATGTCTTAGTGTTACGCATCAGATGGCCGAAATATTCCAATTTTCTCTTCTTTATAGTATTGAGCACTTTTAGACCTTTCCACATTGTCTGAATGGATGGATCTTTATTACTCTTTCACGCCGCAACTACAACCTCGATTTGGCTGAAATTTTAAACATAGATAGCTTATAACCCGTATTAACACACAGGCTCCTTTTCATCCCGGAAGAAAAACCGAAATTCACGCTGGCAGAGCCGCGGGCAGCGACTAGTATACTCTACGATCGATAGATTAATCGCAGCAGAGTTTTCATCCATTTTTTTAATTTCGTTCCATTTGAGTGAATCGAATTGAATCGAAATATGCCATATGGTCACGGCTGCTGGTGGTCACTCGTGCATCTTGAGAGTTGAGACCCTAAAGTCTATCGCTGCTTCTAGCCACGAGTATGTGTCCCAATCGATCTTGTGACCCAATCATTTAAACATACAAACTTGTTTGCAATTGATTACTAGTCATAACCACATTTCAATATTGTGTACTTACACTGGTACTTTGTACTTAATTAAGGTACTCACTCGGATTTACATCGAATATAAAAGCGATTAGCAGATTTGAAAATTTATCATTCGTGTCCCAGGTTTGACTTGGTAAACTTCAAAAATGGTTTTCAAAGTAAGTGCTTATAAAAGTACTTTTACTTACAAGACATTTTTAACGTTATTGCCTATTACTCTACTTACGATTATAATACTAACCTAATTAAAAGTCGCTTGCGTAATATCACAGTTTAAAAATATGTAATATACACCAAAATGTGTGAATCTTGAAAGAGTAAAGCTAAAGAAAGAGTATGAACATACAAAAGTTAATCGCCGTTTCTGATTGCTTCATCCATAGAAATGATTTTATTCCCAGAATTGATCCAAATTTATTCATGAGCATAGGGCAATAGCTGCCATAATATTTCAAAAATCTAAATCGATCGCAATTAATACAAAAAATAATTAGTACCTATAATATTTTCAACATATAATATTATCAACATTTCTCTTCTGCTTCGAACTCTTTTGACAGTTCATGTAAATTACGCACTCTTCATTCACTTGCTGAAGCTCCGACTCCTAATTATCCTCCGTTCGAGTTTAGTCAATTCACTGTATGTGATGTTAAGAAGAACGTGTTGTCTATTTCTTCGAATGCTGTCGGCAGTGATGACATTAGCCGTACTATGATTATCCCTATCCTTGATATCGTTGCTCCTGTTATTGCTTATATCCTAAATGAATGCATTTCTTGCTCCAAATTTCCTGAACCCTGGAAAAGCGCTCATGTTATACCTCTTCCGAAGAAGGCTGTTCCTGTTAACTTCTCTGATTTCCGTCCTATTTCAATCCTTCCTTTCCTTTCCAAAGTTTTAGAAAAGCTTATTTATCAACAGTTAAATTTATTCCTTAATAGAAACTGTCTGTTTAATCCTTTCCAGTCCGGTTTTCGTCCTGGTCATAGTACGGTTACAGCTTTAATAAAAGTTACTGACGACATACGTTGGGGCATGGACAACAAGCAACTCACTGTTATGGCTTTGCTGGACTTCAGCAATGCTTTTAACACGGTGGATTTTGATATCTTACTGGGTCAGTTGCGTTCTCTTAACATATCTCCATCAGTTATTGACTGGTTTCAGAGTTACCTTAGTGGTCGCCGGCAGCGTATTCGCTTTGAGGAAACTCATTCCTCTTGGTGCGATATCTCTGCTGGTGTGCCCCAAGGCGGCGTGTTGTCACCATTGCTCTTTTCCATCTTCATTAACTCAATCAGTCATAACCTTTCTTCTCTCTATCATATGTATGCAGATGATGTCCAGCTTTATACCCAGTCTTCGTTTGAAAACCTGCCAGATGCAATTGCCAGAATGAACTCAGACCTTTGCTCCGTCCTTGAGTGGAGCAAATCATTTGGACTTAATGTTAATCCGAGTAAATCACAGGCAATTGTTATTGGTAGCCAAAAGCAGATATCCAAAATTGACTGGCGGTCACTTCCTCCTATTGCGTTCAATAATGTTGTTATTCCGTACTGTGAGAACGTAAAGTATTTGGGAGTGTATCTTGATAGGACCTTAAGCTGGGCTCAACATGTTAAACAAGTCAGTAGGAAATTATTTGCATCCTTGGGCTCCTTGCGTCGCCTTCGATCTATTCTTCCAATTCCTACAAAAATTATGCTCGCACAGACTCTTCTCCTTCCTATTCTTGATTACGCTGACGCAAGCATTGTCGACTTAAATGAAAACCAATTAAGTAAGCTTGAGAGACTTCAGAATTCCGTTATCAGGTTTATATTTGGTTTACGCAAATATGACCATATCTCACAATTTCGTTCTCGTCTTAATTGGTTACCTATCCGACTTCGCCGGAATCTACACATCCTTTCCATTCTGTACTGTGTTCTGTTTCATCCTTCTACGCCCCCTTACTTAAAAGAGAAATTCCATTTTGTAGGTCAACCGGGAGAATTGCTCCGTTCTTCGAGGAAACTTATTTTGATGATGCCTGCGCATAAGTCTTCCTTCTTTCATAAGTCTTTTACGATTCAGGCTATTAATCTTTGGAATGCCTTACCTCTCGATATCAGAGAGGCCCAGACTATAGGACAGTTTAAAAGACTTGTAAAAGATCACTTTATATCTCAGTTGCCTGAGTGCTGATAACTAACTGTCACCTATAAGTTTGTCATTTTAATGTTTATTATATCCTCACTTGTTCTATTGTTTTGAGGATTATTTTTATTTTTATTTTTATTTTTATTGAATTTGTATTACTTATATATTATTTTATGTATATATATATATATATATATATATATGTGTATATAATATATTATGTAGATATGTACAAGTATATATAATATTATTGTAAGTAGTTTATTTTATTTATTTATTCTGGCACCACCAACCGCGTATCCAGTTTCAAATATTCCTTCACATTTTTGGTTGCCTGGTAGAAATCGCTATGTAGCGATAAGGCCGCCAAATTGTACTCCTAAGTTTGTTTGTATTTAATTAATTTCTTTCTTTTTTATATTTTTATTCTGTGGTGTGCAATAAAGTGTTTATCTATCTATCTATCTATCTATTTTTTCAAGGAGGTAATTTGCAAGTTAATATTTATTTTAGTTGATGTTGGTTAAAAAAATTTAACTTATTACTACATGATTAGAGGAACAACGGCTAAACTCACCCAGCGTTTTGCCAAGGCGGACCTTGCTAGCCGTTTTTCCTCCACTAATATTGTGTTCCGCTCACGAAAGTGTTAATTCTCCTACTAGTCTTATGAGAATTTTGCCGCATTCATGAGCTAACCACAACGATGTTTCTTTCCAGTATATTACCTTTGCATGCCTGTTAGCTGCAGTGTCAGCTCAACACAACTCGCATGGCCACGCCACATCTTCGCAATCCATTGTTCGTCATGACGTCTCACACAATCAGCACGGCTACAATCGTGTTCAACTTCAACCCGTTGCTGTACACGCTCCAGTAGCTTACCAACACGCCGCCCCGATCCAACACGTAGCTTCAATCCAACACGTAGCTCCAATCCAACACGTACGAGTAGCTCCAATCGTCCAACATGCCGCTCCGTTGGTCCACGCCGCTCCCGCTTACTACAACCAACACGGTCATGAGGACTATTACGTAAGTATTAGTTAATTTTTTAAAATATTATATATTTCAAATAATGTTAGCCGTCGATTAGAAGATTCGGGGGATGAGGCTTATCTCAGCATATGTAGGTACGGTCAAACTGGTGTGAAGAAACATGCATTCGTGGTTTCTCTACAATGTTCTTAAGGGTGTCTGCTAATACGCACTCGACCAGCTTAGTTGGCTATGGTAAAATTTTCGCATTCGGAAAGTAAATCGTTGGGGTTTTGGTGTAGTATTTTTCTATTTTAATGAAGAAAGCTATTGTTTCCATCATTTCTATGCTATCATTTGCGCTTTAGAATCTTTAAGTGAGCACGGATCTTCTTTCAGTATTGAAAGGGTTTGACCATAGCTCACCAGGCTAGTAAAGTGCAGATCAGCAAGCACTAAACATCTAAAATTTTTAGACATGCAGGCTACCCAAAATGTTCCTTTATTTTAAAAGAAAGTGATATTTAATAGCACCAAAATTCCAGCTTCAGAAATACAAACTGCATCGTTCTTCTCCCACAGTCTCACCCCAAGTACGAGTTCCAATACAACGTTCAAGACACCCACACCGGTGACATCAAGTCGCAACACGAGGCCCGCGACGGTGACCACGTGACTGGATCCTACAGCCTGCACCAACCTGATGGCTCCGTGCGCACCGTCCACTACAACGCCGATGCGCACAGCGGGTAAGAACTATTCCTACATGACATACCATTTTTTTCTACATTCAATTAATTTGAAGGTATAATTGAATGTAGCGGGAAAACCGAGGTTGGTGCGGTATATTAGAGAATAGGAGTTAGTACAGGTTTTTGTACGAATTTTGAGGTGACTCGTAACACATATTTACAGCCAGGGCCATCTATTAACTGCCGCAAGTAAGCGACTGTCCATCGACAAAAATACAAATGCGTACAAAAATCTGTACTGTTTCTTACTGTACTTAGCATTGGGCTGACTGGCAGACCTCGTACTTCTTGTCTTTGTGTGTTCTTGAACTCACTCAAAACTTATTTCGTTACGGATAATTTATGTAGCCAATGCTCTAGTGAGGATAAGTAGAATTTGAGAATATGACTGGAAAACTCAAGCATGCAGGTTACCTCACAAAGTTGTTTTCATTACAACAAGTCGAATTCAATTGGCTTTAACCTACATCACAAACGCTTTTAGTAAAAAAAAAAAGTCATAAGATACTAGAGCAATTAAATCTTTTTTCGACGCTGAGAAATTCATAATGTGGGATTCACTGGCCAGCCCCCTGATTGCGTGTGAAAAACGTATTCACCGTTATCGTAAACGCTAGCGAATTCTGCGCCGTGGTTGGTTGACGCAAATCAGGAACCCAATCAGCGGGCAGATTTCGTTCGTTTCGTTTCGTTTACTATGTCGATGGATATACGTTTTCCTTACGCAATCAGGAGGCTGTAGGCGGCTAGAATACGAATTAAAACCCTTGATGAACGCAACAGGATCTCATTCGTATGCTACTTTAAAGTATTTGGACCTAATTTAACCCCTTTTTTCAGCTTCAACGCTCAAGTGGAATATTCGGGACACTCCACACACGCCCAGCCCGCTGCTCAGCATACACCTCAATACGTGCTCGCACATCATTAACTTTTTATGTATAATTAAAAAGATGTGTAAATAAATAAAATAAACTGCAGTGTTACTAATATTTAAGAAAAGTTTGTTTAAAAAATATATAATATGAAAAATAATTTTATGTTTTCATTCGTACGTTATTAACAGTATAAAGAAGTCTCCACAATGCCCTAAGGTGGTCATAAACTGAATTCTTGATAAAATCGCTTTTTTAGAAGTCAACAATAATAAATATACCATTGTTGACTTCTAAAAAAGAAGAACGGGCTAGCTAAAATCTATTCATGGGTTTGTTGATTTGCCGTATTTATTTATAGTTTACACTTCATAGAATTACCGTTAGAGGGAAAATATAGTTGTCTAGGAAATATTAAATATCTATTAATGTTAACTAAAAATGCATGTAACATTTCCTTTTAGGTAAGACAAGAAGAAATAGATTCTTACTGATCATAAGCAGATCTGAATTTTAGCTTCAACAATAAAATACAACAACAAAGATACAATTTTGAGGCAGGATGAATTTTAAGGATCAGACAATTAGATGCTTTTGATCAAATTATATAATATTTTCACTAAAGTTAGAGCTTATGAAGTTAGAGCTTGTAAATTAAAGGCGTGTAGAGTCTTGCTCTACATGAGTTCTGCTTTTTGATAGTGAGTCATATCTTCTCGTTTTAGCAACATTTTACATGAAAATGTTTTTTGTAAGTTGCTTAAAATAATATTTTTTAGGGTTCCATACCAAAATGGTAAAAATGGAACCCTTATGGTGAGACTTTCTCCGTCCGTCCGTCCGTCTGTCATACTCGATTATTTCAGTAACTATTCAAGCTATCGACTTGAAATTTAGAATAGTTATAGGTAATAGTGACCCGATGTCATATGAAAGGGCGTTACTTGTGTATTCTAAAACTAATTTTTATTAATTTTTATTCCTGGTAGTTTTAGATTTATTGGTCAAACTGACGAAAAAAATACCGTTCATATCTCCCCCCCCCCCCCCGTTTTCTCCGAAATTTACCAATCGAAAAATCTGAAATAATTATGATCAATAGAAATTGCCTTATATTCTACAGGAAAAATAAAATCAACTCGCTAACTAATATTCTTTTTTAACCGACTTCAAAAAAAGGAGGAGGTTCTCAATTCGTCGGAATCTTTTTTTTTTTTTTCTATGTATGTTCCCCGATTACTCGAAGACGCGTGGACCGATTTGAAAAATTCTTTTTTTGTTTAAGAGGGTTTTGTTTCCAGATGGTCCCATTTTAATCAGGTCAGGATCTGATGATGGGATCCTGGAGAAATCGAGGGAACTCTTCAAATTTTATATGGACACATGAAACTATTTGAGTATTATTAGAAAGAGTAATATTTTCCAAGTTGTCCTATGGTCATCAGGTCAGGATCTGATCATGGGATCTAGGTGAAATCGAGGGAACTCTTCAAATTTTGCTAGTATACTTAGAGCGAGTTGGGTATTTTTTATAGTTACTGGTGCATATGCTAGCAGATACTGATTTGATGACTAAAGTCATCAAGTCAGGGTCTAATGATGGGATCTTGGTGAAATCGAGGGAACTCTTCAAATT
Organism: Coenonympha glycerion; assembly: GCA_963855885.1. Taxonomy (NCBI): domain Eukaryota; kingdom Metazoa; phylum Arthropoda; class Insecta; order Lepidoptera; family Nymphalidae; genus Coenonympha; species Coenonympha glycerion. The sequence goes on along the minus strand of OY979633.1, from coordinate 11,663,117 downwards.
TTGCTAGTATACTTGAAGCGACTTGGATATTTTTTATAGTTACTGGTGCATTTGCTAGCAGATACTGATTTGATGACTAAAGTCATCAAGTCAGGGTCTAATGATGGGATCTTGGTGAAATCGAGGGAACTCTTCAAATTTTGCTAGTATACTTGAAGCGACTTGGGTATTTTTAATAGTTACTTGTGCATTTGCTAGCAGATACTGATTTGATGACTAAAGTCATCAAGTCAGGGTCTAATGATGGGATCTTGGTGAAATCGAGGGAACTCTTCAAATTTTGCTAGTATACTTGAAGCGACTTGGATATTTTTTATAGTTACTGGTGCATTTGCTAGCAGATACTGATTTGATGACTAAAGTCATCAAGTCAGGGTCTAATGATGGGATCTTGGTGAAATCGAGGGAACTCTTCAAATTTTGCTAGTATACTTGAAGCGACTTGGGTATTTTTAATAGTTACTTGTGCATTTGCTAGCAGATACTGATTTGATGACTAAAGTCATCAAGTCAGGGTCTGATGATGGGATCTTGGTGAATTTGAGGTGTCTCTTCAGATTTTATGAACACACCTCAAGCGATTTGGGTATTTTTACAACGCCTTGTGCATTTTATTGTTTTCGACTAAAAAGTATAAAATAAAAATGGGAAATGCTTTCCAAAAAACCAACTTCAAATGCCACTACAAAGAGTGAAATAATTTTTATTTAAATTTTAGGTACCTACACCAATTCGAAGTCGGGCGATTGTCTATGACTTCGTCATTTCTTCGCACATCAAGTATGTAAGAAGGACTATTAGGGATTGTATGAAACATTGCCCGACTTCGAATTGGTGTAGGTACCTAAAATTTAAATAAAAATTATTTCACTCTTTGTAGTGGCATTTGAAGTTGGTTTTTTGGAAAGCATTTCCCATTTTTTTGATAATAACAATAATCCGCTAAAAACAAAGTTACGTTTGCGGTTCGCCAACAAAAGTACATTTATCCAGTACGCCTACATGTAAATTATACTCGTAAGTTCATGAACAAAAGTGATTCTTTCAATGTTTTACTTCTTTTATGGTATGGAACCCTCGGTGCGCGAGTCCGACTCGGACTTGGCGGTTTTTTTTTATTTTAAGGTTTTCTTTTCCTGTTATGCTCAAGCTATGAATTTGCGTTTGGGCACTATGAACTTCAGCGCTATAACTCTGTCAAAATCCAGATTTGATGCTTGGGATGCGCGACAGCTCACGCTGGGCACTGGGCGCTCGGCTCGATCTTCGTACTGGACATTGAGCACTGGGCCCTCGGCAAGCGACACGCGGCGATCCTCCGGCGGCTCCTTGAACGTAACATGCATGAAACTAACCGTGCAACAGGACTGGGCACGGGGCACTGGGCGCTTGGGAGCTTGACTGCTAGGGCATTGGAATCGTGATTCTTACTACATATAAAAATAATGTTTTCCAGCTATTGACTAGCTGATCTCTAACATGAAATAAAGTTTGTACCTACCTATGGGAAACCCCATACAAACTTCCAACCACCTAATTTAATGGATGTGGGGTGATTTATTAAAGATCCTGAAATACGTATTTTATTGTTTATTTCAAGAAAACCCTATACCAATTTTGAAATCTCTAGGATCAACATTCGTGGAAGTTTCATCCTCGGCTATCTTAAGACCCTCACCTAACGGCTCGGGTCTCAATGGCGCCACAGCGGTAATCACCAACTTTACTCACTTGTACCATAAACTACTAAAACCTCTTAAGGATGCCCTGACTTACGATGTCTCCCATACATTCGTAATACCAATATCATTTGTAATTCATGCACATTTTTATCATGGTGGTGTGGTGTTATTCGGGTTCATATAGTAATAATCTATTCCCCTGGCCATATTTGGTTAAGAAATACTTCTCTAAAACGAAATATGAATCAATTTTATTTTGCATATTTTTGCGTCAAATATGACATGTTTTCAGCTTATTTGTTTTGTCAAGAGCATAGTTTTTATTGTCCAGCTAAAGAAAAACACCAGTTTGTAAATAAAGTTACAAGTTTTTATTCATAATTTTTGTTATTACGGAACTCGACCGAAGTTATAATAATTTTGATCGAAATTGATTTACATTTCGTTAAAGAGAAGTATTTCCGAACCAACGATAGCCAGGAGCATAGATTATTACTATATGAACACGAATAACACCACAACATGCTCGATATATGCACGAATTAGAAATGATTTGGTATAGAATGTATGGAGACATATTATGGACAGTTCATGGGACTCTTAAGTTTTGATTGAAAAATGCATAAAAGAAGAGTTCGTATATGTGCTAATTAGGAAGGTATTTTCATAATGGGTTTAAATAAACAACGTAGTATATGAAACATGAATATCATAACAATTTGGAACAATGCAGCTGTTATAGACTTCCTCTGTAGATCAAGTCTGAGTAAAAGTAAACTTAACTACATAAAACTTCAGACATTTTTGCCTTCGTTTTTAACCCGACAAAGAAATTACTTTTACGTAATAAAACACTCACAAGTTCAAAAACTTGTTACGAAATGACACCCTTAATGGTGTCAAATAAATATTTTTTGGTATAAAAGCCCGAACTTTTCATAGGTATTTTATCTTTCGTTTGCGAAGTTCACTACAATCCACACATATAAAACATGATTGCTAAAGTAAGTGAAGTTCATTAAATTATTATAAAAATATTTTCGATACGAAATTAAAGTTGATTTAAAAATGTTTCAACGTAGAGTGCCTAACGTTTTGTATAATTAAAGCAGCAGTATGTGGTAGATAAATAACTACTTAAATTATTTGATATATGTAGTGTTATGAGCTTTTAGTAAAATGATATCAAATTCATTAACGATTCGAAATATAATACGATCGCAATCGAAGGGATGTATGTATATGGTAACATATAAAAATGGGAAATGCTTTCCAAAAAACCAACTTCAAATGCCACTACAAAGAGTGAAATAATTTTTATTTAAATTTTAGGTACCTACACCAATTCGAAGTCGGGCAATGTTTCATACAATCCCTAATAGTCCTTCTTACTTACTTGATGTGCGAAGAAATGACGAAGTCAAAGACAATCGCCCGACTTCGAATTGGTGTAGGTACCTAAAATTTAAATAAAAATTATTTCACTCTTTGTAGTGGCATTTGAAGTTGGTTTTTTGGAAAGCATTTCCCATTTTTATTTTATACTTTTTTGTGGAAAACAATAAAATGCACAAGGCGTTGTATAAATATCCAAATTGCTTGAGGTGTGTTAAAAAAATTTGAAGAGATACCTCAAACTCACCAAGATCCCATCATCAGACCCTGACTTGATGACTTTAGTCATCAAATCAGTATCTGCTAGCAAATGCACCAGTAACTATAAAAAATACCCAACTCGCTTCAAGTATACTAGCAAAATTTGAAGAGTTCACTCGATTTCACCAAGATCCCATCATCAGACCCTGACTTGATGACTTTAGTCATCAAATCCGTATCTGCTAGCATATGCACCAGTAACTATAAAAAATACCCAACTCGCTTTAAGTATACTAGCAAAATTTGAAGAGTTCCCTCGATTTCATCAAGATCCCATGATCAGATCCTGACCTGATGACCATAGGACAACTTGGAAAATATTACTTTTTCTAATAATACTGAAATAGTTTCATGTGTCCATATAAAATTTGAAGAGTTCCCTTGATTTCTCCAGGATCCCATCATCAGATCCTGACCTGATTAAAATGGGACCATCTGGAAACATAACCCTCTTAAACAAAAAAAAATTTTTCAAATCGGTCCACGCGTCTTCGAGTAATCGGTGAACATACATAGAAAAAAAAAAAAAAAAAGATTCCGACGAACTGAGAACCTCCTCCTTTTTTTGAAGTCGGTTAAAAAGTGATCAGTGAGATTTACTAAAAAATTTAGCAACCGGTGCAGTGATTAGAATCAGATATATCAGTGTTTTAATATTTAATTGACTTAATGTATGGATAAAAAAAGACGTGGCACTCCGGAAGTGTCGTCAGAAGTGAATACTCAATTTTCAGTGGCGTCGGTTGTAATAACAGTGTGAGGTGTCAGTACAGTGGGCTTAGACAAGGTGACTTGTCGTCAACCGTTGACGACAGTAGATAAACCACGTGACCGAATGACAACTAATGCATGACAACGAACAATTAATGCAGCAGCAGAATCGACTTTATGCTAAGCGTTGTTCAGTGTCGGCTCTCAGTTGTCATGCGCTACATGTGCACGCGCACGCGCAGTACCCTAAAGCTATCTACAAGTCCGCGAAAAGCCAGGGAGCGTTCAAATTGTCGTACTCGATTTTCAAAAACAGCGGGTTTGCCTCTATTCGGTCACGTGGTTTTTCTACAGTCACGTGGTTTGTCCATTTATTTTTATCTATTGTCGTCAACGCTAAACGACTGTTACTTTGTCTAGCCCCGCTTAACAGTTACGGTAGCAAGTTCATTGGATTTTACCCATCTCAAAAATGCTCAACGCGCCTCATGAAGTTTTCACTTAATAATTAGCTCATTTCATTACAGATCCTTACCTTCACCACCCTGCTGATGGCAGTCAGCGGGCAGCATTACGCACAGGCACCACATGGACACGCCACATCATCCCAGTCAATAATCCGCCACGACATTTCCCATAACCAACATGGATACAATCAAATTCAAGCGGTGCACGCTGCCCCTATCGCCTACCATCAGGCTCCAATTGTACACTCCACTCCAATCGTCCACTCCACGCCGATCGTCCACTCTGCTCCAATTGTCCACTCTGCTCCAATTGTCCATTCCGCTCCAATTGTCCACGCTGCGCCAATAGTCCACTCTGCTCCCATCGTTCACGCCGCTCCATTGTACCAAAGCCAACGTGGATATTCTCAAGGACATGAGGAATATGTAAGTTTTTAATTAAGAATGTTTCCACGTCTGTAACAACCTGAATAAACGTTTACTCGCAGACGCCCTAAAGAGTGCTTACTTGATATAAACTTAAAAACCGGAGGTTAAACAAAATAAAACTTAATAATATTATTTCTTACCATGTCTCTATCTAGTGCAATTATATGCTTAGGCGAAGGAGTTCCTACATGCACTTTTGACTTCACTTAACATATAGAAGGCACTAATTATCAATGAAGATTGTATTGTATTGTAAGCTGGCCTCACCGTGAGGCTGATAAAAGTCTTCATAACGTTGATGGCTAGTGGAATAAAATACGTTGCTAGTCACTTATATGGATATATCTGTTTAATAAAATAAATAATAAATAAAATAAAATAAAATAAAGGAGAATGCCAGAAAATGGGCTAGATTTGCGTCACTCTGCGTCTCAAGCACGTAATGCATGAAGAATATTCTTTCAAATTTTAATTTTGCATATATTTATGTTAGTGAAATGTGAAAAGGGGTCAATATTATAAATGAATATTATATTGAATGAATATTATAAAAAAAAGTAATTAAACGTTTCGAAAAATATGGAACCGCCATGCCACTCATAAAACTTAGAAAATTAACCACTTAGAAAATCAGATTATTACAATTTCCCTCTTAATATCTTACTAATCTTTTTTTTTTACATAATATTGAGAACGTTTCTAATGTTTTACCGATGATTTGGTTAAGACGCAAGGTAGGTATAGCCCAATTTTCAAACAAGAATCGGCATTCTCCTTTATTCATTAGAATGTAGATACAATTAAGGTCTTTACATACTAATATTGGTGGTCCTTATACATTCTACCCTATTATGATGTATGGATGTACATCTCATGGTGATTTTATTATTCCAGGCTCACCCCAGATACGAGTTCGAGTACAGCGTAGCCGACACCCACACCGGTGACATCAAGTCGCAACACGAGGCCCGCGACGGTGACCTAGTGACTGGCTCCTACAGCCTGCACGAAGCCGATGGTACCATCCGCACCGTGCATTACAGCGCTGATGATCACAATGGGTAACTATTTTTTCACATTATACACAAATAGACCATGTAATACATACACACACATACTACTCTGCCTGCAGCAAAGATAGAATTTGACCTCCGATCTGAGAAGACAAAGTAAGACAGATGTTGAGGCGAACTCACTGATAAAGGTAAAGAAAACAAAAGGAAAGGCTAGTCGAATAGTTATACGATGAAATATATTCCTTTAAGTAAATCCTACAAAACTTAATTGCAATTATAAAAAGGGAATATCTAGTGATCATAAATGTTGTCCATATTATCATTTTGTTGCTCTCTGGTTTTTCACAGACGCCATAAAGTGGACCAATGACCTTAGTTGTGCAATAAAAATGTTAATAAGAACCATATTTGTAAGGTTCTTACATACCATGTACTGCTTAATTTTTCTTACAACAGAATGGTTTTTTTTTTCAGCTTCAATGCCCAAGTGGAACGTTCTGGCCACGCGCATCACGCTCAGCCCGCGCCTCAGCATCAACCTCAATACATCTTAGCTCACCATTAACCATCGCCAAATGTATATTTTAGTACCATACCATCAAAGCAAAAGTAGCACCATAAAACGTTAAGCCATTAAACAAAACATATGCACCAATTTGAGCCTCCAGCTTTTTAACCGACTTCAAAAAACAAAAGAAGGTGGAGGTTCTCAATTCTGCCAGTTATTTTTTTTCTTTATGTTACGATTATTGTTTTTCGAAGTCTGATAATTGTGTGTAAATCTTGACTGTGAGATGGTGTGACTTTTGACTTGATTTGCTTTGTTATTGTTCCTTGTTCTTTAATCTAGTCTAGCAATCTTCTTTATGTGCAATCAATAAAATGAATTTATTATAAATTGAATTTTACTACAAACCATTCCATTTTTATTAACATCAAGTGAACCTTCTTTACAGAGTTTATATATATTTATTTTAGCTACTTACTATAAATCATTTTAACCCCTCACACAAAAATGTGACGTTTTATTTAAAATGAACATTAATATTTATCTTCTTTAGTAGAAGTTGCTATTACACTTCTTATTTCATCAAATATGCTTAATCATACGGGTAGTATACTCGTATGTAATTATATAAAATTAAACTGATAGCTTTCATATCAAAGTCGTATAAGAATAATCTCTACCTATCTATTACGCAAAGGAGGTTAATCAATCAAACGTCAATCAGTCGCCGAATTAAAACAAGGAAGTTGATACAAGTGAGATACAACTAATGACCTGCCCCATTTCTCTCATCCTTTTCTATTACAGTCATCCACACCTATTTATGCGCACAGCGTAGAAGATCCAACAAGAGCTGCTATAACAGAAAATAGTAGCTTTGCAGCTTCCTGGCATATCTCTGATGAACACGCAGCTTTACTGCAGTGTACCACATAAACTATGCGTAATAAATGGAAAACTCCATTTATTACGCGTATTTTATGATTGAAATGAGTATTAATTTTTAGTCAAAATTAATAGTAATTTTTATAGCCACATGGATAACTTTGAATTATTTATTTCAGTACCTACCGAAATATTGGTTGAATGTCATTAATTAACCGTGACTATATTAATCTATACTAATAAACCGTGTAATATTACATTTAATGCGACAGTTCTTCTATTTGTGTAATAAATCATTCAATTTATAAAGTATGCACGAGTTTTTATTAATTAGAGCTTTCAATTACTTGTGCTATTAAATGCAAAAATTATGATGTATATAGGTATAAAGCCGTGGTCACATTGAGCGAAATGTGGTTGCAGTAGATACTTTACATATGAGTTAGTTAACTGCATGTTTAAATACCGGATGATCATAAAATTATGCTGCAATTTATGTTGTTAAGTAAATTAATGGCGGATAAAGTAAATAGGAAGCAACGTAGTATTAACGTAGCATAGAAATACGGTAGTAAAATTATAATAACTTATCTAATGAAAATCAATTGTTGTGATAAAATATGTTACTTGACAATTACTCGACCCACTTTGATAGAATTTTCGTGTTTATTTGGGTGGATCCCAACTGAAGTGAAGTGACAAATAATATTTCAACAAAGGAATGTATCGGCACAGTTTTATGGTTTTGGATTATAAAAACGAAATGCTGAATTTCGCTTTTATGATTTTGCTGAAGTTTTAGGTTATTGATTTCATTATAAAAATAAAAGTCATTGATGCCATGTAAGATGGGTAAGCCTTTGGTGTGAGACGCAACTTGCGTGGATACTTTTGCGCCTTCTCATCTTCCTAGTACGATGGTTTTGTGCGGGCGCTGCTGTTGCATCAGCAGAGACTCTCAAGCGCCGCTAATACAGTAATCTCGTTAAAGATTGCGTGTTTGAGCCGTTTGGGATCGAGACGCTGAGTCCGTGGTGTCCAAGTACGCGCTACATTTTTAGAGTAAATCTCAAAGTGAAGATAAATAAAACGTGGAGAAATTAAATCAGTAAAATGTTATATTTATTTACACATATAGTAACAACAATAATAAGGGCAACAATTAATATTAATAATTTAAACACATTCAGTCTTAACTACAGGCTATACATATTAACATCAGTTTTCATGGTGGCTCTCGATATGGACATGTTGACCTGGAGCCGAATGCTTCACGATGGCGTTAAACCTGAAATAAAATCAATTTTAGTAAATATTATTTTCCATCAAGGTTTTGGTACGTTTTTGTTGTACGTTGAAATGCAAAATATCTTACGTTACAAATACGAGTCCACTATAGATATTTCAATCCACGATGACGCGCCCCACTCTAACAAAATCGCTAATGTTTCATTCGATTCGTAAGAAGTTTGACAAAGAAGGGCGCGTCCTCGTGGATTGAAATATCTATAGCAAGTATACATAGTTGGTAATATCATCGAAATTCGAATATATAATATTACTAACGTAGTAATATTATAATATCCTAATATCATCCTTCGGAGTTATATAATTAACTAAATTAAACTTAAAATAAATTTTATAAACCTTTCCATTTTTCTAGTCAAATATGATCGTGAAGATGACGAGATCATGAAATTGAAAAACTTACAAAGGCTTAAATAACGTAGCGAGAGAGTTAAATAACTATTTTGTGAAAGATTTCTTACACGAACCGGCAGATATACCTACATGTAAACATTTTTTTGTAATAAATACATCAATTAGATTATTCTCATTACCCGTGTTCTTTATCAGAAACGTATTCCACAGTCCTCACGGAGCCATCTGCCTCATGCAGAGAGTAAACTCCCTTCACATTATCACCATCACGAATCTCATGCTGGAACTTATTGTCTCCGGTGTGGGGGTCTTCTACCTTGTACTCATATTGGTATTTAGGATAGGCCTGAAACGTAGAAATGTTCATTATGTTAGAAACTTAAGTCAGCAAGCCTATTTCACAACTATAGTACATCACCACTACAATTACCATGTGAATGAAATGGATTAGGCGTGATAGGAATACATCAATAGAAAGTTAGATTTCCTCAGCTAAAATAACGGATATCCGTAAGTGAATTTGCGATTTAAATGAGAGTAACTCACGTAATAGTCAATAGGCTCATCGTGGGAATGAGAATCAAGTTCTTGCCGCACCGGCTCTTTGTGCTCAGGTTGCTGATACTGGTAATGATGAGCAGGAACACGGATGTACTGAGATTCTCCGTGTGATGGAACGTGGACTGAAGGAGCTTCATGAGAAACTGCAGCATACTGCTGTGCTTGAATGTAATTGTTAGATTGTTGGGGTTGGAACCTTATGTGTTCCTGGTGCGGGTAGTAGTGTTTGTAAGCAACAGGCTGCTCGTTGTAGTCTCCATTAGATTCTTGTGACTGAGCTTCTTGATGACCCAATTGGTAATGTTGCACACTTTGCGAAGACAACGCAGGTTCATGATGTGCCGCTACAGCCACGGGTGCTGCTTGTTCCTGTGATGTCTCCTCGTGTATAGGCGCTGGTTCCAGATTCCTAAGATTATAAGCACTTTGCGCACTCGGATATCTGTATTCCTTGATCTGTTCTCGTTGCACAGGCTTATATTTGTATACATATTCTTCACTGTAGCAGGCCGTCACCGCAATGGCACATATCAAAATCTGAAAACAACGAATAGCTAAGTTAAAACGCAGTCAAAGGAAGTGCCAGAAGATTTAAACTATTTACTCGTAATCTCACTTTAGCTAGCATGTTGCTCTTTCTCCTAAGACTTCCGCAGTGAAACTGATGACTTAGCATCGGCGTATACCTCAATATATACCGGAGACGTTACGAGAAAGAATTGAATCAATCCGCTACCGCTTGGGGCGTCAAATTGGTAACGCGGCGCACGCGCACTCTTTGTGACGTAATTTACGTAACCAATGTGAAGGTTGTCAGTCTACTCCAGATCAAAGCACTGAAAATATGTGTGGGCTGGATACTTAGGCTTTATTGTTTCACGATAATTATATCACCCTTTTTATGGTGATGAAATAATAAAATTATTATTTTGATTGTTGACGGCCAATAAACAGTATTAATTTAGTTCAATTCTCTAATTTCCATTATATTATCCTCATATCCGTTACATTTCTGTTACATTTAAAACTAATTTTTGCCTGCGGTATTGCCAAAAACTGTTTTTTTCGCCTAGGTAGTTGTATTAATATTTCATTATTTAGATTCACGAGTGACTAAATAGCATATACAGCATTTGTGAATCCCGATGCAGAAATAGTTTCCAAGAAATATAAAATATTCAAATCGTTTTTATCCTATTTACACATTACTATATATTTCACATCATTTACATAAACTACATAAAGCACCCTGGCAATTTGAGATTTCTAAAACTCCCACAACATACAAAATGCAAACCGTAGATAGATATTAAGTATTCAGATTTAACGCAGATGTTCTTTTGTTTGCATCTAATCTTTGTTTTAGAAAGGACTTGTTGTATACGTTTTTAAATAAGTGGTACAGTGTGCATATTGTTTTTGTAATGGACCTACTTACGTGTTAAATAATACTCGTACTCGTAAGTGACGTCCGCTATAATCTCTTGCAACTCTTAACCTCTTACAACCGGACCGTAGATAAAATCGTAATTGTAGGCATATTAAATTAGAATATTTAGAACTTGTATAACACTGAATGTACCTTAAGCGTCGAAAGCGACCTCTCTAAGTGAATCATAGTTTCGATACCTTACAAATGATATTATGTATTGAGCCATGAACTATATTTTTTATCTAGAAATGAACTGTAAATAATAATAGTAGTACCCACCTAATATTTAGTATCAAGTTTCTTTCATTTCATTTCATTTCTGTTTCGAAAGTAGAGTCAGACTGTAATCGGCGATGCAAATTATTTGAGACCTAACTCATTAGTAATAATAACTACTTACCAATAATACCTATTAGAAATGATACCTATTAGAAATGAAATATTTATTTACATAATAATAAAAAAATATATAAAAGAAAGTATGATTAATCGACTTCGAAGTATGAAATCGAAGTAGATGAAAGTTAATTATTTATACCCTTTTCAATAAAATAAAAATTGGAATATTATTTTATATTAAAGTAGAATATTAAAAATAGTTTCTATCTTAAAGTAGATGACAAACGCATTTGTTCCATTTTAACAGTTTATGCGTAAAGTACATCTAATCTAACTACAATATTATAAGAGTCAAAGAGTCACTGACCTTTGAATTTATGATCATACAATATGCCATACCTTCGGTTGACGACCAAATAGCACAGCTGTAGTGCTCCTGCCCTCTACGTCGGAGGTCGTGGGTTCGATTTCCATAACGGAGAAATGTTTGTGTGATGAGTCATGAGACGAATGTTTTCCAGTGTCTTGTTGTTTTTCTATACTTCGTTTGTATGTTATTTTAATTTTTATATGAGCCTATTAAGTAAAGCAATTGCAATGTATCTACATTGTTAGTCATTGTTAGTCATCATCAAGGCAGTTTTTAATAAAACTGATTATCTCGGCAGGCTGGGCCTGTACTACGACGCATGACCTAATTTCAAAATATAAGCTTACCTAAAATCGTAGCAGTTTTGGTCTCTCAGCTCTCATACTATAATAACTGCTCCTCATCGTGTTTCCTTAATTCTTTAAAATACAGGTAATTGATTTGGAGGATATGGCAATAATAACTTCATATATAGATAAATAAAATCATATATAGCACTTGATTAATTATTTATTATTTTTATATTATATTAATTTTCAAATTCGTTTCTAGGCCGTTTCGTATTTTTATTATTAGTTATTTACATAAAATATAATAAAAATCTAACAATTAAGTACTAATTAATAACCAATTCAGTTTCTAATCCTTGATCAAATTTCTAAGTTAATTTTGCGATTTAGCCCTCAGATCATACATACATTATTTGGCTTATATATTAGTATAATATACTAATAGTAGGCAGGACTATCATCCCACTTTTAGCTTTTATGGGATAGCTGTACCCCTATCCCCGAGGAGAGATTTTTTATGACATTGTCATATTGTTACGTATAACACAAAATAAACCGCCTCAAAATACAAATCACTCATGTCAATTTTGTTCTCTTACCTCATTGATTTTGCATTGATTTTGTTCTTAAAAAATCTGTGATGATAATGCAGGGCCTAAAATACAAGTGAGAAAAATATAAGTGGCTTGATATATTCATTTATTTCATTTTTTGTTCAATGTACAGAAAAAAATATGCATTCTTATTAACATTTTCTAAAAAAGCGAATTAAGTAGTTGTTACTAATGTAGCCATTATTTACATTTATTTATACACTTGATATAACATGACTTAAATCATATTTTTATTTCAATTACTTAGTTATTTTGTAATTTCAATGAAGACAATTACTACTACCGTTTAAGCTTACGTTTATTCACAAACGATTGTTAGTGTGTAAATAATAAATAATAATTTGAACAAGTACTTAACGTTAGAGTGAAATCAGTATTACCTTGGTAGGCTACCCTTGTTATCGATATAAAAGACGAGATTTTTATCTGGAACGTATCAGTCCATATCTGATTTTAGTATCCTAAACAAACTAAACTAAACAAGTGAAAATGTACTCCAAGGTATGCAAAATTTGATTAAACATTATAACGTTTAGATAGTGATGTGTATAAAATTTTGTGGTGAAATCGACCATTTGTAAATGTGTAGTAAAGTGCCTGTGGATTTTCCTATTACAATTGAATGATTTTCAAAATCGTTTAGCATAAGATGGGATATCTGTTGGGCTTAAGGGGCCCTTTAGATCATTTTAGAAATATCATCATAAATAACCACAAGCCCAGAGTCTCTATCAGTATAGAGCCGTAAAAAAATTGTCTTCACGAGCTCTGCATAAGAAAAGAAATTTTGTAAAAAAAACTTCTTTATACCTCAACTTTAAGGATAATGGCAACCCATATTGTCAGTGTAACGCCATTTCTCTCTTTTTGTAGCCGCTAATGGTATTTGAGATAGCTGTTGCATCTTCTGCCAGGGAGGCAGAAATTCATCCGTCCAGCGTCTCTAGCTACATTCTTTTACAATGGAGCGGCAATGCATCCACCTATACATAGTCGATGCTCAAAAGACGCGTACGAAGCGTTCCTGATACGTACTGCAAAGGCCTGGAATGCCCTCCCAGGCACTGTCTTTCCCACCACTTACAACCTGGGTGCCTTAAAATCAAGAGCGCATAGGCATCTCCTAGGCAAGCGCGTTCCACCTTAGGCTGTATCATCACTTTTCATCAGGTGTGATCACAGTCAAGCGCTAGCCTATATATTTACGAAAATTCGTGGGTCTCTTTTCTTCGATCTCGCCAATCACCACAAGTGTTTTGACACTACTATATTTCCTGTAGGAATAACAATAACGGTTGTTCCAGGTATTCTGTTTAGCTGCTCTTGTCGCCGTGGTGGTCGCTCATGCCCATAAGCCAGCCTACTCCTCTCAGCACATTTCCAAACACGATGGCAAACCTGAAGTAGTGGAGATTGGGCACGGACACGATGGCCATGGACACATCGTTGATTATTATGTAAGTACTCTGGAAATTAACTTCACAATCAAACTTTAGTAATCCAGGTTAAACCATTTCCTTTTACAAATCAATTAAGGCGTTAGTCTGGCTTAAGCTACTCCTAGCATTTTTTTATTTGTAACTGGCTCTACCATTCAAATTCGAACGCAATTGTGCCCAAGTTCTGAAATTAATACGGAACCATTAGTCCAATTTCTATCTATATTCCTTAGATAAATGTCATTAACATAATATTTACGAAAATAGAAAGCAAGTTTTGGAATTCTTTGACGATTCATCAAATGAAACCATCCACCATTTTTTTATTATAATCAACGCAAGCAACCACCGATTATGGACATTTGCAGCACCAGAGGAACTGCAAATGAGTTGCCGGCTCTTAAGAAATAAACCGTCTTAGCTTAGAATTGGACATTTTACTCATCTACCAGAACGTTGATTTAAAGGGTGAATACTTGATTTCAGACTCATCCCAAGTACAACTTCGAATACAAGGTGGAGGACCACCACACCCGAGACATCAAGTCGCAGCATGAGACCCGCGACGGCGACCACGTCAAGGGACACTACAGCCTCCACGAGCCCGAGGGCCAGGAACGTTCCGTACATTACGAGGCCGACAAACACACTGGGTAAGCTCTATTATAATGAATGCCCTTTTAATTTATACACAACAGGCTTTTCCTGTAAAATCAAGTACAATAATGTACAGGTGTCTTTAAAACGCACAATATTATTATGACGATTACAACTCTTTCATCTTTTTGAATCGTCGGTGTTGGTGGCGGTCGCTTCTTATTTAGAGCAAGGTCCATTGACGGAGCTTCATATTGGCTGTAGAATCTGTGAGACAGATCAGGGAATGAAATTAAATGAAATGAAAAAGTTTTATTGGGTGACATAGGAAGGACAATGTGCAATCCCCAATGGGCCTGCACTTTTTGTGACCCAGAATTTTTTTTTCTAGTATCGCATCGATGACGATTTTTGAGATATCTTTTAATTAAAATTTTAATTATAATTTGTTGTAATTTGAACAATCCCAATTTTCAGCTGGGTGTGAATTCTTGTACTTTTGGATGTCTTACCCCCTTCGCACACGACTCGAAAGCGTTTCGCTGCAACACCGCTTCGTCTGTGGACATGGCACTTTGAAAATGTTCGTGCCCGTACTGCTCTCGTCGTAGGTGCGGACGACGCTACGCTTACGTTTACGAATCGTGTGCGAAGGGCTTTAATTGACCGGACTATTTACTGTATAATTTGAAGTAATATTTCGGTTTTATTTAATTATTTTTCTTTTGTTTCAGTTTCCAAGCCGACGTGAAGTTCAATACACATCACGTCATTCCCAAGCATCATGGCCACTTATTAGCGTAAACACTAAGTTAATTTAAGCGTCTTGGATATTAAATGATTTTATACGTTTTGTGAATACAATATTTTAATATAATTACCTTTTTTTTTTTAATTATTATCATCAGAATGAAATGGCACGTCTGGAACTCTGACCTCCCAATGTAGGTATACGAAAAATAGTATTGTGCTTTAAAAGTTATATTGTCATTAAATACCCGTACAAATTTATAGAAAGCCGAAGAACAGGAAAAAAAGTTTGAAAAAATAAGTTCTTTCACGTATTCCATACAAAACGTGAACTTGATTAATAAAATTCGAGTCACGTATTTGCGTTAACTTTCAACCGGGAGAGAAAATAATTTTCAGTGTTAAACTTCCAAGTAATATCGCACTGAATGCGACTAGTATAGACTCAGGTAGATTTTGGACTCGGCCTTAACTGTTCCCTCAGTGAACTGTACTCAATATAACTTATTCTTCTACGAAACTCGCTAGCTGTGTTGCTCTATTAATACAAATCTGAAGTAAGTAAGTAAAGATAAAATTAGGCTCTTTCTTAAGGTACTCAATTACGAATCTAAAATAGCTAGACGATCTACACCTCTATTAATACAAATCTGAAGTAAGTAAGTAAATATAAAATAAATAGAAATTTATCTTTACTTACTTACTTCAGATTTGTATTAATAGAGCAACTACAGTTACACCGTGCCATCACAATATAAACAATTTTTTAAAACAAGTTAGTACTGTACTGTAATCTACCGCATGGTAAGTGGCAGTGCTGCTAAAGATATTGTCGGACAAACTTCCAAGGGGTTAAGTAACCCCATACGGTTGATAACATCGGACCTGAAGACTAAATCGATAGACGGTGATCTTTGCCGGTAGGGTGGTAATCAGATGCTGCCAAAAACTGAGGCCTGAGTCAAATTTATAGAAAAAAATATTAAGTGTCAAAGTAGCCCGTGCCGGGAATTAAACCTGGGACTTCAGGCTTATATCTGAGTGCGCTACCAACATAGCCAGGAATGTTGTCAAAAATATGGAGGTGGAAGAAATTAGGGCACTTTCGTACACAAAAATACATTTTGTTGCCAATCAAGCTTATTTCTTATAGGATCAGATTACCTACTCTAAATTAAGCAATAGATCACAATCAATACATAAATCCCAAAAATACTTTTCTTGCCCATAATATTATGTGTATTGGAGGAACTAGACCTATATTAAAATTATTGATATATTATTTAAAATAGATTGGCTGCTGAAAATAATATTGGGTTTTTATTAACTTCCCATTTATTTAGAGTCAAAGAGTAAATCCGATTCACACTTGGCCGGTCTTTATAATATGTTTACTGCGGTAAGTAACTATAAATTATGGATATGTGTCACGTAATCGTATAAGTACGAGTATTACATATCAGAGTTAATTCAATCGATTTAGTTCTGAAATGGCGACCCCGCACGGGAAAGCTCAGTGATGGCAGGCTTCCGAAGATTAACTGGCGATATTATGAGAGTCGCGGGAAGTCGCTGGATACAAATGGCGTATAACAGTGTTGGTTGAAAGTCTTTGTTTTGTAACGGATGCATATACGATGAAAGTGTCGATTATTAAACGACAAGTTGCACAGGTCATGGTCACGGTAGTCACGGGCTCACGGCAGCTCGTACTTTGTCCCTCGTTACTGTAATTTTGAATATAGAGATGAAAACTCACGAGACACAACAGCCGAATCAAGCAGAGAGTTTCAGTATAACGGTATAACCGAATATACAGGAAGTCTCTACGAAAAAGCTCGCGAAGAATTCTCGCGACCACGCAGTACTGTCCTCAGTCACTCATTACTGTTCGCATCCTCCATTAACTATACGTCTATGACAGCGTAGCGATTTTATAACAGCAGGGCGATCGGCTAAAAATGTATATCAATCATTAAATAACTGTATCAATTTCAAAACTCGGGTGTTTACCAATCACAACGCTTGACATTGATACAGTTATTTAATGATTAATACATTTGTATTCGATCGCCCTGCTGATGTCTGGAACTGTGCAGGAGGTATAAATAGGAGTTATGAAATTTCATAAGGGAGTAAAATCGTCTGTTAGAAAATGACCTCGTTACGCAGCCGCCATATGAGATATTTTTGATCGTTACAGAAAGCTGTCGAGCGCTCTGATGGAACGAAAATCAAAAAAAGTAGGTATGAGAAAGACGGTTTTCTGCACAGAAGTCACGTGAACAATTTATCGATCGGATATGTCATTCTTCAATACATTTGAGCGATCGACTGGTTTTGTGACGATCATCGCTTAGTCATTTGGCATAGGTTGCAGGCTTTACGAAGGTAAAGCACTTGCTCTACCTTCGTAACGCCTGCTTATTTAAGCAAATAGCAATAATTGACAATTTGCGAAGTTTTCATCTAAGTGTCCCGACTCACGGGACACAACTACAAAACACTGCCACCGGCATATTTCCTGTAGTTTTCATACATTTTCTATTGACTCGCCGCATACGGGGACGCTGTTGGTCGCCACACGCTGCAGATCGCCTATGCTTACTTCTTGTGGCCTGAACCGGCTACTAACGCCGACACAAGCCACCCACGCGATGCTCTCAATTAAACCTACTTCGTCAGAGTCCATTTTGACACTGTCATTTGCCGCTTCTTATTTCTAGTGGCGAGTGGTCCATGTGCGGCGACAGTCAAGCGTGTATTTAATTATTTGAACACCAACGCGCGAAAGGGAGACTCTTGGTTAGGGATGAACAGTGAACACCAACGTACGACAAGGAGACTAGTTTTATGGAAGATTGAAGCATTTTTGAGAATCTTCTTCTTTCCTTTTAATCATTATTGGAGAAGATATAACTAAACTGCAGTTAGGCGTCGAAGGAGTCCCCACCTTTTTAGTGATGAGGTGTGGAACCAAAAAAATGCATGGAATCATCCTTATTTTTAGTAATCAGCGATAAGACCTCGGCCTCTGTTTATGGGGCCCGATATTTGATCCCTCGGACAATAAACCATAACCGTTTAACTCAAACTTTTATGTTTAAAAGGCAAGAAAGCAATTAACATTATTTGTAAAAGCAGCATATCTGAGAAACATTGCTTAGATTCATCATCATTTTCGTAATGGCGTAGTCACTTTTGTCAATTGACAATTTATGAAGTCAAAAGTAATAAATATTGTGTAAATTAATGTAATCCCAGAAACTAATATTATGTAATAATTAAATAATATTACAAGACGAAGATGTCATTCATTATTTTATCTTTTATTAACACGCCAGCGACGAAGTTTATTAATCTATGTTTATTAAAATAAATGAATTGTTTGCTATTTTTTTTATCAAACGTATGCGCTTGAACTCGATGAATTCTAAAGTAAAGTTCATGCTTACATTTTTTTTGCAAAGCAATTGTTAGCGTATTATAACGGCCGGTAAATAAATAATATAATAATATTACTAGTTAATATTAGAGTGAAATCAATATTACCTTGATTATTTACCCTAGTTATCGATATAAAAGACGAGATTTTTATCTGGATCTATCAGTTCATATCTGAATTTTAACGTATCCTAACTAACTTATCCATATACAGTTTAAAAATGTACAAGGTACCTATTCCTTTTAAAAAGTTCTTCAGTTTTAAATAGTAGAGTGTATCTAATTGTGATGTACTCGACATTTCGAGAGTGTTGTTCTTTACATTTTAGTAATATCTGGCAAACTTACTTTTTTTTAAAGTATTTAATTTACGTTTTTAAATAGTTTAAGTTCTCGGATATTCCTTAACATTAAATATATAATATATATATTTATTATATTATTTTTGTACTGCCAAAAACGTAAAATAAAAGGTTTTCTGGGAGAGATTGTCTATGGCTAATGCCAATGGCTAATGAAATGGCGGTCTTAATAGATCGCCTTTTCACCTGTTACTTTTATTGATATTGTATTATGTTTGCTATGTGCAATAAATAATTTATTAATTAATCAATGGTTCCTCCAGGTGTTGTGCATCGTCACCCTCATCTCCGCAGTGGTCGCAAACGGCCACGCGCCCGCCTACTCCTCCCAACACTTCTCCAAACACGACGGCAAACCTGAAATTGTGGAAGTTGGTCACGGGCATATCGTTGACTATCATGTAAGTATTATGATAATTAACTTTTCATCGTACTCAACCATTTATTGACAGTTTTTTATACATAAGAAGTAAGTACTTGGCTGCAATTTCACGAAGATGTAGTCGTACTAACTTGGAAGAAGTAAGCAGTTCCTAACGGTTCTTATTACAGCATCGTGCCGGAAAGCTTTATCGCTTGGCGGTGCATCTTTCCTGGTACGCTAGTAACTAGCCACGGCCAAAGCCCCCAACCTGACATAAATACCAAGCCAAACATATTTATTGAAATTGACAAAAATTTCATGGTAAAAATTATTTTTCTTCTCTACATGCTTTCATTTCTAATTTAGATATGTGGAATAATAAAGCAATAATCATGCCTTTACTTTCTGGTTCCGTTTTGACGTGTTATATTTCCACCTTTCAAAGTGGTCAAATGTACTGCCGTTCATGCACAAGGTTTTTAAAACCTTGGTTTTGCCAGTGACATCCGTTCGCACGCGTAAACCTAAACCTAGGTGTATCGTTGTGTTGGTTGGCTATTCATTGTCGGGCACGTCATGGACATTATCATATTTATTATTCAGACACTCCTAAACATACCTTACACATAGCAGTAACGGCCTTAACGTGAAATCAACAGGTCTGCCCGCGAAATTCAAAATTTTCGTGGTTTTTTGCAATTTGTACGCTAATTAGACATGATAGGCTTATGGCAATCAATTTGCGAGAATGGCAGTATCATCTTTATATGATTATATCAAAATCTTTGCATAAAAATGTGTATCCTAGGAAATTAGTCCGAGTATCGAGTTTTATGTAAGTAACTCGCAAATCTCGGACTAATTTCTTTAACTAGACACTTTCGAGCAGAGATTTTTATATAAACACGTGAAGCAGATATTGGAATTATCGCAATTTGTCGGCCTATTATGTCTTATTAGCTTAAAAATCGCGAAAAATCACGAAAAATTTGAATTTCGCCGGCACACCCGTGGTGTGCTCCTTAACATTCATATTTCGCATTCCCATTTTCAGACATACCCCAAGTACGAATTTGGCTATAAAGTGGAGGACCATCACACCGGCGACATCAAGTCGCAGCACGAGACCCGCGACGGCGACCACGTGAAGGGACACTACAGCCTCCACGAGCCCGAGGGCCAGGAACGAACCGTACATTACGAGGCCGACAAACACACTGGGTAAGTCGTATTACGTATGCTGAATGCGCTTTTTAGCGTTCCGTACCCAAAGAGTAAACACGGGACCCTATTACTAAGACTTCATCCGTCCATCTGTCACCAGGCTTCTCTTGAACCGTGATTTATCAGATGATGTATTTTTGTTGCCGCTATAACAGGAAATACAAAAAATAGAATAAAAGAAGTGTTTCAGGGAGCTCCGTCTTTTTTTCCGTTTTAACGATATCCGGCAATAGCTTAAAATCAATTCATGACCAATATCGATTACTCTTTGTTTTTGTGAAAGAGTTTGCGAGAGAGAACGAGACGGGAGTCGGGACTCTACTGTGTTCGTCCAATACTTCGTCCATTTTATCACATGTTAAAGATGAACATTTTAGTATTGTCATAATTTTACGTTTTGTATTCTGACTGAAGTTTAATTTTTAATTGTACTTATTTTCTTTTGTTTCAGTTTCCACGCGGACGTAAAGTTCAACACACATCACATCATCCCCAAACATCATGAACAGATTTAATTGTTAAAATTTAGCTTAAACAATGTAATAAGGAATTCTGGATACTAAATAATTTTATACGTTTTATGAATAAAATATTTTAATATAAATACCTGTATATTTGTTTTTCCTAAAGTTTTTTTTGTAGACCTAATTGTGATTTAGATCCGTTGAACTTTATAAAAGTGAGTTAACTAGTAGATAACAGTAAATTAACATGCCATATATCCGGCGTATCGAATCCTTACATTCACGTTCAGGAATAATCGTATTTTAATAATGTATTTTAAACAGAAATTGGTTTTTATTTGTAAAAAGTCCGCCGAAGCGACGTAACACCTGTACAACAGCACCGAAGAAGTAAACTAGGTTGTCTGTTACGCGAGTTAACCGCGGTCAATGTCATGGTCAAATGCCTTCGCCGCGTTTTAGTTTTACTTTTTCTATATCCAACAACAAATTGTTATTTTTTTCGAGTTCTATGACGTCTGATCTCGCGATATCATCTGGAACTTGACCTTAGTGATGAGTTTATTTATTTATAAATTACACATTGTAGACATTTGTATGATTATTGACCAAGTGAGGTTTACAGGTATCATAGAAATTGAAAAATTACTCATTATATGTGGCTATGGCTCTAAAAAAATGGTTTACAGACATCAGATAAGTGTCGGGCAGCCTATATATAAGTTTTATAGCTTTGTTACTTTATGTGAAGAACAAACATAAAACTGGCGAATAAGCTATCGGAAACGTCATATCAAACGGTGACACAGGGCCTCAGAATTTAAATTCGTTTTATATCACTACTTGACTACTTGTGGACTATGGAGTACCTACCTACTTACTACTAATACCAATACTGCTCAGTTTGGAACACTGACGTAGTGTGTACTGTTGCCTGCTTAGCGAATTTTTATAGGATATTTTGGAGATTGTGCTCAAGAACTTCACAATTTTGTACCTTCTTCACCTTTCTATCACATAACCACAAACTTTGGGAGAAATGGCATCCTTATGTAGTTGATGTCCAGCGTACTCGAACGAAACTTTTTTCTTCAACTAAAGTGGGAAACACCTTTCCAGCTTGCGTGTTCCCAGCCAAGTATAATTTGAGGTTTTTTGTGAATAGGCATTTTCTTGGCAAGCGCGCTCCATCCTAGACCTCATAACGCTTAGTAAAAAAAACGCTAATTGCTGATGCAAACGAACAAAACATAAACAATATTTCACTTCCCTTCAGATATCTTTAACATGGATTTGAATAAAGAGTTGTTTTATTTGCGCTACTCCCTATTTCATTATTCTGTCAACAGGTAGTGGAAAAGACGAGCCTAATCTTCAATCAAAAAAAGATTCCTCCATTTCGAAATCGGTTGATGAACTAGTATTTATGTTCGTCATCATGCGATTGTCGTACATTCTGTGCTAGAGGCCGAGTCCCTCCTGAAATAAGGCAGACTATTTTCCAATGAAATTAGATAGAGTATTAATTAATCACCAAATGTTAGAAAAGTATACGAGTACGTTTAGTGTTTTAAGGTACTAAATTGTACATATAACCATTACTGGTAGGTATATTTTTTCTCCGATTGGCTAATGATTTTGTGGCACTTTATTAATGATTAGCCCCATTTATCTATTTAAGTTTAACCATAGAAAAGCTTTACAATATCAGCTATTACTTTTCATTAACTTTCAATCGTTCGAGATGTATGAGTGAATAAAATACAATTGTTCACGTCCATTTCGATATTAGGAAACTATTGCAATCTTATACTTACCGCGTACTTTAATTTTAACAGCTATTGCATGAAGTGAAATTTTTATATCGTTACTCTGGCTATTTAACAGATATAAAAAGACACGATTTTTGTGAGTTATTATCATTCCAATTTTGTGTTTAGAAGTCAAAGGTGTACAAAAATAATCCATACAAAATGTCTTACAAGGTATTTACATTTTTTAAAATATAAATAAATACTTATTTAAAAAAAGTTACTTCAAGAACACTCAGTGAAAATTAAAGAAGTGTGTGGTTTACATTTCTAACTTTAAAAAATTACAGGTGCTGTGTTTGGTCATTCTTGCTGTGATCGCCTTCGCCAATGAGGGATATGCCTATGGACATGCGTATTCCTCTCAACACATTTCTCGGCACGACGGAC
The DNA here is from genome assembly GCA_963855885.1 of Coenonympha glycerion. Taxonomy (NCBI): domain Eukaryota; kingdom Metazoa; phylum Arthropoda; class Insecta; order Lepidoptera; family Nymphalidae; genus Coenonympha; species Coenonympha glycerion. The sequence continues at coordinate 11,639,650 of OY979633.1, read as the reverse complement.
ATCCGGAAATAGTGCATGGTCACCACGGACATAATCACATTGATTACCATGTATGCTATGAATAAATCTCACTTTATATTGAAATATCCTAGCTTAATCTAACCTAGCTGCTGAAATCAATAATTGTTATGGCCTACGATTCAGGGATCTGAGATTAAAACCACCTCTGTCTGAATAATGCACCTCTGTTTTGGAGTGAAGTGCTTTAAAAGCAAATCCTACTAATATTATAAACGCGAAAGTTTATAAGTAGGGATGGATGGATTGATCTTTCACGCCGCAACTACTGAACCGATTTGGCTGTAATTTGGAACTCAAATAGCCTAAAATCTGAGCTACTTTTTATCCCGAAAAAAATCTACCGTTCCCACGGGATTAGTGAAAAACCGAAATAAACGCGGAGCCGCGGGCAGCAGCCAGAACCAGAGGTGAAATCGAACACTGGAAAGAAAGGCACATTCCTGAGAGATCAAATGATGTTTATAAAAGTTGGCAAGTGTAATGGGCTGTGGCTAACACCCTTCTTATTCTGAGAAGACTGTTATAGTGTAGACTATAGCAGATTGGGACATTGATATTTTGTCTACAGGCGTATCCCAAGTACACCTTCGAGTACAAAGTCCACGACGACCACACCGGTGACATCAAGTCTCAGCATGAGACGCGCGATGGTGACGTTGTAAAGGGATACTACTCCCTGCACCAGCCCGATGGCTCCGTGAGGGCTGTCCACTACCACGGCGATCACCATACTGGGTAAGATTCACCAACAGCCTACAATGGAGATACCACTCTGGGTAAGGTTAACCAAAAGTCTACCATGGAAACAACCACGTTGGGTAAGGTGTACCAACAGTCTCCCATGGAGACCACCATGCTGGGTAAGATTTACCAACAGTCTCGCACGGAAACCACCACATAAGGTAAGGTTTATCAGTTCTCTCTACCATGATGGAGACTACCGTGCCGGGTTGCAGGTAATTACCGACAACCTTCTATGAAGTTGTTATAGTAGTATTTACACTACAGTTAAGTGATTATCATAATGGGTAGCGTTGAATTATAGTATCGATATCACGATATTTCTCTTTTCACTAGCAAGGAGCAGTATCGTGACAATATATATTTTTAATATATAAATATATTTTTAAATAATTATAAATATATTTTTCTTGTAACAAGAGATATCTAACAAAAAAAATTATTAACGGCTCCATCAGGGCTCGTTACCACAATAACCACCATACCTGCGGGGCTAGTATGCGTATCGTAGAGATATGTGTCTCTACTTTTGTCACTCTCTTTTCTCTTTCTGATTCATAATGATAGACAGAGAAAAGAAATCGACAAGAATAGAGAGACCTATCTCTACATGCACATGCTGTATAGGCTGCTAAGGTTTGCCAACAATCTCCTTACAAAAATTTACCGAAAATGCTCCATGAAAATTACCACGTATTTACCAATACCCAACGTTGATATAATAGCACAGATAATCATAGTTACTAGACTAAACTGGGTAAATAGTGTTGTGACGTCCTTCAGATGTTCAATTTGCACACGCGTTGAAATTAATAACATCTAGATCTATTATATACTTATTCACAATTACAACGAATTAGACTTGCGTGATTGACTCTCGTATTTAAAATAATATATCCGGAATTATTAATTATAATATGCGGTAATTACTGAATTATGAGGTCAACAAAAAGTGGGTTTAGTCATCAATATGTAGTAGATTAAAACAGAAATACGTACACAAATGTTTATATGGGAATGGTTATAAAAATGTATGAATAACGGAAATAAAATATGTAGTGAATAATAGGAATCAGATGAAAAAAATAAGCGTTCTTTGTATTGTATTTAAATTTTTCACACCAGTATAAAGAAAATTGTTTTAACTTTATATTGCTCATGGTAACTAACCCCATTGTTACCACAGAAGAATATTAATATTTGTCTGACTCCTATGTTTCAATCTCATCTGATCTTTGAATTCTCAACACAAGCGAAGAAGTTAATTTTATTGGAAGATCATTATTGTACCTATTACATTTCTGCATTTTTTATCTCAGTCATTATGAAAAATTTTTGAGTAATTGCAAAAATAATGACACATATAAACCCACACATATAATATGACCCATTTCATACGCACTTTCATAGGCCTCATTTGCAGTTTTTCTATCAATAAATATAATTAAATAATAATTTTAAAATGTTGTATGTTCTTTTACAGATTCCATGCTGACGTGAAATACGATACGCACCATGTAATCCCTAAGAAACACTATTACTAAGATGAATAAGTTTATATTTATTTAATTCTTTAGTATTAAATAAAATGGAAATGTGATATTCTTTAAACTTGATGAGTTTTAATAAAATATCAAACTGTTATATTGAATTGTTTAAATGATTTATCCATTATCCTGTATTCACCTTCTAGCTTCTCATGTTTCAAAATAAGTACTCATAAATCTCACTTCAAGGTTACAGGATTCACTGTTACTGGTTCCACACAGGATGTATGGTAACAGGTTACACGACACGACAGAGTGTGTGGTAACGCTTTCACGAATTAAATAGTTTTTCCCTTCTCAAAATTGCCCAATATGATAAGCTCCTATGTCTGAAAACTTAAATCTTACCTGACAGTCAGTTACATTAAGCAATAAAATATTTAATCGAGAAAGAATTATTAAAATCCAGTATTGGTTGCAACACAGGATTGCACCAGAACGCTAAATCGCTTAGCTTATTCGCCATACCAATCTAACTCTATGGTTAGCCATTTTTTTTTAATTTTCCGTTAAATTACTGTTAGCAGCATCATCATGTCTCTATTTAGCCGAAGGATGATACGATTTTGTACAAACATTTTATTTTTATCCAATTATTTTCGATGTTGGTAGGCTCAGGTTGACTGCATTCAAGACACTTGAAGTCGTTTGCTGATATAATATTCTTACGCCCATTCTATCACAAAGCTATAGAATATTCGAATATCGCCATACTGCCCAAAACCGTACCGTATGCATTTGGATATAATTTGCAAGAGGGATTTTTTTTCCTTTGAAGACATGAAAACTATACTTCGTGAATTAGTAAAGGTGAGTGGGCACCTATTTAAAATAATTGGTTAGGTTAACTTTTTTCGACAGTTTGCTCAATAAATCAAAACCTATCAGGCTATAAAAATAAATAAAAATCAGTTTTAGAATACACAAGTAACGCCCTTTCATAATATATGATACCACACTCAACATTTTTATCTCATTTTGAAATTCCGACGACCCGGTTAACCCCCCTTTGTAAATAAAAATAAAAAAGATTTTCAATTTTTAACCGACTTCAAAAAAAGGAGGAGGTTCTCAATTCGTCGGCATCTTTTTTTTTATGTATGTTCACCGATTACTCGAAGACGTGTAAACCGATTTGGAAAATTCTTTTTTTGTTTGAAAGGGTATACTTCCAAGTTGGTCCCATTTTTTTTGGTCAGGATCTGATGATGGGATCCTGGAGAAGTCGAGGGAACTTTTCAAATTTTATATGGACACTTGAAACAATTTGAGTATTATTTGAAAGAGTAATATTTTCCAAGTTGTCCTATAGTCATCAGGTCAGGATCTGATCATGGGATCTTGGTGAAATCGAGGGAACTCTTCAAATTTTGCTAATATACTTGAAGCGATTTGGGTATTTTTTTATAGTGACTAATGCATTTGCTTGCAGATGCTGACTTAATGACTATAGTCATCAAGTCAGGTTCTGATGATAGGATCTCGGAAAAATTGAGGGAACTCTTCAGATTTTATAAGCACACTTCAAGCGATTTGGGCATTTTTTTCAATGCCCTGTGCATTTGTTGTTTTCCACTCAAAAGTAAAAAATAAAATGGAAAATTCTTTTCAAAAAAACCGACTTCAAACGCCACTACAAAGAGTGAAATAATTTTTCAATGTAGGTACACCAATTCGAAGTCGGGCAATTCGTACAATCATAGTCCTTCATATTAATCGCCCGACTTCGAATTGGTGTACCTACATTGAAAAATTATTTCACTCTTTGTAGTGGCATTTGAAGTCGGTTTTTTTTAAAAGAATTTTCCATTTTATTATGATTGCACTAACGGCGGGCCATCATTATCTACACCTATTCCAAATTTCATGTCGATATCTTTAATAATTACTGAAATAAAGGGTCGTGGCAGACAGACAGACAGACAGACAACAAAGTGATCTTATAAGGGTTCCGCGGATTGCTACCACTACGCCATTCGGCCGTCATTCGTCGTATGTTCCCATGAGTCTAAACACGAAATCTCTGCTCCGACTTGATTTGACTCCGGTTGAGTTAGTACTGCAATACAAAATTATGTGACAGTGTGCTCATCTAGTTCGTCTCATCGTTCATTGGATTAAAAAACCCACACTTATTCCATAGATTTCATTACAAAATCTTAATTAAACACCGATCATATTAAAATCGCACTGCCAGCTAATTTATGTCCAGCTGGCATAATGTGCAGTAGAGCCTCTGTTCTCTATGGAGAGAAAAGTCTCATGTGTCGTAGAATTAAGGATAATATAAGGGTATTATATACTCTTAAGCCTAAACATTTTAAGTACCACCAAAGATGTATAATTAGTCACAGTTCACACAATATATAGAAAAGTAAAAAAAATCACGTCAATGTGTTAATATATTTAAAGATACCTACATATCTTAAAAGAGAGCTCATTCATTGGATAAACGGACATAACTGGTGCATAAAGTTCTAGACTACATAACTTATCATTATTGTTACCAACACCTAGGCACAAGTTTACAAAACTCTTTTACTTGGCGAACTTTATACCTTGCAATTATTATTAACAAAATCAGATTAAAAATAAGATGATTAAAATATTATGAGCATAACTGCATAGTATGCTGAGTATATTGCATTTTGTAGACAGTTAATCGGTTTTTATATTTTGCGAAACATTTGAAAATTTTGCACACAGCACGGCATATAACTGTAACCTAGCAATTAGATTGAGTGAAATCAATAGAACCTCGGCTTAATTAACCCTTGCAGCCAATATAAAAGACGCAAATTTTTGTTCACACATGTCAGTTAACTTCTAACTTAGCTACAAGAACAATAACCAAACACAAAATGTTCTCCAAGGTATATTAAATTTTATTATTTTAACAGTGAATTTAATAGTTTTTTCAGGTGAATTAATTAATCTTAATTAATTTATTTCGCAATATTTTGACCTAAGTGCTCGGTAGTTTGGTGTTTACAAATTCATCACGCGATTTTCTGTAAAGGATACGCGTTGGAAGGAAACACGCAAGTGTTTTACAAGAAATTGAAGATATGTATTACGCAACAGCAGTGACCGAAGATGAGAATATTTAATTTTGGAAGTCATTTCATACCTACTACGATCAAAGTGGGCATTTCTTAATATCTTCATAGTTAACAAATAGGACGATGATGTTAAAAGTAGCAGCAGCAAACTTGGCAGGAATTCTTGACCAATATTTGAACTCATCGAAACACTTGGTCATTTGACTCAGAGAGAGACACTGGGTTAATCGATTAGAGTGAAACTTCAAACTCCGGAAATGACTACTACTAATAGTAGTAGTCATTTCGAAGTCAAACTTGTAGCTCTGGACATAATATTATTTTGATTACAAATGCTCGCTAAATTGATGACTTCTGCGCATTTGAAACTTTTTAATATCACTCTATTATTATTTTTAATCGGATCAAAATGTGTCATTGGTTAGAGCTCCCGAAATCATACCCGAAGTCTGGTTATTGGCAGGTGCAACAAAACTATAATATTAATAAACATTTATGACATATTTGTTTTTTTTTTTATGATTTAGGTGTTGTGCTTCGCCGCCCTCTTCGCAGTAGTAGTCGCAGACGGGTACGGTAAAGCGTACTCTTCGGTGCAAATCTCCCGTCACGACGGACACCCGGAGGTCGTGAAAGTCCATGGAGATGGCCACGGACATGGACATGATCATGAATACAAATACATTGATTACTACGTAAGTGCAGAAAAATGATTACCATATTCCTATTAGAAATTTATTTATTTTAAATTTTTGATTTAATTCCTCATTCGTAAATATCAATGAGTTACAGAAAACATGCTATCATGCTATTTCGAAGATTTTTTTATATACGTTCTCGCCAACCAAATATGTCATTAGCATAATTAAAATTATACCTAAATGACATGATGCTTAGTACTTATCATACTGACCTACAACTGAAGGCAGACCTCTTTTCAAAATGAGGTTCAGCAATATTGCACCACGATATATAAGTGTGGATTGGCATCTTTCACACACCTTTATAAATACTATTGAGGAATCTTAGATGTGATAGGCACTGATAGGTTTCTCCACCAAGTTATGTAAATGTAACAAGAAATCATTCATTTTTAATAAAGAATCAATTTCATGTATATTTTCAGGCGTACCCGAAATACGAATTCGACTACAAAGTGGAGGACCATCACACCGGCGACTTCAAGGCTCAGCACGAAAGCCGGGACGGAGACCGCGTCAAGGGATACTACAACTTACGCCAGCCCGACGGTCACGAGAGATCCGTACACTACGAGGCTGACAAACACTCCGGGTAAGAAGATATCAATAGTAAAAATAAATTTATCACAACACCGAACTATTTGGTGGAATACTATATTTTATTGCTTAAAAATATTTTATATTACCACTAATTCTTAAAATAATTTAAAAAATCAAAGAAACTTCTTTTATGAATAACACTAGTGATTCAGTACTTTTACAAAATAGGTTTCAATGGGATTGATTTATTTCAGTGGGCAGTGCTGGTTTATACGCTAATATAGTGTTTATATTTTGCCAGTGCATGTTAGCTTTAGGATTTGTTCTAAGTAATCCATGGGAATCCGTATTCACAACTATTGCAGGCGCATCACTTACAAATCTTGCTTGTCTCATTTTCTGTAAGAAAAACACTACAGAATACAGTTTTGTCATTTACTAGCTGATCTGCCCAAGTTCTATCTATATATATCCCGTTACAAAGAGTCAACCTTTAAAGATAGGTGTGAACAATTTTTCCCTTTTTTCCAACATTTTTCATTGGTCATAGCGTGATGCCTTTCTCAATAAATAGACCACGCAACACAAAAATATTTTTTTTAATTCGGACCCATAGTTCCAGAGATTAGCGTGTTTTACAAAAAAGAACTCCTCAACTTTATAATTTTAGAGTATAGATTAATAAAACCAACATAAGTTTGGGTTGGATTATTGTTAACATGTATTTTCTTTGTTACAGTTTCCACGCTGATGTGAAATACGACACCCATCATCTCCACAAATACCATCATTAAATCCCAACTTGTAGCATAAGGAAAGCGATCTGTGATGTAAATACTGCTAATTTTGTTAACGTTATCTTGTTATGTTTTATAAAATTTTATTTGCTTCTGTTTAATTTTCTTGTTGAATGATATTGTTGCTGAATTATAAAATTAAGTTCTCTTCGATATGTGAATAAACATTACTTTTCCTTATATTTCAATGCATTTGTTTTTGTTAAATAGTTAAAGATCCTATGAAGTTACAAAAAAAATTAAACAGGGAGTTCTAAAATTTTTATTTTAGATGAATTTGATTGGTACTAATCACACTTAATTTGAAATGGTATTTTAAATAAAGATGAGTTATTTATTAAAAAAACAAATGAGCTCAGCGCAACCTTGGGTAGTTTACTAGTTCCCATTAAAAAGCTCCCCTATATAGCGCCAAAATGAATCATCAGGCCCTCATCACCAAGACTAATGTTTAAAATATAGTAAAACCAAACAAAATAAATCCAAGCTCGAGTAGTTTACCAGTTAACGTTGAGGAGTTACACTAAGCATGCATCCAGGATGCATCATCGTGTCCTCGTCAGTACATCAATCGTACTTATATAGTTCAAAGAAACTAAATGAGCCCAAACTTGAAGGATTTACTAGTTATTATTGCTGTGTATTGCTATGCAGTTGCACTGGTTGCACCATCAGACCCTTGACCCATTTAATGTTAAGTTTAGTTAGAACAAACCCAAATAGGCCTAAACACGAGTGGAACTTCACTAAAAAAATAAAGATACTCGTAAAGTGTTATCCGTGCTCACTACTCAAGTACCCACCTACTGATTGAATCAGGAGATCAGCTCAATATATGCAAATGATTGTGTTGTCGTCAGTATTACATAGGTGCATTCTACTCGTACATTTGTTTTTACTAAGATAATACAAAAATTACAACTTCGTTTACTTTGAAATTCAAAATTTATATTGTGGCGATTTCGGTGCTATCACTGTAGCAACTATCTAAAAACCATTGGCATCAATGAGTCACAAATATTTTGCAGAAAACTATACAAATTATCTATATTGTATGAACAAACAAATAAACGATCTCTCACCATAAAAGCATATATATCGTCCCTTGTATCGTTCCATCGTGAATAAAAATAAAACAATTATTATTATCTTATCTAAGGAGGAACATTATGATGATCGCGAGCATCGAGGGTGCAATTCCGTCTAGAAACTATAATACATCTAGGAAACTTGTCAAGAGTCCATCTGAGCATTCATCTGATGTATAAATCATTGTCATACGAGTAGGTTAAACAATGTCTAAAACAAATCGTAAAAAAAAACTCTATTTTATTTTTTGTCCTGGAACCGATTCCGGACCAACAAGTGCATTCTGGAAGAATTCGGTATCAAGCAGCGTCTATCTTCCATCGTTCAGGCTCGAACTCTCACTTTCTTTGGTCACGTGACTAAGTAGAGGGAATCAGACCTCGCGGCAGATCGCCTATCGGACCAAGTAAAGGCTGCAGTGGACGTCCCCTTCTCCAGAAAAGCAGCTGTCCGGGAGGAATGGAGACGGATTGTCAAGCGTGTCACTGAAAAGTGATGACCACGACCGCTCTGACAAGAGCGCAACGAAAGAGATGATGACGTAGTTCTGTTATCTATACCTACTTATAAAATATGCATCGGCGTGCGAGTGTGTGCGCGCGCCGCTGCACCGATGTATGCTTCGCTATTATACCTGCGATCTACTATTTTGAATTCAGTACTAAACGAGCTGTCTGAAGTGATCGGTGTTTCATTTATAGTCACATATTTATCATGATCACAATAATTAGGTTATTATAGAACGTTTTTTTTTTTCAAATTAAACTTCAAAGTTCATTTTTTTTTCGGTTATTATAAAGTTTAAGGGCTTTTTCCTAAGTTGCCTAATAAACAACATAGATACGGCCCAAACGGTTTATAGCAGGGATTTGAAATTTCGAGTATTTCAAATTCTGATGAAATTTTGTATACGAGTCGTATTTTTTAAGTTATGTTCATAAAAATTAGTACATGATTTTTTTGAATAAGGGATTAAATGTTTCAGGAATTTAGGAATTCCACTCCTAATATCTTTAAAATAATATAGTAGTTGAAAGTTTATGTGAAATATGGTAAATGTTATTCATGAAAATTGATACCTATTTTTCTCCGTAGTTAAATAAGGAATTGCTACAGATAGATAGAAAAAACACTTTATTGTACACCACAGAATAAAAATATAAAAAAGGAAAAATAAAAAATCAACTAAAAATAACTTAGGAGTACAATTTGGCGGTAATTTATAGTTAGTATATCCATTTATATTAAATTCCTCGTCATTTTAAGCGTTAAACTTTTCGTGAATTTTATGCAAAATTTAATTTTTTTTTTGTTAAAAATACAGAGAAACACTTTTTTTTAATACAGGATATGCCTAACGGACACCTTTTTGTCAAGGGATTAGTCTACACTTATTTCTTATGTGTTTCTGAATAAATCTTATGATTTTTAATGGGTAAGAGCCTCTAACGTAGAAAGGATTTAATAAAGTTAAACGACAAAATGATTGTAATTATAATTTATTTTCTTTGTATGAGTAAGTCATTACAATTAGGAAAGTCTGAATTTTCATCCTTTTAATATTGATGATGATGATGATGGTGATGAGGCACGATGTGGTGGGTGTCATATTTCACGTCCGCGTGGAATCTGAAACATATAATAGTAAGGTATAATTATAATTGTCATGGGTTGTAATTTCTCGATATATGGGACACATTAATTTTCATTTTTTCTTCTAATATATAAAATTTTCATGACAATAAAAATTTCATAATAATAAAAAAACGTTTGCCGGGTCAGCTAGTTTTATATAAACTTCTTTTACCAATGTATAAAAAAATTCTTCTTTCATAAAAAAAGTTGACCTTATTTTTGCAAATAAATTCTCTACGCTACTTTTACTACTTTGTTGAGGCTTTCTAGTGAATATCAACGATTCCAACGGGATGCTGACAAGAGACGCAGTCATCAACAAGATTAATTAATATAAATAAAAACAATTTTCATCTCATAATTGAAGAAAAGAAGAGCCGAATACTTTTTTTATACAATGAGATACATACAACAGTTTAAAGATTCCAAAATGGAATATTACCCAGTGTGATGGTCGCCGTGGTAGTGGACGGTCCTGAGGGAGCCGTCGGGCTGATGCAGCGAGTAGTGGCCCTTGACCACGTCGCCGTCTCGGGACTCGTGCTGCGACTTCATGTCGCCAGTGTGGTGGTCCTCTACTTTGTAGTCGAAAGCATAGTGAGGGTGGGTCTGGAAATAACAGATTTCTTCAGGAACTTCCTAGTATTGAATTGCGCTGTGATCAGCGATGCTAAATTAAAAGTTACTTTGATAGATAAGTGATAGAAACTGAAAAAAAAAAGAATATTTGCCGTTATATTTTGTCTCCAATATACTCTGAGAGAAGCAGTTACATTAATATCCAAACGGATAGACTTAGAAACCCGTGACCTTCTATTAACTTTCTGCCCTTTAACCGTTGAACTATTAATAACTTGTTAGGTTAACACTATAAGCACTTTTTTATCAAGGTAGTCACTGAATCAAATACTAAACATTTTATGAGTAGGTATCCATAAACAATAAAAAAATAACTTAGGAGTACAAAAAACATATTTTGGGCATACGCATGCAATAACCAACTATGGGCGTCCAAAATAGCATCGAAATTTTAATCATGTGTTAACTATCGTACACTTTAACATGGCTTACGTGGTAATCGATATGGTGTCCATGGCCGTGGCCGTAGCCGTGTCCGTGGCCGTGGACAACCTCTGGGTGACCGTCGTGCTTGGTGAAATGGGTAGAAGAGAACGCTACGCCATATCCACTAGCATTGTCAAACTGAGCCACAAAAGCGACGACGGCAGCTATGCATAGAACCTGCGAACCAAAAAAAAAGTTATTTTTTTGGCACTTATTATAAATCAACAAAAACCATGAAAAATATTAATAAACTAGGAATTAATTTAACTTCTGAGAATTTGTGTTTATCTACCTGGGAGAACATTTTTATTTTGTTTGAGATAATCTTACTATAACTGTTTCAGTAAGCGAACTAAACTGATACTGATTTGATAAAACTCGCGACTTTTATATCAAATATGGTAATTGTTATAATATCGATTTCACATCAACTTATTGGAAACAGTTAAATTTTTAATACAGTTTACACAATAATTGTTTAGCACTGTAACCGCGTCTAACGATTTAATGGCTCTTACATGAGAAACTATACAACTACACTGTTAAAATGGTCCATAAATCGCAATTTTGTCAGTAAGCTCTTAAGTGACACTTTGTTTTAAAAAAATATTATAAAGGACTTATGTTATAAGTTCTGTGTGGTTCATGGGTAATCTAAGTACAGGCAATCAAAACTGCACAATCAGTAATTCACGTTTCATTCAAAAAAAATTATTATAATAGTAACGAAAGTCCCCCCTTATCACATTATTTTTTATCGCGGGATTTTGATAAAACTGAAATATTTTTTATGGGATACTTTATCTACAATGTTGCGGGATTTGTAAAACCAGACTCCAAAACCTAGTTCATATCTTTTATTTGTTTTTGAGTATATTAAACATTATCTGATTATCATTCAACTTGAAGGATATTGCAAAAGATTAAAACAACGGGTTATTATTAAACAAATCTTATTTTGTGACATCAAAATAAATAAAATGAACTCATAGATCCTGATATAAATTGATATATATTTATGAATAAAATGAACTCATACACATACATATTTAACTGAAACTAAACAAAATGCAAAACGACCTTAGTCAAATTGTTAGGTGAATGACAATTATATTGCGTATTGTTAACTTTCAAACCAATTTACGGTATGAGTACAATGATTGATTACCATATATAAGCTAAGAATTTTAGTCGAAATGTATCAGTTTCTAAATATTTTTGTAAACAATAACACCTACAAACTTCGTACCAAGATGTATTCAATGGTAAAATTATAACGATTAATGATTAAAGACATTACCTAATAACCATTTGCCATTTATAATAACTATGATTAAGTATTGTATTTGTTTACAACAAATAATAATTTGGGAGCTTACTTATTTTGGCACTATGTAGAATAATAATACTATCATTATGATCCTGATACGATAATACTAGATAATGTCCTAGTCCTAGGTGCAGAAATAATTTAATACATACTTAGTAGAATAAACGGAATATTTTTTCTTTTAATTTGGTTTTCGCATTTTTTTTATGTTACAATAAAACTTATCACTAGCTTATTCTAATTACTATACAAAGTCTTTCCCGCGTGGAATGGTGCCTAGAATACTGGCTGCATTTCCGAGTTGGACAGTTAGGCACATTGATATAAATGTGTTGCGCATATAATGCTATATAAAATGAGCCAGCCCTTCTGTCACCAGTTGAGGCTTTTAACCGCGGGGAAAGCTCTCGAATAAATTTTTTGGCACAATGACTTCATGACCCCAGGGTCTCCACGGCAAACGGAACAAATATGCACTCTAATGGAGAGGAATTTCGAAGGGTATTCTGTCATAGAGAATACAGATATAGAGCTTCCTTCCAGCAACTACAATGACGGTAAAAAATCAATATAATATTGCATGAACTAAAATTATCTTATCCACAGATTTTATGTTTCGCTGCTTTCGTCGCGACTGCGGTGGCCCAATTCGGTTATGAACATAGCCACGGACACGGTTTGGCGTTCTCTTCCAACCACATCTCCAAGCACGACGGGCATCCGGAAGTTGTCCACGGTCCTGGTCACCACGTTGACTATTATGTATGTATAACGTATTTAATAATTGTAATAAAAAATAATGTAGAGTAGTCTTATCTATTTTCAGTTTTTTCATTTATTCTGGATTAATAAAATATTACGTTTGTCAGAAAGTTTTTTCTAAAGGTCCGCCTAAAGAAATAAAGTAAGAAAAAGAAATTTTCGCAAGTACTGGAATTGGTACTTAAGTAGGTATTGACTTTATCAATAAAGCTTCTTTTGTAACTTTTATATATTTTTATTCCGTTAGTTCCCACGGGAACATTATCACTCTTTAAAATTGATTTCTACTGTAGCTAAAAAATAGTTGCACTTTTGGTTCTTAACGAATGCCCATTCAGGACACGAGTCAGAATCGGTACTAAATGTTGTAAAATTTTTACAGACCCACCCTCACTACGTTTTCGAGTACAAAGTAGAGGACCACCACACTGGCGACATGAAGTCGCAGCACGAGTCCCGAGACGGCGACGTGGTCAAGGGCTACTACTCGCTGCATCAGCCCGACGGCTCCCTCAGGACCGTCCACTACCACGGCGACCATCACACTGGGTAATATTTCGGAATCCTCAAATTAAACTGTTTCATAAATTTCATTGTACAAAAAATAGTTTTCAGCTCTTCTTTTGCCATGCCACTTATAAAACTTAGAAAATTAATTGGAAAATCAGATTATTACAATTTTCCTGTTAATATCTCACTAATCTTTTTTTTACATAATATTGAGAATATTTTTAATATTTTACCGATGGTTTGGTTCAGACGCAAGGTATAGCCCAATTTTCATACACAAATCGGCATTCTCCTTTAAACTAGCAAAAGCCCACGCGTCTTGTCCGCATACCGTAGATATCGTTTATTTTCTCTGGAAAGCCTCAATAAAAAGTAGTTAAGGATAGTGTACACGTACAGTGTCTAATCGTAAAGAATAAGGATAACTTTTTTGTGTTATTGGTGAAAAAATAACACCGGTTCCATATTATATCGAGAAATTATATTTCATAACTATTACAACCAAGAAACTTAAATAATCGGGGTATTTCTTTATATAGATATATAGCCGTGTCTTTAGCGTGAATACATGATATCTTTAACGATGTCAATTCAAAAAAAATTCAAAAAAAAACAAAAATTTTATTCTTTCACATAGGCCTAACTTACAGGCTTTTGTGAAACGTTAAGACTCTACCGCCTCGTTCGGAAAGTAGCACTGTACCGAGAAGAACGGGCACGAAACTCGGTACTTTTTTTTTTAAATAATAATTTTTTACAATTTTGTTTTAAACAACTTGTGTATAATAACATGTGTTTTATATTATTATGAAGATAAATTATGATAATAACTTATACCTACCTCAAATGTTTCAGATTCCATGCTGACGTGAAATATGACACCCACCACATCGTCCCTCATCACCATCATCATCACTATTGAAAGCGATAAAACTTTCAGACATTCCTAACCGATATGAGTAATTTATGCAAAGTAAATAAAACATAATTACAATTTTTTCCGTCGTTTAATTTTGTTTAATTTTCTCTAAGCCGTTGAATATCAAAGGATTATTATAAATAAATAGGAAAGGATAGATATAAGGTAAATTATATTATTCTTTTTAGAAATCTTTATTAGAACTAAAGAGTACCATTTAATCACTGTGTATATATAGATTCCTTATCATATACATTTATGTACCCTTCAATATTATTTTCATTTTTACTACACTTTGTATATCAAGTCAGAATATTCAAACTGACCCGCTGAACTAACCACATCAAAAAGTACTGTCAATTTTACCGTCACTATAAACTATAAAGTATCAGTAATATTGTTGTCAATAGTATTAATAGAATAAGCCCACTCAACAGAAATAAATCTCAAAATTAAGTTTCAATTTAACAACGTCAATGTCAGCGACTTAAAAATAAATCCAATACATTTGTTTACACTCATAATTAAAAAAGCTAATCTTGCAAGATATGATTATCAATAAGGTCAATGGAAGTAAAACCACAGAGTAAAACGAATGAAATTAACAAGATACCTATCTATCTAGATAATAAACTCTATTTTATAAGCAAAGTTAACTAGACCACCATGACTCTTTTTAATAATACTAAGAATTAACTGGACCCTTAATAATTAATTTACGTTGTAAGAGTCAACCGCTTTGCAAAAATTAAATGTTAAGTAAAATTTGATCCAATACCGCAAGGTTAACTGGTTAGTAAAGCATTTGGTATTCAAAAACGCTTTTACGTGAACCACCCTTATACATACATGTAGGTATTCAAAAATTAAAATATTTATTATTTTACATAGGCATAACTTACAGGTACTCATTTTATAAATGACGACGTTTGGAAAGTATAAGAACTGATTATATTTAAAAGTATATTATTATTTTCATATTTAACTTAACTCTCACACCCGGCACATAATAAATATATATAAAAGCCAAAGACTCATAACAAACCTACTTAAATACGCAAAATATAAATAAACATACATAAACTTTACACACATACATATATGTACCGGGCGGAGGACTACACCCCGGCAGGGGAGACCAAACGGCCGGGGGTCAGGGCGACAGGCTAAGAAACCGACGGACTATCCTAGCCGAGTCGAGCACCACCGCCTTCTGCATCCTGGCCGCAAGTGAACTGCCACGGAAACCCAGTCGCCGCAGATGGTGAGCGAGGCTGACTGGGATTAAACCATTAGCAGATATCACGATTGGAATGGTTTCAGTGGACTCCACGTGCCACATGGCGGAAACCTCGTGAGCCAGATCCAGATACTTGCGTTTTTTCTCCGTCTCAGCTCTCACGAGGTTCTCGTCATACGGGATCGTGATGTCCACCAAAAACACCCGCGACTGTGCCCGGTCCATCACCACGATATCAGGCTTGTTAGCCAAGATCGTCCTGTCCGTGATGACTGACCGGTCCCAATAGAGCCGGACGCCGCCGCGCTCGAGGACAGGAACCGGCGTGTACCTGTAATAGGGCACCCTCTCATCCAGGAGTCCGTACTTCAGAGCAAGCTCTTGGTGGAGGATTTTGGCTGCTTGGTTGTGCCTGTGCAAATACTCAGTGTTGGCAAGCGCCGAACACCCCGAAAGCACATGTCTGAGTGACTCACCGGGATGGCGACAGGCTCGACAAATGTCGTGAGTGCCATCCTTCAGAATGTACTTTCGGTAGTTCCGCGTCTTAACCACCTGATCTTGTATTGCACAGACAAAACCCTCGGTTTCCCCAAAGAGGTCACCGAAACGCAGCCACTGCACGGACGCTTTTCTATCCACGTGGGGCTCATGAAGAGCCTTAAAAAAGCGACCGTGCAGCTCCTTCCCCTTCCATACGGACTCCCGGTCAGAGGTGCTAAGCACAGCCGATCCCCGCCACTCGGTGTTGGCCAAAGATAGGGGAGTAAGTCCTTTATTTCCCGATGCACCGGAGACTCCCTTTTCGTCTCAAAGTATGCTCTGAGACTGGATATCTCCCGATTGTGCATGGTCTTGACGTTGAGCATGCCTCGACCACCACACTTTCGGGGGATATACAGCCTCATGACAGACGACTTTGGGTGGTGCATGCGATGGGCAGTCATAGTTGTGCGGACCTTTCTATCCAGGGCGTCTAGTTCGGTTTGAGTCCATCTGAGCACGCCAAAGGTGTACATGAGGACGGGCATGACCCAGCCGTTATAGGCTCGGACCTTATTGGCACCCGACAAATAACTTTTACAGATCTTTGCCAGGCGCCGAAAAAAGACCTCGCAAACAGACTGTTTCACATCCGCCTCCTGAACCCCCATTGATTGTGACATGCCCAGATACCGGTATGACTCAGCCTCGGAGAGGGTCTTGATGCTCGACGGCTCAAGATTGATCTCAGCCGAGCGAGCGACCCGTCCCCGCTCCACATGCAGGACCGCACACTTGTCTACCCCGAGTTCCATTCTGATGGAACTGCTGAACTCAGTGGTGATGTTCAACAATTCCTGCAGACGGGAAGCGCTGGGTGCCATCAGTTTGAGGTCATCCATGTAGAGAAGGTGAGGTAACTTCGGCCCTCCTCTCCGAAACTGAAAGCCTGTCCCGGAACCCTCCAGCAACGTGCTAAGGGGGTTCAGAGCCAGGCAAAACCAAAGCGGACTCAAACAATCGCCCTGAAAGATACCCCGCCGTATCCTGATTCGGTCATCCGCAGCCGCCAGCCGCTCGCCATGGAGACAAAGGATCGTGCTCCATTGCCCCATACATTCTCCGAGGAAGTCTCGAAATGCACTGTCAACTTTATACAGCTCGAGGACCCTCAGGAGCCATGAATGAGGCACCGAGTCGAACGCCTTTTTATAGTCAATCCAGGCAGCGGAAAAATTCCGCTTATATAATATATTATTTATTATTATTTATTATAATATATTATTATTATTATTATTACACATAATATAGGTATATTTCATAATAAATAACATAATATGATTTCGTTCAGACATAACTTCAAAGAAAGAACATATAAATAGCAATACCATTGAATGAAGTATTATAAAGTGTTAAAATTATTCTCGCTACTTTAATTTTTTCCCCTTCGTTGACTGGGACTCATTGATTTAATACATTAAAGGATCAGCAAAGATTAAAGGATCTTACTGACGTCACGCATACATTTTAAACTCCGCCCTGAAGCCGGATTTTTAAATTGTCAAAACTGTAAAATGGCGATGTGACTGGACTGTGCGACTAACAGCGGTATGTGCTGTCGACGGTACCGAAATGTACCGAAATAATATGAAAAATGTACGAAGCGCGACACCATATTATTTGAGAAATTTTTGGCTGCAACATACGTGACATCTTTCCCGTCCTCTTAGCGTAGCGTATTTCGTCATTGATTGGACCACATGTGTAGTGAATGGACCAAAATCAATGAGCCCGAATTTCCTCTAAGAAAAAAAGGTTGGACTATAGCCCACCACGCCTTCTGAGTGCGGATTGTCAGGCCTTACACCCAAATTAACGCTAAATCTCAAGCATGCAGATTACAGATTTACTCACGATGAATCATAACCAGAATCAACAAGCTATTTCTAAATTCAAAATAAAAACTTGTTAGGGCCTACCGAAACTTGTTAAGGAAAGCAGAACATTTTGCTATTTTGAGCTTTTGACCTTGCCCAATATAATTCGCACACTTACTATAAAAGCAGTTCTTTGCAAGTAATAAGCATCAGTCGATCGAATACTTTCTCAATATGTACTCTAAAGTAAGTCAGCTTAATTAGTCGTAACCATTCAAGTGCATTATATAAATTACTCGTTATAGTATTTTTTTAGATATTTTCTAATTAATTGGTTGGTTTTATTTTCAGATAATCGCTTTAAGCGCTGTACTAGCGGTCTCATCCGCTGGGCTCATACAGCCTGCAGCACACTACTCATCGGCCGCTGCTGTATCTTCGCAAAGCATCGTGCGTCACGACCAGGGCCATGGCATTGCTGCTGGACCTATCGCATACAACGCGGCTCCCCTAGCTTACTCCGCTCCCGTTTCCTACGCCGCTCCCGCACGCTACGCCGGTCACGCTGCTGTTTCTTCACAAAACATCGTCCGCCACGATCAAGGCCATAGCGCTATCGCAGTAGCCGCCCCTGTGTCTTACGCCGCCACTCCTGTCGCCTACGCTGCGCCTCGTCTCTCTGGCTATGGTGCCGTCTCATCCCAAAACATCGTACGCTCCAACCAGGGTTATGGCTCTATCGGCTACGCTGCACCTCGTCTCTCCGGTTACGGTGCTGTCTCATCCCAAAACCTCGTAAGCTCCAACCAGGGCTATGGCTCCATCAGCTACGGTGCACCTCGTCTTTCCGGCTACGGTGCTGTCTCATCCCAAAATATCGTACGCTCTAACCAGGGCTACGGCTCCATCGGCGTAGCTGCCGCCCCTCTCGCCTACGCTGCGCCTGCGCGCGTCGCGATCGCCCACTCTGCCCCTGTTGTCCACGCTGCTCCCATCGTCCACGCCGCTCCCACCCACGGCATCATCGCTCAGCCAGAACCCTATGATGTAAGATCTTTTTATAATAAATTTCAGTGCTGTTGAAAATGGAATTGCAACCGTATTTCTTAGATATTAATTCACTTGGTTAATATTTCCAGGCTCACCCCCAGTACGACTTCTCGTACTCCGTGGCTGACGGACACACCGGCGACAACAAGTCCCAGCACGAGAGCCGCGACGGTGACGTCGTGCACGGCGAGTACTCGCTGGTGGAGGCCGACGGTTCCGTGCGCAGAGTACAGTACTCCGCCGACGATCACAACGGCTTCAACGCGGTGGTCAGCAACTCCGCCCCTACTGCTCACGCCGCACCCGCGCCCGTCATCGCTCATGCTCCCGCGCATATCGTCGCTCATCATTAAATAGTCTCAATATACTAAAAGTACCTGTGCGTAGATAGTAAATATTTAAATTAAAAAACCAACTCGCTGTGAAAACGACAACCTATTTTATTTTATATTACCATTCACCTCGTCTAACTACCCCATTTCCTTTCCTTATTTATAAGTTAAGTTAAAAATTAAGAGAACTCTAGTTTTAACCGGCTCCTAAAAAAGATGTTATCAAATAAAAATGTGCAGGTATAAAAACGTACTTCTATAAACCTACTAATTGGATTGTGACTGTTCTTGCTTAGCTTCATTTACTTCAACTTGGGGCACAGTATAATAAGTTTCATTAAGATCGGTTCATTAACTTCAGAGATGTGGACTGTTAAGTGTGAACACAAGTTGGGATGATTTTAAATCTTTAATTTAGTTTATTACGTGTCATTATTTGTTGGTATAGAGAGCATAGTTAATGCTCATTCTGTGAAAACTTCAAGTGTTCGCTGATAGATAAGGAGCAGACTCTAAAATAAAGCTCTGTTAGCAATCTTTGATGGAACCCTAACAATATAATTAGAAAATTATTTTAAGAATCATTACCAGTACTAAATTTTAATAAAGATAGTAATATTATTTTCCCCAACATATAAAATTCTCGTGTCAGTGCGAAAAAATCTCTTCGGACTTTTATGCATAAAGACGGATTTTTATGCATATTCAGTAGGTCTGAAGTCTGGATATAAACTACTTTTCATACCTTAAAGTGAAAAATACCGTATAGCTGTATACTTTAATACAAAATAAATAAGGCTTAAATATCTTCAAAATGTTCTCAAAATTATTCACACTTACCAACGGGAGGAAGCGCTCAGAAGTAAAGAGATTCATACGAGCTTTTATAGCTATGGAATTCGAGCATAAAGCGAAATGTAAAATAATAATTGACTTTGAAAATTATCAACTTTCAACTTGATAAACTTTCTTCCAATAAGAAGTAACTTAAACTCTACTTCCCCTCTATCGAAATTATTAATTAGTACAAATCAATAATAAGCAAAGTGACATAACTTAAGAGTCCTGTGAACTACGATGTCTCCATTCATTCAAAATACCAAATCATTTGTGATTCGAATTCATATAGTAATAATCTATGCTCCTGGCCATATTTGGTTTGGAAGGACTTCTTTAAAACGAAATAATAACCAATTTTGATCAAAATTTTCATAACTTGGGTGGAGTTCTGTAATACCAAAAATTATGAATGAAAACTTGTAACTTTTTCTTTAGCTGGATAATAAAACCTGTGCTCCTGAACTAATGCGACGTGAGATATAGTTGTTTTTATTACAAAACAAATAAGCAGAAATTATGTCCTTTTTGATATAAAAATAAGCAAAACTAAATTCGTTTACAATTTCGTTTAACAAAAGTATTTTGGAACCAGATATGGCCAGGAGCATAGATTATAGATTATTATATAGGAACCGGAATAACGCCATAACATCATCGAAATTTGCACGAATTACAAATGATTTTGGTATAACGAATGTATGAGAGTCATCAAGAGTCTGCACTCAGTTTTGACTTATGTTCACTTGACCTTACGTGCACAACGCATGCATTTTTACACGACTGCCCAAAAAAAGGAGTGTAATGTTTTTAGGGTTCATGTATGTATATATGTATGTATGTATGTATGTGTGTGGTATTTCTTTATTCCACCATAACTTCTGAACGGCTGAATAGATTTTGATATATGGGGTATCGTTACAATCCTTAGATCCTTCCGAGTAACATAGGCTATAATTTTTTTTGGAAAAATCAAAATGGCGGATGTGAGGCGCCATTTTCAAAAGTGGAAATCAGAATTTTTTCTTTAACTATATATGGGTATCAAAATGAAGGTATTAGAGAGTAGTATCAGAAAAAATATATATTTATTATATAATTTTACATACGTTGTATATTTGGACAGTCGTATAAAAAAACCTTTTTTATACGACTGTCCAAAAAAAGATTGTATGCATGTATAAGTATGTATGTAGATAAGTTTATTTCCATTTACCATACCAACTTCTGAATAACTAATGACATTTGGACATATAATTATGGGTTATTGTTGAATCCTTGCTTCACCTAACTGCTGACCATCACTAAAAAATAAAAAAAAGTAAAAAAAAAATTAAATTAAAAGACACGACTGCCCTGTTATGAAACGAAGTAAAAAGTAAGAAACAAGTTATTTTAGTTGAACACATAAATTCATATGGCAGTAGGTGGGCTGTTCTTAGGAACACCTTCTATTCTAAGAGGTCCCCCGACTGTAATTGTAATTTTAATGTATGACCACGAATGGTCATACATTACAATCAGTGAGTACCTGAAATCAATCATGCCCTGTTTTCCCACCGTGACAGGGTAGGATTTCACAGTTCAAATTTATATGGAGCTCCCCTCGATATAAGAATTATTTTATCAATATCAGACTAATAACTATGTGTAAAAAGTTATGGTAACACATAAAAAACGCGTTGAATTGAGAACCTCCTCCGTTTTTGAACACAGAAGTCGTTACAAAGTTTCTATTATTCTAATTATTATAATAGTTGGCTCCTATTACGAACACATAATCTAAAAAATATATATCTCATTGAATTTATTATCTAAAAGAAAGTAATGCTACTATACATTCATCCTTACCTTATTATATTTAAATAATTCTTTTAGTTGTACTAGTATTTTTAATGTTTAGTTCATACGAAATTTTTCATTCATGCGTCAAGTTCATATTAAAGGATCAGAAAGAAAGTAACAATTAATAATTTAACCTTGTTTAAATTCACCGACTATAAAAGCGGCTCCTGACTGAGATAATGTATCAGTTGAACAACAACTTTGTCAACATGTTCTCCAAAGTAAGTCGCATTAATAATATGTGAACACACACTATAATAAAGAAGACAACAATAGTAATTTAACCTGACCATAATTTAATAAAAATAATATAACGTATAAAATATTAAGTAATTCAATCAGTGGTATATAATATTAATTTTGCCAATAATATATTTTTTATTTACAGATCATCGCGTTGAGTGCCATCCTGGCTGTATCAGCTGCTGGCCTTTTACCCGCAGCGCACTACTCATCTGCCGCCGCTGTCTCTTCCCAGAGCATTGTACGCCATGACCAACCCCACGGCATTGCTGCCGCCCCCGTCGCTTACGCTGCTCCAACTCTGACCTACTCCGCTCCTGTTTCCTACGCTGCACCTCGTGTTTCCGGCTACGGTGCTGTCTCATCCCAAAACATCGTGCGTCACAACCAGGGCTACGGCTCCATCGGCGTAGCTGCCGCTCCTCTCGCCTACGCTGCGCCTGCGCGCGTCGCGATCGCCCACTCTGCGCCTGTTGTCCACGCTGCTCCCATCGTCCACGCCGCTCCCACCCACGGCATCATCGCTCAGCCAGAACCCTATGACGTAAGAACTCTTTAAGATAACGTTGAAATGATTATCAAAAGGTAACAACCATATTTCTCATATATTAATTTGTCAACTTTATATTTCCAGGCTCACCCCCAGTACGACTTCTCGTACTCCGTGGCTGACGGACACACCGGCGACAACAAGTCCCAGCACGAGAGCCGCGACGGCGACGTCGTGCACGGCGAGTACTCGCTGGTGGAGGCCGACGGTTCCGTGCGCAGGGTGGAGTACTCCGCCGACGCACACAACGGCTTCAACGCGGTGGTGCACCGCTCCGCGCCCTCCGTCCACGCCGCGCCCGCGCCCGTCATCGCTCACGCTCCCGCGCATATCGTCGCTCATCATTGAAAACAAACAAATGCTCAAATTACTCACCGCGTCTAAATGATTTTAGTCAAATAGATCTTTAGAAGTATTTAAATTATTTGAAAATTAAAATATAATGTTTACACTTTTATATGCAGTCTTTTTTTAAATCCTTCCGAGTGATATTTGCGACCTCACCTTATAGAAGTGGGATTTGCCTGATAAAAACTCAGAAAAGTACTTTTAAAGATTCGCAAAATAGCTAATTTCTTATGTGTAAAATATTAATATAAATATAACCAAGAGCAATGAATCCTTAATAACTGCTCTTTTGTGAATACGATTCTTACAGAGTCACCTCGAAAATATGTCTGTGCAGAACTCTATTAGGTATAAAAATTAGTCCAACAACTTCTTTTTGAGTTAGTTTTAACTCCAGTAATCCATTAATATTCTTCCAGTCCAATTATTATATTTTTATGGCTTGTGTTCTTAAATAAAAAAAAAAAACAATAATATTATGTATGAATTGAAAGTCAACTGCAGGATGTCTTAGATTGACTCTTTGTTTGGTTAGTTTATTCATTAAGTTGATTTTTACAATGCTTAGTATAAAAAGTGGGGAAATTAAATGTGGTACAGAAAAGTGTGGTTTTTCCGCGTAATATTTTCAATTTATTTTCACAAGAACTTTCCCCTCCTAAAACAAATGTTCCAAATAAAAGATTTTATGTATTTTATAGAGCACACAAGTACACAGCACACATACTCTAAAAAATCTTCCATAATATTCAATGCATCTACAACCTTTTCCATTGATCTACATGTGTAGAATTGAGAAAAAAATAACAGTTCCACAGAATAATTAATATAATTGTAGTTTCGATGACATGACTAGAGTAAAATGAAATAATTTAAATGAAATTACTTATTATATTTTTTAGTTAAAAACTATAAATTTCCAATCAGAATCACTTTTTTACTAGCTACGCAAAAACCAAATAAAATTTTTACAAAGTGCCATATTTTTTTACGTTTCTGTCATAAAGTACTTTGTATTTAAAGGTATTTTATAGGGAATATTATAACTATTCTTAAATAAAACATCGCTGATTATTTTTTCTTTCATTATCATACTTCTTGCAATTCTTATACTGGAAAAAATATTTACAAAATCAAGAGTTCCGATGATCGATCACAATAATACACACGAGTTTCAAATTTAAAATACCTAAAATGAAATTTAAATTATTAATGAGCAAATCATAATAATGGGAACGCTAAAAACTTTCACTTTTTTGTGCAAAATAATTGGTCAAGTGTGAGTCGGGCTCGCGCACTGAGACTATACTCTACTTACGACTTAAAATAAATTAAACAACCCTGCCCACCAAATTCAAAAATCTTTGCATGGAAGACCTATACACGGTGAAAAATAAATGGTTTTAGATGTGAATTAGATGTGAATGTGTGATGGGCGAGGTGAATCGCTATTCGCAGTACTTTTAATTTTTGCAATTTATTTTGACCCCAGTAGTAAAATAAAAAATTTATTTTTCGAGAAATTTTGTTTTCAAAAATTCGCAAACCAGTAGTAGGTGGTAGGTAGGTACCGCACAAGTACCGCACGCTGCGCTCGCGGCGTGAGTTACACGTACTACACGCCACGTACTACCGCTTAGTCACTACTATTGGTTATAACATTTTCGAGTTTATCTTTTTCTTGATTATTTTTTTTCTCTCAATTACCCTTTTCGATATTTCAGCGAAAAGGGAACGAGCCCTCGGGCCCCGCGGCCCCAGGGTCTCAACTCCAAAAGGCACAAAAATGAAGCTTCCATCAAGAGCTTCATATTTGCGCCTCTTGGCCTGTTCAGCGGTGGTAGCCGCCGTACCCGCCTTTGAAGAGGACGCCTGAATGTTGGATGTAGCCAATGTATCAGCACAAGTCGCATCCCACACAAGCGACCTGCCCAGCCTCCAAGGAACGAGCTCATGCCATCAGGTCTCTTACCATCGTTGCGTGTCAAGCCGACCGGCTCCAAGACAGCTGCTATTTTGGTGGAGGCGAGAGACCTCCGGATAACGTCGTTGATGGAGCTATGGCGGAAGAAGCGACCAGCACTTTCGAACAACTGAGACCGTGGTGACCGTAGATGTCTACGCCATCGCCGCAATGGCAACGGTGAAGCTGATTTATCTTGGCGCCAAGTCGGAGACCAATCACAGTTGTAAGAGTGCTGTGGTCTAATAAAATGCCCAGGTTTCCAAAAGGGAGAGCATGAAGCCATTAACCAGACTCCTTCACAGAGACAGATAATATTATATTTTATTTTATCTACGCTCATTGCTTAAAGTTCGAATTATGAAATCAAAATGTGTCACATATTTACCTACTTTATTCACAGACTTCTATAATTATTAAAAAGTTATTCATTATAACATCGCTGTACTATGTAAATATCTCTAGATAATTGAATAATTTCCATTACGATACGCGGCTCTGGGTTCCTGTATTTTTATGTGTCGTCATCACAGACCAGGGAATAACTTTCTTTTCTCTGTGGTCGTCATAGCCAAAAGAGAATGTAGAGCCAATCCTCAATTTTGTTTTTTTATATATGGAGTCCACAGACAACATTTAGTTGTTGTCATGGGATGGGCCAATGATGGGCCATGATCGACCATAGACAACAATTAATTCACGGAAACAATAATTTTTCTCTGCCTTATATGACTGATTAAAAAGTGTGTTCATACAGAATATTGAAAAGAATTATTGATTATTTAATTATCCACTAAAAATATGCTTTATCTGACTTGTATAAATATTTTTCTACTCTTTTTTGTTTCATGACTTTTTTAACAGACTATACGCAGTTTACAACTGAATTTTGGCGCCATACTTTACTTTTAACATTTCAATGTGTTATTTTTGTTACTAAGTCAAAACTTAGCGCGGAAAAATGTCTAGCAGTGAAACCTATTAAAGAAAATTTAACTCCACCTGACATTTTAGTAATTTCAACAAAAATGACCCACAATCTTTTACCAACAAAGTGAAGGATTTACGACAAACGTTAGCAAGATTTTATGGTTTGGATTTATTATTTATTATTTGAGAGTAGATAAAGTAGTGTATGAAACTCTACATAATTAGGTATTAAAACACTCGTGTGATACTATTAAAAAACTCGCCTGCGGCTCGTTTTTTAAACTCACACTCATGTTTTAATACCCCCCATTATGCATCCGTTTCATAAACTACTATTAAATGATCTATTCATTTTTAAAGTGATGTATAAATGTAACTAAATATTCCGTTTTATTTTAAGTTACCTTAGTACCTACCTGTTACTGTTATCAATATCGAGCAAACACAAGCAAAAAAATCTCGTTTGATATATGGGAGTCGCCTTAAATATTTATTTCATTTATTAGAATAATTTGTTATAGCTGCAAAGAAATACATTATCTGTGAAAATTGCAAGTCAGCTACCACGGTTCAAGAGATACAGAATGGTGACAGACGAACTGACAGATGGAAGGCGAAGTCTTAGTAATAAGCTTAGGGTCCGGTTTTTACCCTAAAAACGGGTACAGATTTACGGAACCCTAAAGTAGTTTCTGTCAACTCCACCAAAGGGACCACAGACAAGGATTTTTCGCAGGTGCTAAAACTTCCATAATAGAAACTAAAAGGCTTTAATTGAGTGAACACTTTATCTCCTTACAATATAACTCCCTGGTATTTTCTCTCAGTAGAGGGATAATTAACCCTTTTTCTCACCCAGCTTCCTTGAAATCGTTACTAAACTAATTTTCATGAAATGCTGATCTCCGAAGAACTGTGGTGCTATTCTACAAAATGTCTATCTCTGAAACAGCTGCCAGACAACTGCCAAGCCGAAAATGGCATGCAAAATTGTACTCTATTACAACTGACGAATTCATAGATGCATAGATGTCAGCTCGTCGCTGCTTGAAGTATTTTCGCAGAATAACACAGCTGATCTAATTTAATCAACACTCTCTTATTATTTTATTTCAGTAAAGTAAAATTAATTTATTTTAAAAATACATACTGTAAAAATTGGCTCTGCCAGTTTTACAAAGGCGAAAGTTTTTATCATGTATGTTTATTATTTCTGCAAGCTAAAACTATTGTACCCAATTAGCTGAAATTTGAAATGGAAAATACTGCAGCTACAGGCTTATTTTGAAAAAAATGTTTTTTTAGTCTCAGGATTTGTGATTAATCGAAATTCATGGGGGTGGAGCCGCGGGCATCAACTAGTATTTTCTAACATAAGTTTAAAGTTTTAACATTATATAAAACGAAAAATGGTGAAAGACATAAGCACAAAATTGTAAAAGTATGTTATGTATACATACTGGGGCTTGACCTTGCTAAAAAATTAAACCAGCTGGGTAGGTACTATAAAAGGGGCTCATTGAACAAATTATGCATCAGTTGAACAACTAAGCTTGCAACATGTTCTGCAAAGTAAGTCAAGCTTTTAAATGAAAAAAATAACACATCAAGATTAAACACTAAAACTGATCTAATATTTTAATTATTTGCAGATTGTGGCAGTCAGCGCTGTTCTGGCGGTAGCATCCGCTGGGCTTTTGCCCGTAGCCAACTACGGCCATGGCGCTACCGTGGCCTACTCCTCACCCATCTCCTACGCCGCTCCCGCTCACGCTGCCGTATCCTCGCAGAACATCGTACGCCACGACCAGGGTCACAGGGCTATTGCAGTAGCCGCCCCTGTGTCTTACGCCGTAGCTCCCGTGGCCTACGCTGCACCTCGTCTCTCCGGCTACGGTGCCGTCTCATCCCAGAACATCGTACGCTCCAACCAGGGCTACGGCTCTATCGGCTATGCTGCACCTCGTGTCTCCGGCTACGGTGCTGTCTCATCCCAAAACATCGTGCGCCACAATCAGGGCTACGGCTCCATCGGCGTAGCTGCCGCTCCTCTCGCCTACACTGCACCTGCGCGCGTCGCGATCGCCAACTCTGCCCCTGTTGTCCACGCTGCCCCCATCGTTCACGCCGCTCCCGCCCATGGCATCATCGCTCAGCCAGAACCCTATGATGTAAGAATTGAACGTTAAAATGTTTATCAAAAGTTTGAAACTATATTTGTCAGAGTTTGATAACTAGAACCTTCTTTTTTTATATTTCCAGGCTCACCCCCAGTACGACTTCTCGTACTCCGTGGCTGACGGACACACCGGCGACAACAAGTCCCAGCACGAGAGCCGCGACGGCGACGTCGTGCACGGCGAGTACTCGCTGGTGGAGGCCGACGGTTCCGTGCGCAGAGTACAGTACTCCGCCGACGATCACAACGGCTTCAACGCGGTGGTCAGCAACTCCGCCCCTACTGCTCACGCCGCACCCGCGCCCGTGATCGCTCATGCCCCCGCGCATATCGTCGCTCATCATTAAAAACAAACAAACGTGTATTACTCCTATTAGGTTCAAATAAGAAATTAAATTATTTTAAATTAAAATAAATAAAATATGATGTTCAATCATTTACTATTATTATTTAAATCCACTAAGTACCACTATCCAACAAGCTGCAAATCGCAGCATCATCCGCACAGAGGTTTCGATGACACGTTGATATAGGTTATTTATTATTTATATTATTTAATTTTTTAGGGTTCCATACCCAAGGGCAAAAACGGGTCCTGTAATGGGGAGTTATTTTTCCAGTCAATCCCATAATGGGTTAAACATATCTTTAAAAATATTGTGGATGTGGTCACACCATTTTTCTTATTTAGGGTTCCGTTTGCGAAATAAGTTTTGAAGTGATAATATTTATTTTATTTTATATATATTTATTACTCCAACAACTTACATATACAACGAATTCAAGTACAACATAGGACCAGTGTGTTTGTCAATTACAGGAGTAACCAAAAGAAATAAGAAAAAAAGCACAATAACAAAAAAAATATACATGTACAGAATTACCAAGTTATTCAACCAAATGCGAGTGAACACAATAAAGAGTTAATTATCAAAACACTACAAACGTCAGTTTTAATTGAAAAGTAAAATGTGTTAAAAATTTAATACAACAAAAGGAAAAAAGACTTAAGAGTCCGCTTAACCACGATGTCTACCATACATTCGTAACACCAAATAAATTTATAATTCGTGCAAATTTCGATCATGTTGTGGGGTTATTCGGGTTCATATAGTAATAATCTATGCTCCTGGCCATATCTGGCTCCGAAATACTTTTGTTAAACGAAATTGTAATCGAATTTAGTTTTGCTTATTTTTATGTCAAATAGGACATGTTTTCTGTTTATTTGTTTTTTTTTTAATAAAAACAACACTATCTCACGTCACATTTGTTTAGGAGCACAGTTTTTAATGTCCAGCTAAAGTAAAATACCAGTTAATAAAGAAAGTTACAAGTTTTCATTCATAATTTTTGGTATTACGGAACTCGACCGAAGTTATAAAAATTTTGTTAAAAATTGAATATTATTTCGTTTTAGAGAAGTATTTCCTAACCAAATATGGCCAGGAGCATAGATTATTACTATGTGAACCCGAATAACACCACAACGTGATCGCACGAATTACAAATGATTTTGGTATTACGAATGTATGGGAGACATCGTAGGTACATCCTTAAATGAGAAACAAAATGTGAACTGATCGTGACCACTGATGATACTCTGATAGTGCGCGTTAACGCACACATCTCAGGTTTTTCCTAAATGTTTGTAACGAATCATGGAAGATGTCACTGACATATAATATAAAGATTTTTACAAGAATTCTATCACGGCTACATAGGGTTCTTAGAAAAGTTGTCGGATTTTCCTAGGTTACGTATTACACAGGAAAAGTAACATACTTAGTACTATTTTTTAACTTTGTATTAGCACTATCCTAGGTCAGTAATATTAATTGTTACTAAGAGACAGTGTAAAACATTCATAAGTCAGTATCTAGTTTTATAAAATGTAAAATAAATAATAATTGAAATATAACGACTTTTCGTTCGTGAACTGCTGCTAAGTGCCCTTTTTTGGATGAGATTCTAGCAAACGTCATGTTTTATTTCTATTATATTTATGTACATTTATCATGGGGAGTTCGTGCGTGCAGATTTCAGTATTTCAAAAATCCTGTTAATAGGTAGAAATATTAGTCCAATAACTTATTAAGTTCAATCTCTCACTTAATTGGAAGAATTAAATAGTGCTTTTTATTTCAGCTTTATCGATTAGTTTACGAGTCATGGTTGAGATGCATCACTACACTTTGACAGTTATCAAATACAAATTGAAGTTTGTTCGTTGCCATTCAAATTTTAATTAATAGAAAATAAAACAATATGATAATAGTTAATTGAAAGACCATAGTATCTGGGATCGACGTTAAGTAGGTAATCGTTATTTTTAGGGTTCCATACCAATTTGGTAAAAATGGAACCCTTATGGTGAGACTTTCTCCGTCCGTCCGTCTGTCACACTCGATTATTACAGTTACTATCGAAGCTATCGACTTGAAATTTGGAATAGTTTTAGATTATAGTGACCCAACGTCATTGCAATCATAAAATTTTGAAAATCATTTTTATATTTATTTAAACTGGGTTAGTGAAATTTCAAAATGAGATAACAATATTGAGTGGGGTATCATATGAAAGGGCGTTACTTGTGTATTCTTAAACCGATTTTTATTTATTTTTGTGCCCGATAGTTTTTGATTTATTGGGCAAACTGTCGAAAAAAATACCGTTCCCCCCCCCCTTGTCTCCGAAGTTTGTCGTTCAAAAAATCTGAAATAATTATGATCAATAGGAACATATGTATATTTTACAGGAAAAATAAAATCAACTCTCGAACTATTACACTTTTTTTTTTGATAATAACAGAAAACCACCAAAAACAAAGTTAGGTTTGCGGTTCGCCAACAAAAGTGCCTACACGTAAATTATACTCCTAAATTCATGAAAAAAGTGATTCTTTTAATGTTTTACTTCTTTTATGGTATGGAACCCTCGGTGCGCGAGTCCGACTCACACTTGGCCGGTAGATATCAGATCGCAATCTGATAAGCGAAGAGATGGAATGTGATGAAGAAAAATTGTGGTCCTTGTAGTATATTGTAGAAAACAATAACTCATATATACCTCATTGATTTTAACACACACAAAGCACCTAACATAAGTAACTAAACTATTTTCGCTGCATAGCAGCCATGGGCTAGTTTTTCCTACGCTTTCTGCTACTAAATTTATTTTTGTCTAAGTATTTGTGAATAACCGAAAATCACCGGGGCGGAGCCACGGGCATCAACTAGTACGAGTATTCTTGGTTGACTCAACCCCTATCTACGGCATATTAACTAAAGTTTTAAAATAAAATGAAAGAGAAATGATGAAAGATAAAAGCACGAAATTGTTAAAAGTTTGTAATGTATACGAACTGTAGCTTGACCTTGCTAAAAATTAAATCAGCTGGGTAGGTACTATAAAAGGGGCTCATTGAACAAATTATGCATCAGTTGAACAACAAAGCTTGCAACATGTTCTGCAAAGTAAGTCAAGTATTTAAATTAAAAAAATAACACATCAAGATTAAACACTAAACGTTATCTAATATTTTAATTATTTGCAGATCGTGGCAGTCAGCGCTGTTCTGGCGGTAGCATCCGCTGGGCTCCTGCCCGTAGCCAACTACGGCCATGGCGCTACTGTGGCCTACTCCTCACCTATCTCCTACGCTGCTCCCGCTCACGCTGCCGTATCCTCGCAGAACATCGTACGCCATGACCAGGGTCACAGGGCTATTGCAGTAGCCGCCCCTGTGTCGTACGCCGCAGCTCCCGTGGCCTACGCTGCACCTCGTCTCTCCGGCTACGGTGCCGTCTCGTCCCAGAACATCGTACGCTCCAACCAGGGCTACGGCTCTATCGGCTATGCTGCACCTCGTGTCTCCGGCTACGGTGCTGTCTCATCCCAAAACATCGTGCGCCACAACCAGGGCTACGGCTCCATCGGCGTAGCTGCCGCTCCTCTCGCCTACGCTGCGCCTGCGCGCGTCGCGATCGCCCACTCTGCCCCTGTTGTCCACGCTGCCCCCATCGTCCACGCCGCTCCCGCCCACGGCATCATCGCTCAACCAGAACCCTATGACGTAAGAACTTTTATAATAAATTTCAGTGCTACTGAAAATGGAATTGCAACCGTATTTCTAAGATATTAATTCACTTGGTTAATATTTCCAGGCTCACCCCCAGTACGACTTCTCGTACTCCGTGGCTGACGGACACACCGGCGACAACAAGTCCCAGCACGAGAGCCGCGACGGCGACGTCGTGCATGGCGAGTACTCGCTGGTGGAGGCCGACGGTTCCGTTCGCAGAGTACAGTACTCCGCCGACGATCACAACGGCTTCAACGCGGTGGTCAGCAACTCCGCCCCTACTGCTCACGCCGCACCCGCGCCCGTGATCGCTCACGCTCCCGCGCATTTCGTCGCTCATCATTGAAAACAAACAAACGTCTACTACTCCAACTAGGTTCAAATAAGAAATTAATTTATTTTAAATTAAAATAAATATATGTAAATATATTCAATTATTAAATATAATTTTTATTTAAATCCAGTAAGGACCACTATTCAACCAGCTGTAAGACGAAGCTTCGTCCGCACAGATGTTTCGATGATGCTTTTGTATTAACTGTTTAAAACTTCATATTATTTAATTTTTTGGGTTGCTTACCCAAAGGGTGAAAAATGGGACCCTGTTACAGGTTACTGAGACTTCGCAATCTAATCGCTAATAAATATTCTACTTCCTACTAATAAAATAAAGACGCAAAAGTTTGTTAATATATGAATTGACTAGCAGTGCCCGCGGACTCCGTTCCGCGTTAGAAATATTTTTGCCCCCGTAAGGCCCGGTTTCCACCAAAGCGGAGCGAAGCGGAGCTGTGTTTGGATAACCAACCAGATTTCATCATTTAGACATCCCTCAGTTTCGAAAATATCAAAATGACGAAATCTGATTTGTTACTCAAATACAGCTCCGCTCCGCTTCGCTGTGGTGGAAAACGGGCCTTATACCCACAGCCCACAGCGCTGGACGCGAGACATTCAGATAAATGAATGATAAATGCCTATCCTATCGCCACGCAACGACCGAAGCGGCGGCGGCGCGCTCCTGCATACCGCACGTTTTTGTTTTGCTAATATCTTTGAAGATATTTATTTAAACTGTATAGAGTAAGGGGCAGAACTATTTTACATTAAATTTCCGTTCTAAAAAACATATTTTCAAAGATATAAATTAATACCATATGGGCTAAATGAGCTTCACAAAAATTATTTATTTTTAATCCACAATTTTAAAGTAAAAGCAGTTATTGCGAGTTACCCATAGGAGATAGGCATATGCTATCGCGGACTTTTTTGCAGATTTTGATACGTTCTTTAATATTGTAGAACATTGTTTTGTTCTATCCTCAATAGTTTCCGCAGCGTACGCGATGAAAGCAATTTTTTTTGCGACTTGGAAATTATTATAGCCTATGACACTCCACGATAATGTAGCTTTCTATTGGTGAAAGAATTTTGAAAATCGGTTCAGTAGATCCAGAGATTACCCCTTACAACGTCACAAACTCACAAACTCACAAACATCGTTACGCTACCTCTTTATAATATTAGTATAGATTGATCTTTGTTACTCTTTCACGCCGCAACTACTAAACCGATTTGGCTGAAATTTGGAAAAAAGATAGCTTATAACCCGGATTAGCACATAGGCTTTTTATCTTGAAAAAAATCCATGATTCCCACGGGTTGAGTGAAAAACCAAAATTCATGCGGGTGGAGCCGCGGGCAACAGCTAGGTTTCTGTAAATTTAATAAAAGTAGTAAAACATCGTATCCGAAAGCTTATGATTTAGTTAATTTTATCAGAATGATGATGTCCTCTATGACGTATCAATCAACGGTGACACCTTGGCTTTAGGTTCTAGCGTGTGCCAAATTTGGTTTTGAAAACACTGTTGCATGAGTGGCATTACAGCTGACCACTGCTGTTATAGGTGTAGTTATAGGATGGTTTTGGCCTAGCTTTCCGGTCTTGACGCTTAGCGCCCAGATGGTTAAAATGGTAACGTTGCAAACAGTTGCAGACATGATTAGAACTTTTGATTTACAAACACAATAATCGACATCTTTCCACATGCAATAAATAAACCAAACATGCAAAATAAAGTTTTTAAGAAGTTGACTGGATCGCACGGCCCTCTATCACTAATAAGAACTCAGATGTATAAAGTGCTGTTCAAAATTTTGACCATGGTATTAAGGCCATAAGGCTTTATCCAGACATTTGCTTAGTCGTCTATTTCGTTGACCAAGGCTTACTTAGCACGCAAATAGAGCTTATTTAGAAGTTAGCTCCGTCATCCAAGCACAAAGGTCTTGTCTTAGCAAACAAGAGTCGAGATACGCTCTATAGATTTTTGACGACTTCCCTGGCACAGTTGGCACGTGCACTTTGAGTGGGAGGTCTCGGATTCGATTCGAGCTGAGGCGCACAACTTTGGCATTTTATTATTTCTAAATTGGCTTTGGTCTGGTCTGATAAGAGTATTCGACCACGGCTAGATACACACCTACCAGCAAAAACACACCGCCAAAAGATAGCGTACCGGCGCGATTCTGTGTTGAAACCTTTAGTTACCTACCCCTTTCAAGTTAGTACGATATCTTCTTCGGCTGCATCGTCACTTACCATTAGGTGAGATTGCAGTAAAGTTCTAACTTCAGGAGTCTATTAAGAGTTCTCAGCCTTAGTGACTGGATATTAAAAGTTTGCCATTTTGATAAAAACCTATAATGTCAGTAACGCCCTTCCAGCCTCCATGTTCCCAGTCAAGTACAATCTGGGTGCCTTCAAGAGAAGTGCGAATAGGCATTTTGTATGCAAACACGCGTCATTATAGACCTCATCATTGCTTTGCTTTTCCTTTCTTTATTCGGGATATTCAGCCGGGTAATCTTTATATGGTTCCATACCAAAATGGTAAAAATGGAACACTTATGGTGAGACTTTCTCCGTCCGTCCGTCTGTCACACTCGATTATTTCAGTAACTGTCAAAGCTATAAACCAAAAATTTGGAACAGTTTTAGGTAATAGTGACCCAACGCCATTGCAATCATAAAATTTTGAAAATCATTGTTATTTTCATTACAGAGGGGGGTATACCGGGTTCTTGAAATTTCAAAATGAGATAACAATATTGAGTGGGGTATCATATTAAAGGGCGTTACTTGTGTATTCTAAAACCAATTTTTTTATTTATTGGGCAAACTGTCGAAAAAAAATACCGTTTCCCCAATTATTTCTGAAGTTTACCAATCAACAGGAAAAATAAAATAAACTCTCTAACGGTTATATTTTTTTGATACCTACTAACAATAAACCGCCAAAAACAAAGTTATGTTTGCGGTTCGCCAACAAAAGTACCTACATGTAAATTATACTCGTAAATGCATGAACAAAAGTGATTCTTTTAATGTTTTACTTCTTTTGGTATGAAACCCTCGGTGCGCAAGTCCGACTCGCACTTGGCCGGTTTTTTGCTAACTACCATTTCACAAATTTAAATAATCTCTGGCTAGTAACATCAAAGTAACCTAGTAGATGTAGTATAAAATAAGTAAGTAAAGTTTCACTGCCAAGGGTTTGTATATTGAAGACAAGGAATAAAGCAATATTCACATAGATCACCTAGTGTTGTAATACAATCATTAAAAGGGTATATTTAAAACGAAAACATTAGAAAACCATACCGATGTTTTTGGAGAAATTATCATCATCAATATGTATATACGAGTACTATGATTTCTGCTGGGAACAGTATGTTGTATAAGCTCAAAAAAAAAGAATCGTAAAGATAGTCCCACCACGCTGCACCGATATAAAGTGGTAGTTAGTGTAATGTAACGATTAATAAATAAAATAATTTATGCATAAAACTATAGATAATACCAGTTTGTAATTATTCTGAATTATTGTGCGCGACCGCGAAATATTAAAGGCATGAGAGAGAAAGTGGGTTTTATTGACATATTACCGAAATCTAGATATACTTAACTGACCCTGTTGACCTTATCACACCCCGAATGAATTTACTTGCTATATAAGCTCCTTTTGTTTCAAGCAATGCATCAGTTGTATAATCTACACAGAACAAAATGTTCGCAAAAGTAAGTTGCAAATTAATTCATTCAGAATAGCTTTGGTCTATGTTTCTGCTACTGGAGACTTATGGACCCTATTGTTTTTATTATGATAATATTCCTGTAATTAAAAACGTTTTCAATTAATATGTTAAACTAATGGTATTTTTTTTACTTTTCAGACTTTGGTATTGACAACCGTTTTGGCTGTGGCCGCTGCAGGCCTCATAGCCCAGCCTCAATACTCATCGGCTGCTGCGGTTTCTTCCCAAAACATCGTACGCCACGACCAGCCCCGCGCCGTGGTCGCCGCCGCCCCTCTTGCCTACAGACAATACACCGCCCCGGTTGCGTACCAATCTTCTCCGATTGCGTACCGTGCTGCCCCAGTAGCATACCAAGCCCCCGTTGCCTACCGTGCCCCCGTCGCATACGCCGCTCCTAGAGTTATTGCCACGCAACAGGAGGAATACGCTCACCCCCAGTACGACTTCTCGTACTCCGTGGCTGACGGACACACCGGCGACAACAAGTCCCAGCACGAGAGCCGCGACGGCGACGTCGTGCACGGCGAGTACTCGCTGGTGGAGGCCGACGGTTCCGTGCGCAGAGTACAGTACTCCGCCGATGATCACAACGGCTTCAACGCGGTGGTCAGCAACTCCGCCCCTACTGCTCACGCCGCACCCGCGCCCACTCACGTCCTCGCTCACCACTGATTTACCTGACACTCGCCTGACACTCACTAATTATAAATATTTATTTCTGTAAAATGTTTTTGTTGATGTTGTATTTAGGTTAGTTAATTTTGAAAGTGATTTGAATACAAAATAATCTAAATGTTTTTTGTTTTACTCCCAACTTAATATTATGCATATTTATATATTTTTTACTCCATGAATGAGCTGAGCTATGGCTCTCCGTTACAAAGATACACACTGGTTATAAGTGTATAATCTATGCTGGTTATTAAATGCAGTGACAAGCTTCACATACTCTTTAAAATATTATAAGTAGAGCATTCTCAAACATAATTTTTCACAAAATGTCATTTTTCTTTCATGAAGAACATACGTATATTGTGTACGCCCATATTTTAGGATTATCGATCACTATTACTCATGCAATAATTAGGTAACGCCTACTATACGGGAAACGCATTCAACTTAAAATTGCAAACCTGTATGTAGCCTTTTTGTAGCAGTGTGTCCGATTTGTGTAACAACTAACAATATTTGACACCTGTTAGTTTGTAAGTGGTTGACGTATATTATATAACTAAAATTAATAATTCTTAATCTAAAAATCTACAAATAATTCTTATCTCTTACTAATTCGAAAAATAGCTTGATAAAATGATAGTCACAGAAAAACTCCACTCGCCAAAATTTGATAAAATGCTGGTACAAGTTGGGTACAAGTAGGCATCTGTTTTACAATAATGATTTGACATTATAAAAGTTACTTAAGTGCAGATTTAAGGTCGTTTCGAGCGAAAAGTAGATATAAGATTCGATTCTCATTACCTACTCATACGTGTTGATAAAATTGCATGCGGTGCCTACCAGTTATGGGCATTTCATGCAATTGTATTCAAGAAAGAAGGTTTAAAAAAGCGTTAAATTTTTTCATTTTAAAATATAAAATATCATACAACATCCACAATCTAGAAGATGAATAATGTAAAAAATAAGGAAATAGTTTACAACTTATAATCATAACCTAATCTATTAAAACCAATATGGCGGAACACACAAGATGGCGGACTAGTTATTTTTAAGGCGAACTCAACAGGTCTGCCCGCGAAATTCAAAATTTTCGTGGTTTTTTGCAATTTGTACGCTAATTACACATAATAGGCTTGCAGTCATTTTGCGAGAATGGCAGTTACTTCTTTACATGTTTATATCAAAAATTTTGTATAAAAATGTCTATCCTAGGAAATTAGTCTCGGATTAATTTCTTTAACTCGAAACTTTCAAGCAGAGATTTTTATATAAATACGTGAAGATGATCTAGGGATTATCGCAATTTGACTGCCATAAGCCTATTACGTCTTCTCAGCTTGAAAATCGCGAAAAACCACAAAAAATTGAATTTCGCGGGCACACCAGCTGTGGTGTGCTCCTTCCTGCAATAGGGGTTTTTGAAGGGGTTTGCTGAGAAAAATACGGAGTAATTGCCATATAAGTTTTTTTTTATATTTTTTGAATGATAACTTATCTTAAAAGTAAATTATGAACTTGAGGCGTTTTTCATGTCATCGTTATCAATCATCATTGAAAATTCTTGCGGTTAATAATAAATTACAAACAATAGATTGAATGTAAGCAACCCACATCACTCACTATAGAGCTATGTAAATATATTCATCATCGTTGCATTCATCGTCTCAACTTACTTCCAAATGTACGTATTGTGCCTGTGATTAGTGAAAATACTTAAATAAATTAATATAAAAAAGTGAGAGAAACACGAAACAAAAATATAAATTACTGAAAATACTTGTTAAAAAACACAAAATTTTTAGAGTTGTTTAAGTGTAAACTATAAGAAAAATTATTAAGTTCATACAGTTATTATGATGCACTGTTATAATACGATGATTCTGCTTTTGTAACAGATAATTTCTTAGGTATACACTGTACAGTGTTCATATTTTGTCCACTACCTTAGCAAAATGAATATTCTAGTAAGTATTATCACTAGAGGGCAATCCGATTTTAATTTCGATTAGTTTCAGCTTCCTGGACTTATTTTCAGTCTTTCGCGATTATTAGCTTTAGTAGGCGTGGTCACCACACTTAGACAGATTAATTTGGTGAGTGTAC
Organism: Coenonympha glycerion; assembly: GCA_963855885.1. Classification (NCBI taxonomy): domain Eukaryota; kingdom Metazoa; phylum Arthropoda; class Insecta; order Lepidoptera; family Nymphalidae; genus Coenonympha; species Coenonympha glycerion. The sequence continues at coordinate 11,600,082 of OY979633.1, read as the reverse complement.
TTAAAATAATCATTTCTTCCTTACAGATTTTAATAATATCTCTGAACGTGATCTGTTCAGGAAGACCTTTAAATTCGGCATATTCATCAATACAGCTTCACCGTCAAGATCTTCCAATTTCTTATGATTACAGTACTTTACATTTCTATGATAATAATAGTCTCAAAAAGGATTTAAATACTTATCAACCGAAAAATCAGTATCAGGGGCCTCCACAACGTTATGAAAATATACAGTATGCTCCAGTAATACTAGATCCAAGCGAAGAGAACTTAAGAACATATTACAAAACAACAGTATCTTCTACCAGTGAACCGTCAGACTTTACTGAAATTGGCGATGCCACAGATACAAATAATCTACAACCACTGTATCAAAATGAATATACCGAAAACAGAAATGATAATTCTTACACGATACCGTCAAAATACTTTGGTGGATATTATAATGTTAAAGTTGTAAAGAAAGCAAATGAGATTGTATACGAAGAAAATCAAAAAGTTCCATACGGGAATGATTATTATCACGGTTATGGAGACCGCCACACTCGTAATGTAAGAAATAATTTTCACGCATTTATGTAGCCTTCAAAATCATTATAATTGATTTAATAGAGATAGGAAGGTGACCCACCTAAAGTGAGCGACGTATAATTTAAATTTATTTCCTAAGTTTAAAACATTATTCGTTATTGCTACGTTAAGACACACAAACGCCCATGTCGCAAACCACAGACACAAAATTAAGTTTATCGTAAACTATCTGTATATTTATATTCGCTTTATTCTTGATTCATTCCAGTACAAAAGCAAAATGGATCAGCCTTACTCTAGCAAAATGCATGTGGATCGCCAAAAAGTAAGACAATTTTCAAGGAAACATCCAGTACCAGATCTTCGTAATCTTTATGAAAGATATTACAATCGTAAACCCATCAAGTAAGTCGTATTTAACCCATTTCGAAAAACAAAATCAAGATTCCCTACGTTTGTTTTATTTTGTCATAATCTTTTACATAATCAGTGTATGATCTCTGGGTCTGATCTGAGAGCAGGTTGTTATCTATTTTTCATACTCCTAAAGGCAAAACAACGCCTGCCCGGTCAGTAAGTAAGCCTTTAAATGTTAAATCGGCAGCAAACTCAGCAAACTTCGTTGAAGAAGTCGCTAAAAACAGCTACCAATTTCCATTCGAAGCAAATTAACCGTATTATTTCTTCCGGCGTTAATGTCTTTTTTAAACCCAAATACATTTTCACAATTTTTTCTTCTTCCAGACAAATCCAGGTGTTGCCAGCTTCGGAAAGTGTGAAAATTCACTCAGATTTTAATTCATATTTGGTAAAGGCTCCACGTTTACATATTAACGTTGCCCGTGCTTACAAAATTGCTCCCGGAAACGATAAGGCGCAAGATGTTGGCCTTGTGAAACATATCGCTTTAAATAAACATAAACACAAGTTTGTGCGTAACATCGATGCTCTTTTACAATAAAAGAGTTTTCTGTATCCATTACTATATTAATTAGTAATTTCATAATGTGCATTTGTATCCATGTCGCAATCATTCATTAATTACCTCGAAGACAATTGGATTAATACAATCGATGTAATTTAAAAATATATATATATGCGAAAAATCCTCATCTGTAGCGATAAGATCGTGCATGTGTATGTCATTTCTATGTTTGTATCTTTGTATAGAATAAATAAATAAAAATTCAAAATAAATTATAGTGTATAATAATAGATTGGAAAACTTTTTAAACCGTAATAATTAATAAAATTATTATAAAACTAGCTGTTGCCCGCGGCTCCGCCCGCGTGAATTACGATTTTTTTACATAATATACCTACTGGAATTCCTTGAATTTTCGCGGGATTCTGGTGTGATGTTGTACAGAAACCTGTTCTTACTTTGCACGGGTTATCTTGTGGTGATTTTGAAAACTCCTTTTTCTTAATAATAATATAAAGTTTCATTAATACGTAGTTGAAAGATCAAAAGGTCGATTTTAACTGTCGATATTTCGACCCAGTGTATCGAAATATCGACAGTTAAAATCGACCTTTTCATTGTGATTTTTATTCTGAAACCACGAAATATGTCAAAAAATATTAAACCATGTGAAAAGTTGTACTGGTGGTAGAACTCTTCTTTCAGAGTTCGGCCGGGTAGGTACCACTGGGATAAATAACTTTACTAACAATATTCCCCAGCCCAACATAATATAGAAGTCTTTTAAAAATCTTTGCTTCATCTCAATACAATCCAAAACATCAGAATGGGCAATGGCTTTATATTTCCTTACGTATAAAAAGACCTTAGATGACAGTCAGTCGGTTAGGATCGATAAGAGTTAAAAATATTTGTGAACCATTATCTTACCCTTTCCATATTGCGGATGATAAAGTTTAAATCTGTTCATGTCTTAACAGTGCCATCTTAATATAAAGTCAGGAAACAGTAAATAACATGACAGTTAATTTTTATTTAAAAAATTCGGTAGTACCTATCTCAGAGTTTTACATTCAAGTTCCACATAAATTGTAGAGATGGCGCTATACGGTATAACGTAGCGATAACGCCAGTTACATGATTTTTGTTCACCCTAAAAGTGAAAAATTTTAAACCATACAAAATCTCCTGCTAAGCCTATTTATTTACGGCTGTTAGGGTACTCCAGTCTTACTTGAGCCCTACGTGCTAGCCCTAGGTTCTTTGTGCATTCCGAGTTTCAAGTCACCTACATACTTGAACTTAAAGGTTCTGATGTCTGTAATTTCTGAACTACAGAAGTGATGATGATAAGATTTGTATGGAATAATCTTTAAAGAACCTCCTTTCTAACAAAAAAAGAATGAATGGAATTGGACAACGCGTTAATGAATTATAACTAAAAAACGTTTGGACTTTGATGCCGTCTTCCAGGGAAACCATGATGAATTTCGGGACAAAAAGTATCCTATGTCCTACCTCGGGGTATGAACTATAATCATGTCAAGTTTCATTTAAATCCATCCAGCGGATTAGCCGTGATGCCCGGTCGTGAAACAGACAGACAGACAGACAGACAGACAGACAGACAGACAGACAGACAGACAAAAATTAAACAAATTACAGTTTTGGCTTCAGTATCGACTAAATAGTGCTCTCCAACAAAAATTTCCAAAATATCTTCAATGTACAGAATTCGACCCTTTACAGTTTTATTATAAGTATATAGATAACATGTTCTTTTGCTATTTTTTTGTACCTATGGGATACCTGTGACTGTGTGTGCTTTAGTTTTTACAGGTTATTATGCATATTTAATAAATTTAAAATTAAACGTTTAAGTATTGCGGAAGAATCACTGATTACTAACCTCAAGATATGGGCATCCGAACGATTTACGTAAACGTTTTTCATACAAGCAAACAGTAGCGCCAACTGTCAAAATACAATAGGTGGCCGCTGAGCGAACTACCACGTGGTCTTATACTGTTGGCACTAATGACACCGATAAACTGGCGACATTTTTTCGCGCGGTTCACCCTGTCTAGAGTAGACGTCAATTGGAAGAATGAAAAAATATATTTAATAATTATTATAAGAGGTCAGTTTTATTGACAAGATTTTTTATATTTTTGTTCAAATAAGAGTTTATATGCAATAAAATGTTTAACAATACAATTTATGGACACATTTGGATTTTTTTTTATCTTTTTAAGTGTACAACTTGTCCCTTAATAGGAATTTTAATTGAAATCATAATTATCATAAACGACTAAAATATACAAATACCAGTAATTAAGTATAGGTAGTAGTACCTCAATCTTTAGTTAAAAGAAGTGAATCAAGGTACTTCGAAATTCCTTTTGTCTCTACAACATAAGAGAGTACAACTAATTATTCATAGTTCGTTACTCAATTGAAACATATATAGTGAACGTTTGATTGATTTGTCATAATTGACCCCGGGCGAGGACGCGTACTGCTCAGTGCTCAAGTCAGTCCAATATCTGAGGCCAATGATGCCGATAATGTCCTTATAGAACTGGTGGGCAATTATAATATTTATTTCAACACACTTGCTCATAAAGTGGCTCTAATTTCACCGCAATTAGGCACATAATTACACCTATAATCACAAACTGTGACTTTTTCATTACTCTTATTCACTAGTGAGTTAGATAGTTTATTCAACACACTTGCTCATCGCAGACTGTGACTTTTTCGTTACTATAATTCACTAGTGAGTTAGAGTGTTTTTTTTTTTTAATTTTATCTACTAAATAAAATTATTTTTAGTATTATTTTATTCACAAGTGTGTTGAAAAACGTCGTATGATACATTGAGTATTAATGATAACCGTCCTCGGCTATCTTAAGACCCTCACCTTACGGCTCGGGTCTTAATGGCGCCTCAGCGGTAATCACCAACTTTACTCACTTGTACCATAAACTACTAGTATTCATTTAGTGCCTCAATACAAAATAGCAGTCAATAAATTGATTTCAAAAGTATATTTCAGATGCTGTACAGAAAAGCTGTAACTAAGGTTGTTTCGTTAATTTTGTAAAATATATATATTTGAGAGCAACTACATATTATTACAAGAGCAACTACGTATTATTACAATTTATATTGTTTAGTTGGTAGCCCTTTGCAACATCTTATCTTCTTCTTCCGCGGGACTCTTGTCAGCTGTGCAATGATTGCTTCAAAGTAATCTGTGCACTACTTCTCTACGTTCATCAAGAACATCTTACCACCAACGATAAGTCGTCATAGCGATTTATGCCGTCGCGTCGCAGCCCCTGTCGCGTTCCATACCTTCACAACCCATCGCCAAAATTATCGCGCAGTCAGAAAATAAAAATTTTAAACCTCAAAATACCTATTTAATTAATCCTATGTTTCACCGTAAATAATTAAATTGTTCATTTCCCTCGAGCGTACCCCGAATACGAAAAGGTACAACAGCAACAGCTACTCGGTGTCGGATGGGCACACCGGCGACAACAAGCTGCATCAGGAGCAATAAAGACATTATTTTTCAATTAGGTATATGCCAAATTATAGCTGACGATTTTTGCATGCAACAGCTCCCTACAAACAAAGTATAAATGTAGAAAACATTTATACTTTGTATATATGACTCATTTTTGTTGCTCATTAAGGCAAGTTGGTAGGATTAATAGACATTGGGTAATTAGGATGTTGGCAAGCTCAAAGTCTCTACCACGAAATGCATTATGTTTAGACTTTCCTTCTGTCAGGCAGACATAGAGTATCGTTGGCTTCAGGCAGAGCGATATTATGGTTTCCAATCTTTCTATGGAAAGGACGTGTCAGCCGAAGCTGTGACGATGATTATTATTCTGGTTTTATAAGTGGGTAGAATGAGTAGGTAAGACTTAGGTCAACTAGCTAGATAATAAAAAACTTGACCTCCCAAGCTGCTGACTTTAAAATAAAAGGTCAGTATGCGAATTTATTCTAGGTAGTTAGACCATACTTGAAAATATTATCCATTTGAATAATTCCGTTAGAAAAGGTTAAAATATAATTACTACCTACATGCAACATAGTAGGTACCAAATTAGATCATTATTTTCAAGGAAGATCTAAACTATCCTAAGCGATTAAAGAATATTTTTTTTGTGAAATTTATAATTTACCACCTTATCCAATTTTCATTTTTCTCACTTCATAAGTAAGCCCATAAAGATTGTAATCTTTGTTTACCCTTGACGTGCTTATGATCCACTGCAATCTAATATTTTGATGTGATTGGTAATTGATAAATGCCATATCAATTACCAATCACCGGAGCGCGCTTCACTGGCTATACGACTATGTAGGCGGTCCTTGGTTGTAATCACCACAATTTACAAATTAGCTCGTGTCGGAATTTAAACCCGGAGCCCATGCTTTTGCTGAAATCCAAAAAACGCTCCAAGGAGGTCGTCAACGTATGCTATAAATAACTCTAAAGTTATAAGATGAAGGCGAGTATTCATTTCATTTTCAGGGTTTCATAGCTCAATACAAAAACGTGTTTACCAACAAAATGTAATGAAACTTTGCTGGTACGGAACCCAACACGCGCGAGTCCAACTCCCATTTGACCGGTGTTTAAACAAACTCTTGTTAAAACTATTTAACTCTATCATAATTATCGTTCAGCATCAAAATTCAATTATTCAATTACCATTATTTGTGACCGGTACAACGATGTTGATCTCATTTATCGACATTAATTTGTCACAAGGTAAAGTAACTAATGGTGTAACTGATCTATTGCTTCATTTTAACTGATTTACCTCTACTTGTAAGACTTAGATGACCTCCTTGAATGTAGAAAAATTAAAAATATTTAATTGCAATTCCATTAACTTAATTGAATATAAACTTAATTGATTGAAGGGATTCGCATAAAGAGACAACTTGAATTCTTATAAGAACCCAAAGTATCTTCAAAGTATGTGGGTACTAGCTTTATTATGATTAAAGATTGCCATCGGTGGAAATTTAGTATTTATAATATTATCACTATATAACCTGACTTCTGGGTAGACACCGTCCCAAACCAGACAAAAACAAAACATACTCCGGCTGATACAGTGTGACTACAACTCGAATGTAATAAATCATAGAAATAGATATAGAAAAAGTTTTAGCGAAGTTGTTAATCCTAAATCACTTTGTAATTATTTAAAACTGTCTATGATAATTTAAGTGGATCGGACGCCTACAATGGTAAAAACGGTTTATGTTGCAACCACGTCAAAATCTAATACAGTGAATGGATTGATATATGCGTACTTTTATGACCCGGAGCAAGGTTGAACTTTAAGCCCGTTTGACAACCACCACTACTTGTCATCTGTAGTAATCTAATTCGGGTGCGTGAGTATAAAACCCGCCGTATGAACTCCCTGACATCATTCACCTCTGGTATCTAAAATTGGTATCAACATGTTCACCCAAGTAAGTTAATGATGGGAAAACTCATTAAAAATTGAATTAATCGTACTACATAATTTTCTTGTTTTTCTAATAATGTACGATAATTTTCCAGATCGTAACCCTTTGCGCCGTAGTGGCTGTGTCCTCCGCCGGACTTCTGCCCGCAGCAGTGCAATACTCGCCCGCATCCGCTGTCTCCTCGCAAAGCATCGTGAGCCACAGCCAGCCCGCCTTAGCTACTAAGATCCTCGCCGCTCCAGTCGCCAAATACGCTGTCGCCGCTCCCCTGGCGTACAGCTCACCCGCCCACTACTCGTCCGCCGCCGCTGCTTCCTCGCAGAACATTGTTCGCCACGATGAATCTGCCAGGCTCTTGTCCTCTGGCCCCAGATTGGCTCTCTCTGCTCCTTTGTCCTACGCCGCTGCCCCCGCCAGCCTCTCATACCAGGCCGCCCCTCGTCTGAGCTACGCTGCTGCGCCTGCGCAAGTCGCCTACCACGCCGCCCCTGTTACTAAAGTTCTCGCTCAACCTGAACAAATCGTAAGTTTACTAGTTGCCTATTATATTATTGATTCCATGTTACCTATTAATCCCTCAAAAGGTTCAAAGTGGCTGTTAAACGGAAGCTTATTAGTTAAACTTATTAAGCGTATTAAGTATGAGTAATGTACATGAATCAATTCCTTGGGAATGATAGTGAACTGCTGTTACCATAGTAGCTCAATTCGTTTTAACGAGGTATTATAAAATGGTGATAACACGAGACAAAACCCGACTTAGTTTGTCGTGGGCTTCTGCTCAGTGTAGAGCTAGTAAGAACCTTTGTAAACATAGCTTTAAGTCGACAAGTGGTTATCACAAATATCGTTTTCACCTTTAATAGTACGTACGTACGTTTATTTCACGTAGGCCCAAGTACCAGTAACTTGGGCCTACGTGAAATAAAAATACTTTGAAGTTTTTACTTTAATAAAATAAAAAAACTCCTGCTAATATTAATATTGATCATTCCCTTCACAGGCTTACCCCAAATACGAGTACTCGTACTCCGTATCTGACGGTCACACCGGCGACAACAAGCAACAGCAAGAGCTCCGTGACGGCGACGTCGTGAAGGGCTCCTACTCCTTGCTCGAGGCCGACGGCTCCATCAGAACCGTGGAGTACACTGCCGATGACCACAACGGCTTCAACGCTGTTGTACACAACACCGCCCCCAAGGCCGCCCCCGCTATCGTCAAGGCCGCTCCCGTCCTCCTCAAGCAAGCCGCGTACGCCGCCCCCGCCTACTACCACTAAGCGACCAATTTACCCTCGGCTTACGATATGATTGTTGACTATTTATTTATTTAAAATATATGGTATAAGTCTTATATGAACTCAATCTTTCAATGAAATATTAAAATTTCGGAATGGTCTGAATGAACAATTGACATCTACTCTAGACAAGGCGAACCGCGCGAAAAAATGGTGCCAGTTTATCGGTATCATTAGTACCAACAGTATAAGGCCACGCCACAACCTACTTATAGTATTTTGACAGTTGGCGCTACTGTTTGCTTGTATGAAAAAGGTTTACGTAAATCGTTCGGAAGCCCATATCTTGAGGTTAGTAATCAGTGGAATGAACACATAATTTTAGTTTTCGAGAAATATAAGAGTTTCCTTTATTGGCTTTTTTTAATTGTGAAAATAATGGTAAACCAGTTTTAATGACTGTTTTACACTATAATCCGAATCAACAGCAAAATTAAATGAACTTGTTAACGTTGTAGTGCTTCCGATTGACCAATATGTTGCAAGCGAAGCAAATGCTATAGATTAATGTCCCTATTGACCCGTTAAACAGATAACTACGCCCAATAAATATTTGAGTTAAGCAGTTTTGACTGACACACAAGCAAAGTTGATCTTATCTCATAATATTAGATTTTGCAATGTGTAAACCTCTAGACAAAGGTCAAATATGCCGCTGCATTGTGCATTGCATAGGTACCACCTATGGTCATAGTTTTGGTATTTTCAACTTGTTCAATGTGTGCAATAAATTAAGGACACTTCTTTAGAAACAAAAACTCTTTTGAAAAGACGGATGAAAATTAGAAAATAAAAGTAAAATTTTCTTCATAATTTATTAAGAAACTTTGGCCACTAGGGTAATATGTTGAAAATTATTATTGATTGCCGATTTTATTCCCTTAAATATACAACATAATATGTGGAATGACAATGGATCTCCCGTACTGCACCTGAAAGTAGACGGACTTTGGAACATCATCGAGTTACAGATGGAATAAAGTTCTTGGGGTACATAGTTACAAATATTAATTGGCCAGACCGTTAATGATGCTTGCTTTTGTTTTTTTATCAGTGCATATTTGAAGTAGTGTATTTTTCATTAACTCGACTCGATGGTGTAAGTAATTATTATGTATTCCGTAGCAGTCGCCCGAACAATCAAAAACATTAATCTTAAACAAACATACGTCTTTGAACTTTTTTATTACTAAATAATAATAATAATTTTATAATTCCTTCTCCAAGCTTGTTGCGATACTCAAATATCGATTTTCAGAGCAATCGGCCCAGTAACAAATAAGTTCAAAATGGCGGCCACTTTTTTTTAATTCTGACCATAAATTCGTTCTCTATGCTCGCTGCGATACTCAAATATCGATTTTCAAAGCAATCGGCTCAGTAACAAAAAAGTACAAAATGGCGGCCACTTTTTTAAATTTTGACTACAAATTCCTCGTCCATGCTTGTTGCGATACTCAAATATCGATTTTCAGAGCAATCGGCCCAGTAACAAAAAAAATCAAAATGGCGGCCACTTTTTTAAATTTTGACCACCAATTCCTTCTCCATGTTTGTTGCGATACTCAAATATCAATTTTCAGAGCGAGCGGCCCAGTAACAAAAAAGTTCAAAATGGCGGCCACTTTTTAAATTTTGACCACAAATTCCTTCTCCATGCTTGTTGCGATACTCAAATATCGATTTTCAGAGCAATCGGCCCAGTAACAAAAAAATTCAAAATGGCGGCCACTTTTTTAAATTTTGACCACCAATTCCTTCTCCATGTTTGTTGCGATACTCAAATATCGATTTTCAGAGCGATCGGCCCAGTAACAAAAAAGTTCAAAATGGCGGCCACTTTTTAAATTTTGACCACAAATTCCTTCTCCATGCTTGTTGCGATACTCAAATATCGATTTTCAGAGCAATCGGCCCAGTAACAAAAAAGTGCAAAATGGCGGCTACTTTTTTTAAATTTTGACCACAAATTCCTTCTCCAAGCTTGATGCGATATTCAAATATCGATTTTCAGAGCAATCTGATCAGTAACAAAAAAGTTCAAATTGGAGGCCACTTTTTTAATTCTGACCATAAATTCGTTCTCTATGCTCGCTGCGATACTCAAAAATCGATTTTCAGAGCAATCGGCCCAGTAACAAAAAAGTTCAAAATGGCGGCCACTTTTTTAAACTTTGACCACAAATTCCTTTTCCATGCTTGTTGCGATACTCAAATATCGATTTTCAGACCAATCGGCTCAGTAACAAAAAAGTCCAATATTGCGGCCACTTTTTTAATTCTGACTATAAATTCGTTCTCTATGCTCGCTGCGATACTCAAAAATCGATTTTCAGAGCAATCGGCCCAGTAACAAAAAAGTTCAAAATGGCGGCCACTTTTTTAAATTTTGACCACCAATTCCTTTTCCATGCTTGTTACGATACTCAAATATCGATTTTCAGAGCAATCGGCCTAGTAACAAAAAAGTTCGTAATTTTTGTATGGGAAAATCCCTTAAATGTACGATTTTTACCCCTTAAAATTTGAATTTCTGTAATCCCCGTCTTAGTACAAATTCATGACCTAATAATATCAACCTAGGTACCAAATTTTAGATCTCTACGACTTATAGTTCTTCGGGGATTCCTGGAACAATGAAATAATCTTTTTTGTATGGGAAAATCCCTTGAATGCACGATTTTTACCCCTTAAAATTTGAATTTCTGGAATCCCCCTCTTAGTACGAATTCATGACCTAATATCTACCTAGGCACCAATTTTCAGATCTCTACAACTTTTAGTTTTCCGGGAATTCCTGGAACAACGAAAAAAATACACTTTTGTATGGGAAAAACCCTTTAATGTACGATTTTTACTCCTTAAAATTTGAATTTCTGGAATCCCCGTCTTAGTACGAATTCTTGACCTAATATCTACCTAGGCACCAAATTTCAGATCTCTACGACCTACAGTTTAGGCGGAATCCGTGGAACAACCAAAAATTCCTCATTCTTTTATATATATAGATTCAGGAAAATGCACAACTAACGTATAACATGAAAATTCGGCAAGTAGAGTCGGATTTTCGGACCAGGGTTCCTCACCAGCAAGAGAATAAATATTTCTTTTTACTTTAATAAGTACTTATTTGTGAAACGGCCACAGGCTACCTGACTATCCAGTGAAAATTTCGATCATTTAGAAATAAACTTTGTTAGAGGAAACTAGGTAACATTTTTTGTTTTTTTAACCTTTACTCGTTGCTATAAAGTCACGGAAAATTTTGCATAGGTTTGACCTATTGATTGAGTTAACTTAGGGCTTTGACAGTTTTATGTTTTGAACTATAGATTTCTATTTTGTGATCAACTTTAACTTGATTGCTCTACCTGTTTCTGTAAAATAAGTATGTCTATGACGGGCAATCAGACGAGGAAGGGATCATGTATCGCTTCCATTTTCCTAACTTGAAGTAGGACCTATCGATTCCTAATAAATACGAAACCGATCATGCTTTTTATTTGTACTATATCGAGACAATGCGTAGCGTGTTGGTAAGAGCTATTTTCATCTTTATCGTAACCTTCTTCGTTTCAACTGATAGATATTCATTTCACTGATAGATATTGGTTTAAGGAGCCATATTGGCTCCTTAAACGTATCGCTAGTTGCTTACTCTGCATTTTCCCGAATGTGATACCAGTATAACTACATCAAGCGTATCGATTCAGTTAGCTATAATTAGCTAAATATTAATAATTGGGATAGTCACTTTTACAAAGGCTCGTGAGCTCGAGGAGCTGAAATATTGCACAAAAGAGATAAAGAAAACTAAGACATATTATAGAAAATTTATTTCTATATTGCTATCACATTTCTATTAATAAATACGTTAATAATTAACAGTCAAAATATTTTGGTACATAGTTTTATATGAAACTTGGTTCAGTGGTAGTAGGCGGGGGTGGCGTAGACGGGCGCCTTGACGTGGGCGGGCGCGCTGTTGTGCACCACGGCGTTGAAGCCGCTGTGCTCGTCGGCGGAGTACTGCACCGTCCTGACGGAGCCGTCCGCCTCCAGGAAGGAGTACGAGCCCTTCACCACGTCGCCGTCGCGCACCTCCTGCTGCTGCTTGTTGTCGCCGGTGTGCGCGTCCGACACCGAGTAGCTGTACTCGTACTTGGGGTACACCTGGGGAAATTGAGAAGTTAATTAATTATTGTGAAACTAAAGGAATAAGCAAATAGATAAACTGTTTATTTTGGAAACTTTTCTTACGATCTGTTCTGGTTGCGCGATGACTTTAGCGATGGGTGCGCTGTATGCGATAGGAGCAGGAGCCGCGTGGTACGCGACGGGGGCTGCGACGGCGTACTTGGCGACGGCTTGGGGTTGGTCGTGACGTACGATGTTCTGTGACGAGACCGCAGATGCGGGGGAGTAGTGCACAGCCGCTGGCAGGAGGCCCGCAGAGGACACCGCCACGAAAGCGCACAGGGTTACTACCTGTCAACGAAAAAGTGTCTTAGGTTTCATCTATACTTATAATAAAACTGTAAAGGGTCGAATTCTGTACATTGAAGATATTTTGAAAATTTTTGTTGGAGGACACTATTTAGTCGATACTGAAGCCAAAACTGTAATTTGTTTAATTTTTGTCTGTCTGTCTGTCTGTCTGTCTGTCTGTCTGTCTGTCTGTCTGTTTCACGACCGGGCATCACGGCTAATCCGCTGGATGGATTTAAATGAAACTTGACATGATTATAGTTCATACCCCGAGGTAGGACATAGGATACTTTTTGTCGCGAAATTCATCATGGTTTCCCTGGAAGACGGCATCAAAGTCCAAACGTTTTTTAGTTATAATTCATTAACGCGTTGTCCGATTCCATTCATTCTTTTTTTGTTAGAAAGGAGGTTCTTTAAAGATTATTACATACAAATCTTATCATCATCACTTTTGTGGTTCAGAAATTACAGACATCAGAACCTTTAAGTTCAAGTAGGTAGGTGACTTGAAACTCGGAATGCACAAAGAACCTAGGGCTAGGACTTAGGGCTCAAGTAAGACTGGAGTACCCTTACAGCCGTAAATAAATAGGCTTAGCAGGAGATTTTGTATGGTTTAAAATTTTTCACTTTTAGGGTGAACAAAAATCATGTAACTGGCATCATCGCTACGTTATACCGTATAGCGCCATCTCTACTATTTATGTGGAACTTGAATGTAAAACTCTGAGATAGGTACTACCGAATTTTTTTAAATAAAAATTAACTGTCATGCTATTTACTGTTTCCTGACTTTATATTAAGATGGCACTGTTAACACATGAACAGATTTAAACTTTATCATCCGCAATATGGAAAGGGTAAGATGGTTCACAAATATTTTTAACTCTTAGGTCTTATCGATCCTAACCGACTGACTGTCATCTAAGGTCTTTTTATACGTAAAGAAATATATAGCCATTGTCCATTCTGATGTTTTGGATTGTATTGAGATGAAGCAAAGATTTTTAAAAGACTCTTATATTATGTTGGGCTGGGGAATATTGTTAGTAGAGTAATTTATCCCAGTGGTACCTACCCGGCCGAACTCTGAAAGAAGAGTTCTACCACCAGTACAACTTTTCACATGGTTTAATAATTTTTGACATATTTCGTGGTTTCAGAATAAAAATCACAATGAAAAGGACGATTTTAACTGTCGATATTTCGATACATTGGTACAAGTCGTGGTCACGTAGTGACCACGACCTGTGCCACTGGGTCGAAATATCGACAGTTAAAATCGTCCTTTTGATCTTTCAACTACGTATTAATGAAACTTTATATTATTATTAAGAAAAAGGAGTTTTCAAAATCACCACAAGATAACCCGTGCAAAGAACAGGTTTCTGTACAACATCACACCAGAATCCCGCGAAAAATCAAGGAATTCCAGTAGGAAGGTATATTATGTAAAAAAAATCGTAATTCACGCGGGCGGAGCCGCGGGCAACAGCTAGTCTAAAAATATAAAAGAATAAACTGACTGACTGGCTGACTGGTAACTGACATAATATCAACGCACAGCCTAAACCACAGATTAAATTTTTTGTATCTTAGGCTAAACCACTGGGTTTATGAGGTCTCTTAGGGAGTGAGTTTAGATTTTTACAAAACAAGATGTTAAACAGAGGTCCACGGATGGAAATGGAAAAATACTCCTTCACGCTTTTTTCAAAGTACTGAACTAATTTGGCTGATATTCGGATTGAAGATGGATTATATCCTGATTTAAAACATAATATGTTTATCCCGGTAAATCCATGGTTCTCTCATTAGCATTTTCAACTATAGTTTCTATTCCATCTGATAATAATTGATCAATTAAACTTCAATGTACGACATGTACATAAATGATCCCATTTCTCTTAATTTTGTTAGTAGGCTAACTGGTAGTACTTATTTAGAAGATGTGTTGTAGTTGTAACTACGCAGGGGAGCAATTTCACATAATAACTCTGCACAAACTGTAAGAAGAAGATTTTTCACTGCATCCGAATATATTGAGCTTTATCACTCTGTATTTTCTCATTGCACCAGCCATCACAAATTACTTCTACATAAAAAAATATGCATTAACATATCTCTTTTAATTTCACTTGAAAATTATTGAGAAACTTATGATATTCATCTATAAAAAGTATCAACTCACTTTAGCGAACATGATTGATTTTAAAACAATAGCTGTTTAATAACATTTCGTGCTTGAATTCAGTTTTTATACGAGTACATGTTAGTAAGAGGGAGGGCCGGGGGAACTTGATATTCAGGCTTTAATTTTGACCCTGACTCGGGTCAATGCAAACTTATACCACCATCTATGATAATAACATCAAGATGAGCCCATCCGAACATTTTACGTAAACCTTCTTCATACAAGAAAATGTAGCGCCATCTGTCGAAACTCCTGCAAAATACTGCGTAGGCTTACAGCTTTCTACTAACCAACCACTGACGCCGGAGGGGGGTTTTGCTCCCATAAACTGGCGACATTTTATCGCGCGGTCCGCCGGGTCTATAGTATAGTTGTCTTTGACCACCATTCTAATAGTGGCTTACGAAGCATTTCAGAAATTTTAGGTACCTACACTTTAAACTATGCATGAAGGAATCTCTTTTAAAAATATTGGTCATAATAATTACTATACAATATTTTTTTGATTTGGTACAAAATTCTCCTACGTATTTTTAAGTGTATCAAAATTCAGGTACCTACCATAACAATATTAATAAAAACATAATGATCTGCTAGAACAATAACAATAATGGTAACATACACAAATAAGAGAATGAGTCTGTGCTAATATGCCTACATATTCTACTATTCGAATTTGTCGCATTAGTATTGTGATTTTTAATAAGCTAAAAAGGTATTTGAATGATGATAATTTAAATTTAAAAATGACTTTATAGGTAGGTATATTGAAAGAATCACTAAGAAAACACTCATTTATCATGATTAAGGGCGAAATTTATGCTTTGAGATTCATGAAAAAAGTATTTTACCGCCGGCAAAGCCGCTGGCAAAATCCAGTTCGCAATAAAAATATTGTAACTAACCTAGTATAAATACTCAATTACTATTATTAGCTACTAGTACGCCTACTACGAATTGCCTAAATATCTTCGAGAGAATGGATCAATCATTGAACTTGCTCCAACTACGGGTAAGGTCGTGGAGCAAGTTTGACAGCTTCCACTACTAATCTCATAATCATGTACGGTGTATAAAAAGTCTCGATCTAGGGCACATACTTATCATTCAAACAATAACTGTTTGAGACAAACAAACATGTTGTCCAAAGTGAGTCCCTCTCCTGTACATCGATTATTTGTGATTAAGTCTCTTCTATTTTGGTTCAATAAAAATAAATTTCATATGTTTAGAAAAAAAAAACTGTAACGGGATTATCATTATATTCGAATTTATCTGTTCAAATACTTAGCATAATAGTTTTCTAGTGTCTACTTATTGTAGAAAACAATGTTTTTCCAGATCGTCACCCTTTTCGCCGTCGTAGCAGTGGCTTCAGCAGGACTCCTGCCAGCGGCTGTGCACTACTCCCCCGCATCTGCGGTCTCGTCACAGAACATCGTACGTCACGACCAACCCCAAGCCGTCGCCAAGTACGCCGTCGCAGCCCCCGTCGCGTACCACGCGGCTCCTGCTCCTGTCGCATACAGCGCACCCATCGCTAAAGTCATCGCGCAACCAGAACAGATCGTAAGAAAAGTTTCTAAACTAAACAGTTTATCTATTTGTTTATTCCTTTAGTTTCACGATAATTAATTAACTTCTCAATTTCCCCAGGCGTACCCCAAGTACGAGTACAGCTACTCGGTGTCGGACGCGCACACCGGCGACAACAAGCAGCAGCAGGAGGTGCGCGACGGCGACGTGGTGAAGGGCTCGTACTCCTTCCTAGAGGCGGACGGCTCCATCAGGACGGTGCAGTACTCCGCCGACGAGCACAGCGGCTTCAACGCCGTAGTGCACAACAGCGCGCCCGCCCACGTCAAGGCGCCCGTCTACGCCGCCCCCGCCTACTACCACTAAGTGACCAAATCTCCTCATGTTTACCAAAAAACTGTCTTCTAATTTATTGCAATAAACGAATAAGTAATTAAGTTCCATGTTTTCTTTATGCCTACTATTATAGAATTTTAGCTTCATATAATCCCATAAAATCACGTTTCGTAAATATTGACGTGACCGGTATTTTTGTTTCACTAAATAATATTATGTTTGTGTGAAGCTTGAAGCTTTTGAAGCGCTCTGGTACTTTATGAACTTGAACAAACTTTTTATAAGAAAATTGTATGCACACAATATAACAACATTGCTAAATTCAAGCTACAGACAGATACACACATCAGATACTACATTACATTATGAATTATGATGCTAAACAAAAGTAAGATAGATTTATTGTACTTACTACGTAATATTATGAAAAATAGAGACTATAACTTCAAACCCATTTTCCTAGTAACATTATTTTAATGAAAAGTAAGGAAGTATTTTACAAAGTAATTATGACTTAAAATAGTTCTAATTTTTTATTTGAAAGTGTGTTAAAGAAAGTATATTTCAAGAATTCACCAACAATGGCTTCATCGCATCTATTGAATGAAAAAGAGATGGATTGATAACATTAGAAAATAGCGTTCACTCGTCTTTGTACAATATTATATTATTGTTATATACTACTCATAAGTAAGGCTTAAATGAATCTAAACACGACGTTAGATCTGTTTTTTTTTTTCTTATTATATAAATGGGCTTCTCTGCTATTAGAGCTGAGTGTCCGCCCCGTTGATGCCAACACAACGATCAGCACAACTTAAGTAAACAAAACAAAAAATAAAAAATTACAAACACTTCTTTACATCCTAAAATTCTAGCCTATCTTAATTTAAACATAAAAAAATTTTAGCTGCTTGGAAGACGGACAGGCAATGCTTTGATATGTTCCCACGTGTTTCCCACATCTAAAAAATTGAAATGAAAATTATCTTTGATTTGTTGTCTTAGGTGATTTCAGACACATTGCGCTAGAAAGTATACTATATCCTCCTCCAAATTACACATTTCACTATCAGGAGAGGTTACTTTCCTCATCATATAGCCAAATTTGTTCAAAGGAAGTCCTGACCATAACTAATTGTTGACGTGGCAATCTCACATCGCTGCGAGATCCGTCTCGAATCCCGTAACTGCGCGAGAAAAAAGACCTAAACAGAATAATATAGAGTAATGGGTTCTTCGGATAAAATAATTTATTCTTAGATTCAGTATAAATATGGGAAAAAGATTGAATGGTTACAATAATATTACAAGAAGCCAACGAACATTTAGATGAAGTACGATGTACTAGATATAAACTTACTCAGGATATTATTAAAATATTGTCGATTTCTTGGATATGTAGCAACTTATCCGGAAATCTCTTTAGCCTAAATAAATAAACCTCAATAAGTCCCAACAATCCTATGATTGTAAGTGTAAGATTAATCCAAATAAGTATTCATTTTCTTGCTGGCATAGTAGAGATGAGACAAAACTAATATTGAACATACTAGTAATCAGATTTCATATAACCTACCCAATCAACTCTACGTCATCAGATTTCATATACCCAATCAACTCTATGTCATACTTTTTTTTGCATGAAGTTCAGAAAACAATCAGAATATGAAATACGATATCGCGAACTTTTTTCTGACACATAGTATTCCTGCACGGGCGGTATCACCATCCCTCGCACTTGGACTTATTTCGATTGAGAGCTAAAAGTATAAAAAATCAGGTGTCTCCAACGTGGAACTGCGAGACTTTGTAGAAAAGCAGATTCAACTCAAAGATAGAGAATGTTCCGGCAAAGAAGTTGTTTTCACTTTAGTTAATACTAGACTATTATACCTACGAGTAGTAATTGATTGAATTCTATAGTTCGGCAACTTCGTGCGCTACTCTCCTGCGGGGTGACAGACGGTCCGGGGACGCGGTAACGCCACCGACGTATATTGTACCTATGTGTAGGTACAATATACGTCGGTAAACGCATGCATGCAGAGACGTATCCTCTTCCCCGCTAACCGCTGACATCTAAGGTCCTCGCCTCCCCTACCGTCTGTCATCCCACAGGAGGGTCGCACACGAAGTTGATTAGCTGTAACAATATCAATCTGAACAGATGTACCTTTATTTTTGTTCATTAATTTCTCCTTTATTTTCGAAAATAAGATTTTTTTTTTGAAAAGTTTAACTAAAATAATTAAAAAAAAACACGTTTTAAATATTGATATATTGAATCCACCACTGGTCGAGGAGCTTCAAGGGCCCAAGTCAACGGTGGTCAGGGCTCCAGACTAAGGAACCTCCTCACAATTCGTGCCGTCTCCAGGACCACTGTTTTCTGTATACAGCCCTTGATTTAACAGCTAAAGCCAAGTTCATCAATTATTATTAAATGACAACAATTAAAACATTGGGGTTAATAGGCTTAAGGAGGTTAATATATATTGAACAAATAGATAAGGTTCTTATTAAAGCAAAGTGAACAACTAGTACTTCTGATCTTTTCATACGACAGATGTGGTGTGATAACAATAAAACTCCGGCCACATTCTTTATACAATAACTCATATTTAGAAAGCATCGATTTTATCACTAGAAACGGATCCACATTATTCTTACACAATAACCGAATTGATGAAGCCAAGTTGATAAAGTTTTGGCGAATTTATATAATAAAAATTAGAAAAGTATATAATGGTAAAATATGATTCGTTAAATCAACAGTTCGCCGGTACATCCCGATAGCGACGGTTCCTCCCAAGTTAACAAGAAATGTTTTCGAAGGTATCACTTTTATTCCAAATCTTATATGGGATTCAAGATTAAAAAATATTTTTTAACCATTTCTCATTCATTTCAGGATTTCATACACCTTTCTTCCTTTTCAAATTGCTTGTAACGTTTCAGATGTTTACCTTATTTTGCATCGTTAGCTTCACCTCCGCTGTTCTTATTGACACAAGTGAAGGGTTGAATGAAGAGTCTTACAGTTCTGATACCTCAAACGGTTGGCAAATGGTTAAATTGTATCCTTCCAAACCATTTTATAAATACGAAACCTATGTAAGTAAAAATTTCCATTCTAGTTTCATATTTTTTCCCTGTAATTTATTAATGAAACTTTCGATTGATACTGGCTTATATCCAGTATTTGAATATTTAGAACTATTTCGTACAAACCTGTTTAATATGTTTCAGTCTTATCCAAAATATGAATTTGAATACGCGGTATCAGACAAGAAAACTGGCGATCACAAGCAGCACCATGAAAGCAGGGACGGTGATAGAGTCCGTGGAGGATACAGTCTCGTAGAACCTGATGGATCTTTGAGGAAAGTGGAGTATGATGCTGATGACCACAATGGGTAAGGTTTAAAATTCAATCTGTGACAATCAATTTCTTCTTATTAATTTTATTCGCATAAAATATTAATTTTTTTTTCAGTTTCAACGCCGTGGTCAGCAAGAGTGTGCATAAACATGGTGATCACGCTTACTCTAGTTTCGGTCATACGAGACATTACCTACCCATAGGAGGTGGTATCAAAATCAACCATTTTTTTCCAAGCAAAAACTATCACTATCAAGAATCTATAACAAGTAATGAAAATCACGAAGACAAACCCGTTAACGAACATCAAGTAGAGCCGAATAATGAGGAACTTATTAATTTATATAATGAAAGAATAGAAACGACTGTTAAAACAATTGCAGAAGAAGGCGAACATATCGCAGAGGCGACTGAGGCACCTGTATCAAATATAGAGCCAGTGGAGGGACCGGTTGAAGTACATCACGCATCTGTACCACTGCCTGTGGCATATCAGAATGAAAACAATAACAACGATGCAGGAAACATTCACAAAACGCCTGTTGTTGAAAAAACTGCTGCTTATCCTAGCAATATAGTTAACAATGAAAAGATTCACAAGGAAGACCATCATTCTGACTCAGAATTGGCATCTTCATATTATCACTCGAAAATTTATTACGTAGGTTTTTAATTCTACAATGTAAATTATGTGTTATAAGAAAGTTCTTATTAAATATTTATGAATTTAGAATCTGTAGTAAGTAAAATTGTTATTGTTGAAAATAAATTAATAAGGAAAGAAAAGTTTAATCAATTATTCCTACTTTATTTATATGCAACTACTAATTATACTTAAAAGAAGAACTGTAGTACACCTATATTATTTACACATGTTATACAAAGGGGAATTATAAAACGAGCGAACAAAAAAAAACTTTGCGACTGATGATGACATACTGTTTTAATAACTTGAGCGGTATGAATTTGAGTAAGCGAAAAATTAACTAAACTGACGACGAATATTGATTTATAATAAAATCCAGAACGAGCTTACAAAAAGTGGATTGTGATAAATCCATTTCAGATATTAAAATTTTATCCGAGCGACTTCATTACTAAGTGAGCGACTGGAAATACAGAGAGGGCAACTTCAATATTAAGATAGATTCGATTTTTCTAAGTGAGGTTATACTTAGCGAACTACTAAAAAGTTCACTTTGAGCAAAGTTTTGTAAGCTGCTTTATTAATGATTATTGGTTACTGATATTCTATTTGAGGGCTTATGTTTTTTATTTTGATACGCTTTTTTAATGAAAACTACATATTATTATAAATCACATTTTTTTAGGTTATGTTTACGTATTTTTTGCCAGTTTGCTAATATTTTTACGAAAGATTTGTATCACACTGTCACTAACTTTCGTAAATCACTGCACAAACGACTTAGGGTCCAGGAGCGAGCGAAGCGAGCTCGGGATTTGAGGGCACCCCGACTCGGCTGGGTTAGGTGACGAAGAGGATGGCGGGGCCTGCAAGGCCCCGCCATCCTTCTGAGTGGTTATTTTCTTTTATGACCACCCAGAAATAGGAGCCCCGCGAAGCGGGGCTCCGTCGACTGGCCTTTAAGAAGATTAAAGACAAGAAATGAGAAGAGGTGAAGATTTTTTAATTTCAAAAAAAACGAGGCCGGCCCACTAAGTCCAAGCCAGCACTTATTTACCAGTGACGATGAGTAGTAGGGCTCCTCATACCTATCAATGTTTCTTAGTATTAATAAGAAGTTTTTTTTTTAGTTGACTGAAGCGTCTTATTTTATTTTTTGTTCATTTGATTGAAATAAATGCATGCATATTACTTTATTTTTACGGAGTACATTGTTTTATTTAATTACCCTTATATTTCAATAATAAAATTTCTCAACTAATAAAATAGTGTTTCTTCAAATAGTTATTTCATATTATTTTTATTTTTTAAATGTGAGCTCATTATACTCTGCTCATTAGTGTATTTTTCAAAGTGGTTTTTGTATTCGAAACACTTCATTTAAGATAAAATGCCGCTCAGTATAAAAAATACATTTGCCAAATATTGAAAAAAATGCAGGACGTAACGTTGACACTCAAACAAATATTAGGTCGCTCAAATATTATGAAGCTGCTCATTTTGTATTTTAAGTAACTCAAATTAATGTTTGTAAGTTGCTGTTCTGTTGATTTCTCGTCACTCGCAGTCAGTCGCTCACTTTGTAATTCTATAACCCAAATTAATTAATTTTGACACTTAGAACTGTAATTTACAGTCACTCGTTTTATTACTACCCTTATACAAATAGGATCCTAAAAAGCAGGAAACCTTTAATTTAAATTAAAAAAAATATTAATGTAGTAGGTATCTGTCACTTAAATAAACCACTCCATTTTAGGTAGTAAGGTATTATCCTACAAAAGTTATAACAATTTTATGAAAAACAAGACTCGACATAATATTACAATCGTATATCATGTGATAAAACATGAGTACAAATAGCACCTTACTACGCATTACTGACAACTTCTTGGCAGGCGTTGTATTATATTAATGCACTTGCTCTATTATTTTAGCTTTGAATTGTTTTGCCAGTCTGTATTTTGTAAACACAATACAAATTGAAACGATTAGCTAAAATGTTTGCCGACTATCTACGGGGTCAATTATTCTTGCCACTTATCTACCAAGTAAAAACCCCTCTTAAACTCAGTTGTAAGCCGTGAAACATTGATCCCGTTAATTTCATGCAATATTTTATTCAGAAGGGTATCTTTATTTAGAACTATGTGAAATAAAGAACGTTGAATTTTGCTAAGGAATAGGTAAATTAAAAATAATATCTGGAAGAGGCTTTAACTCAAGGAATAAGTATGCACTTAAATTATTAAAATTTTAGAAAAAAAAATTCTGAAGATCTGACGTCGTATCTTATTTTCTTGGTGAAGCGGCATTGCAGGGCTTTTTGGATCCCATTAGAACTTTGACCGTCTCCGATCGCCTCCAAATCCAGTTGTCGCCAGGAATGCGTAGTATGTCCTTTGCAGGGCTATAAATTTACAACCACGCAAAGCGACGTAAGTAATACTCGTTATACTTCAATATTTGATTTTCCTCTTTAATCTGATTCTGAATTTACTAAAAATTACTTTGGTCTAGGGTTTACCAAAATGGCAATGGATTTTATTCTTAACCTTAGCTACTAAAATATGACGAGAGTGGTTTCATGCCAAGACAATATAAAATGTTCGTATTGTTGAATTTGCCTTACTTTTGAAACCACTTCTCTTTAGAGTGAATATTCAAGAGATATTCGTTGGCTGAGGACTATTTATTAGTACCTATGGCGGCTTTTTATTTTTAAAAACATGCTGTCCATGTTTAAAATTATGCCCACTGAAATCGCAGAGTTCTTTCCCGGATGAATTGCTGCAGATTTTATATTAGGTATCTTGTTTCTAACAGACGTAAACTTAGTTTTAAGTTGTATTGTAAAATGTGTAAAAAGTTTAAGTGCCTATGAGCTAAGCCTATATGAAATAGAGTATACTTAGATTTGACTTTATTTTGACATTAGAGCGGTCCAGGAGTTTTTAAGAAAAAGCTGAAGGAGCATTTATTGGACTCATGAGCGGGCTGTAAGTTAATAAAAAATTAAATGTGTAACCTACTACCTAGGTATGTAAAATGTATGTACCTAGTATAATTGATAAATGTTTATACCTAGTAACCTAGTATAATTAGACGCACGATAAACATTTGAAAATAGCACCTCCTTGCCAACAAACTGGTCGCCCGCCCAACTTGTAAAGAATTTGCGGATGTATTTTTTGTTAACAGAAGCTAAAAATTTTTATGAAAAAGATATTTAATCTTTTAGATTAGTTATCAAAGTTACTTATTACTTTGTTCAAACCTTAAACTATTACAGCATGGTTAAATAACAAATTAGCCACTGGGTTTATTATGCACTTGCTACAGAAGACTATAGGCGGCTGGTGGTTCACTTTTAATACTGCATCGGGAACGATTTACGTAAGGGCAGCATTCTTGGGTCTTGAATATATAATTTTGCCGGATGACATAACTATTTAGGCTATTGTATCAGCTCAGGCTATCGCCAGGTTCTAATATTACTCGTACTTAATCCTTGCGTAGTCTACAAGTTTACCTCTAGCTTGACAATAAGCTCCATGTTAGTTCAAGTACAAATAAAAGAAAACAGCCAACCTATTGCAAAAAATAATAATGGAGCTATCGAAATTAAATTTCCTTCTTCAATTCGGAAATTTTAAAGAGGGAAGCTGGTTTTTTTTTTGGATTCAGCTTTTGTTTAAAGAATGCCAGGCACTTTTGAGTGTACTCGACATCAAATAAAAAAGTTACAATTAGTACGGAGTACGTTTTCAGAGGTAAGAGATCAGGATGGAAATATATTTTATGGAAAAAAAGGTCTCTACTGAGGGTTTTCTCATTAGACAAGCGTATGCTACTAAGTTGGAATTTACATAAGTAGGTACCTACGCTTTGATTCTAATGAGCTTAAGTGGTTTCAATTCATAAATAGTAATAGTGCCAAAAAATTCCTTCGAGAGCTTTCCCCGCGGTTAATAGCCTCAACTGGTGACAGAAGGGCTGGCTAATTTTTTACGCAACGTATCAGCCTAGCTGTTTAACGCGGAAATGCAGCCAGTATTCTTGGCACCATTCGACGCGGCCAAGATTTGTATAGTAATTAGAATAAGCTAATAATAAGATTTATTGTAACATTTTAATAAAAAAAGATTCATAAATATGAATTGAAACCACTTAAGCCCATCTTTTTCAATCTTCAATCTTTTGCGTATGCCTAGTTTTTTTTTGTACAGCATATTGTGCTAAAAAAAGTCAGAACCTTCTTCTCTACTTTGTAATTTAAGTGTTATAATAATTATCTCAAACGTATTGTATAACGATTAGCCACCTAGAGCCTAGGAGTGTAATCATTTTGCTTAACACGATTGTTGCCCAAATCGTGTGTATCCAAAGCGTTTTAATTGCAGCTGATAGTAACTACAGCGACCATGGAGTCTGCATTCACAAAATATTTCACCAATTATACTACGTATTTATACTATTAACGTGTAGGTTTTCGGTTTGAATAAATCCCGCAGAACAAAAGGGAGGGAGGGGGGGGGGGGTTTCGGGATAACAAGTATTAATGCAGGATAGTGAAATTCTTTCATGCCACATTTATCAGACTGGTTTGGTTTTAAGTTTATAAATTAATTTTTTATTTCGGCAAGATTCCGATTGAATTAAAGATTCGCGTTTCGAGGGTTCCATACTACAAAAGAGGTAAAATAAGGTACATAAAACCAATATAAAATGGTAAAAATCACAGCAATTTAAAACCAACCACGAAACAAACTTATTTAACGATTTTTTTGTTTGTTATCAGCAATATAAAAAAAACTGTGCTAGTTGGAGTGTTGTTTATTTTTCCTGTAAAATACTTATACAGAAACACGTTATCGTTTCAGATTTTTCTATTAGTAAACTTTGAAGATTTAGGGGAGGAGGTGGTATTTTTTTCGAAATTTTGCACGATGATTCAAAAATATATGCGTAAAAATAAATAAAAAGCTGCTTTCGGTAGTAATTGTATAGTTCTTTCACGTGATATCTATCGAATTCAGTATAGCTATCTCACTTTGAGATTTTAAAGGCCCGGTTTCGGTTTTTTTTTTGAGTTTTTTGTTATTTCATTAACGTTAAGCTCCTATGTATACAAAGATTTCAAATTTCACGTTGATCGCCTAATAAATCAAAGATTTCAAATTTCACGTTAATCGCCTAATAAATACAGAATTAACGACTGTAACCGACAGACAAACGGAGGGATGATGAGGTAAGGTTTCTGTTTTTAGCTATTTATTACGGAACCCTAAAAACAGCTTAGGTGTAACGATTTAGTTTTATCGCGATGGTTATTATAAAAATCACTTTGTCCGCCCATAACAATAATGAGTATAATTGGGTCGTACCAAAAATAACAATGAACGCATCGGACGCTGTTGCATAACATTCACAATTCTTAAATGTTGGAATTCGT
The DNA here is from genome assembly GCA_963855885.1 of Coenonympha glycerion. Lineage (NCBI taxonomy): Eukaryota > Metazoa > Arthropoda > Insecta > Lepidoptera > Nymphalidae > Coenonympha > Coenonympha glycerion. Next base: position 11,573,763 of record OY979633.1, on the reverse strand, counting down.
GAATTACCTAAAAAATCGTAACAATAATATTAGCCTCTCACTTAATTTTTCTACACATTATACTCATATCGGGTGTCGTAACCTGATAAAGTGAGATTGGCAATGCAGTAATTAGGTAGGTGCTGCTATCGGATCGGATATCGTCGGGAACCGCCCCTCTACTTGCTTCTGTTTTGTTATTATATAAAAAGACTTGACTAACTAACTGGCATCAGTCGACAAGCTAATACAAACCAAAGCAAAATGCTCTCCAAAGTAAGCATAAGTAGTATCTTGGAATCAGCGCAGTTATGTTTACGTAACTAGAACAGTGTTAGCTTAACTTAAACAAGGACGCAACTGTGTCGTTAAGCTTTCAAACCTTTGACAGCTGCAATTCTATATTGGTTACAGCTGACAAAGCATCAAAGTTTCCGTTTGTAACAAGCATGGATTATCATCATGATAGATACGCCTCTAAGAAAAGTGCGAACGGAATTATTATTGGGAATGTCTTTCTTCTTATTTTATCACCTTTTTATACCTAATTTAATGTTTAGGCAATTATAACTTACTCCGCGTTATTTATGTTTCGTAAAAAAATTAATATCGTAAGTTTTAACATGTCACATTTTTCAGATAGTAATGCTATGCGCAGTATTGGCTGCGTGCAGCGCGGGCTACATCCACCACGCGCCAGCCGTGTCTCACAACGTGGTGCACCACGGAGCTCCGGCTCCCTACTCTGTCCAGACTGCTCAGTCCTACCACGCGGCTCCAGCGGTGCACGCCTCTTCCGTGGCTCACGTGGCCCCCGTGGTCCACGCCGCCCCTGCAGTTCACTCCGCATCCATCGCTCACGGCTCCGGTTACGAGGGAGATCACTATGTTGGTGAATTCGTGAGTATTTGAAATTCACTTTAAAATGAGCTCAATTACTGGAAACTGTGGGCTGATTACTAAGCCCGTGGGTTACTAACTCACCTGGGTTACTAAGCCTCTTCGCATACGGCTCGTAAGCGTAAGCGTAGCGTAAACGTATCGTTATGATGCTACGCATAACAATATCATAATTACTCCTCCTACGATCCGCTGCAACACCGCTCCGTCTGCGGACTTGTTAGAAAATGTTCGTGCTCGTACTGCTCTCGTCGTACGCGAGGATTACGCTACGCTTACGCTTACGAGCCGTGTGGGAAGGGGCTTACTAAGAAAACGGAGGCCAAATCCTATTTTTACATTCTTTGGACAAGTTAGCAACTAGCATGGTATATTGAAATGATACCATACCAAATTAGGCAGGTAATTTGTACATTTGTACCTGTTTTATTAGATAAGAGTCGTTTTAGGGTTGCTAACTAAGAGGATCTTAAGGGTGCGCCACACACGATCTTCCCTTCTTTATCATTAGCTCATTTGTCCCGCGGGCAGGATAACTTTCAAGGTCACATATGTTTGGTCTGCAACAAAATTGCACCATAAAATGCATGCAGGTTCACCATAAAAATAAATTGGGACTAAAACTCTAAAATGCCATATATGACTACAATCTACATGTTAGCTATAGTAATAGAAGATCTGAATATCAGTAATCAAGTTCCTTTTTGGACGATTAGTTTATGAATCACTGTAAAAAAATTACAAAAGAAAACTAACTGGCCTAAGTAAGAATACGTGTTCAAAAAGCACGATTCTACAATCTAAATGAACGATGTATTTTATTATTCAAACAGTAATTATTTAATCGTCCATCAGTCGTGATAGTCGGAACAATACAGCTTTGAAATGCCTAATGGCTGGAGTAATAAAATTAATTACAATCTAGGCGAAAGCCCATAAATTAGCTGCCATTCCATTCCAGATTCCATAATAACTTCCTTCACTTTAGACCACCCTAAACAAGCAAGGTTACAAATTGTTATGTTAAAGTGTATTAAACTATCTGAGATGTAATTATGATTTAGATGCAGAATTTAGATGCAGAAGAACACCTAGATAATTTACTCATAGTACCAATTTATATAAAAAATATATAAAGTTTAAGAGTATTTCTGTTCCTTTCAAACAATACTGTCTCATATTAGATTAAAATATAAACTTTAAACGCCTGTTATAGAGACATACCATATGCATACGTTTTTGTGTATCGTGCGTGTCTCTTTTCTGTTTGAATATGTGAATAATTTGGACGATGAGGACACAAAATAAAAGGTTGTTTAATACAAGAAATACTCAAGGAACAAAATGTAAATAATTAATTTATTCATGAATGTTTTCTAAATAATAATAAAAACGAAGTAAATTCTCGCAGCAAATATTTTGTAGTCAGAGCGGAAAGAAGATTAAAAGAAAAATAGAAAACTAGCATCAATTATAAGGTTATGGTGTATTATGAATCTATCTCTAAAATCCCTTAGTCTTAATGTATTAGGTACTCTTATCTTGCCAGGTACTGAACTGCAGTACCCGCAAGTTACAGGAAAGACATATCAACGCAACTATATTTTGAATGGAAGTAGGCGTTATTTTGCGGAAATCCATAATTGAGGGACTGATTAATCTGTTTTGCTATAATCCGCTACTTGAAAATATTCTGTGTGGCAAAATGCACTCTAAGATTTCACATTGTGAAGTCAACATCTCTTGAGGATGTTCCGGTGTTGGGGCGAAACGTGCGTCGAAGAAAGAAGTGTTCCTGCATATTGTGCCATACAGAATCTTTTCAAGTAGCGGATTTTAGTAAAACAAATTAATCAGTCTTGCAACTATATATTTGAATATCGCTTTTCAGGCTCACCCTGAATACGGCTACTCATACTCCGTAGAGGACCCTCACACCGGCGACCACAAGTCCCAGCACGAGACCCGCGATGGTGATGTGGTGAAGGGCGAATACTCCCTCCTCCAACCCGATGGCTCCTTCCGCAAAGTGACATACACCGCTGACCATCATAACGGGTAAGATCTAGTTTGGATTCACGATTGAACTCTGTCTTAACTTTTGTTATTCTCGGGGGCTATTCACGTAATTTTTTTACACACTGAGTGATGTGAATCAAGTAAAATAAAAAAATAACTTTACGTCTATTGGCTTAGAGTACAAAATAATTTATTTTTACAAAGGAAATATTTCAACCTTATCGCGAAAAGTGAAATTAATTTCACGATTCCTTTTGCGTTTGAACATAATTCAATTTTACGCTCTACGTCAAAAGTCGTAAAATTAACAACAGTATTCACAAAAACTGTTTTGATTTCAATATCGTCTGCTAATTACGTAAATACCATGAATATTTTAAAGATTTCACTTCACGAAATGTAGCCTACGCATTACGTGAATCGCCTACTTTGTTTTTTATGTTTTTGTTGTCATCTGTTATTTGTTTGTATGTCGTCGTTTTGTGGTTGTTGTTATTTCTTGACCTAGATGAGCGAAGTGGCTTCGTATATCTTTGAAAAATGACGCTGAATTCTTAGACATGTATAGTCCTCACCACTCACGATGTTTTCCTTAGCGACTAAGCAAGGGAGTCTGGGTTCAAAAATTGATATGGCGTGCCCGGACTTTGAACCCTGACTTCCTGATGAGAAGTCAGGGTTCAAAGGGGTCCTGGCCAGTGTACGGATAAACCGTAAGGTTTTTGTGACACTGTGCGAAATTTGTTAAATTGTAATTTGTATATGTATAATTATTTTTAAATAAATAAATAATAAATAAATAAAGTAGAGGTCTGAAGCAATGGGCCATGCTTGATTTAACACTTTCTTTATTTCACACAACAACTTAGTTACAGAATCAACTCTTAGGGTACTCAGCAACTTCTTAGGGTAATTGCAATAAACTATTATTTAAAAAATGACATTGAGGCGTTAAAACTATTTTATTCAATTAAAAAAATCGCAATAGAATTTTAATGGATAGGTAAGGATTCGTTATAAAACTATTAAATTATTTAAAAATAGATAGAGATTTATCAGAGCATCACAATGGTAAAATTTAGGCATTTAATTATTATATTATTATATTAGTCTTACATTTATTATTACTTAACAAATAACAAAAATGAACAAAAACTTGCGCAATATTTTACTGCATATACGCTAACGTTAATAGCTCATTCGTTCTAATTTTTTAAAAGTGCCTACTTTATGAGTCGCAATAAGAGTAACCCTGAGCTTGTAAATAATCTGTTAATTACGTATGTTGTAAAACATTTCGTATAACAAATGTAGGCCTTTTATTAGGCCAAGAATGAGGTTCTGTAATCATATTTTAATGACATAATGAATGACAAAAATAGTTGAATGTGGGTTAGACATGCATTCAAAGGATTCCGTACCATTTCTAAAAATACACAAATGATTTTATTCATCAGATCTGCGGTTTCACGTCTTGAAACGATCAGTTTTAAGTTCGGGCCACAAGTTACAGAAAGTTTAAAGCTATGTAACTATAATCTAGTTTTTAATATTTAGTTAAAAATAACGCCGAACAAAAAAACGTTACTTTACCTTAAATAGGGTTAGGGATGGCTATTTAAGCCCATCGTGGTCGTATGGAATTAGACTTTTAAATAAATATATTCCAATTATTTTTATAAAATACGGTTTCTGAAACCTAACGCATTTAAATGGTCTTTAAGTTAATCAAGAGCGTAAGCTATTAACAGTTATTTTCGCGTAAAACATACTACATACAACCTTTCATATTTATAAGATTTTAAATCTAAGCATGTAGCTTAGACTTACAATCACTGATCTCTATTACCTACTATATACTGGATAGAACATTATTTACAATTGACAGTGCATTTTTTGGGCCGATTTGAAGCGCCCCCGTCGATGGTCCACGGTACTAAATTAACATTTGTTGATAAGCGTCGGTTTGAATGTAATTTTTATTTAGTTCCATGGACACTCACGCCAGGTTACGCAACAATCAGCGCCAAAGAGGCGATAATCAAGTGCCTTCATTTTAACGTTGACAGTCTGCTATCCATAGAATAGAGATCGGTGGTGCTTATACATAATATGTATTCTCAAAGTTTATTTTGTCGACAGATTTAATGCCGTGGTACACAACACACCGCCAGTCATCCATCATCATTAGAAGCTTGTCAACCCACTGTGATATTAGCGTAGGTAGTTTAGTCTACATCGTACCTTTGAATCTTAAGCTCTTGTATCTATTGCTTTATTGTTATTGAAATGTACATAGTATTTCGTTATTTCATAAATAAAAATGTAAAATAAAAAAGTGTACGGCTTTTTATTCGTTCCACGTAAATTCTTTAAAATGCTCATATATTCAGGTTTAGCAGTAACAGTACTAAACATACCTACTGAATAACATCACATTTTTACCACGATGTGTTTTTTTAACCGACTTCAAAAAAAGGAGGAGGTTCTCAATTCGTCGGAATTTTTTTTTTTTTTTTTTATTTTTTTTTTTTTTTTCTATGTATGTTCACCGATTACTCGGAGACGCGTGGACCGATTTGAAAAATTCTTTTTTTGTTTAAGAGGGTTTTGTTTCCAGATGGTCCCATTTTAATCAGGTCAGGATCTGATGATGGGATCCTGGAGAAATCGAGGGAACTCTTCAAATTTTATATGGACACATGAAACTATTTGAGTATTATTAGAAAGAGTAATATTTTCCAAGTTGTTCTATGGTCATCAGGTCAGGATCTGATCATGGGATCTTGGTGAAATCGAGAGAAATCTTCAAATTTTGCTAGTATACTTAAAGCGAGTTGGGTACTTTTTATAGTTACTGGTGCATATGCTAGCAGATACGGATTTGATGACTAAAGTCATCAAGTCAGGGTCTGATGATGGGATCTTGGTGAAATCGAGGGAACTCTTCAAATTTTGCTAGTATACTTGAAGCGAGTTGGGTATTTTTTATAGTTACTGGTGCATTTGCTAGCAGATACTGATTTGATGACTAAAGTCATCAAGTCAGGGTCTGATGATGGGATCTTGGTGAATTTGAGGTATCTCTTCAGATTTTATGAACACACCTCAAGCAATTTGGATATTATACAACGCCTTGTGCATTTTATTGTTTTCCACTAAAAAGTATAAAATAAAAATGGGAAATGCTTTCCAAAAAACCAACTTCAAATGCCACTACAAAGAGTGAAATAATTTTTATTTAAATTTTAGGTACCTACACCAATTCGAAGTCGGGCAAAATGCACTCTAAGATTTCACATTGTGAAGTCAACATCTCTTGAGGATGTTCCGGTGTTGGGGCGAAACGTGCGTCGAAGAAAGAAGTGTTCCTGCATATTGTGCCATACAGAATCTTTTCAAGTAGCGGATTTTAGTAAAACAAATTAATCAGTCTTGCAACTATATATTTGAATATCGCTTTTCAGGCTCACCCTGAATACGGCTACTCATACTCCGTAGAGGACCCTCACACCGGCGACCACAAGTCCCAGCACGAGACCCGCGATGGTGATGTGGTGAAGGGCGAATACTCCCTCCTCCAACCCGATGGCTCCTTCCGCAAAGTGACATACACCGCTGACCATCATAACGGGTAAGATCTAGTTTGGATTCACGATTGAACTCTGTCTTAACTTTTGTTATTCTCGGGGGCTATTCACGTAATTTTTTTACACACTGAGTGATGTGAATCAAGTAAAATAAAAAAATAACTTTACGTCTATTGGCTTAGAGTACAAAATAATTTATTTTTACAAAGGAAATATTTCAACCTTTTCGCGAAAAGTGAAATTAATTTCACGATTCCTTTTGCGTTTGAACATAATTCAATTTTACGCTCTACGTCAAAAGTCGTAAAATTAACAACAGTATTCACAAAAACTGTTTTGATTTCAATATCGTCTGCTAATTACGTAAATACCATGAATATTTTAAAGATTTCACTTCACGAAATGTAGCCTACGCATTACGTGAATCGCCTACTTTGTTTTTTATGTTTTTGTTGTCATCTGTTATTTGTTTGTATGTCGTCGTTTTGTGGTTGTTGTTATTTCTTGACCTAGATGAGCGAAGTGGCTTCGTATATCTTTGAAAAATGACGCTGAATTCTTAGACATGTATAGTCCTCACCACTCACGATGTTTTCCTTAGCGACTAAGCAAGGGAGTCTGGGTTCAAAAATTGATATGGCGTGCCCGGACTTTGAACCCTGACTTCCTGATGAGAAGTCAGGGTTCAAAGGGGTCCTGGCCAGTGTACGGATAAACCGTAAGGTTTTTGTGACACTGTGCGAAATTTGTTAAATTGTAATTTGTATATGTATAATTATTTTTAAATAAATAAATAATAAATAAATAAAGTAGAGGTCTGAAGCAATGGGCCATGCTTGATTTAACACTTTCTTTATTTCACACAACAACTTAGTTACAGAATCAACTCTTAGGGTACTCAGCAACTTCTTAGGGTAATTGCAATAAACTATTATTTAAAAAATGACATTGAGGCGTTAAAACTATTTTATTCAATTAAAAAAATCGCAATAGAATTTTAATGGATAGGTAAGGATTCGTTATAAAACTATTAAATTATTTAAAAATAGATAGAGATTTATCAGAGCATCACAATGGTAAAATTTAGGCATTTAATTATTATATTATTATATTAGTCTTACATTTATTATTACTTAACAAATAACAAAAATGAACAAAAACTTGCGCAATATTTTACTGCATATACGCTAACGTTAATAGCTCATTCGTTCTAATTTTTTAAAAGTGCCTACTTTATGAGTCGCAATAAGAGTAACCCTGAGCTTGTAAATAATCTGTTAATTACGTATGTTGTAAAACATTTCGTATAACAAATGTAGGCCTTTTATTAGGCCAAGAATGAGGTTCTGTAATCATATTTTAATGACATAATGAATGACAAAAATAGTTGAATGTGGGTTAGACATGCATTCAAAGGATTCCGTACCATTTCTAAAAATACACAAATGATTTTATTCATCAGATCTGCGGTTTCACGTCTTGAAACGATCAGTTTTAAGTTCGGGCCACAAGTTACAGAAAGTTTAAAGCTATGTAACTATAATCTAGTTTTTAATATTTAGTTAAAAATAACGCCGAACAAAAAAACGTTACTTTACCTTAAATAGGGTTAGGGATGGCTATTTAAGCCCATCGTGGTCGTATGGAATTAGACTTTTAAATAAATATATTCCAATTATTTTTATAAAATACGGTTTCTGAAACCTAACGCATTTAAATGGTCTTTAAGTTAATCAAGAGCGTAAGCTATTAACAGTTATTTTCGCGTAAAACATACTACATACAACCTTTCATATTTATAAGATTTTAAATCTAAGCATGTAGCTTAGACTTACAATCACTGATCTCTATTACCTACTATATACTGGATAGAACATTATTTACAATTGACAGTGCATTTTTTGGGCCGATTTGAAGCGCCCCCGTCGATGGTCCACGGTACTAAATTAACATTTGTTGATAAGCGTCGGTTTGAATGTAATTTTTATTTAGTTCCATGGACACTCACGCCAGGTTACGCAACAATCAGCGCCAAAGAGGCGATAATCAAGTGCCTTCATTTTAACGTTGACAGTCTGCTATCCATAGAATAGAGATCGGTGGTGCTTATACATAATATGTATTCTCAAAGTTTATTTTGTCGACAGATTTAATGCCGTGGTACACAACACACCGCCAGTCATCCATCATCATTAGAAGCTTGTCAACCCACTGTGATATTAGCGTAGGTAGTTTAGTCTACATCGTACCTTTGAATCTTAAGCTCTTGTATCTATTGCTTTATTGTTATTGAAATGTACATAGTATTTCGTTATTTCATAAATAAAAATGTAAAATAAAAAAGTGTACGGCTTTTTATTCGTTCCACGTAAATTCTTTAAAATGCTCATATATTCAGGTTTAGCAGTAACAGTACTAAACATACCTACTGAATAACATCACATTTTTACCACGATGTGTTTTTTTAACCGACTTCAAAAAAAGGAGGAGGTTCTCAATTCGTCGGAATCTTTTTTTTTTTTTTTTTATTTTTTTTTTTTTTTTTCTATGTATGTTCACCGATTACTCGGAGACGCGTGGACCGATTTGAAAAATTCTTTTTTTGTTTAAGAGGGTTTTGTTTCCAGATGGTCCCATTTTAATCAGGTCAGGATCTGATGATGGGATCCTGGAGAAATCGAGGGAACTCTTCAAATTTTATATGGACACATGAAACTATTTGAGTATTATTAGAAAGAGTAATATTTTCCAAGTTGTTCTATGGTCATCAGGTCAGGATCTGATCATGGGATCTTGGTGAAATCGAGAGAAATCTTCAAATTTTGCTAGTATACTTAAAGCGAGTTGGGTACTTTTTATAGTTACTGGTGCATATGCTAGCAGATACGGATTTGATGACTAAAGTCATCAAGTCAGGGTCTGATGATGGGATCTTGGTGAAATCGAGGGAACTCTTCAAATTTTGCTAGTATACTTGAAGCGAGTTGGGTATTTTTTATAGTTACTGGTGCATTTGCTAGCAGATACTGATTTGATGACTAAAGTCATCAAGTCAGGGTCTGATGATGGGATCTTGGTGAATTTGAGGTATCTCTTCAGATTTTATGAACACACCTCAAGCAATTTGGATATTATACAACGCCTTGTGCATTTTATTGTTTTCCACTAAAAAGTATAAAATAAAAATGGGAAATGCTTTCCAAAAAACCAACTTCAAATGCCACTACAAAGAGTGAAATAATTTTTATTTAAATTTTAGGTACCTACACCAATTCGAAGTCGGGCGATTGTTTATGACTTTGTCATTTCTTCGCACATCAATTAAGTAAGAAGGACTATTAGGGATTGTATGAAACATTGCCCGACTTCGAATTGGTGTAGGTACCTAAAATTTAAATAAAAATTATTTCACTCTTTGTAGTGGCATTTGAAGTTGGTTTTTTGGAAAGCATTTCCCATTTTTATTCTTTAATAAAGTCCATTTAAACAGCACTAGTTATTCGGGAGCAATATGGGTATTCAAGTATCGTTTTCACTCACTGACTGATGTGAAACAAGAAGTAAGATAAAAAATGAACACTGAAAAATTAACTTTACGTCAATTGGTTTAGAATCTATTGGTTGAATGTACTTCAACTTAGGAAATACGATGATTCAACCTCATCGTGAAAAGTAAATTTAATTTTACGATTATCGACCATGTTGCGTTTTCTATTACATTCAATTTTACGCTCTATGTCAATGTACATAAAATAAATTTTCAGTGTTCGCAAAACAAAATTGGTTTTAATATCGTCGGTTTATAAACGTAAATGCCATGAGCTTTTTAAACATTTCACTTCGAAAAAATGTAGTCGACGCGTTAAGTGACCACGATGATATCTTACTGAGAGAAGGTGAATAACCCCTAACGATTACTATCTACATAGTATGGCTGACGTAGCGGTGCCTCGTTGCAGGTAGAGTGGTAACAAACTCTTACGAAGCCTTCCACCAGAAGAAACTGACGTTTGACGTTTTAATAGCCTTTTGTGTACCGCAATGGGGTCTTACACTACTTTTGAATTTGATAAAAAATATTACTGTATTATAAACTAGGATAAAAATAATAACGTGCAATGAAAGAAATATTAAAATCCAACGAAGATTTACAAAGTTACAGGCGTTTAAACTTTGGAGTGGGGGGATCTTCTATCCCTTTCTCGCAAAACGAAAATTTGTATGAAGCCGCACGAAGCTACTATGGCATTGGTACTTTGTGACGTCACAATTTCATGTTGCTATCTCTGTCTAATCACAAATCTTTAAATGCTTATAACTTTTTTGTTATTTGATCGATTTAATTAGTTCTTTCAGTGCACGTCATTATTTTAATTCTACTTTATAATAAAGTAATAAAAAAATTGGAGTCAAATACCCTATTGTGAAAATAATTAATATTACCTAGATTACGAGCATGAGCAGAGCATGAGTCTATTTTCACAAACTTGCGGATGCATTCTAATTGTAATAACAAGTGTACTAACAATGCTAAAGGTCTGTCTCAACTATTTTTTCTGAAAATAGTGTACGAAACTGCGGTATTTGTATTTTGATTAGGCTCTGTTTTTTTGAAAACCATTGTTAAGTCTTTTCCCCAAAAAGTTTTGTATTTCTTTACACTGTAAACTACACACTTCTCTCATCATTTATGAGCGATATTATTAAGTAATACAAGGTACTAACCAGACGCACAAATTACACTCGTAAATAAGCCTATACCTACCTACTTACTAGCAACAGTTGGTTGGTGGCAGAAATCGCTGGTTACAGTAACTTACCATTACCTAAACTAGGTAGATACTACCTTACTGTAATAATACGATTTTAAGCCGTTCACATTCCATATTCATTCATAAACAGCTTTCATTCCCTTATATTATATTTTGAGTTTTTAACACTTTTTTTACAAAATGTAAGATGAGATAACAAAAATGGTACCGATTCTTACTTGATCAGACAATACCCAATAGGTATAACGATAAGAATCTTCATCTCACTCATAATTTTACGTAGACTATCACCATTTGTACAATAAGCACTCGCAATTATAATTTTCAAAAATACCGAGAACAGCAATATACTTCTCTAAAACTTAAAATATGAAAAGTACGTACCCATCTATCTATGTTTGTTGTATAATTTTGATTCGTGATGAGTATAACGGGTGACTATGCCGTAATAATTAATAATAATAATTTATTTTGAAGGTAATAAACTTGGATAAATAACGATCACAATCAACAAATATAGTTTTTCATCTCTACTTGAGATATCCATAAGCAAGTTATACGGAACACTAAAGCCATTTTAGGTATGCTTATTTCATTGCCTCACTCAAGCAATTCTTAGCATGTAAACATGATAAAATAAAGAAATATTAAGAAGAAAAGGGCTAAAAGGGCTCAATATAAAGATAAAATCAAAAACACTTCAACCAAAATACAACAGGAGGAAGGTAGTACGCTATGAAAAACACTGGAGTAAGTTGGATTCGGCCAACCTAACCTGGCCGATGACATCCCGAAAACAGCAGAAAAAATACGAAGTAGAGTCGCCTAAACAACTATAAAGAGTAGAATAACTGCAATTAGAGGAGGCTTTAACCGCAGACGGTATAGTCCTTGTACTTTATAAAGGACTATAGAGTACATATTATTATGATCTTTTTGAAAGTTAAAATATTAACACGAGTTCAATTTAATTAAATAGGTATCGTACAATAGTAAATACAACTTAAGATATGTAGCCAACACTGACAATAACAAAGTCAAATAATATCGCAAATCTAAACCAAATTACAAACCTAGAATAAGCAAACAATTATTGTAAAGGAAAATGAAGCCATTCTTTTTTATTAATTCTACTAATGAGTAACCCTTAAAGTATCATTTTGATTCTGTGTATCAGTTATGAAAACCTTTAAAACAACCGCGTATGTAATTACCCTCTTCTGCCTCCATAATATCGTTTACATTTGACTTTATAGGACATACGGTGCCATACATGGAGAAGAAGCCCATCTGCCTCTTTGATTAACTGTTCAAAAAAATGAAACATGTTCTGACTTCAGTCGACCTTAAACTATACGGCAGTTAACAATTTCTGAGAAAGTCATCGTTTTTTCTTTTCGTTTATAGACGTTAAATAAAAATACAGTAACACGAAATATTCACTATTTAAGGAAAATTTTTATACTTGATGCTATCATCGAGTGACTTAGTCGATGTGAATAGGTGTTTTCAAAAATGCTATCTATGCCCTATAGAGAGAGTTGCAAGTCCAGAGCTAGGCCTACATTTTATTTTTGAAAGCCTAGTTGTAAAAGTATCTGCAACATTTCTAAAAATTATGAATAGACTACGGGAAAGAAAACGTCATCGCTTTTTCTATGAAAGCTTACAGCTAGACGATCTCAGTACAAAAAAAGTTATTTCAAATCAGCATAAAGCTCATTATTCAAAGCTTCCTTGTACATTCTGGGATCGAAACTATTTGGAATTAACACTGAGTGTTCTGATGTCGGTACTTTCTGAACTGCATACTTGATGACCTTAAAATATTCACGGTATAACAATAAAGTGCTTCCATTCAATCTAAAATAAAATAATAATTAAGTAATAGAAGCGAACAACGCATCAGTGAATTGCGTCTAACTACACATCTCGACTATCATGCCTTCTGCTGAGGAAATCATGCTGAATTTCGGGATAAAAAGATTCTTCCTACCTAATAACTAGTAACTGTACGAACTTACATAATGATGACATAATGATACGTTTCATTCTTATTCGTCAAATGAACTGACAGAATCGGTGAAATGAAAAATCGGTTTTTTTGTTTTTATTCCGTTTGTGTCTTAAAAAATGCTGAACCAAAGAACTTTCAAAGTTTTTACCAGCAAACTCCGAAAACCCACCAAATATATGAAAAACTGAGATTTTCCAAATACGTTGCAACTCGCGTAACTTAAAAATCATTGCATAGTCGACTTTATAACGAAATATCGTCGAAGTTATTTTCTATGATCTACTTTTATTCGATCAGCAAGTCAGCAGTAGTCTCGTATTTCAATATTCAAAGTAGAGCTTTGCAGTGAAAGCAATTGCGTTGTCGGATCACAGGACAACCTGCAATGGAACTCCGTTACATATTTAATACTTGAGATGTAGCAATTGGTTTACTATGAATGTACCCGTGGGTAGTAACTTACCTCATGCTAACCACAAGTATCACTAACGCGACAAATTAAATTATTCATATAGACGAAAGGTATAGATATATTATACACTTTGATTATGTGTTTTGTTCTTGGACTCATAGTAATTATCATAATTATCTTTAAACTGTGTAATTATAATATGCATCCAAAAACGAGTTAAGGTGTTTCGGCCCCACCAGCCCGCGAAATTCAAATTGTATTTAGTTTTTCGCAAACATTAGACACTACACTACAGATTGTAGGTTTATGGCAATGAATTTTGCGGGTATAATATTTATGAATCTACATGTTAATACCAAAAATTTGCTCGGAAATTTCCACTCACCTTCATATTGGTTCCCGAAAGACAATTTTTTACAGTTTTCCAGATTTAGAGCTATCGGGAACCAGTAGGATAGTACATTAGTGTTGTTGAGCAGAGTTTTTATAAAGACATGTAGATGCATTTATGATTTAAACGCAAAACTCATTGCCATAAGCCTACGCTGTATAATTAGCCCACTATTAGTGAAAAACTAAATAAATTTTTAATTTTCGCCCCCGGATCGCCCGGATAAAGGTGTCGTCGTCAAAATCCCCTTTTATGTCCCACTCCTGAGCACGGGCTTCCTCTCAGTGTTAAAGGAGTTTGGGCATAACCCGACAACCTAGCTAAGTGCCGGTTGACGAACTTCGGAAACCTTTGAACGTGAACTCAACGAAAAACTTATCGTGAACTCTTAGATTTCACAGTTATCCTTCACTGCTAACCAAAATCCATTTATATCTATAATAAATACAATAATTATTATTCTCGTGTCACAGTGTTTGTAACCAAGCTCCACTGAAACGGCTCGACCGATTTTTATGAAAAAAAATTTCAACGTTCAATAGGTCTGAGAGTAGGCTATTTTTAGGTAGGCAAAACGTTTGCCCGTTTAGCTAATAAACTTATATACACTAGAGAAAGACTAACCAAAATCGTAATTAAGTACATGTTGCTTAAAACGCATAATATGACTCACAACCGTAATAAGTAACGTAATTAATAAGAATCTCGTCGCTGCCGTCCTTGAAAAGAATCTAGGGCATGAAACACTTTTTACGAAAGCCTTTATAAATCAGCGTAAATATGTAGCCGATTAAATTTTTTCGTTTACTTACTTTATTTTTGTTCACTTAATTATTCAATTGAGTACTAATAAATCATTGAAAACTACGGGCTATTTACATGAATGAATCAGAAAAAAACACATCGTAGAAGCTTAGTAAAATACCACTTATTTAACTTACTCCTAGCTTATACAACTTACATACCGTATTTTAAGACTAATTAATAGAAAGTACATTAAAGCAATTTCTAAATATCAGTTCAAGTTTAATACCTATCTTATTATAATGTTTGATCTTAGTAAAATTTAACCTGTTTTAAATTAATCGCTGCCGTTATATAATATTTTTATATCAAATATTCATAGCGCTTGAAACATCTGGCGACCGATTTTAAAAGGTTATTTCAAGTGAATGAATCAAAGTCACCGTAGCATCCAATTATATCAGATCGGTCTCTTTGTAAATCCATCGAGAACTTCGTCGCAGACTTGATATACCGTATGAGATAAAAATCATCGTAAAAAATAAACGGTGTCGAAGGCTTCATGAAATTGTCTGGTTTGCCAATATCGTGTTTAACCGATGACCTTCGTGAAAAGGCATCGCCGGTCATGATTAAAGCGTGCCCAGACTATCAATTATAAGTCTCGCCGTCTGTAGAAAATTCATATAATATAAATAAATAATTACTTAGTACAATATTTATTTAATAAAATTTATTTAATTTTTATTTTGTTACAAGCTGTTGCCCCCGTGGGAATTGTGGATCTCCCCGGGATTAAAAGTGTTCCCGTTCCCGTTCCGGCTCTCTTTTCTAACCGTCATACCTACTTTCTGAAAATTTGCTATAATAATCTCTAGCACTGTATATTGCAGTAGCGAGTTTTGGATTTTTCGAAATCCCACGGGCACTATGGTATTTTTCGGGAATGTAGTCTGAATTTTCGGGATAAAAAGTAGCCTATGTCCTTTCCCAAGCTCTAGTTTATCTATTTATGTCCAAAATTTCATCAAGATAGGTTTTGTGGTTTAGGCGTGAAAGCAGAACAGACAGACAGACAGACGGACGGACGGAGTTCTTTTAGCATTTATAATATTAGTAGGTACAATAATAAAGTGAACCTGTTGTTATTAAACTTCTGCTGGTGCTTGCATACTCTAAAATAACAGCTAGTAAAAGCCAACTCTGTAGTCTATACCAAACTTGACCTTCCATTGTAATTTGTAACCCAAAATGTAGCTAAGAGATAGAAAAGAGTATTGAAGAAATAGAATAGAGTCTATAGATGAAATCAATAATTCTATTGCACACGAGACTCTTTAAATGTTGTATACTCAGTCTGCGATCACTCTTACAGATATGAGATAAGATCTCTGCAGGAGGGAGGCATACCTCCATTATTTACTTGCAGCGATCGACGGCGCGGTGAATCACACCAAGCACAATAGTAGTTTATGAAACGGATGCATAATGGGGGGTATTAAAACATGAGTGTGAGTTTAAAAAACGAGCCGCAGGCGAGTTTTTTAATAGTATCACACGAGTGTTTTAATACATAATTATGTAGAGTTTCATACACTACTTTATCTACGCTCAAATTATCATAAATCCAAACCATAAAATCTTGCTAACGTTTGTCGTAAATCCTTCACTTTGTTGGTAAAAGATTGTGGGTCATTTTTGTTGCAATTACTAAAATATCAGGTGGAGTTAAATTTTCTTTAGTAGGTAGTGCTAGACATTTTCCGCGCTAAGTTTTGACTAAGTAACAAAAATAACACATTGAAATGTTAAAAGTTAGGTATGGCGCCAAAATTCAGTTGTAAACTGCGTATAGTCTGTTAAAAAAGTCATGAAACAAAAAAGAGTAGAAAAAAAATTATATACAAGTCAGATAAAGTATATTTTTAGTGCATAATTAAATAATCAAAAATTATACATAATTCTTTTCAATATTTTGTATGAACACACTTTTTAATCAGTCATCTAGGGCATGGAAAAATTATTGTTTCCGTGAATTAATTGTTGTCTATGGTCGATCATGGCCCAACCAACTAAATGTTGTCTGTGGACTCCATATATAAAAAACAAAATTGAGGATTGGCTCTACACTCTCTTTTGGCTATGACGACCACAGAGAAAAGAAAGTTATTCCCTGGTCTGTGATGACGACACATAAAAATACAGGAACCCAGAGCCGAGTATCGTAATGGAAATTATTCAATTATCTAGAGATATTTTCATAGTACAGCGATGTTATAATGAATAACTTTTTAATAATTATAGAAGTCTGTGAATAAAGTAGGTCTATATGTGACACATTTTGATTTCATAATTCGAACTTTAAGCAATGAGCGTAGATAAAAGCCTTTATAAAACTGATATTGATTCTCATGATCAATATGTTGGTACTCATTAACGATAACTGCCATTATTATGCTTATTGTATCTAATTTATAAGAAAAAGGGTAAGGTGATAATGGTAATGGTGTTTTAGGCAACTCATTGATATAGAAAAAGTTCTTATATTTTATGCATTAAGACTGATACAATCAAACTAATCTTAATTAAATTCTGAGTTCTATTCAGTTGAAAAACAATAACTTCTTATCTTTACCGCATCGTTCCTGCACATATACTCGTACATCATGAGAGCCTAAAGCCGTAGCCGTAGCCGTAAAAATTTGAAATTTGAAATTTGAGTTCTCGATGACGTTCCGATGACGGCTGCGATGGACAACCGCCCACGTTCTTTACGGTAACTTAGCGAATGCTGCTTTCCGCTTTAGTAGGCTGCGCTTGTCTTCGACAGGTCTCAGACTTGCAGGGCAGTGCAGCTTTCCCCATGACGGTGAACCGTTGAGTAAGTGATACTTAACTGACACAAATATGCTACAAATACAATTATTGTAAAGATTTCAATCTATGACAAAGGCACATATCTCTGAACAGTTGATGTGCCTGAGGCAGATAAAGCGAAAAAAGACTAAACTACTAAATATAAATCATGGGCGTCAGTATGTAATTCTCATAAATATAAATAATTAACTGTACATCGCCCAATCATCGCCGGTAACCATAGCAACGCAACCAGTCAATCGGTGCTTTAGCTGCATAACTGATGCAAAATTAAACTTATCATGCTTGCATCATAACATGCAAGCACTAACCAATCTGTGCCCAAGATGTTCCTTCGGCTATAAGTATTTTTTGCAGAATCTCTGAGCAGGCATATTAAAAGGCTGCCTAAGAGTCATAAATATAAACGCTCATTATATCCACAGCTTTATGATTGAGCAATATTTTATTAGAGCACACTGCAAACCCAGAATGCTACTTTCCTGCAAAGCCGCGCTTCGGACGCGTTCACACTTCACACCAGTCTGGTGGCCAGCACCAGTTAATAACGCAGAATTACAATATGAATTATTTCTCCTTTAATATTATAAATGCATCCTATTATAGTGTTACGCAAATGCATCTACAAAGGAAGTAAGCAGATTATAAATGATGTTGCACAATAAGAACAGTATTTATATCACTTATTCGATGCACTCAATCTTTTATGCTGCAATAAATTTAATGGTGTTAGTATAATATAATATTATAATTCATTAGTTCGTGTATGTAAGATTAAAGCCCTCATTGAATATAAAAGAACTTATTGTTTCATAAGATTGTTAGCCTATAGTATATTATGTAGAGTTTTATATTCTACCACGTATTTGCGATATACTTCGTTAATGTGCCCATTTCATTTAAAAATACTATTTAAAAATAAACCTGGAAATTTTCATAAAACAGAAAATTTTAGACGCACACCGAGTAAAGTGAAAACTGTCACCGAAAAAACCGTCGTAAAAGGGCTTAGGTGACTCTTAAAGAGTTGGTGAAAACGAGCATAAGCGTTTTTAAGGTATACCTACGTATGCTATTATTATAAATCAGTTCTGATGATAACATAAAACCAAATTACTGTCTATTATTATAGGTATAGATTTTATCCTAACGCCACAACGCTTGAAGATTAACTGTGGTGCACTAGTTCGATCTTAATCAGAGAAATAAGTCGTACCGATTGCTAAGCTGCAACCGTCATATTTCCTCGGATTGCAACAAGACCTAGAAAATTTTATTGTGAGTGCACTTATGCCACTGAATCGGTAATCTATCAAATAATATTAAAATTTCTTCTTTCCAGCCTTTAACGACCAAATAATAATTTTATGTTAATTTATGCAATACGAATATGAATTAGAGCTGAGTGTTGTACGTCCGATTAAGCATGAATACATTGTGTATAGTGTCACGAATTATCATATTACACTCACTAGGTCAAGTTAAGATTATATTCATTAATTAATCATTAAACAGGAGAGCTCTCGGAAAGGGCCCGTAACCTTGAAGTTAAGATATGTCACAGTGACGTAACATAAGTGCAGCGCGTGGTCTCATGTGTGGGGCCGGTTTGGAACCGGGTGACATGGCCATTGGCCAGCCAAGTATAAAAACTACCACCCGACCTGCAACCTTATCATACAACTGCAGTCAATCAGTACAGCATCAACATGTACTTCAAAGTAAGATTGGGCTGATTATGGCAAAAAATTACAAAAGCCGTAAAAAATTACGTTATTTTGAGTAATTTAAATCACTACCCCCTTTAACGAACTTTGGATGCAAGTCTTCTTTCTTATAATGGAGATAGCATCTAAGACTGATCGAATGCGTTTTAGCACGCGCTCTTATCACAATAAGCATGAAAAGCTATTGTATAGCTAGTGGATTACTATCGATATTATTTGTCGGTGAAATCAATCTTATTAATCAATTGTTACATTGCAGATCGCCGTCCTCAGCCTCTTGGTTGCAGCCTGCCAAGCAGGTGTGATCGAACAGGGACACGGCCAAGCCGTCTCATCCCAAAGCATCGTCAGACACGACCAACCCACCCACGGAGCTACACACTATGCCCCGCTCGTCGCCCACGCCGCGCCCGTGTTGACCCACGCAGCCCCTCTGCAGATCCACTCTGCTCCTATCGTTCAGCACGTAGCCCCCGTGGCCCACGTGGCCCACGCTCCCATTGCTCTGGCCCGCGCTGATCAGGTCGAGGAACATGTGAGTATTCTAATACCTACTACTTAATTTCTTTCGATGCAACGTGACATTAATCCACATCTTTCGTTATTTTACGCCTTATGCGTAGTTTCAGCTTGGCCATTACCAAACAAATAATATGGAATTTGTTTGGTAATGGCCAAGCTGAAACTACGCATAAGGCGTAAAATAATGTGGAATCTGTATGTGGATTTTTTTATGCTGCCAAGAACCAAGTCATTGAATGGGAACTTAATCTGAGGTACTGAAATAGCCACTTATTATTCATTACATTTTATACTAAACTAGCGAATGCCTGCAGCTTCGCTATTTATTTCTTCCAAAAAATCTTTTATAGCTATTTGAATTCCAATTTTTCTCCCAATCCATGCAGTGTTTTACGCACTGCATTGATTTAATCAGTCAGTCAGTCAGTCAGTAATCTTTTTTATCGCACATACATGTTACTTATATTATCTTCTTAGGATATTTTACTTGTACTTTTTGAGGATTTATTTATTTAGGTCGCATACAAATTGCAGTATTTACCAACCTACCACGTTTTACAACTTTCTTGTCCGATCAGGAAGTCCCTTCATTTATTACTATTCTATTTGATAAACTTCATCCATAAATTCAAACAGCTATTAACATTAGAGTAGGGCACTAAGTAAATATCCGGATTGCTGTTAATAAATTATATTATACTTACTAGGTATGAACTGAAAGATCATAATCTGCTTTTTTTTCAAGAAACACGATCGGATCTCTACTTTTATCAAATTCTAAACGAGACGAGGTTTTATTTGTATACTAGCTGTTGCCGCAGCTCCGCCCGCGTGAATTACAATTTTTTACATATACCGTGGAATTCCTTGATTTTTCGCGGGATTCTGGTGTGATGTTATACAGTTTCATCAATACGTAGTTGAAAGATCAAGAGGACGATTTTAACTGTCGATATTTCGACCCAGTGGCACAGGTCGTGGTCACTACGTGACCACGACTTGTACCAATGTATCGAAATATCGACAGTTACAATCGTCCTTTTCAATGTGATTTTTATTCTGAAACCACGAAATATGTCAAAAATCATTAAATCATGTGAAAATTTGTACTGGTAGTAGAGCTCTTCTTTCAGGGTTCGGCCGGGTATGTGATAAAATACTCTACCACTGGGATAAAATACTCTACTAACAATATTCCCCGGCCCAACATAAAAGTCATTTAAAAATCTTTGCTTCATCTCACTACAATCCAAAATATCCGAATGGGCAATGGCTATATATTTGTTTACGTATAAAAAGACCTATGACATTCAGTCAGTTAGGATTTGTGAACCATTATTTTACCCTTTCCATATTGCGGATGATAAAAAAAGACGCGGCACTCCGGGAATGTCGACAGAAGTGAAAACTTTAATCTGTTCATCAGTGCCATCTATACTTATAACTAGTAGGGCGCGTGAGTGCGCGGGCCACATGTGGCCCGCGAGCAGTCTTCCCGCCTATAAAGCTATCGCCGTCATCTCCATCGCCAATTGGAATCCGATCGGCAGTGGGCTTAAAAAAATGACCAAGGAGCACTGTCATGGTTTTAAAGATAGTTAAGGGCTGTTAGAGCAAAAAATACGTTGAACCTCCAAGGTTCAGCGTATTTTTTGCTCTAACAGCCCTTAACTATCTTTAAAACCGTGACCGTGCTCCTCAACCATCATCCAAATCCTAGATCATCATCACTTCTCATACTTTCCTCTGGCAGTTCTCTGAAGAACTGCGTCAATGCCTTGGATAGTTCCCTAGTTATTGTAGCATGTACAATGTACATTTTCCATGGAGAAATAAATTCCTCCATTTAGTTTTTTTATTCATCCCGTTGAACTTGAGATCCTGATCACCTCTTGCTAAGAAACCACTCTCTTATCTTTTATACTTTCCGAGATAGAGCAATACAAAATCTGTATAGCGTCCGTCTTGGATCCGCCATTTTAATTTTTTTTTCAGCTCACTGCCAATTGCATGATGTTCCGAGTATTTTTTGTTTCAGCAGTCCCCACCTAACTATAATACCTTGCCCATGCTCCTCGACTGTCTTCAAAACCCCCAAATCATCATCTCATTCCATATTTTTTTCTAGTAATTCTTCGAAAACCCGCATCAAAACCTTGCATAGTTACCAACATTTAGTCTCTTCAAGATTCCCCATACATTTTCTATGGAAAAATAAATTCCGTCATTTTGAATTTTTTTTCTACCCATCGAATAGACCTTCAGGTCCTGATCACTTCTTGTCAAGAAACCATTCTTCCATCTTGTATACTTTCCGAGTTAGACACCGATGAAGTTTGTATGGCGGCCATCTTTTTTCCGCCATTTTGAATTTTTTTTCACCTAACTG
The DNA here is from genome assembly GCA_963855885.1 of Coenonympha glycerion. Taxonomy (NCBI): domain Eukaryota; kingdom Metazoa; phylum Arthropoda; class Insecta; order Lepidoptera; family Nymphalidae; genus Coenonympha; species Coenonympha glycerion. The sequence goes on along the minus strand of OY979633.1, from coordinate 11,551,424 downwards.
CCAATTGGATGACGTTTCGAATGACATTTGGTCGAGCACCCCCCACCTATCTGCAATACCCTCCCCGTGCTGTTCACCCGTCTTCAAAATCCTCAATCATCAGCTCTCTCCTTATTTTTCCTCCTCATGAATTTTTTCCCTCTATACGACATCATCCTTGAAAAAAAAATTTTTCATACAAAATTGTTCAGGAGAGGTGATCAATCAGTCAGTCAGTGGCCAATCAGCACAAGCAGCTATATATTATTACTAGTAGGGCGCGTGGGAGCGCGGGCCACATGTGGCCCGCGGGCTGTCTTCTCACCTATTTAAGAATCGCCGTCATCTCCATCGCCAATTGGAATCCGATTGGCAACGGGCTAAAAGAATTACCTCGGAGCACGGTCATGGATTTAAAGATAGTTAAGGGCTGCTTGAATAAAAAATACACTGAACCTCACCCGGTGAGGTTCAGTGTATTTTTTATTCAAACAGCCCTTAAATATCTTTAAATCCATGACCGTGCTCCTCAATCATCATCCAAATCGTAGACCATCATCTCTTCTCATACTTTTCATAGTTTTTCATAGGCCTTGTTTATTGTCGCATTCACATTTTCCATGGAAAAATAAATTCAACCACTTTGATTTTTTTTCATTCATCCCGTAGAATTTAATCCCGTAACCACCTTGAGATTCTAATTACGTGTTGCAAAAAAATCACTCTCTTGTCTTTTATACTTTCCGAGATAGAACAACACGAAATTTGTATGGCGGCCATCTTGAATCCGCCATTTTGATTTTTTTTCAGCTAACTGCCAATTGGATGACGTTTCAAGTTACATTTGGTCGAGCACCCCCACCTATCTTCGATACCCTGGCTGTGCTCTTCACCCGTCTCCGAAATCCTCAATCATCAGCTCTCTCCATATTTTTCTCTAGTAACTCTCCGAAAAACCGCATCACAACCTTGCATAATGTTACCTTGCACCAACTGTTAGTCTCTTCAACATTCCCCATACATTTTCTATGGAAAAATATATTCCGCCATTTTGATTTTTTTTTCTTTTCATCAAATAGACCTTCGGGTCCTGATCAACTCTTGTCAAGAAACCGTTGTTCCATCTTTTATACTTTCCGAGATATCGGCGAAATTCGTATGGCGGCCATTTTGAATCCGCCATTTTGAATTTTTTTTCAGCTCACTGGCAGTTGGATGACATTTGAAATGACATTTGGTCGAACACCCCCCACCTATCTGCAATACCCTTGGCTGTGCTCTTCACCCGTCTTCGAAATCCTCAATCATCAGCTCTCTCCGTATTTTTCCTCCGAATGAATTTTTCTCTTATATACGAAGTGATCATTAAAAAAAATTTTTTTCATACAAAATTGTTCAGGAGAGGTGATCAATGAGTCAGTCAGTGAATCAGCACGAGCAGCTATATATATATTACTAGTAGGTCGCGTGGGGGCGCGGGCCACATGTGGCCCGCGTGCTGTCTTCCCGCCCATAAAGTTATCGCCGTCATCTCCATCGCACATTGGAATCCGATTGGCAGTGAGCTGAAAAAATTACCAAGGAGCACTGTCATGGTTTTAAAGGTAGTTAAGGGCAGTTCGAACAAAAAAATACGCTGAACCTCATCGGATGAGGTTCAGCGTATTTTTTGTTCGAACTGCCCTTAACTATCTTTAAAACCATGACAGTGCTCCTCAATCACCATCCAAATCCTAGATCACTGTCTCTTCTCATAGTATGTACATATTCCATGGAAAGATAAATTCCGCCACAGTGAATTATTTTCCATGCATCCCGTAGAACTTGAGATCCTGATCACCTCTTGCTAAGAAACCACTCTCTTATCTTTTATACTTTCCGAGTTAGATCAATACGAAATTTGTATGGCGGCCATCTTGAATCCGTCATTTTGTTTTTTTTTCAGCTCACTGCCAATTGCGTGAAGTTCCGAGTATTTTTTGTTTCAGCAGTCCCCTCCTAACTATAATACCTGCCCCTGCTCCTCGACTGTCTTTAAAATTCTCAATCATCACCTCATTCCATATTTTTCTCTGGTAGTCTTCCAAAAAACCGCGTCAAAGCACTTCACGTTTTACAACTCGTGGTCTCTTCAATATTCCTCATACATTTTCTATGGAAAAATAAATTCCGCCATTTTGATTTTTTTTTCTATCCATCGAGTAGACCTTCGAATCTTGATCACTTCTTGTCAAGAAACCGATCTTCCATCTTTTATACTTTTCAAGATGGACACCGATGAAGTTTGTATGGCGGCCATCTTGAATCCGCCATTTTGAACTTTTTTTCAGCTCACTGCCAATTGCATTAAATTTCGAATGACATTTGGTCGAACACCCCCCACCTATCTTTAATACCCTCCCCGTGCTCTTCACCCGTCTTCTAAATCCTCAATCATCAGCTCTCTCCGTATTTTTCCTCAAAATGAATTTTTTTCTTCTATACGACCCCATCCGTGAAAAAAAAAATTTTCATACAAAATTGTTCAGGAGAGGTGATAATCAGTCAGTCAGTCAGTCAGTGAATCAGCACGAGTAGCTATATATATATTAATTACTAGTTTTTCGCGTGGAGGCGCGGCCCGCTAAAGCGGACCGCGTAGCTGCTTGAAGCGATTTACGTGGTCGATACTTGGATTGTGCAAAAAGTCCGTATTTCGATTTTCCCGAAAAATGGGGTAATTTTTTCACCAATCTACACCCCAAGTACAATTGGCATATAATTGTTGGCGAAAAAGAAAAAATAATCATCCCCGAGTACCCCCTCTAGGATCTGTAGCGAAGCGGTTTGGGGTCGAAAAATGAAAAATTTCAAAACACCACAGCTCGGCCGCCATCTTGTTTTTTCAAATTTTTCAAATTTTTCTAAACATCATATACTCAGTTCCTCGAGTTCTGCGAGTTTGAACGAAATCGGTTCGAAAACAAAAGAGTTACGAAAGTCACGTCGGCCGCCATCTTGTTTTTCTGAAATGTCATAATTTTCCCCTTTTCCTCTCCCGCCCTCAAACACATCTGCCATACATCATTGTATCGTTTTTAATTTGTTTCCAGAAGAACGCTAAAGCGGACCGCGTAACTACTTGGAGCAATTCCCGTGGTCGCTCATACTCAGATTCTGCAAAAAGTCCGTATTTCGATTTTTCCCGAAAAATGGGGTAATTTATTTTCACCAATCTACACCCCGAGTTTATACGTACGATCACCCCATAAACGTCCAAAGGTTCCGATGTTTCCAGCAGTGACAAATTTGAATTAAATCGTCCCGGTTTGGAGTCGAAAAATGAAAAATTTTAAAACACCACAGCTCGGCCGCTATCTTGTTTTTCCAAATTTTTCTTCTTTTTCTAAAAACCATTTACTCATTTCCTTGAGTACCGCGAGTTTGAACGAAATCGGTTGGAAAACAAAAGAGTTACGAAAGCCATGCTGGCCGCCATCTTGTTTTTCTGAAATGTCATAATTTTTCTTACTCTGCTCCCGCACTTAAAAACGTCTCCCATACATCATTGTATCGTTTTCGATTTGTTTCCAGGAGAACAATGTCAATATTCTTATAGCTCCTAATCACCATACAATTTAGTATGAAAAAAAAAATTCCGCCATTTTGAATTTTTTTTCTTTCAATAAATATAACTCTTCGTCCTGCGCCCGTATTCTGTATCTCGGTGCCTATCAAAGAATGATAGCCACTGGCATATATTTTTTATCCATTGAAAGTTTGCTATGAAATAAAAATAACATTTCCTTAGCAAAACTTCAATGGATGAAAAACATTTGCTAGTGGCTATCATTCTTTGATAGGCACCGAGTTACAGAATAGAGGGGCTGGTCATCTTTTGCTAAGAAACCACTTTTCTATCTTTCATACTTTTTGAGATAGACACTGACGAAATTTGTATGGCGGTCATCTTTTTTTCGCAATTTCGAAATATTTTTCATTTCACTGGCAATTGCACGAGGTTTCGAATGACATTTGGTCGAGCACCCCCTACCTATCTTAAATACTCTGGCTGTGCTCCTCACCCGTCTCCGTAATCCTCAATTATCAGCTGTCTCCATATTTTTCGCTGAGTCATTTCTTGACTCTTATACGAAGCCACAAGTGATAAAAAAAATGTTCATACAAAATTTTGCAGGAGGACATTTTGGGGAAAATCTGGAAAACTACCCGAAATGTGGCAACACTTTCTATATATTTCGATACTGCCCGTCGAGTTACACAATCGGTTCATACATGTCGACTTTCCGAAATGTTGCCAAGTGCCTCAAAAACACGATCAAAATTCCCAAAAACGAAAAAAGTTACAAAACGGCCGCCACCTCCTTTCCCAGAAATATTTTACACAGTTTCGTATTTTTCCCAGTAACTACAGGATATACCGCTCCCGATGACGTTTCAAGTTTTCATCTCGCTCGCACCCAGACGACACGATTGCCCCTGAAAAGTGACCATATCGAAAATCACTTTTAATCTGATAGATTCCAGTGTTGCCACTTGCCAGTACCGGGCGACAAAACTACCAAAATATCATTTTTACGAGTAAAACACGTGGTCGCTCGTACTCGGATTTTGCAAAAAGTCCGTATTTCGATATTTTAGTTTTTTGGGAAAATCTCGAAATTTCCTGAGAATTGGGGTAATTTTTTCTGCCCCACTCAATACTTCAAGTCTATACACACAATCGCTGCATAGAAGTCCCAAAGCTCCGATGCTGCTAACTATGAGAAATTTGAATTTCAAAATCGCGTTTTTTCGTACGTCAGACTAATTGGCCGCCAGAACAGCCGCCATCTTGGATTTTAAAAAATTACTACCGTTTCGTCAAAATTCAGGACAATTGTAAGCGAACCAAGAAAAAACTATCATCATCGAGAACCCCGTTTAGGATCTGTGGGGCCGCGTTTTGGGGTCGAAAAATGAAAAATTTTAAAACACCACTGCTCCCGCCATCTTGTTTTTCCGAATTTTTCTTCTTTTTCTAAAAATTAATTACTCATTTCTTTGAGTACCGCGAGTTTGAACGAAATCGGTTGGAAAACAAAAGAGTTACGAAAGTCATGTCGGCCGCCATCTTGTTTTTCTGAAATGTCATAATTTTTTCCTGCTCTACTCCCGCACTTAAACACGTCTCCCATTCATCATTATATCGTTTTCGATTTGTTTCCAGGAGAACAATGTCAAAATTCTTATAGCTCCTAATCGCCATACAATTTAGTATGAAAAAAAAATTCCGCCATTTTGAATTTTTTTTCCTTTCAATATATATAACTCTTCATCCTGGTCATCTTTTGCTATGAAACCACTTTTCTATCTTTCATACTTTCTGAGATAGACACCGCCGAAATTTGTATGGCGGCCATCTTTTTTACGCCATTTTGAAAATTTTTTTCGCTCACTGGCAATTGCACGAGGTTTCGAATGACATTTGGTCAAGCACCCCCCACCTATCTTCAATACCCTGGCTGTGCTCCTCACCCGTCTCCGAAATCCTCAATCACCAGCTCTCTCCATATTTTTCACCGAGTAATTTCTTGACTTCTATACGAAGCCACAAGTGAAAAAAAAATTGTTCATACAAAATTTTACAGGAGGACATTTTGGGGAAAATCTCGAAAACTACCCGAAATGTGGCAACACTTTCTATATATTTCAATACTACCCTTTAAGCTTCACAATCGGTTCATACATGTCGACTTTCCGAAATATTGCCAAGTGCCTCAAAAACATGATCAAAATTTTCAAAAACAGAAAAAAATACAAAATGGCCGCCACCTCAGTTCACAGAAATATTCTACACAGTTTCGTATTTTTCCCAGTAACTACAGGATATATAGCTCCCGATGACGTTTCAATTTTTCATCTCGCTTCCACCCAGGCGACACGATAGCCCCTGAAAAGTGACCATGTCCAAAATCACTTTTACTTTGATAGATTCCAGTGTTGCCAGTCCTCGGCGACAATAATACCAAAATGTCATTTCTACGAGTAAAACACGTGATCGCTCATACTCGGAATTCGCGAAAAGTCCGTATTTCGACATTTTACTTTTTGGGGAAAATCTCGAAATTTCCCGAGAAATGGGGTAATTTTTTCTGCCCCACTCAAAACTTCTAGTCTATACACACAATCGCCCCGTAGAAGTCAAAACGCTCCGATGTTGCCAAGTGTGTGAAAATTGAATTTTAAAATTGCGTTTTTTCGTACCTCACACTGATTGCCCGCCAGAACAGCCGCCATCTTAGATTTTCAAAAATTACTTCCGTTTTGTCAAAATTCAAGATAATTTTGGTCGAAACAAGAAAAAATTATCACCCTCGAGTACCCCGTTTAGGATCTGTGGCGCCGCGGTTTGGGGTCGAAAAATGAAAAATTTTAAAACGCCACAGCTCGGCCGCCATCTTGTTTTTCCAAATGTTTCCAATTTTTCTAAAAACCGTTTACTCATTTCCTTGAATACTGCGACTTTGAACGAAATCGGTTGGAAAACAAAAGAGTTACGAAAGTCACGTCGGCCGCCATCTTGTTTTTCTGAAATGTCATAATTTTTCCCTAGTCGACTCCCGCACCCGAACACATCTCCCGTACATCATCATATCGTTTTCTGTCTCTTTCTGGGAGAACAATTATGTCAATCAGTGAGTCAGTCAGTGGTAATTGAGCTATATATAGTATAATTAATAGTAATAAAACTGTAAAGGGTCGAATTCTGTACATTGAAGATATTTTGAAATTTTTTGTTGGAGGACACTATTTAGTCGATACTGAAGCCAAAACTGTAATTTGTTTCATTTTTGTCTGTCTGTCTGTTTGTCTGTCTGTCTGTCTGTCTGTCTGTCTGTCTGTCTGTCTGTTTCACGACCGCGCGTCACGGCTAATCCGCTGGATGGATTTAAATGAAACTTGACATGATTATAGTTCATACTCCGAGGTAGGACATAGGAAACTTTTTGTCCCGGAATTCATCATGGTTTCCCTGGAAGACGGCATCAAAGTCAAAATGTGTATTTAGTTATAATTCATTAACCCGTTGTCCGATTTCATTAATTCTTTTTTTGTTAGAAAGGAAGTTCTTTTAAGATTATTCCTTATTAATTTTATCATCATCACTTTTGTAGTTCAGAAATTATAGACATCAGAACCTTTATCGATGAGTTCAAGTAGGTGATTTAAAACTCGGAATGGACAAGCACCTAGGGCTAGGACGTAAGGGCCCAAGTCAGACTGGAGTACCCTTACAGCCGTAAATAAATATGCTTAGCAGAAGATTTTGTATGGTTTAAGATTTTTCACTTTTAGGGTGAACAAAAATCATGAATTTTTCACCACGTTATACCGTATCGCGCCATCTCTATAAATTATGTGGAACTTGAATGTAAAACTTGGAGATAGGTACTACCGAATTTTTGTTAATAATAATTAATTGTCATGTAATGTACTGTTCCTTGACTTTATATTAAGATGGCACTGTTGAGACATGAACAGATTAAAGTTTTCACTTTTGCGGATATTCCCAGAGTGCCACGTCTTTTTTTATCATCCGCAACATGGAAAGAGTAAAAATATAATGGTTCACAAATATTTTTAACTCTCAGGTCCCTAACCGATTGACCGTCATAGGTCTTTTTATACGTAAATAAATATATAACCATTGCACATTCTGATACTTGGGATTGTATTGAGATGAAGCAAATATTTTTAACAGACTCTTATTATGTTGGGCTGGGGAATATTGTTAGCAGAGTATTTTATCCCAGTGGTACCTATCCGGCCGAACTCTAAAAGAAGATTTCTACCACCAGTACAACTTTTCACATGATTTAATAATTTTTGACATATTTCGTGGTTTTAGAATAAAAATCACAATGAAAAGGACGATTTTAACTGTCGATATTTTGATACATTGGTATAAGTCGTGGTCACGTAGTGACATGACCTGTGCCATTGGGTCGAAATATCGACAGTTAAAATCGTCCTTTTGATCTTTCAACTACGTATTAATGAAATTTTATATTTTTTATTAAAAAAAGGAGTTTTCAAAATCACCACAAGATAACCCGTGCGAAGTAAGAACAGGTTTCTGTACAACATCACACCAGAATCCCGCGAAAATCAAGGAATTCTACGGTATATGTAAAAAAATCGTAATTCACGCGGGCGGAGCCGCGGGCAACAGCTAGTCTTAATATAAAGTCATGAAACAGTAAATAACATGACAGTTAATTATTATTTAAAAAAATTCGGTAGTACGTACCTATCTCAGAGTTTTACATTCAAGTTCCACATAAATTGTAGAGATGGCGCTATACGGTATAACGTAGCGAGTTTCATGATTTTTGTTCACTCTAAAAGTGAAAATCTTAAACCATACAAAATCTTCTGCTAAGACTATTTATTTACGGCTGTAAGGATAGTCCAGTCTAACTTTAGCTCTACGTCTTAGCCCTAGGTTCTTTATCCATTCCGAGTTTCAAGTCACCTACCTGAACTTATCGCTAAAGGTTCTGATGCCTGTAATTTCTGAACTACAAAAGTGATGATGATAAAATTTGTATGGAATAATCTTTAATGAACCTCCTTTCTAACAAAGAAAGAATGAATCAAATCGGACAACGCGTTAATGAATTATAAGTAAATACACATTTTGACTTTGATGCCATCTTCCAGGGAAACCATGATGAATTTCGGGACAAAAAGTATCCTATGTCCTACCTCGGGGTATGAGCTATAATCATGTTAAGTTTCATTTAAATCCATCCAGCGGATTAGCCGTGATGCGCGGTCGTGAAACAGACAGACAGACAGACAGACAAAAATTAAAAAAATTACAGTTTTGGCTTCAGTATCGACTAAATAGTGTCCTTCAACAAAAATTTTCAAAATATTTTCAATGTACAGAATTCGACCCTTTACAGTTTTATTATAAGTATAGATTTTTTTTCCTTCCAAAAACACATAACATAAAGTATTATTTCAAGATGAAAGTATAAGCTTCGCTTATCATATTTAGATAAGGCTGATTAGGTACATTTGTTTTGAATAATTTGTGAACAACGGAAAATTTGAGCAGGTAACATTAGTGTTAGGATAAATTAATGAGATAAGTCAATTCAGCTCAATTAAACCTTTGTTGTGAAATGATCACGTAGTTATGAGACCATAATGTTTTGTAACTATGGAACCAACCATCTATCATTAGGTGATTGCCATGAATGTCTGCTTATTATGTGTACAGTGCCAGTCTTTTATTGAGAATCTTAGGCCACGTTGATTACGCACCGCGCCTGTGCACGATGAATCAGCGGGCAACTGCCGGGCCCATCAGAGCAGTCCAGCGGATTCTCACAGGCAGCGGCGGTGGCGGGTCGAAAAAGGCCCGCCAAAAAATTTTATTAGGCGATTTGCACTGGGTTTAATCCCGCGGCACAGAGTGACTTACTACTAGGTACTTACCGGCGCATGGAGACAGCCAGCACGTGGAATCCGGGGAGTGTGTTCGTGTAGGATGAAATGTGGTGTGTGGTGCCTGCTGTGTTAAATGCAAATAGGAACACACTCGCCCTCCTTGAGGGATCTTTCGCGGCGGCGGTACGAATTCGCGGGTAGCGAAGCGGCTCCGCGGCGGCGTGATTTCCAGGTGGCGCGGGAGCACAAAAAACAGTATTCCGGATAGCCAAAGGGGCCCGCGGCGTTAGAATGACGCGGCGGACAACACAGCAAACGAAGTAGCACAAGAAATCGGGCTCGTGAGAAGGCGAGATGCGGCGTGGCGGGCGACTTCACGCGGGCGAACGCGGCACGCACAGTCAATCGACTCCGTCGGGATTTAGCACCGAACTGCGTACAGCAAGTGGCGGCGTGGCCGGCAAACAACACGCGGGCGACGCGGCACAAAATGGTACGCGATAAATAGCTCCGCATAAATAATAAGACGGCGAGATGCGGCGTGGCGGGCGACTTTACGCGGGCGAACGCGGCACACACACCGACCGACTCCGTCGGGATTTTGCACCGGACTGGGCGAGCCAACGCGGCCGGGGCGCGCGCGGGCGCTGGCCGCAAACCGCTCGCGGGAGAGGGGCGTGCAGTGATAGCCGATCGACGCGATACGGTCTAGCATAAACCGGAGAGTGCTAGCGTAAAGCGCAAACACCCCCGCCAGTGGACCCAAGGATTTGGGGTCCACTAACCAATGGGCAAGCGGGATAAGGAAGAGACGGCTCGCTGCAAAACCGAATCTCCGACCATTACCTCGGCAACTCTGGGAACCCCATCGGATCCATATATCAATTTAAGAATGCGTCCACGACGCCAGCACAAAGGCAACAAATTAGACTCCTTAACTAGGACAAGATCACCAACCTTAGGTGGGTCGGTCTTGTCGGACCACTTAACGCGCTGCTGCAAGAGATGCAAATATTCTAAATACCAACGATGCCAGAAATTTTGGGTCATCTGCTGTAGCAATTCGAAGCGAGACAACCGTGAGACCTTCACGTCCCTGAAGGGGTACTCGGGCAGGGCGTTAAGGGGTTCACCAATTAGGAAATGACCGGGGGTTAAAACTTCCAGGTCATTGGGATCGGACGATAAGGGGCAGAGTGGCCGAGAATTGAGGACAGCCTCAATCTTACAAAACACGGTAGCGAGCTCTTCAAAAGTCAAAATGGTTTCACCTATCACGCGTCGGAGATGCGTCTTTGAGACCTTGACGACGGCTTCAAAGATCCCGCCCCAGTGGGGACAAGCTGGCGGGTCAAAGGTCCAAGTTATCCCCATCTTGGACATTGCCGTGCCGAGGCCTATCTTATTTTCATTCAAAAATTGGACGACTTCCTTCAAATGTCTATCGGCACCTTTATAGTTGGTCCCACAATCCGATCGGATCAGGTGCGGATAACCTCGGCGTGAAACGAAGCGGCCTAGCGTGGCTACAAAGGCTTCGGTGCTGAGGGCACTCACCAGTTCTAAGTGTACGGCCTTGGTAGCCAGGCAAACAAAAACGCAAAGGTAGGCCTTGAGGGAACGAGCATTGCGGAGGCTGGAGCTCTTGACGAAGAACGGCCCCGCAAAATCCGTCCCGACCGCCGAAAAAGGGCGCGAGGCCACGACACGGTCGGTGGGGAGGTCCCCCATAATGGGCTGCATGGTGCTGGCCTTCAGGCGGTAGCACGGAATGCACTTGAAAATGACGCTTCGGATGGAGCGTCGTCCCGATAAAATCCAAAATTCGCGCTGCAATATGGCCGAAAGGGCGTTGCAGCCAGCGTGGGCATTTTTGACGTGGTAATGCGTCACCAACAATTTTACAAAAGCGCTATTGTTCGGAAGCAATAAGGGATGACGTGCTCCATAGGGTAAATCAGAATTCCGGAGGCGTCCACCAACGCGTATCAATCCGGTGTCATCCAGGAAGAGGTTTAAGCGGGCGAGCGAGCCCTTCAAAGGTAAACCTCGCTTCAGTGTCTCAATAGCGGACTCAAAATGCTCCAGTTGAACCAAACGTATCCAAAAGGTCCGGGCCTCCTGTCTCTCCAGGGGCGACAAGACCGGGTTCGACATTTTGTCGCGTGGGTTCCGAGCGTTGTGGGTGAAGCGCTGAATCCAAGCCGTCACCCCAATCAATTTATCAAGGGAACTGTAGCGTTCCTGAAGATAGCTCAGCGAATTGGCTGGCTTATCTTCCACAACTCCGACTCGCAAGCCAGGTAACACATCGGGCTCGGAGAACCTACTCTGAGGCCAGGCGGACTCATTCCGAGTCAGCCAGTCAGGGCCCCACCAAAGAGAGTGGTTGACAAGGTCGGAAGCTTCACATCCGCGGGAAGCACAATCTGCAGGGTTCAGGTCCCCTGGCACATGTCTCCAGGTCAACGGGGTTTCCGAATTCTGGATTTGGGAAACCCGGTTGGCAACAAAGACTTCCAAGTTGTGGGGAGCGGCTCGCAACCAACAAAGGACAATTTCGCTGTCCGACCAGGCGTACACGTCCGTCAGGTCAACAATCGATAGGAGGGACGTACGCACATGGTTGAGAAGGCGCACCAAAAGAGCGGCTCCAGACAACTCCAATTTGGGTATCGTCAAGCGTGACCGAATTGGGGCCACTTTACTTTTCGCCAAGACAAGATGGGTTGCGACCTCGCCGGTGTCACTGACAGTTCGCAAATAGACCACGGCTGCGTACCCTTTTTCGGACGCATCACAAAAGCCGTGGAGACTGGCGTGGCACCTTCCGGGCGGTAGGAAGCAACGAGGCATCGAAATCCGATTAACATTCGGAAGTGAGGCCACAAGGGAGAGCCACTCCTGTAATAACCTCCCTGAGGCAGTCGACAAAAGTATGGTCTGGCATACTGACTGCTGTAGATCCAAAGTCTCAGGGGAGGTGGCTAGGTGGCAGCTAGGGTGGCGGACACCTAGCGCGACGTGCCTTCACCAGCGGGAGCCCACTGACGGGGGTACTCCGGCTGGGGCGCTGCTAGAGAGGGGGAGGGTACCCAACGTGGGGACCATCCGGCATAACCAACCCGGGGTCGCACTATGCGGCTAGCAACCGGGGCGTGGTAGGGAGCGCCTCGACCTAGCACGGGTGGATGGCGCTCCAGTTGCGTCCACACATGGAGGGGAGGCAAAAACCTAGACGGTTCGACGCTCATTTGAGCGGCCGTCAGACACCCGTCATAAAAATGCGAGGGGGGTGTGACCCTCCTCCGGGGGGTGGAACCCCTACCTCCTCTAGGAGGTTGGTGGTCCACCGGAGAACGCCTAACGGGACTGGTCGGGTGACCAGGACTAGCGCCCCCGCCCATGGGGGGGTGCGCGATCGAGCGCCCCCGCCCATGGGGGGGGTGCGCGACCCAACGTCCCGGCGACCGGAACCACTCCGGTTAGCGCACAAGAGGGCCGAATGGGCACCGCCGCAATGTGGGCAGGGCCGCTGGCGCGGGCAGTCTCTTACGAGATGCTGGCCCAGGCACGAGAAGCACCACTGGCGTGTCGACACGTATTCTCTCCGGGCCGCAACCGGTTTGGCCAGGAAGTGCGGACACGAGGAGACCTGGTGGCCGGGGTGCCGACAATAGGCACAGGGGGGGCTTCGTTGCCACGGCCCCGCTGTACTGCGACACCCGGCGACCTTCTCTGGCGTCGGCTCCACGGCCTCGCCGGTTGGGGCCGGTCCCCGTCGAAGGGCCAGTCCTTGCCCCACCCCCTCGGACATGCTCGGACCTCCCAGGGGCCACTCGAGGGCCGGTAACTCCAGAGTTATCGGCCTGGAGGCACTCCTGCTCCAGAAACTTCAGGAGGTCGGAGAAAGGGGGCAGGTAGGTTGCACCGTCCCCTCCGAAGCGCTGCTCGAAGCGGAGCTTAAGCTCCGACGGCAGGCGGGAGAGCACTATGTGCAACAACAAGAAGGACCACTGGTCGACGGGGAGATCCAATCGACGGAGAGCGTTGGTGGCCACAATGCAGGGGTTTAGCAAGGCCTCTCTGAGGCCGGCCACCCCGGTGACGGCGGGCAAGGCGAGTAGCTGGGCTACATGTGCGTCGGCCAACCGGCGCACATTTTCGTAGCGCCTGGCCAGCAATTCCCGGGCCGTGGTGTAGCTCTCCTCCGAGAGGTCGAGGTGCCGCACCAAATCCAGGGCCTCGCCCTGTAGCGAAGACAGTAAGTATGTCAGCTTCTGGGTGGGGGACAGGTCCTTCCTGGCGTGGACCAGACTGTCAAATAACGCCAGGAAGCCCATCCACTCTTGAAGCTGCCCACCGAATTTGGGCAGCTCGATCGTGGGCAGTTTCCCGAGTAATGCCGGCTGTGTGGGCGGTCGGCTGGGGAGTCCCTAAAAGCGCCACTTCGACGCCTTTCATCAGCGGCGGTCCGGATCCCATGGGCGGCCTCCACCACCGAGTCCAACAGTTCGAAGAACTGGTCGTAATCGGCCTGAGCCGTCCTCAGTACCTCCTGTTCGGGACCGAGGGTGAGCAGGTCTTGGAAGGCCTGCTCCACAGAGGCCTGCCGAGTCCGCACCTGGTCCGCTCGGTGTAATAGGGCGGCGGATCTATCTTCGCGGCCTATCAAACCCGCGGCGGACGTCGCCCAGCGAAGCTCAGACTGTATCTGTACAGCTAGCTTTTTTATGTTCGCGGACATTCTAACAAATTAAATGTAAACAAAATGTAAAAATAAAGCAACAATAATAAATTGAAAAGGCGGCCGGCAAGTCGGCGGGCGGCGCGAGTGCAAGCACTAATAAAATTAAAGTAATAGTAAACAAGTCGTATCGCGGTCGTGGTCGTACCGTAGTCGCAATGAACAAAGCGGCGCGACCGTAGTAGATACGCGTGTTAAATTACGGCGAGCGGGCGGTACCGGCACGCAAGCAAAACTTAAAATAAAGATTAAACTTATAATTATAATAATCGGAACGCGGCCGAAACGCGGCGTTGACGCAGCGGAACTGGCGGCGATTGCGGAATTTCCGCTAACAGCGCGGCGAACGACGCGGCGCGTGGCGGAAAGCGGGATTTATGCCAGCGGCGCAGAAAATGAACGGCGCGGCGGGCAAAACCAGCGCAAAACGCAAAGCGAGGTGTAGACAAACCGCGCTCGTTGCTACCAAAAATGATTACGCACCGCGCCTGTGCACGATGAATCAGCGGGCAACTGCCGGGCCCATCAGAGCAGTCCAGCGGATTCTCACAGGCAGCGGCGGTGGCGGGTCGAAAAAGGCCCGCCAAAAAATTTTATTAGGCGATTTGCACTGGGTTTAATCCCGCGGCACAGAGTGACTTACTACTAGGTACTTACCGGCGCATGGAGACAGCCAGCACGTGGAATCCGGGGAGTGTGTTCGTGTAGGATGAAATGTGGTGTGTGGTGCCTGCTGTGTTAAATGCAAATAGGAACACACTCGCCCTCCTTGAGGGATCTTTCGCGGCGGCGGTACGAATTCGCGGGTAGCGAAGCGGCTCCGCGGCGGCGTGATTTCCAGGTGGCGCGGGAGCACAAAAAACAGTATTCCGGATAGCCAAAGGGGCCCGCGGCGTTAGAATGACGCGGCGGACAACACAGCAAACGAAGTAGCACAAGAAATCGGGCTCGTGAGAAGGCGAGATGCGGCGTGGCGGGCGACTTCACGCGGGCGAACGCGGCACGCACAGTCAATCGACTCCGTCGGGATTTAGCACCGAACTGCGTACAGCAAGTGGCGGCGTGGCCGGCAAACAACACGCGGGCGACGCGGCACAAAATGGTACGCGATAAATAGCTCCGCATAAATAATAAGACGGCGAGATGCGGCGTGGCGGGCGACTTTACGCGGGCGAACGCGGCACACACACCGACCGACTCCGTCGGGATTTTGCACCGGACTGGGCGAGCCAACGCGGCCGGGGCGCGCGCGGGCGCTGGCCGCAAACCGCTCGCGGGAGAGGGGCGTGCAGTGATAGCCGATCGACGCGATACGGTCTAGCATAAACCGGAGAGTGCTAGCGTAAAGCGCAAACACCACGTAGAATGTAGGGATAAATCCCAAATTATATTATGTTAATTAGTTATCTTAGTTAATCATACCCGTTCTGCATAAAATTAGACCATTAAACCGTGTTAAAACATTTTACTTAGAAAACAATTCCTAGACCTGCGTGACCATTCTAAAATCAGATAAAAATAACTCAGACACTATTTTAGAATAATGCAGACGGATATCTGCATTTCCTTGTAAACCGTAATTCGACTAAAACTCAGCCGACAAAACACTTTTTGTGTATTGCACAAACACTATTGTAGATATACCTATTGATTGGAAATGATCAGGTTACATTTACCGAGTGAATATTTAGATCACTTTCAAAGATATGTGCGATAGCAGTTTTAGTAACGACCTTTTTTTTTGTTCAGGCTCCTGCACACTACGAATTCTCGTACTCAGTTGAAGATCCTCACACCGGCGACCACAAGTCTCAGCACGAGAGCCGCGAAGGAGATGTCGTGAAGGGCGAATACTCTCTGGTCCAGCCCGATGGTTCCGTCAGAACTGTTGAGTACACTGCTGATGAGCACAACGGGTAAGGAAATTACTCTAGTAGGACCCATTACTAAATCGTCATCAGACATCACGTCCACTCACAACTACACCCACTTCTGAATATCCACTACAAGCTTGCTCTTTGGATAAGGATACAGAATGAACGCTGGATAAAAACAAAGTTCTAGGTTACTATTTTTATTACTAGGTTATTACTTTAGAAAACACTTATAATAATAAATTATACCTGCATAGCATTCAAACTAATTTGTCAAGTGCGATTTGGGCTCGTGTTTCGGTTCCGTTTTTTACAGAATAAGTAATAGGGTTCCGTTTTTTATTTTTTGGGGACGGAACCCTAAAAAAAGTACCATCTTATGAAGACTGCTTCAAAAGTTGAATATTCGAAATCAATTTAATGAAATATGTACGTGGAATAATTATTTAATGTATTGATGATGCACTGAGAATTTTCGTGTAAAAAATTCATTACTTGTTTTATTATTTTAATGCTCGCAAGAATGCCTACATAACTGGATCTACATAGAAAACAGTTAAGTACACATGCGGTCTTGATTTAGAGCATGAATGCGTTCCATTATCACATGTATGAACTTGCCGTGAGTGCGTTATATTGCGTCAGTACTTACAGTCTACACTCATGACTCGGTGAATACCACTAAAGCTAGCGAGACTAACAACTAAGCTCGTATAGGACGACGTGAATTATCTTTAAATAAGAAAATGAAGGTTTGGTCAATAAACTCGATAAAATCAAGGCAGAGATATCGTGAAGTCTTCAGTAAAAGCAGCTAATGTGAAAATGTATGAAATGAAAAAGTTAATTTTTCACGCAGGCCTTACTTACAGGCTCATGAAAGGTTTCAATTTCTACACCCTAATTCTAATAAAGGAAGGTCTGAATAACTGCCAAGAAACTTTCTATTTTCGAAATGTCAAGATTTTTGTGATAATGATGATGCGTACGATATCGGATAAACAGAGAGAAGCAGATTTATTTCCTACTAAAATGCAGTTTGTCGCAGAACTTAGCAAAAATATTAATTAGTGATTATTACAAGTTATTATTTTAATATTCTAGTAATAAGTTACTTGGTGATAATTAATTTATGCTGTTCATTTTGTTCACAGTTTCAACGCGGTCGTACACAACTCTGC
The DNA here is from genome assembly GCA_963855885.1 of Coenonympha glycerion. Lineage (NCBI taxonomy): Eukaryota > Metazoa > Arthropoda > Insecta > Lepidoptera > Nymphalidae > Coenonympha > Coenonympha glycerion. The sequence goes on along the minus strand of OY979633.1, from coordinate 11,534,199 downwards.
CCCATCGGCCCACGCTGCGCAGGCGCAAGAAGTCCGCGCCGCCCCTGTCGTCCACGCTGCCCCGGTCGTCCACGCTGCTCCTCTTGTTCACACAGCCAACCTTGTCCACGCTGCTCCGCTGGTACACTCAGCTCCGGTCCTCCATGCTGCCCCACTTCTGGCCCATCATTGAGCTGAGATGATTGTTGTACGCTAACTTGTAATTTCCTATTAGAAATAAATCGTTATTATTTATATTCAACGACTGTTATTTTATTTCAAATCTAATGAAATACTACAGAATGATGCTTGTACGAGTATACTCGTACCTATCAAGGTTATCTTCGTGATTTAATTTGTAACTTTCATCCTCTACCGTTATTAACTATCAACTGCAAATTCTAATTTGGCTGAAATTTTAAAGGACCCACGTAAGTATTTTACCATAGGCTACATTCCAAATAATCAATGGTTCCCACAAGATTTGTGAAAATCCGAAATTCAAGCAAATAAAGCCGCGGGCGGACGCTTGATTATATTTTAGTATTTTATAAAAATTTTGTTAGTTTTTAATGTACCAAAGACACTTTCTATTTATTATTATTGTTTTAAAAGAGCTTCTATTGCAACATAAGTAAAATGCTGGGACGCAACAGATCTTTCATTAAGTCTCGTCTAACAATACTCTGTAGATTTAAGATAAACATATAGGATATTACAAAAGCACATGTTTCTATTATCGAAAACCGTACCTAAATCTAACGAGTTTCAACACAGATTCCCCTATTGTTTTAGACTTCTAACATGGCTTGCGCAATCACAGTGCAACACAAAAACGCTATTAAGACATGGCATAGGTAAATGCATTCATAGTTAGAACTCGATAAATTTTCCCATGATCATAGTGAATGAAGTAATTTTAATTTTTATTTGATTCATTATAAACTTCTATACGAGACAGACGCAAGGAAAGGTGAAAGTGGTGGAGGTCTTTTAATGTTTGCCTCTTATTAAAAATATCCTAAGTAACTTACCAGTAAATAAATTTGTATTTATAATTTATTAATTTTTTTACAAGCTATGAAGATTGTTGAAGGAGTTGATCCTTATGGATTTATGTTGACAAACTTATTTGGGACTATTGTATCGGACCCATGAGCGCCTTACGCAGTTAAATTATCTCAGAGCAAAGTTTAGTACAATTTTCTCGAATCAAGGTTGTCCTCGTCACACCATCATTATATTGTCTTTTAGGTTACCATCAACGCTCTAATTCTCTGCATCTTGCGTGTGATTCATATAAAACATTTTAGAGATGATTTTCGTACAAGCATTTTGCTCTGGTTGGTTTAAAACTTTAAACAACTGAATATAAACTTTAAGGGTAAGCATTCGTACCAAAAAAAACTATTTTAGTTTTTTTCTTGTTAATAACTTATAACTAACTTGATTATTGTTGTTACGTTGATTCTTAAAATAAACATTGAAATTATTACTTTTCTAATAACAGAATAATGTTGCTACACCTATAGTTATAAATTGAAATACAATGTTATAATCTTTATCCATACTTGTTTTATTACATTATCCAAGTCTTCAAAGATGGTATTAAAAATAGCTGGTTAATGTGATTAATTCCATGACAATTATCACTTTATCCAAATTGAGTTGACATTATTAATAATGGCCAGATGATATGTATAATATCCGGATTAATCGCTTTGGCTGTGACATATATATTATGACCATTATAGATATGACCATTAAGATAGCTTAGCCCTAGTTTTTGAGGTTTATAACACCAACCTTTATACTCGTAGCAACCAAAGAGTAATTAAGGGTGAAAAAACACATAATGAAGAAACTCGCATCCGGAGAATTAGTATAATGTTCTCAAAGGTGCGTAAAGCTTCCAGTCTGTATAAAAAAATTGGCAAATTCTTCGCATTCTGAAGAAACCCGGATCCCAAAGTGGACCTTACTGGATTTAAATTTGAATTGAATAGGCTGAGACAGGTTTGCATAAAGTCTGAGAATAAACAGCTCCTTATGGTACTAGTGTCAAAATCAGTCAAGATTATCTACGGATGCCCATCCGTCTGTGTATTGGAACATTTCCTGCGCTACTAACTGTGCCATCTAAAGAAATCGTCGCGGTCAAAAGCGGTTTCGAGGACACTCGTCATCATTTAAGTGTCACCATTATCCAAATTCACAATAGTTCACCAGCCCAATGTAATTGAGCAAAGGCATTTTTATTTATACAATTGCTATTGGCCAGGGCATTTAGCCTAATGTAATTCGCAGGTTTTAATTCCCTAGGGGCCTAGATGCTTGTAATTCAATGCCAAAAGTGTCTTAAGAATTCATGATTTTTTAGACTTCATACCAAAATGGTAAAAATGGAACACTTATTGTGAGTCTTCGTCTTCTTGTTCTGTGATGTAGAGCGATTGAAACCAATTTCAGATACAATGCGTTTGCGGGACAAAGCTGCCGACTTCTTCGAAATAAAACGTAGAATTGCTTCGCGATATGTAATTCTTACGGCAGATTCTGCAAAAAGAGTCTTAAAACCAACTCCTTATAATTATGATCATTTCAGGATCTTTTTTCTAGCAGTGGATTCTGAACACTTACAGGCTACTTTAATGACAGCATACTTGAATCGGATAGATAACTAAACCAACCGCAAATACCAATAAATTACTCTTGAAGATATTAAATATCGCTGTCGCCATCTCAAGAAACGAAACTGACTGCGGATTTAAATTTCACGGCTGGCCTTAGACAGAATTTCTTAATTACCTTTCAGAGTTTGGTTTCAACGCAACACGTATCACTGAACACATGCAATAGTGTCCTTATTCATTTCACCAACTGACTTGTTCGTATTATATCGCATTTCCTACTTACAAATTCGGCTAAGATCACGACCATCACGATGTCTTGTGTGGTCGCTTGTGAAATTATAGTCGTACATACAGTCCGACAAGGCTCTCTTGGCACTTGAATGACATTACCAGGAGGGCGGTGTTATACGAGTAGAACAAAGGCAGCCAGAAAGAAAAATCTCAATTTTACATATATTTTAGTTTTATTTTAGTTAATTTTAACCAAAAACAACACAACATACAAAAGTTCTGGATGTCGATGAGAGAACTATCAAACAGTATTACAAGATAGCGGTGTTAGTTCCGTATTTGGCCACGCGCCAAGATAGCCTTGTCGCTCTGTACTGGGGAAGATTATTACGAACACAATGACATCGCAAGTACTGTCATTTGTTTGATGGTTTCTATGTTAACCGATCCATGATTTTCTGGAACAGATTCCTGTGTGACATTTTATGGTAAAAGAAAATCAAATTGCCAACTAAACGATTATTCAAACAAAGATTGTTAAGCTATTGCATAGCTTCTATCACGTGCCTTGAGCGTGGAGACCAAATCCAGAAATTCCGGGGTTGTTAGAAGTTGATAAAAAATAAGTTGATAAAAAATGCTATGCAATAATTTTCCGCGGCAGTCTACGAGTGCCACTCGTCTTTTTTTAAATGTTTATAAATGCCTGTAAAGTAATCATTTATTTTATACTTTTGAAGAGGCTCTACTAATTGCAGTCGTAAAGTAACCTTAGTTTTATCTACCAGTTAAAAAGTTGAAAGAGCTGAACCTAAGAGAAATCAGTAGTAAGACGTGCTTAAGATTAGTTGTGATGAACCAACATATTTGGGATGCTTAAATGTTCTCTATTAGGTAATAGACAGATATAAAGATGCAATAAAGATATACTAATCGGAAACATGGCCTACTTCATTTCCTCTTTATAAAACTCTCTCAGCATGGCAAATGAGTAAAAAAGTTCAAATTAAATATTTTATTTTTTAAGTATAGGAAGTTGTGTTCTAAATAATTGAGCAGGAATTTATCCTAAACTTGTTTTTTTATCCTGGTTTGATGAATTAAGCGATACTAAATCCTAAACAAATTCAATAATTACAAAATCTGAATTTATTATATGACCTTAAATTCGTTCGTAATTACTTCCTAACTATGACATCTTTGCTATTAATTATGGAATTGTGTAATCATTCACTACAATGTCATAGTATTATCAAAATTATTATACAAAGCATGAGCCCTCTCCTCAAGGACTATCTTCAATTTAGCCTGCTACGCTGACTTGTTGATCATTAGTCTGTCAGTGTCCGATAATAATTGCATTGTTTTCAGTTAAGATCAAAACATAAGCCTTATGGCATATTTATCATCCATCCAAAGTTGATTACGGCGCATACTAATCTGCTAAGAGCAATGTATTTATGCAGGAAGGTGAAGTTAGCTGAAGATCCACATTAGAAGTTATTTAGTATACAGATCTACTAATGTTTTACTTTACGTATATTTTCCCTATTTCTATGGCACCAATTGTTTTAAGATACACATGATTTATTAACCTTGAACTGTGTGAAGTGCTGCATAATTTTACGTAATTGCTATATTATTATCAAACTGCCGTTTCTTGCGTAGACGCCGCGTACGACTTTGCATCTCGCTGGTTAAACTAATATAAAAGTCGGTGGTTCCAGCGGTCTGCATCAGTAGTGTGTAGTCGGTGAGACGAAGCAAACCTTACACAAAAGCAATGATTGCTAAAGTAAGTGTCTGTGATTCTATCCCGTTGCGGATTATAGTGAAAGGATCAGACGCGGCGCGTAATTTAATACTATAGAAACCTTGTGCTCTACTGTTACAGCGTTTCACGTATCCCAGAATTCCAACCTCTGGACTTTGTATATCAAATTGTGGTTATTCAGGAAAGTCAGTCGGTGTTGAATGTGTTCACCTTACCACGATTCTTATTTAATTTCTTAGCTACCCGTGATTTTTTTGTTTGCTATAAACGATGATCCAATTGAATTCAACTCATTTTGAAAAAGCCTCATGTTTTTAACAACCCTCACTGCAATGAAGTTTAAAATTTTGCCATGAATTTCCTGAAATTCCCATTAGGATCAAACGAGCAGAATAAGGGCGGTTCAGCTAGTGAATCAACAAAATAACTGTGATTTTTTTTGGGAATATTTAATGAGTCATGGGATTTTTTTTCTGTTGCAGGCCGCAGTAGTTTTGTCCGTGGTGGCGCTGGCGTCGGCCGGAGTAGTGCAGCTGTCGCATGGATACGGCGGCGGCGAGGCGTACGGCCACGAAGCCGTTGCGTACGCTCCGGTAGCCCAGCTTGCCCACTACGAGGCTCAAGCCGAGCACGTCGACTATCACGTAAGTTAATATATTCATCATCAGCCAGCGGTCGTCAAGTGTTGGATAAAAGCGCTCTCGGAGAATAATCAGTTTCAGCTTTCTGATTATCACCATCTGTGCAGTTTCTTGATCAGTGCATCGTGCCAATTGGAACTAAATGATTACTAGGGAGAAATCGTAGTAACATTTATAATTTCGTAACAATTGATATAAATAGTATCTTGACCCTTGATTCTGCAAATATTTGCGACGACTTCTATACGCTGCTGATTGGTTATTGCTTGCGTCAGTTATGCAGCCGAGGTGCATAACTAACACAAGCATAACTGGTGCAATTGGCTGATGATGGCTGCGTTGATTAGGTTCCCGACGATAGTTAGCCGATGTACAATTTTATATTTTAGAAAATCACATCCCAGCTCTTTGATTGAAGCGCTTCTGGGTCCTAAGGACATGCATTTTTTCTCATTATGTTCTCCTTCAACTTTGAAGAAAATCATATCATTAATTCGTCAAACCGCAACAGGTCAGCTGGTGAACCAAATCTCATTTTGATGGCAAATCCGTGCGCAGCAGTGGGACATGGAGAAGGCGTTGACTAAAGTTATCGCCACTCGCACAGGTCGAGGTTCCAACCTCACAAAATTGGTGTGAGGTTGAAACCTTACCAACAAGAATAATAAATAATGCATATAAGACTTTATGGTTTAAGAAAGATTACTTAGGTTTAAACCTCTTGTGCCAGTGGCATCAATGGTACTTATCTTTTAGAAACTTTAACCCACTAAAATCAAAAATTAAACAAATTACAATCCCACGGAATAAACTTAATGACAAATATTTTGTGAATTAAAAGTATAAAAAAAAAAAAAAACAAAAAAAATCAACCGCGTAATAACTCTTGTCGACAAATTAATTTTCATTTAACGCGTAAACACAGTAATTGCATGCGTAATTTATAGAGTGTAGAGTTTAATTTATGTCAAAAACTCAACCGGTTTAGCAACTTGCGCATATTAAAATTTCCGCGCAATTAAATACGCCAGTGAAAACAAATATTTGCTCATAATAATAGTGGCACTAGTGCACTAGTTCGATCCCATAGGCGATATGCCGTAACACAATTGTATCGCACTAATTGATAGCTTGCGTAATATTCAAGTGTTGCCTTTACCGATTGTTTCCGGGATACGGTATCTATGAAACAATCCAGCTCCGCCGTTGTTACATCACGACAGTTCACGCTAAATAGGTCCTAAGCATAAATACGGCTATCAACACCGGTAACGTAATCACGCGAGTTCCCCTGAATTACAGTAATTAGAAACGTTCGTGCTAAGTTTATTAATGAAGAAAATGTTACGGAACGAAGCAAGTTTTCGGCACTTCAAATATGCGAACACGACTTCATTAACGACCGAATAAACCTACAGCACACATCGATAAAAACAAACCCGCGATATGAAATTGCTTATTTATATATTTATTTCAAGTTATTTTTATGATAATTAATCATTTTTAAATCCATACCTATCAATATATGAATAATTTTTTCTTTGGTATTAAATTAACTGATCTATATTTGAACGTTTTCTATTCAATTTAACATTAAACATCAGGAAAATTGTGGTAGATAATTAAGATTGGTTACAAAGTGTAAAAACATAATTTTTAACAACTTTAATAACGTTAGATAAAAAGCAGTTGTTGAACAATTAATTCAACTATCGATTTTATCAGTTCCGATAACAACAGAGCCTTTCCAATAGTTTCTAAGTAGGTTACGGATAACATAGTGTGGCAGTAAGTAATCTCGGTCTGCTCTGGTCGTATACTTGCGCACATTGTCATAGAGAGAGTAATAAGCTGTAATTTGGTTACATAACGGTATCCTGTCGTGACTGAAGGGCCGATAAGAGCTCGTTTCCCAGGATATTGTGAAACAACTCCGCGGCTAGGGGACATAATGACTGTCATGATGCATTCGCGAAACAGTCTGTTTGCATAAAGACACGCGTGCTCTCACGCTCGACTTAATAGCAGATGTGGATTGTTACAGCCGACCCAAATTCGATTGCGTAAATTGTGACCATAGAAATATTTTGATTGCTATTAAGATTACTATGTGTTAGTCGAGTGTGATTCATCCTAATGTAGACTAGTAAAACAGTTTGATTAGCTAATGAATAGCTTATCGTAATAGTCATAGAATTATAGATATACATATAATTTTAATGAATGAACTAAAATTAAACTTTAGATTAGATCATTACAAAAAACTTCATCATCACCATTCATCTTTATAAAATTTTAATGTCTTTGGATTTGACAGCGATATTTAAATTGGTATATTTTTAACGCCTAGAATCCGATACTAAACGTGCTCTAAATTACAATTCTGTTTTCTCTATGATTTAACACCTTAACATAAATTTGAACATAAATCAAAATCAAATCAAATCAAATCTAAATATCTTTATTTCACATAGGCCTAACATACAGGCTCTTGCGAAGCGTCGCTAAGATATTTGTTGCATAAGAATGGTGATAACTACAAGTCGACTTAAAACTAAGTTTACGAGGGTTCCAAACGCGCCCTGCCGCTGAGAAGAAGCCCACAACAAACTCAGCCGGGTATTTTTTTATGTTATCAGCATTTAACAAACAAAGTATAAATACTAAAATATAGCCTAGCAACGACAACAGAGCAATGTACCCCTTATGAGTCAATTAAAACAATAGCACCAAGAAAAATGCAACTAACTCTCTGTGTTGTTCTTTACTAGTACCCATTTATTTGTGTACATCATTCTCGCGTAAAACGATACCAAGAGTATTGTTGAATGTATAACCAGGTTGCTTTTTTTACAGGCACACCCCAAATATGACTACTCATACTCCGTCTCCGACCCTCACACTGGTGACCACAAGGAGCAGCACGAAGCCCGCGACGGCGACGTAGTCAAGGGAGAATACTCTCTACTGCAGCCCGACGGCTCCTTCCGCAAGGTCACATACACCGCTGATGATCACAATGGGTAATTATTGACGTACTCGAAACTTTGAACCAATTACTTTGTTAATCCGACGACTCCTCCTAGGTCACATGCACGGCTGGTTATCACATTGGGTAATTATTACCGTACTCTTAGCTTTCATCCATTTCATTGACAGCACGTCGCAAGGTCACCTACTCCGCTAATGATCACAACGGGTAATTTTTGACACATAGGTACGTATCTTACACCTGTTATAGCACGACAGTTCCCTCTATGTAGTCACATGCACAGCTGATGATCACAATAAGTAATTAGCTAATTACTTATCTACACGTACCTTTGAGCCATTTAGCCTTCTTTCCTTTAAATTTACAAGCATTTGCATTTGGTTTAACAAACGACACATCATGCGACGTGTAAAGCGACCGAAAAAGGGAATGGTCTCAAACCTAAAATGCAACACTTTTTGGTTTTTAATCCCACTTCTGACACGATAATTATTTATCAAAATATTGGATCTCTGATATTTATAAAAACCAAACAAATTTGTATTTAACGTTATCAAATTTTGCCCTGCAATTGGATGAATACGCAATTTACAATAATTTAAAGCGAACCACGTTAGTGGACTTTTATTATAATAATTATTTTTATTATATTAGGCTGTTATTAGGCAATTAAGGTAGATTTCATGAAAAAATCTTTCTCATAACAAAAAGCATCTTTGAAACAAAACTTTATCATCTTGAAGAAAAAATTTTATGGTCCCAAGGTCAATTCTGTAGTTTTTTTAATTTAATAAGATTTTTTAACTATAATAATTTTGGTTGTTTCACAGTTTCAACGCCATCGTCCACAACACGGCGCCAGTGCACCCTGAGTTCCACCACTAATGTTTACCGGCCCGAGGCCACCCTCATGTGATATTATTGTACCTTTATACTATAGATAGTCTTTAGTCGACAACGAACTTTTAATGTAAGACTGCGGCGAAAATAAACTTTTCGAAAACCTTTTTCTGGTCTTTATATTTTATACTAGCTTACTACCCACAGCTTCGCCTACGTTATTTAAAAAAAAACTGGAATAGGATATTGGAATAGGATACTATCTAATAGGATATTGGAAGTACTCGTACATACTGTTTTTACTATGCTACAAATAAGCATTATGCTACAAGTGAACCAGTGGTGTGCACTCCTTATAGGCATAAAGACAGTGCCTACCATAACAAATTAATCCAATAAACCAAAAAAAGAACTTAAAAATATTATTTCTAAGGCCTTATTATGTTAACATAATAATAATTCAAATTAACCTCCTCACCATTGACGTATACTCTAGAAAAAAAATGTCGCGAGTTATTGGGAGCAAAAATGTCTATTGTGACCCCCTGCGGCGTCAGCTGTAGTAAGCTGTAAGCCTACGTAGTATTTCGCAGGAGTATCGACAGATGGACATTTTCTTGTTTGAAGAACGTTTACGTACAATGGTCGGATATCTTGACTATTTTATCAATTCTCCTCACGCATTGTGATGAGGTTCATCACTCTGGAACCCTGACCACCGGCGGCTTGGGCCGTTAAAGCTCCGCGACCAGTGGTGGAATCAATTTTTAAATAAATAGATTATAAACGAGTTTTTTTTTTTATTTTTTTTGAACATTGTTAAAAATCCCATACCTTTAAACGAGCAATTCATGTATATACCTAAGTATATACATATATTTCTATAAAATCTGAATCTAGGAAACGGCTCGGACGATTTTCATGTTTGGTATACAGGTAATAGGGGGCGATAAATCGATCTAGCTTGGATTCATCTTTAGCAAATGAATACAAGCTAGATCGAGACCAAAAAATATATAACTCTGCCATCTATTGGCGAAAAGTAAAACTATTACAGTAAAGGTAAGTAAAAAAAATATGACTCTTACTGCCATCTATTGGTGAATAGCTGTAATACTACAAAACTTCCGCCAAACACCACAATATGGCGGATGAAACGCCACAATATGGCGAAACCGTTTCTGTGGAAACGAAAGCACGTGAGACCTAATAACTATATTAAATATAAGTATATTATAATTATCTATAGCGTAGACCGAGGTCCATTGACAACACAGCGGTTGGCTTACACGTGGTTCACCGGGTCATGCGCATATTATGTCTATTACCTATAGGTACTGATAATTTTACGATTTTCGAAAACTCACCAACTGTTACAGTAAGAAATACCAAGACTAAACTAAATTAAAAATCTAGTTCAGCTCTGGAGGGCACATGGTCCACTTAGTCATGCGCCTTAATTGAACTTTTAAATAGTTAAAAAAAACATACGCGTCAAATTCAGAACCTCCTCCTTTTTTTTGAAGTCGGTTAAAAAATTGATTTGAACGTAAGGAATCCAAGTGAAAATTCAAAGAGACTGAGCATTTCTTTTTCATAGCATATTGCTTAACATGATATTTGGATGATAATTTAGCTTTTTGCTCTGAAAAAGTCCATTGTTACCGCGGTTCCCGCGGGAACAACGCGGGAACGCGGTTTAGCGCGGGTAGAGCCATGGAAAAAGGCTGGATATTAATGAAACTTTGTTAAGTCGTCATTAGAGGAAAAATATCTTATTAAAAAAATATTTAAAATAAATGCGCATACTATTTTAAGAATTGAAGTCATAATTAATTATTAAAAAATTCTAGGTAGGTTCCACTCTCCCTTTTTATACATTTAGGTAGGTATTAGTCATTTTACATTTTACGTGGAAACCAATAGTTGCTATTACTCTTTACAAGTTGGAACGCAATTATACGTTTTTATCGCACAACTGAAAATCTATTTATACGTAGTAGGCAAACAAAACTTTTTATTGATGTTCTAAAATTAAATACAATAAATATGTTACCAGATATATTTTTGCGGTTGATATAGCTGTATTAACATGATGTGCTTTAATAATAATTTTGTAATGAATTATGACAATGTAAGTTAATTATTTATAGCAGTTAAAAATAAAGGACTTCATTTATAATATACACATTACACATACTCGTACATAATGTAACAAAATTTTCTACGTAAACAAACACAACAATTAAATAAAACATAAACAATTAAATTACAATTAAATCAACATAAAACGGTAGAAACTACGCTATACCCAAATTCCAGTTATCAATTTCACGATGATACTTACACGTAGACGTAGCAATTCGTTTAATTCGTAGCTTAAAGTTCATAAGTGTACGTTTGCGCCTGCTAGTTTTACCAGATATAAATTATATGTCAACAATATTGGCTTACAAAACTAGTAGGCACCTTTAACTAATAAAACTTGACCACGCACTCCATAAGTGCTGCTTGAAATAAATAAATTATTAAGCCGTATTCTACCGTTCCAAAAATAAATCACTTGATGTCAAATTGATATGATTATGAAATATAATACCAACTAGCTACCATTTACGGCTAATGCTTTATAGATCCTGGTGATAGAAAATCGAATAGACAGACAGACTGCTTTAGTTTAACAAAGGATCCCGTTAGCTTTTGGTTCGCATCTCTAAAAAACGTTATAAAAGAGACGGTATTTACAGTATATATCTGAACATAACACCCTGAAATTGCATAAGTGATGAACTACAGTCGAGGCTAGAAACAAAACCACTACTACGCTACATTATAACTTGCTTTTGTGCCTACATACCGTGATCTGAATACAGGATACGAAAAAGTACTAGTGTCAAATCTCTATTAGCATATTAATTGTTCACCGCTATTCAATTATTCTGCGACATTGATGGTTTGTTTCGGTGTTGCCGAATAGCATATTTTTGAACAAACAATGCATCATTTATAAGGAGAAGTGGCATCAGGAAAATGTCAGTGTTCTTCTGAAAATCTACAGAAAATATGACAGCTACAGTAAGTGTTATTCTCTTGTAAAAAATGCAACAATCAGGTCCACTATTAAATAAATTATTTTGTTTCAGAGTAAAATGTTGGCACTACTTGTAACAATCGGCTGGTTGGAAAGCATAGCTGCAGCCTCGTTTTCAAATGTGGTAGTACAAAGGAACGGAGTTATTCCTGTGGAGTATATTAACTACGATTCATCTACCCTTATATTTAGTAATCCTCGAGCAGCCCAACTATCTGCGCCTGTGGAATCAGACGTACAAGTTCCTTCAGTGTCAGCCATCGTGTCTCCTTGCTTGGTACCATGCATAATACCTAGTCCAGTGGGACAGTCAGTGACATCACTACCATCGACATCTAGTGCTAAAATAATTACTTACAATCCAGCAGCTACAAATCTTCCTGTTGTTGTGACAAATGAAGAGGTAAGAAATTTTTTATCAATAAAATAACAGTAGGACCCAGAGATCAGTAGGCTCAGCGAGCGATGGAGAGAGCTATGCTCGGAGTTTCTCTACGTGATCAAATCAGAAATGACGAGATCCGTAGATGAACCGGAGTCACCGACATAGCTCAACGTGTCGCGAAGCTGAAGTGGTAAAGTGCGGGGCACATAGCTCGTAGGACCGACGGACGTTAGGGACCCAAAGTCCTGGGATGGCAACCCTGCACGGGAAACGGTAGTGTTGGCAGACCTCCGACCAAATGGACTGACGACATTAAAAGCGTCGCGGGAAGGCGCTGGATACAAGGGGCGCAGAACCGTGCGGGCTGGAAATCATTGCAGTAGGGTTTTGTCTAGCAGTGAACATCTGTCGGCTGAAACGAAACCTCAGAGACTGATTTCTTTTTTTTTTAATTCTTACGTGTAAGGTAAAATGAATTGAATATATTTATTAATTTCAGGCTCCGAGAGGATACCAATACGCCTATGCTGTTTACGATGATAATACTGGAGACAAAAAATCTCAAAGCGAACAGAGTGATGGGTCAGTGGTGCAAGGACAGTATACGTTCATTCAACCGGATGGAATCCGACGCGAAGTCGTTTACACCGCGGATGATTTGAAAGGGTATCGCGATATCATTCACTAAATAATTTTGCAGTAAAAAAATCTACTAAATTTCAATTAATAAATAATAATTTAAAAGAAATTTGAAATAAACATAACGTAAGAACTTCAAGATGTCAGCATTGTTTATATCAAAGTCTTATGATATTAATTTAAAATTTTCTACAGGTTTAATGCAGTAGTAAGGAATATTTTACCGGAGCTGGAAAACGCTAAAGAGATTAAAGCAGAAGAAAATCCTCAACAAGTTCCATGCCCAGAACCTCAAAATGCACAAGTAACTCAAAACCGTGAACAGGGCTCAGCAAAAGCAACTTCTGAAGTTGAACATTTTGAACAACCAAGAAGTAAACCGAGAAGTGAATCTAAACTTGAGCAAAAGAGTGTTGAAACCAGCATCGAAAAGATATTAGAAAGGGCAGCTAAAACTTCTGAAGAAAAAGTTAAAAATGAAAAGCCTCATGCAGAAGAATCTCATCAATCTACGGAGCCTACAGAAAATAGTCCGCCTCAATTCAACGACTTGATTTCTTATAGTGATGTCATAAAATGTCTTCAAGCTAATATAATAAGTGCAAACAGTGTAGGTTCTCCCCTAACTTACATACTAATTCCATCTTTACGAGGATCTTGTTAACACTGCCAACAGAATTGACAAATTGAGAAGCATTTTACGTAAATATTTAAATCGAAAAATATAATTGTAACGCGATATAGATCTATAAATTAATAAATATTCTTGCATATAGAGCATAATACGACTGTAATTGCAATATTTAATGGAATAACGATAACAATAAAAGTCAAGGTTTTTATAGTTCCAAGATAATCTTAATATGTTACATTTTATGTTTTTGTACTTTAATTTCTAGGTGTCCAATAAAATGTAATGCAAATATTTGTTTTTTTTTAATCCAAAACGTAATAACGTAATACTATGAAGAATTCATGTAAATCCATGTGTATATTTAGAGTAGAAGGTGACAATAATAAAACATACCACATTGTATGATTCAGCTTTCCCAGATTAAAAAGTAGCTTATTTTAAGATATATTCACCCCAAATACAGCCAAATTGGTTCTGTAAAATGAGGTAAAGGTGTTAAAAAGGTATAAATAATATTAATGAACCTTATGTAAATAATTAGGTGTTACGACATTTAAAATTATATTTATAAAACCATATAAAACTAAGAAAATAATAATATGCTCTAAAATTTCACCATTCACATAATATAAAATAAATCTTAAGGCGTGTTTTGAACATCGTGAACAGAAAAATCATGGGTTTCGCCCTTGCTTTTTCTCCTCACGATGTTTTCTTTTTAGATGTTTACTCAACTCATGTTAAAAGTTTTACAATAGAGATTTCGACTCAACATTCAGTTAGTTTTTCCAATGTAAATAACTACCAGATAAAAAAATATCAAACTAATATCGAAGCCACCTTTTAAAAACTAAATACATTTTCCATTTATAGATTTATACGGAAAATAGTATTTTGTTACAGATATTAGCGATATATTATTACGCACCCTATGTAAAAAATATTTATCATTGTTATGACATTACTTTACTCATTGAATGACAAATATTTTCACGAATGTTCCGGTATTAAGAAATAATGTGCTCGGTTTCAAGAACAGTACCTTTCAACAGTTCGTTATCTTTATTATGTTTTATTATTAAAAAACGTGACTATTATTTGAATCACACACAAAGCAGATCTTTCATTGTTTTATTGCACTTACATTATCAAAAAAATAAGCTTCACGTCTTCTATAAAAGCCAATACTTGAGTGATATAAAAAGATTTCATCAAATACGACGTAAAAAGAAGAGGCGCTAAATTCATCTGAGTCTATCTACAAATCCACATTTAATGATATTTTGACTACCTAATTTTTATCCCGGAAATATCCGATATTTGCTGTAGTGATCAACAGCTTTATTGCTATAACCAACTTCAAAGGGAGCCGGAGCAGGACCGAAAATGAGATAATCTCCAATCATAATTTAATATGTAAAAATATAAATAATTCAGTTTTGCCAGTTTTTTTGCATCAACAGTGCGATATTTGGATTTGTAAATCCCTATTTACAAATCCAAATATCGCACTGTTGATGCAAATGCGTAAATGAAGAACGTTACCTCAAGAAAAAAAAACTAAAATTGAGTCAAGAAACGGAAATGCGCACTATTAATCTAAGTAAAAGCATTAAAATAGCAATACAAATGATTAATCATTTCGTACTAGAATAAGTTGACCTTAGCACAGGAGTCAAGGCCAGCGCATTTCTCTACCCCACTACCGGTAGCGACCATACACTGGCTGTGTTCTATAAAACCATTCTAGCTGACCGCATGACATCAATCAATTCTTAATTATCCAACTAAACACACAAAATGTTCAGCAAAGTGAGTAACTAATAAATAGAATAGAGCATTATAAAACTTTCATATCGAATAAAACGTGTGAAATTAAAAATTCGGTAAAATAAAAGCTCTACATTCAGAGCTCTGCCTCTCGTAAGGGAATAGTAATAACAGTGAAGGAAGAACGTGGTGATGATTCCTGCATGCCTGTCGTCTGAGAGTTCACCGTGATCCATGTCTCCATTCACTTCACATTAGATATTAACTATACCACTATTATTCCAGATCGTAGTATTCGGCACCCTCCTCGCGGCAGCAAACGCCGGTCTGTTGCACGGTCTCGGCCCCGCTGTCTCCTCCCAAAGCATCGACCGTCACGATGAGGGCCACTACGCCGCTCCTCATGTTGGCCCCCTAGCCTACGCCGGACACGGTGGCCACTACGAGGGACACCATGAATATGTACGTTAACTTCTCTTATCTCTCTTCGTCGTTCACTCTTGACAGAGTGGTCGTAGTTATACTTGCTACGATTTCAAATGATGTGTCGCTGCTGGCATTGCGAGAGCAATCAGTAATGACGGAACTTATAGCGCACTGGATTAGGTCCGCCCACCACGTTAACTTACTCGTATAATTATTCAATCTAGCCAGATCCAAGTTTTAACAATATTATGTAGTAATCCGCAGAAGTCTGTAAAGTGCCTCTACAAAATCAATACCTTCTTAAAACAGCATAATGTATGCTGTTTTAAGAAGGTATGAAACCGACTGAATGACCGGACTGAAACTTAACCTGGATGGCTGGAAGATGGACTGGCATTTATCCTAATACCTATTATCTTGCTTATGGATAAGTCAGTAGATGTTAGCATCTCGAAATTCAGCTTAAAGACACCATCCATCCAGATGACAGCAACCATCCCTAGTAGGCAGGCGGTTAGAATTATACCCAGTCGGAGAGCCTGTGAAGCCGTTTGCAATTCTACGCCTGCGTCGAGTTGTATCGCCATCATTTCACATGTACCGAGTTCTGTATTTACTGTTGTGAGTTCACCAATACATTTTAATGTTTGCGCAGGCCCACCCCAAATATGACTTCGCGTACTCAGTGGCCGACCCTCACACCGGTGATCACAAGTCGCAGCACGAGAGCCGCGACGGAGACGCCGTGCACGGCTACTACTCGCTGCTGCAGCCTGATGGCTCCGTGCGCAAGGTCGAGTACACCGCCGATGGTCACAACGGGTGAGAGACGATGATCACAACGTAATCTGCTGTGCTATTCTACAAAATTTCCATCTCTGAAACAGCTGCCAGACAGCTGCCAACCCGAACATGGCATGCAAAATTGTACTCTTTTACAACTGACAAATTCATAGATTCGCTGTTTTGCAGAATAGCACGGCTGTACACTATTGATATAATTTACTGTTTAAATAGATCATCTAAGACTCTTCCTACACGGGTCGTAAGGTTAGTCGTATCGTTACGGCGCTACGAGTAAGAGTAGAGTTGAAGAGTATATAACAGCTTAGGTAATCAATTTTCTTAATTATTCGACTACTGGAATATTATAATTTACTACAAATGCCTTTCTCTATATTATTAGTCTAAACACGAACATTTTATTTTCAGTTTCAACGCGGCTGTGCACTATTCTGCCCACTTTGTGCATCCCGCGCCAGCTCCTGCCTACCATCATTAATTATGATTACTGCAGTATTGTTAATTATGACAGTCGATGTACCTTTTATATTTTCGTAAATGTAAATGTGAATGTTTTACGTATGTGCGTGTAAATAAAGTATGGATGATTTAATACGTTTTTTAAGTATCCTTACATCGCTTTTTTATAGACTTTTTTTAGTTATCTGTAGAACTTTAAGAAATGGTTTAAAAGTACTTGCATCAAAATGTTATGCTGACTGTTGTTGACTTTCAATTAGAAATAGTTAATTTTTCAGTATTTAAACAGCTATTTATAAATGTGAAACAACTATACTTGCGCTACTTTATTGTGCAAGTTAAAGTAAGTTTTAAACAATTAAGCTACAAAAATAAAATGTATATTAATAAGGATCTACAGATAATTATGATTCTGTGAAAGCATAGGAACGAATATATTACACGAGCATAATAGTTATGATCTTTACGACTACGAATACGCCGTAGGTACATTGTTAATATCAAATTGAAACTTCACGTCCAGTTGATCGATAATGGTACGTACCTATTTAGGGTTGTTAGAAAACAGGCTGATAGACTAGATTTTAAGAGATGCTAGCAAAATGTTATTTGTCTTACAAATATTCTCATAGATTTATTTTTTCTCGATTAATTTATGAAGATGTGGACCTCAGTTTTCACAAAGTATTTTTTTTCTTACATTGGCACATAAACTACATAAGTAGGTACTCATTGCAATAAAATGTAACATTCAAGATAAGTGCTAATAAACTTGCAAAATATAATATTTTATGTAGCCTAGCTGTTAATAAAAACCCCTGTAAGTATTTATGTCGACATCAAGTGTCAACTTACTGTAAGTGTTTTCAAATTCTCATACTAAGGCCTAATCATAAACAAACTAATTAAATAAATCATTCAACGCAATTTCGACTCCAAATTAATGTTAAAAAAATAGCTCTCTCGCTTCCCTCTTCCACCGATCGCGATCATTTGCCTTACAACTCGTGAGCACCGCCCTCAAGTGTGAAACCAATCACCACTCAGCCTAAACCAAGGGCTGTTCTATATTCACAACTTCAACCATCACTGGATTGAGTTGCTAGTTACAGAGTAAACGAATGATGGCCATAGAAGTAGAAAAAATTATTGAAAAATTTACACACCGCCCATGAATATGTAGCAATTTCTAAATAGCTCTCTGCGCTCCATCGCCCGTGAGTATGCGTCAATTAAATCTATAACTCATCATTGGTATCAGGCACTTCTCACAGACGTAGGCTTCAGGCACTAGGGGATATTTAATGACATGACGCAATGAAGCTTCTGCAGCTCAACAGCCGCCAGAGAGTTAATTTTTTAAGCTCTTTATTCGTAAATGCACCAGCAAGTAGATCTTACATAATGAGCAAAATTACATTAATGACTAGAAGAATCGTTAAATGCCGTCGATCAATGATGCCTTAATTTTTTTTTTTGTAAATCGAGCTCTTTCTTTTCTAAATGTTACAGTGAAACTTATCTCTAGTTTATTCTAATTACGATACAAGTCTTACCCGCGTGGAATGGTGTCAAGATTGCTGGCTGCATTTCCGCGTTGAACAGCTAGGAACAGCTAGCAACGAATCATCGTTGCGCAAAACAAGAGCCAGCACTTCTGTCAACACTTGAGTCTATTAACAGCGAGGAAAGCTCTCGAAGGAATTTTTTGGCACTATGACTCCCTGGCCCCAGGGTCTTCACGGCAAACGGGACAAATATGTAACTCTCTAATAGAGCTTACCAGATTCAGCAATTTCAGCCGTAATTACCGGTTTTGATTATATCTCCCTAAAATGAATCAAGGCCTATGTGTCAACGCATGTAGCGTCCCACATCAGGGTCCGAACCCATTCCCAGGGAACCAGCATCAATCTATCAGGTCTGTCTCTCATCACTACTAATTCCTACTGGCTCCAATAGGGCCGGGCGGCAAGAGTCCTTTTAATGAGATCGTTGAGGGAACCATGCCCAAAAATAGCACTTATGTGACAAAGGATTCATCAAATAAAAAAAACTAGTTCAAACCGCAACAATTTACGCATTTTACGTAATGACCATTGACCAAACACCTTGGCTACTTTTTACGCGTCGCGTGCTACTCAGTGTGAGTATGGGCGTAACGCCAAAGTTATGTACCATGACATAAATTGATATTGATATCATACTGAGGGTCTAAGTGGCCTTAGCTATTGTCATTATTGCCGATATGGTCTACTGCAACCAAACTTCTTCTTATTAAAAGGTTTATGATATAAAAGTGACGCTCGTGGGCAATTCTTATCAATCAGAGACGACTAGAGTATCACACAACATCACAATGTTTAGCAAAGTGAGTGTGACTAAAGCGTTTCGTGTGTAGCAAGATACGTCGTTAACTTAATCGTGTGAAAACCATGTGAAGTGACCGCAAGATATTTAACACCGTAGCGCGCTTGCCGCTTGGTGTTATTTTGTTGACATACGATTTTATCTCGCCTTATCACGTGTTGAGATCAGCACAGGCTGATGAACTTAGTCTACTGGTTTTGTCCTTTACCTACTTTAACTAACAAATAAAATAAAATAAAAACAGTTTTTTTAATGCAGATTCCTGATGTGTTCAAGCTACTAGACTTTGAAGCTTCTACTTTGTATAATTTTTTCATTACCGTAATTTTGCAACTGCTTAATATTTCTCCACAATTAATTTTTCTCGCACCATTCTATCGAAAAAGATCTCTGTATTAAAATATTCATGAGATGTCTTTTGTAATTAGGGTACTTCTTGTAATTCAGTCAAATCAGTAAGCGTACTCCTTAAAATAAGTCTTTTATAATTACAGATCTTAACGTTGGGGGCTCTACTGACGACATCAAACGCTATCTACTACCCAGCGCCACACCCTGCGGTGTCGTCGCAATCTATAGTCCACCATGACGAGGGTCTGGCGCTAGGCCACATCGCCGCGCCAGCACATTACGCCGTGCCTTTAGTGCAGGCTGCTCCTCTGGCTCACTACGCTGCCCCGGCTGTGTACGCAGATTATGACGTTCACGGAGTTGGCCATGAGGATTTTGTAAGTAATACTTCAACCTCGATTTATCTACAAAGGCACATAGACAGCTGTACACATAAAACATGAGCGTATTATGAATTACGTAGCGTATTTAGTATTCCCTTGAGCCGATACAGACGTTTGGTTTTTCACGAATCATACGGGAAGCTTGGGCTTTTGCAGCATATTAAAGTAGCCTACGTGGGTATTCCAAACTGCTGTTAAGGTGTGGAGGATTAACAAGCATACGTGTATACAAATTTTGGCCTTTATAATAATGCTATGATAAGGTACTCATTTTAATGTAAAAAATATTTTTATTTTTCCAGGCTTATCCCAAATACGACTTCGCGTACTCAGTAGATGATCCCCACACCGGGGATCACAAGGCGCAACACGAGAGCCGCGATGGAGATACTGTGCACGGATTCTACTCCCTTCTACAACCTGATGGCTCCGTCAGAAAAGTCGAATACACTGCTGATGATCACAGCGGGTGAGACTTTTCTCACTGTTACGAATTATCAAGTTATCGCTACTCCTAAATAGCAGGTAGTAACCTGCATTACTATCGTACACACTTTACTCCTAATAGAAGAGATGTATGTGTACATAACAATGAAATCGAAATTGGCTGATATTATTATTGATAATAAATAAAGTAAATTAAGGGAGAATACTTTTATCTCAAAATGTCATTAAAAATTAAATAAAATGTCGTCAGCGTTCTTGTAAATGATATTTTAGTTGTACGGTCTTGTAGAGCATAACCTACCCGAACCGCCCTAAATTTTAAGGTCTTTACGTTTTCAAAACTATAAAACTCATTTTTGTTTCAGGTTTAACGCCGTAGTCCACAATTCTGCTCCATCTATCCACCCTCAGCCACTCTATGATCCTCACTACTAACTTAAATAATTATGCATGAAATATGTACAAATTTTGTAAATAATAAGTTATTTATTAAATTAGTGGAATTTGAACAGTAAATTATTTCATCACCCTAAATTTTGTTTTGTAATTATAATGAAATGTCAAATCGTTAATATCGTTAATTTTCAAAATAATAAATAATAAATATTATTGTTTTAAAACGTCATTCATTACCACGTTTTTTGAATACATACAGATACTTTAATATAAATATAAACACAAATAAACGGCCTGAATACAGAAAAACTACTTCTTTTTTTAGATCACCTTGAGAGCGATCTAACAATGAAGTGACACTGCTGCTGTGGTCATCGGAAATAGAGGACAGCTTAAAAAATATTATGCCGTAAAAATCGTGCCTTTTAAAACTCGGAAGAAAAACCAAAGTATTCGAGCAAATTAAAAAAAAGTATAGATAAACTCTGTTTTGTTGTTTTGTATTTGCTTGACAACAGTAATTTGACATTCGAAGGAAAAAGACAATAACTAGAGAATAACTTTTCCACCACTATTTCACGATTTTTATCAATAAAGGGGTAAAAAGATGTTACTATAAACCTTACTTACTAACTAGGTAATAAAGAAAGTTATAGTAGGTATATGAAAAACATTTAATAAATTAAAAATAGGCAGGCTCCATTAAATAATACTGAATTTGGTTTTCGCTTAGTAGTGAGAGTAGTATCCCTGTGGATGTACTGAAGGCGCGGAGTTGTGCACGATGGCGTTGAATCTGAAAAATTAATAAGACAACCGTGCTCAGTGTTGTATGACAAGTAAAAAATATTGTTACCAAGCTAAACCTTCTGGTGTTATTGACATTTTTTATTCATTGACTTGTGTTTGACGATAAACTTGCTGCTTGCTCGATAAATTCATATGCTTCAGTATGATTTTTCTATTGAAGACACCTATTTTGTAGGTAATAGTAACGAAACGGGTTTTACTGGTTAACACTCCATCACAGCAGTGCTATTCTACAAAATATCCATCTCTGAAACAGCTGCCAGACAGCTGCCAAGCCGAAGATGGCATGCAAAATTTTACTCTATTACAACTGACGAATTCATGGATGCATAGATGTACACTCGTCGCTGCTTTAAGTATTTTTGCAGAATAGCACGGCAGCTCTCGTTTTGTACCCAGGTCTTGTAGTCGCTGTTGAATTTTAGTAAGTGCTCTCGTTGTGACCATCGGCGGTATGCTCTACCTTGCGCAAGGAGTCATTAGTTTGCAGCAGTGAGTAATAGTCGTGCATAATGTGTCTGTCACAGGTCTCGTCTTGCGACTTGTAGTCGCTGGTGAAGTTAGATAGTTCTCTTACCCATTGTGATCATCGGCGGTGTACTCGACCTTGCGCACGGAGCCATCAGGCTGCAGCAGCGAGTAGTAGCCGTGCACGGCGTCTCCGTCGCGGCTCTCGTGCTGCGACTTATGATCGCCGGTGTGAGGGTCAGCCACTGAGTACGCGAAGTCGTATTTGGGGTGCGCCTGGACAGAAAAAAAAATTAATGTTGGAGTCCATATGTCTACCACCAACAAGCCTGCTTGCTTGTAATGGATCCTGACACTAGCTTTATGCTCCATTATAAGTGAAATTGCAAAAACAAAGAACACATCTACGAGTATAAACACTGTATAAAGGGCGGTGTGGTCACTTAAAAGCAATTTTTCGGGTTATCCGGGAAGGAACAAAAAAATAAAAAACAGCAAAAATAAAGCCTTACATATTGGTCATGGCCAGCGTAGTGGGCAACGGGAGCGTAGGCCAAAGGCGCGGCATAGGCCAACGGAGCGGCGTAGGCGATGCGGCCCTCGTCGTGACGCACTATGCTTTGAGAGGAGACGGCGTGACCGAGAAAACCAGCGTTAGCTGCGGCCACCATGGCTCCGAAAAATAAGATCTAAAAATTAAAAAAACAAATTACGCAATCCCATGAATCATCACAATATAGATAGATAGATAGATAAATAGATAGATAAACACTTTATTGCACACCACAGAATAAAAATATAGAAAAGAAAGAAATAAATTAAATACAAACAAACTTAGGAGTACAATTTGGCGGCCTTATCGCTACATAGCGATTTCTACCAGGCAACCAATAATGTGAAGGAATATTTGAAACTGGATACGCGGTTGGTGGTGCGGGGTGCCGGAATAAATAAATACAATAAACTACTTACAATAAATTACTTATACTATAAACTAAACTATATTATATATATACTAGTACATAAATACAAATATATACATATGTATATACATATATATAAATATATAAAATAATACAAATACAATAAAAATAATCCTCAAAACAATAGAAAAAGAGAGGATATAATAATAAGTATAAATATACCATTTCGACATATAATAATTTGATTACTGCATTACCACTTAATTAATACTACTAATTTTCATTAATAATATTAATTAATTGAAATACATTGAAATATTATTCTTATTTTTATATAATACTAACTTCTGAGAAAATTATCTTAAAATTCAAGCTTCTCTTTTTACTTATAACAAAGTCTCTTCTTCGTCTCTAGTCTGGACGTCTGGTCTGGTATTAGCAAAGAGATAAATTACTAAAATCTTTACTTTTTTTTCAGTTCGCTGACTATAACGTAACCCTGACTTCAATAGCGGTAATTGGTTATCAAATTGCTACCTAACATAAACTTGACCTTGACCCAGACTGAATAATTTACATTTGATTCGCCAGATAAGTAAACTAGATCGACAGAAAAGATGAGTATTTTTATTCGTACAAGCAAATCGGTTTATGTATTGTTTGCGTGTAAACTTTCTTGAGTACACTTTTCTCATTATAATATGTATCGTAATAATACGAATATATGCAAATGTCCCACTCACTTTGGCGAACATAGCTGTTTATTGGAGTGCTGGTCAGTGATTGATGTCGTTAGTCATGTTCCGGTGGTTTTTATATCATATATCACTCGATGTAAATAAGTGGGGCGCCTAAACAAGACAAAGCATAGGTCAGTGATTAGAATATTTGAAATTCCACTGTCTTTAATATTGACACATCGAACAGATACATAATTATTATCATTTATAACGTTGCAATTATAATTTAATTACACTTGAAGCACCTAATTTTAAAAAGCTCAGCTTACCTATATTTGTGGTACGGATGGTTTAATAATATCTCTTTTTAAATTTATCGATCTGTTGATGCAACTTCCATTTATTTACCAACCAAGCCCAAAATTGTATGAAACCCTCCGTTTTTTTTCATTGCCTTTGCATTTATATTATTATTTTAATTTTTCTGTTCATTATGCTCCATTAGATCCCCATAAGGTTTTCCGCATAGGATCCATATTCTTCTCAATTCTTCTTATTATTAATCTTAGAAGACTTTAAAAACATGTAAATAACATGCATGGGAAGTCATATATGTATTTTTTTCGACGACATAAGAATGCACTGACCTACGTTTTCTCCATACATTCAAAATACCAAATCATTTGTAATTCGTACATATTTTGATCATGTTGTGGTGTTATTTGGATTCATATATCATAATCGATGCTCCTGGCCATATTTGCTTTGGAAATGCTTCTTTAAAACGAAATAATAATCAATTTTAATTAAAATTTTTATAACTTTGGTCGAGTTCCGTAATACCAAAAATTATGAATGAAAACTTGTAACTTTCTTTATTAACTGGTGTTTTTCTTTATCTGGACAATAAAAACTGTGCTCCTGAACTAATGCGATGAGATAGTGTTGTTTTTATTACAAAACAAATAAACAGAAAACATGTCCTCTTTGACATAAAAATAAGCAAAACTAAATTAGTTTACAAATTCGTTTAACAAAAGTATTTTGGAACCAGATATGGCCAGGAGCATAGATTATTACTATATGAACCCGAACAACACCACAACATGATCAAAATTTGCACGAATTAATAAATACAATAAACTACTTACAATAAATTACTTATACTATAAACTAAACTATATTATATATATACTAGTACATAAATACAAATATATACATATGTATATACATATATATAAATATATAAAATAATACAAATACAATAAAAATAATCCTCAAAACAATAGAAAAAGAGAGGATATAATAATAAGTATAAATATACCATTTCGACATATAATAATTTGATTACTGCATTACCACTTAATTAATACTACTAATTTTCATTAATAATATTAATTAATTGAAATACATTGAAATATTATTCTTATTTTTATATAATACTAACTTCTGAGAAAATTATCTTAAAATTCAAGCTTCTCTTTTTACTTATATCAAAGTCTCTTCTTCGTCTCTAGTCTGGACGTCTGGTCTGGTATTAGCAAAGAGATAAATTACTAAAATCTTTACTTTTTTTTCAGTTCGCTGACTATAACGTAACCCTGACTTCAATAGCGGTAATTGGTTATCAAATTGCTACCTAACATAAACTTGACCTTGACCCAGACTGAATAATTTACATTTGATTCGCCAGATAAGTAAACTAGATCGACAGAAAAGATGAGTATTTTTATTCGTACAAGCAAATCGGTTTATGTATTGTTTGCGTGTAAACTTTCTTGAGTACACTTTTCTCATTATAATATGTATCGTAATAATACGAATATATGCAAATGTCCCACTCACTTTGGCGAACATAGCTGTTTATTGGAGTGCTGGTCAGTGATTGATGTCGTTAGTCATGTTCCGGTGGTTTTTATATCATATATCACTCGATGTAAATAAGTGGGGCGCCTAAACAAGACAAAGCATAGGTCAGTGATTAGAATATTTGAAATTCCACTGTCTTTAATATTGACACATCGAACAGATACATAATTATTATCATTTATAACGTTGCAATTATAATTTAATTACACTTGAAGCACCTAATTTTAAAAAGCTCAGCTTACCTATATTTGTGGTACGGATGGTTTAATAATATCTCTTTTTAAATTTATCGATCTGTTGATGCAACTTCCATTTATTTACCAACCAAGCCCAAAATTGTATGAAACCCTCCGTTTTTTTTCATTGCCTTTGCATTTATATTATTATTTTAATTTTTCTGTTCATTATGCTCCATTAGATCCCCATAAGGTTTTCCGCATAGGATCCATATTCTTCTCAATTCTTCTTATTATTAATCTTAGAAGACTTTAAAAACATGTAAATAACATGCATGGGAAGTCATATATGTATTTTTTTCGACGACATAAGAATGCACTGACCTACGTTTTCTCCATACATTCAAAATACCAAATCATTTGTAATTCGTACATATTTTGATCATGTTGTGGTGTTATTTGGATTCATATATCATAATCGATGCTCCTGGCCATATTTGCTTTGGAAATGCTTCTTTAAAACGAAATAATAATCAATTTTAATTAAAATTTTTATAACTTTGGTCGAGTTCCGTAATACCAAAAATTATGAATGAAAACTTGTAACTTTCTTTATTAACTGGTGTTTTTCTTTATCTGGACAATAAAAACTGTGCTCCTGAACTAATGCGATGAGATAGTGTTGTTTTTATTACAAAACAAATAAACAGAAAACATGTCCTCTTTGACATAAAAATAAGCAAAACTAAATTAGTTTACAAATTCGTTTAACAAAAGTATTTTGGAACCAGATATGGCCAGGAGCATAGATTATTACTATATGAACCCGAACAACACCACAACATGATCAAAATTTGCACGAATTACAAATGATTGTGGAGACATCGTGAGTTAGTGGACTCTTAAATAATAATTAATCATCAATAATGAATCTATCGTAATTTACGAGTATCATACCCTCTTATCAAAGGAGGCTAAACCAAGGTTCGCCTTCCGGCAAACGATGCGTCTCCTACGAGAGACAATTTTTAACGCAGTTTTCTTCCTCATATTATAGTAGCCCAAACAGACTTGTGAGTGCCTGCGCCCCTCATATAATTACAGGAAGAAAATCTAATTAATAATTAATTATTAATGAGGTCTTCTTCCTCCTCCGGTGTAGGTATAGACGTTTTTACACTGTGAACTCTGCTAATCACACGCGTAGAATGTTTCTAAACTAAAAATAAACTAAAAATACAGAACAAACAACAAATAAAGACAAAATTCCGTTGGCCTATGTAATTTGCATATGAAAGCAGTATTTGTCCTAATAAAATAGAAAAGTTTGAATACTGGTTACAACCACAGAACATATTATATCTCTAAAGAATGGAAATAAATCATTCCCTTTTACCGCGGGAAACCCAAATATTCTCGCATAAACGTAAACAAGACTCACGACCTTTGATTAGGTATATCAAAGCTCACGGCCTTAAAAGTTGATGATCTAAAAAATTGAAGTTTTAAAAGAGCATGTAACAATGACATTAGGGACTTTTAATCTTATTTCAATTATCTGTACTTGCCCCAAACCCTTAAAATCAGATAATGTTGATCTATTAAACGTATCGATATCAAGGCATATCTGAGATACAGATAAACACGCTGTAACGTGTAATTGTAGTTAGGTAATTATTTTAACGCGACCTTTGTCGTTATTGTTATTTTTACAAGACATGAACTATGCTACCCCACTTGCTCCCATTTTAAATAAACGGACTATATAAACTCACGGTCAGAACCGAATGATATCAATCGCTGAGTCGCATTGACTACAATAAGCAAAATGTTCAGCAAAGTAAGTGTAGCATGCATAAAAAGTAATCGATCAATATTTCGCAACACAAAATGTTTGAGCTGTTTATAATCAAATCAATTTCTCATAGCCTTGTGTACTTGTCTTAAAAAGGAAACCGCCCACATCAATGTCTTCAACCCTCATTAGAATAATTTATTAGCATTACATTGCGTAAATTTACGAGCTTTTACTACTGCTAAAGTGCCTTAATCTTATCGCTAATGATATCATATTAATAATTTCGTGGGATATTTGCTTACATACCCGTAATTTATTGAGGTATGGTTGACATTTTTTTTTTTTTCAGATCATCGCTTTCGGAGCTCTGCTGGCCGCGGCCAACGCTGGCTTGTACGGTCACGCCGTATCATCGCAAAGCATCGTCCGTCACGACGCTGGTCATTATTCGGCTCCGTTGGCGTACGCCGCACCCCTGGCGTATGCTGCTCCCTTAGCCTACGCTCCAGCAGCGTACAACGGCAACTATGCTGGACACGACACATACGTAAGTCGACTTAAATTTAAATCCTATACGTGTTCCATATGTCACTTTATGACAGTAATTTATTTTCCTATTACTTGCTCAAACTTACAGATTGTAAAACTACTTGTTATAATAGTATGCATCAGTCAATTAATCGTTTAATTTTTTATTGATCCAGGCCCACCCCAAATACGACTTCGCGTACTCAGTGGCTGACCCTCACACCGGCGACCACAAGTCGCAGCACGAGAGCCGCGACGGAGACGCCGTGCACGGCTACTACTCGCTGCTGCAGCCTGATGGCTCCGTGCGCAAGGTCGAGTACACCGCTGATGATCACAATGGGTAAGATAAATTCCTCACTTACTCGTTTCTACAACAAGCTACGAGTACTTGCAAGACAAGGGCACCAACGGGGACACTGCACGACCAATACACGCTACGGTAGAAGATCTATACGTAAGGTCAAGTACGCCATCGAAGAAAGTTTATAATATAATTTTTTCATAAAAATGGGTCATACCATATCACCATATACTATTTACTTAACGGTGAATGAAACATCGTGAGGAAATCTTCATGCCTGAGAGTTCACTATCAATTTCTCTATAGTGTGCAAACCCCGCCAATCTGAACATGACCAGCGCGATGGGCTATACCCAAACCTCTTTCGTTCTAAGAAAGCACTCGGCCGCAGAAGTGGGATAAAGAAGTGAGTCTGACATGTTTTTCTCATTGTTTTCAGTTTCAACGCGGTGGTACATAACTCTGCTCCCTCAGTTCATCCTCAGCCCGCCTACAACCACTACTAAATAAGTGTAATATGTAATATTTAAAACGTTATATTACCTCTTGTAAATAAATAAATAACTTATTTTCTTTCATAAAACAACTGTCTCTTATTTAAAACTCAACACTTATGTAATAAGAAATTATAATACACATTGAAGATCAAACCGCTAAAATTCTAAGTAAGCACAATCTGCTCAGAATTTTAGCGGTTACAGCATATCAAAAATTGAGAGAGAATATAGAGCCAACAAGTCTTAAATACCATTATCTGTGTAAAAATGGTAGCTATTAATATAAACTATTTAATGTACTACGTAATTGCTAATTAAATAAATTTAATTAAGACGCATCTCCCCTAAAAGAGGCAAGAAGGCATTATGAATATTTTGAGAATTTTGCACGTAGGTACAGTAATCGAGAATAAATAAATAAATTAATTGTTTACTTGTGAACAGAAAATAAATACAGTTATCTTAAAATTACCCTAGACCCCCAAAGTAGGAACGTTATGAACCTAAAATTGATTCCAAAATTAATAACCGTTACTTCAATACCAGCATAACTGCAATGTCTACATAAGATCATCCAGTTGGTTCCAAGTAGAGACCTTTGCAAATTGCAATAGGAGGAGCTTTTTCGGGATTAAATACTGTCGCTATTTTCTGACGACATTGAACGCAAGCAAACGAGCACGCGGATCACCTGATGGTAAGCAAACATCGCACGGACATTTGCAGCATCAAGGGAATTCCAAATGCGTTGCCGGCTCTTGAGGAGTTTGTTTATCCTCCCCTTGAATAATCCCATGTTGAAGCTTTGAGGGGACACTGCTGGTAACCGGTTCCATGCTTTGCACACGCACGGAAAAAAGGATCTAGCAAACCGGGTTATGCCCTTCTCTTCCTAATAATTCAATATTGCAAATTGACATCTACTCAAGACAGGGCGAACCGCGCCAAAATTTTCGCCAGATTATTGGTGTCATTAGTACCAACAGTATAAGGCCACGCGGTAGTTCGCTCAGCGGCCACCTATAGTATGGTATTGACAATTGGCGCTGCTGTTTGCTTGTATGAAAAAGGTGTACGTAAATCGTTCGGATGCCCATATCTTGAGGTTAGTAATCAGTGATTTTGAACCAATTCCTCGGCAACTTGCAATATATTGGCATAGAGGGTCTGAGCTCTATATATCTATCTACTTACTTTCTATGAGAACTCAGTGAATATTTTGTTAGATATTGCTGACAAGGCACGTATATTATTACACTACTCACTATATCACTAACGAAGGGGTCCTGCAAAATAAATAACTATGTAAAGCCTATGAATTAAAAGCCTCCGTATTATCAGCTCCAGTCGTGACAGATTTCACGCAACTTCGTCACGAATAGTTAATGAATTAGGGCCAAGTGCGTGAAACTGTATGGGCGTATAAGTAATTAATATTTAATTACCCGGGTAAACATGTTTTTAATATTACCTATTGTATAAGAAAACAAAGAATAAAATGAGATCTTTTCTATTCATGTAGCTAAAAGATCTTATTTTAAGTTATTGACATGTAATTATAAAAGTTTATTAATTTGTAGCAATTATTTTATTAATTTCCGTTGAATATTTTTTGTCATACACTCATTTATTCCTATAAAATAAATTCTGGCACCGACATCATTCAAGAGCACAGGAGGATCAAGAATGCAGGTGCAATACAGTACGCTAATCAAAACCACATTTGTAGCTCCTGTTTTTTAACTTTCATAATAGATATGATAGGACATCAGTTTTCCGATGTCTAAAGAATTCCAAATTCTTTTCATTTCATTTTTCTCAAACCAGACTTGTTCGTTGTACCTAAGTAACTGTAGATAAACCTAGTAATTTAATATTTATTACCCAACTAGCTGACCGGGCGAACGTTGTTCTGCCATATAAGTTTTTTAAGCTATCCTATCTTTTAAGTTAGATTGCAGTTTGCACACGGTGTGCAAATTTGATTAAAGTCGGTTAAGTACTTTAGGAGTATGGACTCCTAACTCAACCGATCGCGGACAAAAAACGTGACGAGTAATTTATATTAATTAAAAAATATACAAACCAACGATACAATTGAGTTAGTACACAACTTACCCGAAGCGCATTTTATATAGCCCGTTCAATCACGTCTAGGAACTTTGAAACCACTCCATTTGAGCTCTTCATTAACACTAGTAGCTTACTGCACTACAAAGATGTAGGCAAATCGTCCAGATGTACTTGACCAATGAAGATTATCAAAAAAGATAATAATTAACAAGAGTTTAATCCAAAGTTTATGTTCCATAACGAAGAAACTGATTATCATCTATGAGATCGCCGTGAATTTTAAACAATGCAAGTAAGGCCATCTCAGAGCATCCATTTCTTAATTCGATAATTAATGTAGTTCATAAAAATATATAAAATATGTAATGAAGTTTGTTAACCAATATTTTTATGGTACTAAAACATGAGTACTTAATTATTTATTATTTTTTATTGCACTTCACCTGTATCCGCCTTGATAAGCTATTTATTACTATGAATTTGTAATTCCATAAAATAATGACCCATAATAATAAGTAATACTTTGAATTGATGACCAAAAGTGTGTCTTTAGAATAAAAGAGCCTAACAATTCGAAAAAAAAAACGATTTCAACTCAAAGTATTATTGAATACATCCTTTCCAATTAAAATATTA
Source organism: Coenonympha glycerion (assembly GCA_963855885.1). Classification (NCBI taxonomy): domain Eukaryota; kingdom Metazoa; phylum Arthropoda; class Insecta; order Lepidoptera; family Nymphalidae; genus Coenonympha; species Coenonympha glycerion. The sequence goes on along the minus strand of OY979633.1, from coordinate 11,502,192 downwards.
AGACTCATATTGTTTCTCATGGATACCATTAGGACTTAATTGAAATGAAACCACACGAGAAGCATCAGCTTTCTAATAAAAAAAACCGGCCAAGTGCGAGTCGGGCACCGAGGGTTCCATACCATAAAAGAAGTAAAACATTGACAGAATCACTTTTGTTCATGAATTTACGAGTATAATTTACATGTAGGTACTTTTGTTGGCAAACCGCAAACGTAACTTTGTTTTTGGCGGATTATTGTTATTATAAAAAAAAGTATATTAGTCAGTGAGTTGATTTTATTTTTCCTGTAAAATATACATTAACTTATATTGATTATAATTATTTCAGATTTTTTGATTGGTAAACTTCGGAGATAAGGGGGGGGAACGGTATTTTTTTCGACAGTTTGCCCAATAAATCAAAAACTATCAGGCATAAAAATAAAAATAAAAATTAGTTTTAGTATACACAAGTAACGTCCTTTCATATGATACCCCACTCAATATTGTTATCTCATTTTGAAAATTTGTCGACCCGGTTATCCCCCCTTTTTAAATAAAAATAAATACAATTTTCCAATTTTTACGATTGTTATGACGTCGCGTCACTATTACCTATAACTATTCTAAATTTCAAGTCGATAGCTTGAGTAGTTACTGAAATAATCGAGTGTGACAGGCGGACGGACGGACGGACGGAGAAAGTCTCACCATAAGGGTTCCATTTTTACCAAATTGGTATGGAACCCTAATAATCATCTATATCAATTTATGCAGTCAAAAGTTATGAGGTGACAAACATAAAAAAACATACAGTGGAATTGAGAACCTCCTCCATTTTTGAAATCAGTTGAAAAACAGTTAACGTACTAAAAGTTATGAAACATATGAGAAACACTCAGTCTCTCTATATATCCTACTTCATAACAATTTCCATAGTCTTATTAAAACAATAATATAGAAATTCCTAAATAGGCTTAACAGAGCTAAATGCTTTTAGTCAGTGCATTCCGACCATAACGATAAAATTTTATGACCACATTTTCTACATTTCTTTCATTTGTTTTGTTACCGGTTTTTACGCCAAGAACATTTTCAGGTATGAGGTTATGTACCATTGTTTTCATGATCATAAATTCTTTGATTGTATGAACTGTAAACTTTAGCCGTAATGTTCTTCATTCTCGGGAAATTTTAGGCCGACGTACAAAACAGTTATAACTTTACGTTAACATGCTCTGCGTTGACCCAGCAATGTGAAGCAGAATCACAGTTCACATAGAATCATTGTTAGGTAAAGTCTATTCTTTTTTTCGATGTTTGTAATACGAGAACGGTTTAGACAAAGCGCAGCGACCTTGCGACCGCGTGGATGTACTCATTAAGATGTTTCGGCGCCCCACCGGGCCTGCCATGAAGATTCTTATAAAACCCACGATTACTTATCAAAGGCATGTCAGTCACGGATTACTATCCATATACCAAAATGTTCTCCAAAGTAAGTGAATAATCGCCTAAACTGGAAATTGATAAAAACTCTTCAACTAATTAATAATAACAAATAAAAATTTCAGGTCCTCATCTTAGCAGCAGCTGCGGCTGTGGCTCAGAGTGGTCATCTAGGTCTTGGAGGGCAAGGTGGACTTCATGGTGCCGGTTCTCTACTTAACGGTGCATTAGGGCACGGAGCCGCTTTGGGAGGATTGGGTCATGGTGCCTTAGCGCCTAACGCTGGACTGGCAGGAGCTGACCCTTGGGCGTCTCCACTTGGCTACAATGGAGCACTTGGCGCTGGCCCTCTAGCTAATACAGGCGCCCTCGGTTATGGCGGTGCCTTAGCCCACGGTGCACCACTCGGACACGCATCGCCTCTCGGATACGGTTCTCCTTTGGCAAGCGCAGCCCTGTCTCGTCCACGTGGCCCTCTCGTCCATGCCACATCAACCGCTAATGTGAACTCTTTATCCATTGCCTCTCCGCACGGTGGTATTGGAGGCTATGGCGGCAAGTACGCTGGAGGATACGCTACTCCCCTTGCTGGAGGTTACGCTGGCAACCTTGCTGGTGGTTACGCTGCACCCCTCGCAGGAGCGTATGCCGCTCCACATGGAGGCGCCTACGCTGGTCCGCTAGCAGGTGCCCACGCTGGTCCCCTAGCTGGAGCGTACGCCAATCCACTTGCCGGAGCCTACGCCGGTCCTCACGTCGGAGGCTATGCCAGTGGATACGCCGGTGGTTACGCTGGTCAATATGGAGCAGCTAAGGATTACTATGTAAGTTTTATTTCTGTAACAAAGTTCTTGTGTTGTCGTAATGTTAACGTTCTTCATGACAAATTAGCTTTGAAAGGTAAAAAAGATAAAGATTATAATATTTTAATCCGTCGCAGTCCTACCCCAAGTACAAATACTCCTACTCCGTGGCGGACCCCCACACCGGTGACAACAAGGCCCAGCATGAAAGCCGCGACGGTGACGTTGTCAAAGGCGAATATTCCCTGGTTCAGCCTGATGGAACCTACAGGAAGGTTTCCTACGCCGCCGATGACCACAATGGGTAAACTCTCATACTATACATCTAATCTCTCTTAATGTATAATATCTAACTAATCACCCTAAGGAGTGAATATCATACATTTTATTCCGCCAATTCAGCACGAATAGGTAGTAGGTACTCGTACTAAATAGGAGACCTACGACAAAAAAGTAACAGCCACTACACCTTTAAGACGCTGGTGTTTATTACAGCCGAAAAGACGAAACTACACATAATAATGTCGCACTCGCTTTCTCAGAAATTGCGTAAAAATGCGTAAAATGCACAGTCATCATGACTCGGAGGCATAGCATTGCTTTCTTAGGAAGCTTCTCATATACGTAACAGACGCGTACCATGACGTCTAATAGAATCACATGGCAGTAAAACCGGTAATCTCGCGTTCCGGTATCGCATAATGACCTCAATCGACCTCTGTGCTCCGGTATCCAATATACCGGTGAGCAAGTGTCTGGAAACCAGTTGCAGAACTAGTTTTGATATCTTGATGATTTATTAAATGTAAACATAAACAAATCTCAATAGTGGCGTCTATTTATAGCCTCAGTAGGCTTGTCATTGTTTGAATAGATTTTTTAGACCTATTTGCACAAATGTAAAAAAAACATAATTTTGAGATTTCCTTGAATTTTCTCGTAGAGTGCATCCTTTTTCATCAAACGCATTTTTCACTGCAGCTAACCTATTATTGTGATTGTAACTCATCGTGCGACCGATCCTAGTACGACCACACCTATACACTTATACAGGGTTAAAATACCAAAAAGCTTGCTTGCAGTTCCTACATTTAAAACGAATAATTTTTGAATAATTTAATTCATACAATAAAAACATGTAACTTCCATGTAATATGGCCAGAAATGTACGACGGGTTAAACAGAACTGCCTCCTTAATAAGTATTATAATATTATGTATCTTTGTTTCAGTTTCAACGCAGTGGTACACAACTCGGGGCCCAACCATCACGTCTACTCTGCTCAATACCACCATTAAGCATATACCTAAGAAATGTGTTCCTTGCCTCTGCTGTGATCATAATATGATACTCAAATATTTTAATAAATAATAATTACCTAATGAATAAATTTTGAAACGACATCGAAAAAATTACTTTCATTTCCTTTCCATTAAAATTATAAAGTTCTCTTAACACTTTCTAAATAGGTCACAATGTTGCTTTGTAAAGAAAATTTAAAAGATACTTAATTATTTTAAAACCATGTATGGTATGATGAAGTTCGAACACCTGGTTCAACTGATCTACAAAAAGTGTAATACGAGACCCGGTAACAACAAAAGTTGCATAAATATCTGATAGTACTCAAGTTTGTACCTCAAATAACATGATTCTGAGGTTATTTTAAAATACAACAATAATTAAAAGGAAAATAATAATAAGCTTGTAAAATCAATAAAGCGGCTTCATTTACTGTCACGATATATTGGTCTAAGACGCTTTCAACTTAACAAGTAAGTAGGAAGAAGATGTTAATTTTAATTCGAGCCTCAATGTTTTATATCAAGGCAAATTAGTTAAATCATTTTATTAGTTACCAAAAGCCTTTTTAAGTGAATATTATACAAATAAGAAGAGTAAAGGTAGAGACGACGCAAATGTATGAATGAAAATGAATATGAATAAAGTCCTACAAAAGCTTGAACGACACATTTATGCAAAACATAGTTTCATTATTGTCCTATCTATACTTATAATAAAACTGTAACGGGTCGAATTCTGTACATTGAAGATATTTTGAAAATTTTTGTTGGAGGGCACTCCTTAGTCGATACTGAACCCAAAACTGTAATTTGTTAAATTTTTGTCTGTCTGTCTGTCTGTCTGTCTGTCTGTCTGTCTGTCTGTCTGTTTCAAGACCGCGCATCACGGCTAATCCGCTGGATGGATATCAATGAAACGTGGCATGATTTTAGTTCATATTCCGAGGTAGGACATAGGATACTTTTTATTCCAAAATTCAGCATGGTTTCCCTGGAAGATGGCTTCAAAGTCAAAATGTGTATTTAGTTATAATTCATAAACGCGCCGTCCGATTTCTTTCATTCTTTTTTTGTTAGATAGAAGGTACTCCATAGATTATTCTAGAAATATTCAAGAGTCATCAGTTTTGCTGATCAGAAATTACAGACCTCCGCCTTCGCCTGAGACTTTCACCTCATATCGTATAGCGCCATCTCTACAATTTACGTGGTACTTGAAGTCAAATTTTGTCTACCGAGTTTTTGTAAGAGTTAATTGTCATGGAGTAATCTACTGACAGTTGCCTCACTATGTTTTGAGATGGCACTGTTAACACATTAAGAGATGTTGATAAATAATTACGAGATATAGTTTTCACTTTTGTCGACATTCCCGGAGACTGGAGAGCCAGGTCGATTTTCACCAGCCTCGACCGAAGTGTATCATAGACCAGATTATTATAACCACTAATTAAAACTGAATTGCAATCTCGCTGATGGTAAGTGACGGCCGAAGATGACGGATTATAGATATGAACATTTAGCGTGAGTCCAACTAAGTTGGAAATCAGAATTGACAAAAAAACTATAAACATATGGCTCATTTTAAGTTGTTTCGTCTTTACGTAAGAAAATATATGGCCATTCTGATATTTTGGTGAAGCAAAGATTTTTAAAAGACTTATGTTGGGCCGGGGAATATTGTTAGTAGAGTATTTTATCGCAGTGGTAAGTACCTACCCAGCCGAACTCTCCAAGAAGAGTCCTACCAGCTACCACCAGTACAACTTTTCACATGATTTAATGATTAATGATATACTTCGTGGTTTCAGGATATGATGAATAATGGATATGACATTGCACGGTTACTGGTAGGTACGAGTATGTAGGTAACATATTACATAACACAATCAAAAGGATGATTTTAACTGTCGATATTTGGATCCATTGGTACAAGTCGTGGTCACTAAGTGACCACGACCTGTGCCACTGGGTCGAAATGTCGACAGTTAAAATCATCCTTTTGATGGTGCAACTATGTATTCATGAAACTGAAGATACATTATTATCACTATTAAGAAATAGGAGTAATATTAAGAATATATTATTAAGAAATAGGAGTTTGCAAAATCACCACAAGATAACCCGTGCGAAGCAGGAACGGGTTGCTACACAGCAGCGCACTAGAACGCTAAAACCCTTTGCGGAACGAACGATCAGACCTAATTGAATTTCTTCTCAACCTTACAGTAGCTGGGCGTTTCCTCTCAGAATAAGATGAGTTTGGTAAGTAAGTAGAGAAAGAATAAAGAAGAGGTGGATGGATTGTGTGGAAGAGGACTGCACGTTGACAGCTGATAGAGAGAATAGCTGAGAGAATCAGACTTCACTACTGGCCCGTCGAACTCGGGAACTTTTTTCATTTATCAAAGGAAATCAAGGAATCCCACGGGATTTTCAAAAAACCGTACTTCACGCGTGCGGAGCCGCGGGTAACAGCTAGTAATATTATAAGCATAGATACAAGGTCGCAATAGTAAAATGAGTTGAATAAAACGCTCAAAAGCAAGCTCTTTCATAATATTGATAATATTACAAGCTACTTAGTGGCAAGTCCTGATAACCTTTATTTGTTCACGTATCTAAACAATCGTATTAAGAAACTTAGAACAAAAATGAAACAGTAGTTCGAAACTATTCCACATTACGAAAGTCAATTTAATTGATAATCTTAAACAGCCACTGACGAAAACATTCCAGGCTGTTATTTACATCGGAAAGTATGTTGCACATAAACTTGATACCGGCCCGACTCAATCATGTGGTATTGAAATAGTTTGTACTGTAATGCAATGGAGTAATTAACATCCTGTCGATAGATATTAAAATATCAGATTACTAAACCATATCTGATATTTTTATGACAAGATATAATTAGGTGCTTTATTTTTGAAGTATTCACGGTCAACCTTTTAGATAACAGATTAATGTAAATTAATGTTATAATATAGTGATAATCCGCAATTGGTCAGTGTGGTCATAGAGTAATAATTTTATAGAAGTATCCATTATCTGTGGTGTGGACTTTAAAATAAAATAGTATCGTTTTGAGTATCATTGATTTGGTTATATCGTTTATTTATTATCAATTTATTTTTACTATTTATTTAAATCGTTTAAATTCTCTTGGTAGTCAGCTATAAGGAATTCCGCCACCATACAGAGGTTTTTTCCCATATTTTAAATTAAGTAACTATAGTCTATGCCTCTATAGTCTATACCATACCCTCTCTCATCTAATGTTAAGCACTGTATTTTAATGTGTGTAATTGGCCGAAGATCCATATTCCAATACCTTTGCTTAAAAGAATATTCACACGATTTTACCCAATTCGAGGGTATATATTTTGCGAAGAGGTTTCAGACTACCACTGTAAAAAAAAACATAGGACTGCTTAGATAGAACCGGAGGGGTTCTGGTTTCTGGAAACGGGCAAAACTTATAAGAGTAAGATTTTTAATCATGTCACAAAACCTTAAAATTAGGATACAAGAATCGTAATCACAATACATCTAACCGTCGTCGCCTCGTTGGTGCACTACTGTCAAATATATAAATAAATAAAAACTATTGCCAGCTCTCATTCCGAGGTCTGAATTGCTAATTACTTTTATACTGGGTGTTGCAATAATTAGGTTACACCTATCTCAACTTAAGTACTCATTACTACTCTTATTTAAATTGCCGTAGACACCTACCACAAAGTATACGTATTTTCTGCTAGTTAGATATTATCAATTATTGTAATACTGTGTAGAATCAATTCAAGTAATGAAATTAATTTATTAAAATAACATCCATAGTGCGTAAAGCACTATCATTGAACATGATACGTAAAGCCACTTTCGTTACTCTATGGGAAGCATCTCATGGTCTAATTGATAGAATACCCAGCTAAAATAGCTGGGAGAAGCGGGTTCAGATCTCGGCAAATACAACCATATAGGTATTCAAAATTTATAGAAATTTTATTTAAATTGGTAGTTCTACTGGATTACTGAGTCCCGATCCAACATTGAAAATAACTGAATAAGCCTAAATCTTGGCCGACAACAAACATAAATAAAACTATGTACATAACATGGGCTCGTTGTCCCTTGTCAAGGCACGCATTAATAAATAAATTCGAGAAATTACCTGAAATTTCCCTTCATCTATTCACGCCCATGCTCTGTGGATAACCGACCAGTTTGGCCAACTTTATGTCATAATAGGTACCTAACTGCCGCATTTCTACCACTGACCCAGTGTTGGACACTTGACAGAATTAAGTGGCGCTGTTTAGTACGTAACAATTTAAAGTGGGTCTTTAACTTTATGTATAACCAACGACCCAGCCTGCCCAGGCACTAAAACCTTACAAGAAAAACAATTTACACCAACTCGTTGACATGAAGTAATTCAGGAATATCTAATAAGGTGTGACTGTCCGAGAAAACCAAAAAATGCAATTGCTTCCAGTCTACAAAAAATTGAGTCAAGTCATTACTCGTAGACACTTTTCTATATTAAAATAAAACACTTATTCAGCTTACCACGAAGACACAAAATGATAAAACTTTAAATAGTGACGACCTCCCTGATCCCAGTGGCGCATGCTTGGATTCGAGTGGGAGATCGCGGGTTCGATTCCCGTCACGGGCCACTTTGGAATTTTATAATTTCTAAATTGTCTGGTCTGGTGGGAGGTTTCAGCCGTGGCTAGTTACCACCCTACTGTCAAAGACCCACCGATAAGCGATTTAGCGTTGAGCGCGATGATGTATAGAAACCGTTAGGGGTGAATTTACTTGTACTAATTTGTATAGTGTAAAAACAAAACAAAAGAAGAACAAAAAATAATGACTGTATTAGGTCCCAAGGCCAAAGTTAACGGTGATTGACCTCTGAACCACAAATATACACTGATTTTTCCAACCGATTCAATTTCATACAACGCCTATTACCAATTTTAATGAAGTATCGTTTACACGACTCTCTAACGATTTTGGTAGTATTTCTAGCTCTGCAAATTGCGCGAAATTCTACCGTTTTTCATCAATAATTATTATTCATTTCTGCATTCCGTTTCTACATAAACACTCCGTGGGTGCAATGCGATATAGAAAATGATTACGCTTTGGTTTTTTTTAGATTTTAAAAATAAAGGGTTACAATGTTATACTCGTATTATCATTATAGTTGTTGATATAATGATAATCTAGCTATTTTAAGTTGCAAAACATGTAGATATTTATTAAATTGTTTCCATTTTTTTGAAGACAAAATATAAAATTAAATTAATAAAATATAAAATAAATTTAATAAATATATTGGCATAATAATTTGCAAATAAGAAGTTTAGTCTCGATCGTATCTACGCAATGTAAACCGTTCCAACGTTACACAGAAAGGGGTTTACCGCTTCCGTGACGATGAATGATATCGAATCACGTTCACGTCAGGCTTAATGAACTACCGGACCTGCAGTGGGCGCTGACAGTACTAACGATAATTTTCGACAAATTCACGAGAATAATCACCCACTATTAAATCAATCAGATCGTGCGCGTTCCATTCTAAGCAAGAACTATGTAGTTACCTGTAAGGTACACGGTACTATAGGTATTTCAAATATCCGCTAATCATTAAGCATATAGGTAGTTGTAAGCTTATTTCGTAAGCTATTCGAAATAATGAGAAGCAGCTCAAACATGTTACAATTTTAGTTATTTTAATACAGAATTGACGATAGTCGATAAACTGATCGCAATATTTTATTCAGCTGGAATTTTATTATAAATAAAGGAGTTATAATACCTACAAAACTTTATTTTTACTGATTTGCGCATTTTGTAAATTATTTAACTATTCCGCTATCTCCTTCCATCTGTGGGCTAGAAACAATTTGAAAGACCAGGCCTACGCAGCATGAGACTTATTTCAGTATGGCCCAATAAACAATGTTCTTTATTCAAGCAATTGCTTGATTGCTCAATTTATCTGCTCCCGATCACATTACCAACATGGGTAGGTTTGGAAATCGAATATCGTGTCGGTTAAGCTATGCTAGTATTTGACCACCGTGTGGTTGATGTCATAGGGCATTTGATCGCACCATTTTGCAATTGCTAAGGACTAGGTGTATTGTTGTAATAAGGACCTATTTATATACCTTCTATACGTATAAGCGATATTTTTTTATACAAGGAGGCGCAACTTATAGGTAGTAATGACTTGATAGCGATGACGGTGTTAATAATAATATAAATAAGAAGGCCAAAACAAACTCATCCAGCAACTAAGTTAATAAGGCACAGAACCAACTGCGTCCCAAGAGGTGGAGAAGATGGTCCAACAAAAAAAAAATGAAACACTAAAATGAGCGTTTCAAATATAATAATCGCCCAGTTTTCCAATTAGTTAATATCCAAGAAGTAGCAAACTTTGTATCTTTATACAATCTTTCTGTTATATGCGTCTTATGCAATCCTACTTATTTAATGTTACGATAACTGCAAAAAATCTATCAATGTGCACTACATGATACATCCCATAATCCTACTAGTAGATGGGTCGTTAGCCAATACGCGCTCTACTTATTATCTTTCTGACTTTTTCAACAATAAACCTTAACTACTAAGACTACCATGATTTTTCATCCATGAAAATATATGAAAAGAATAACTGGATGCGTCCTTTGCCGGTATACTTTTGTGCTGTAGTTACTTAGTTTTAACTTTTGTTACTTTTGTTATACAAAATATGCTAGCTTGCGAAATCAGCTCAGCTTTATTTTGTATAATTCTTAGGCTGCTTTTCCACCAGAGATGTGCAATGGATGCGTTCGATATCCACCAATCATATTCATTGGTGCACATAGCATAGCACAGGTGGAAACGGATTCAACTAAAATAATAATATGTTTTTTATGGAATGATGCGTACTATGGATGCCTGCTATGGGCTGTCGTGAGTGGTGTAGCTATGTGAAGAGCAGAAAACCTACAATATGTCCCTACTATCGATACATCGCATAGTCCGAGCTGCGCATCTTTCTCGCACAGCTTGCGCACTCGTAACTTAGTATTGGTGGAAACGGTCACATTTCTTCGTAGCGTAGATTTCACATCTTCGCAGCATAGCTCATCTCTGGTGGAAAGGTACCCTAAAACTCACACGTAAAAGCTACTTGAAATGAAAAGTCGAGCAATTGACAGCCCGTAATATCCGCCGTTACACTCCGGGCGTCGCGTAAAAGGCGACGTATCAAGACATTCAAATGTAGTAATAACGCGTTATATGCATGTTATACGCTACATTTATTTTGATACGATCTGTCCACTTAACGCCTCTCGGCCCGAAATTATGACATTAATTGCGGTCTGTCACAGTTGTTAACACTTCAACAAAATTTTATTTAGGTAAGGTAACTTATAATTTTATTGCTGACCGCTTTACAAAATTCTATTATAGACCAAAATCAGTCTTTGAACGCGTATAAGTATGAGTAGGTACAATGGGGTCTTACACTATTTTTGAATTTGATAAAAAATATTACTTTATTATAAACTAGGATAAAAATAATAACGTGCAGTGAAAGAAATATTAAAATCCAACGAAGATTTACAAAGTTACAGGCGTTTAAACTTTGGAGTGGGGGATCTTCTATCCCTTTCTCGCAAAACGAAAATTTGTATGAAGCCGCACGAAGCTACTATGGCATTGGTAAGGTGTGACGTCACAATGTCATGTTGCTATCTCTGTCTAATCACAAATCTTTAAATGCTTATAACTTTTTTGTTATTTGATCAATTTAATTAGTTCTTTCAGTGCACGTCATTATTTTAATTCTACTTTATAATAAAGTAATAAAAAAATTGGAGTCAAATACCCTATTACTTCGATAACATAATGAATTGCCTTTTGAGTTTTGCGGTTCCGGGAAGGATGGCTAGAGAGCATAAGAGTTTTTTGTCCATAAGCTGCTGAGTCTATCACCTCTCCCAGAGAACTCAGGCATTTCGAGCGACATTTATGAGATTTTCCTACAGAAAAAAAAATCAAACTGAAATTGGCACCGTGCTGAACCTCAAAAATTTTATAAACAAATTCTGCCGTTCTAAGCGGTAGAACTCAAATGGAAAAGTGTATCTCATTAAAAAAACATCATAATTGATTTTAATTGAATTAAGAAATTAGTGTTCTACTCGTTCGTAATTTAAACGATAACATAAAAGTCCATTTCCAGCTTGTCCAGCTTGTAAGTGTAACGCAACATCGATGTAGATAACACCCGCAGGGCGCTGGCGGCGAAGTAAGGGGTAAGTGCGTGCGTGATTAGGTATCTACAGTAGTCGCTACGAACGACCTCGCCGTGTCAAAGTTACGGAACTAAAGTGACCGCAAGCCCCACCACTCGCAGGACTATGTCTGATTTGCTTTTCATATAAAAGTCCAGCCGAACCCGATTATGGTATCAGTCTGATTAACAACAGCAAAATGTTCTTAAAAGTAAGGCTTTTGATATCGAGCTTTTTTGAAAAGTATTTCATACATTACCATTTTATTCTTATCTAATTTCTGCTCTTATTTCTCAATTACTTTCGAAATATTGAAATTTTCGACAAATAATATTTTGAAAATTTTCTTTAATTAAGTAGTAAACTTTTTTCAGTGATATTTGTTATAACACGACTGCCCAAATAAAGGAGTTTAATGTCTATAAAAGGTTAATCATGCATGAATGTATTTATGTGAATTTCTTTATTCCACCATAACTTCTGGACGGCTGAATAGATTTGGACATATGTGGTATCCTTAGAATCCTTACAGTCCGAGTAATATTTTTTTAAAGTTCGTTTTACCACAGGGCAGTCGTGTTTTTTAATTTTTAAATTATTTGCTTGTTTTAATACTTTTGGTTAATATTAGATTTATTTCTGAATGATTTAAACTTTTTAAAAGGTTTTCTAAGTTTTTGGTTTTGCTCAGATCGTCGCCCTCAGCGCCGTGCTGGCCGCCGCCAACGCCGGTCTCTTGCCGTACCACCACGCGTCTGCGGTGTCTTCCCAGACCATCGTGCGCCACGACACCCCCGTGCACTACGCCGCGCCACTCGTGCACGCAGCGCCAATTGTCCACGCTCCCGTCGTCCACGCTGCGCCCGTCATCCACGCTCCCGTCGTCCACGCCGCTCCCATCGCCATTGCCCACGTAAGTTGCATTTATTTGGTGGTTTAAAAATGTTAACGATTCTACCTTTCCTAACTATGAGATATGGATAAAATAGAACTTTGTGAATGTCCTCTCTACGTTTGTATAATAGAAAAGCATGAATAAGGGGACAAACTCCTAACTGTTCTGTAAGCTAAATAAATCTAAAACCAACCAAAACCCTCCTATTAAAAGAGAGCAGCATATAAGTAGGTAGTTATACTAACATATAACCAAATTCCATGATGGATCTAGAATTCTAGATACCATTATCAACTGAACATAAAACTTTCTTTTTGCTTTAGTCTCATCCTAAATACGACTTCTCGTACTCCGTGGCTGACCCTCACACCGGCGACCACAAGTCCCAGCACGAGAGCCGCGACGGTGGAGCCGTGCATGGAAGCTACTCCTTGGTCGAGCCTGATGGTTCCGTCCGCAAAGTAGAGTACACCGCTGATGATCACAACGGGTAAGCTTCTTTGAATTTATTCTACTGTTAGATTCTTCTACAGCGCAACACATTTACTGACGGCAATCTAATTCTGCTCACAGTCTAAATCTTAAATCTTAACATAGATTTATAATCGGTCGTCGCTCACGCTCCGACTAGATAGGGCCCTTCCTAACAACGACAGCTCCGTGAGTACGGCAAATTTTTTGTGATTGTGTCAATTTGAAATTTTTATGGTGCGCGGATGATAGTGTGAGTGAAAAATTGTGTAGCGACGGCTCGGGTTAGCCAATTTAGGCAAAGTATTTTTTGCCGCACTTTTGAAGTCTAGGGCGGCCTCTTGGACCTCTATGCCTCTGAGTTTGGTCAACATCAGACACTCTATTAAGCCTTTGCTAATGCAAATATCCTCGCAATTTTTTCCTTTACCGCTAACTAAGCAAGTGATGGTTTCCAATACTCTGGATACCTTCTAATTCATGATTTTTTATTTGGATAAAGAATTCGTATAAAATAGTCACAAAAAAGTATTCTTATCACAGCCTTGTATACTAAAGACAGGGCGAAGAGCGCGAAAAAATGTCGCCAGTTTATAGGAGCAAGAATGACTATTGCGCACCCTCCCCCGTCAGTAGTCAGTATAAGTAGATAGGTAAAGACCTATTTCTTTTTTTTTAATTTATAATAATATTGCAGGCAAGGTGACCACAGACACATAGATAAAAAATATAAAAAATAAACATGTATTTCGCAGGAGTTTCAACAGATGGCGCTACATTTTCTTGTATGAAGAACGTTTACGTAAAATGCTCGGATGGGCCTATCTTGACTATTATTATCTATTATTCTTATTCAATTGTTATTTTCAGTTTCAACGCCGTCGTCCACAAGACCGCCGGCTACCACCCCGCGCCCGTGGTCCACGCTCCCGTCGCGCACGTCGCGCACGTCGCACACGTCGCGCACATCGCCCCCGTGCATGGACATCATGGCCTCCACTACTAGACGACTTATCTGTAATTTTCGTGTAATCGTGATGGATGACTGACGTGACTGACTGGGATATTTATGTATGTGTTTGTGTAACTATAATGAATTTAACTGAACAATTGTAAATAAAATAACTTTTGCTGATCAGTATTTATGAGTATTATTTGTACCTACTGTCTCAAACTTGCCGCGCAACTTCATTTATTTTCTCAGGAAACTATAATCCAAATATCTAGGTTAAAAGTACGCTATGTTGTAGACAGCGAAAAAAAAACTGTTCCTATTCACAGTCAAAAAAATGTTTCAGAGCTTAACCCTGACATGCCATCAAAAATTGGATGATTAAAACAAATTACGTTGAACCTTTAAAAGATTGACTATTAGATACTGAATAGAATAATCTCGCCGGCTACGAGTACAAGAAGATCTATTTTAGATTACTGGTGTACAAAATGAAAATAAAAGTTATGTCGAAACCTACCTACCTACGACCTACGTTTATGTCGAAATATCCCATCATAAAATATGGACAAATCAATCATTCACACAACAATTCAGTGATCTCCTCTACAGAATTACGAATACGTATGTCAATCATTCGGTAAGAATTCTCGCAATGGTCGTTGTGAAGATACCTGCACAATAATGTTGTCGTAGTAAAATACTACATACAGAACTACAACTACAAAATGAGTGAAAAATAATTTAATTTCCCGCAAACTTGACCAAAGTACAGTCATAGAGAAGATTTTCATAGTTTTTTAATTATTGTACCGGTTTCCATCCTAAATAGCAGAACAACTATTAAAAATACTGGAAAATTAATGAAAAAAATTTGTGGAACTCTGAAACGCGGGTGAAGACCTTGCTTAAATATAAAACATAATTATATTGAGAGTTTATTTTGAATAGTAAGGAACGCAATCGCTCAACATTCGCTCTATAAAATATTGCTTAAATAAGCCAACACTCGCATAACACGTATCTGCTTATTTCAAACTTTACCCTTGAATTATTCAGTGGCCTAAAATAATTAGTATAATCATGATGCAGACACGCGTGCTTGCGTGTGTAACTCTGGTGTTTTAGAAACATAATAACCGTTCTTAGTATATAGCGTTAATGTATGTATGTAAATTACGAAACATGTTAAGAACATAAGTATCTAATAATACATGGCTATAAGTACTCGTGTGACGACCTTCATATTGTTAATATTACTTTAAACGCAAAAATTTCAAAATAATACAACGCAACATGAATTATTATTATTATTTTCGACTTTAAAATATATACCAGTCCCTTTATTATTTTATTATTTATAACACTCAGTAAATAATAACAATTACATATTTGTTACTACATTATTTGAAGATTAATTGATATCCTATTATTATAAATTGATTTATTACATTATTAATTATAATTGATTTATTATATACTTTATTAATTTGAAATAGCTATAATCACATAAATTTTATTGAATACAACAATTAATTTCAAAAGGATGTGCACCGACAGGCTCATGATAAGTATAGAGTCGTTTTAATTTAACAGAGACTTTGACCGTACAAAAGACTTCAACGAACTTCAATTTGTTTTTATTACGATTAATAAAAATAAGAGAATCTTGGGCAGGCTTGCAAAGCATACAAGCGAGACCTATCTAACTAATAATCAAAAAAATATATAAAAAACTTTAATTTTATAGCAGCATTGTAATAATATTTATATACCTCGCACACCTAAAAATGTTGTCAGACCGAAACAGATTTTTCAGCTGAAACCAAACCGGAACCGAACCTTCAGAACAAAATATGATAACGTAGGTTTAATTGGTGCTTACCTTAAGGTACTATTATGGTATTTTGTGTAAATTTAACGCTACAGGCATGCCAGGCGCATTTTAAATTTAAAGTTGCAAAGAGCAAATCAGTACATGGCGTATCTGTCTTTAAGTTAAAATTAATAACCAATAATATTTCGATGTCAGGTTGAGCTATTATAGTATTCTGTGGTAAGGTTCCTTGAAATGCCACCCGAATTCCACCGACCGACCAGGCTTCCGGCAGCAGCGATGAGGCCTGCGGCTCTTGAGGCGGGTCGAAACCTGGTGAGAGCGCGCTCTCACCAGGTTTCGACCCGCGGTAAATACGCAAGTGAATCTCGTACTCCTGCCAACGTTGTCCATCGTGGTAAAGCACAGATTTTAGTAGGTGCAAGCCCCACACAGCCACTGTTTCCCAGGGTAATTTGTACCTATAGAAAAAAAATGCTCCAACTTTCGTTTGCCATCAAAGCTTTACAGGCGACGAACGGTGTAGAATTGAACCTGTTTTGGACAACGAAGTCTTTCGTGAATGTTTTTCTTGAAATTGTTTATCACCCAAGCGGCCCAAACATTGCCAGTAACCATAGAAACGCATCTATCAACAGCCTTCGCTCACAACCACTGCAAACATAAAACAATCAGTTTCAACGCGGCTCGACCGTTGCAATTATTAATCAGGCAGTGCTCGAGATGTAGCTTCGTCAATTCTATAAGTATTTTTGCAGAATCGCACACCTGTTTAAGCACACGCACAAATAGCTTTGCAATCGTGCATCGCATCGTTTGTCACCTGCTACCTAATAAAATGGATGATTTCCTCAATAGGCAGGGGCAATTTAAACGTAATCATCACATTACAGTAACACAAACAAAGCGCATTAGACGCATAATCGCCATGGAACAAATTACATCAATTTTCTTCGTCGCCTGGAGGTTATGTTTCGAAATGCTCGTTTTGAGACTGACGCATATATTGCGTGGGAAATTGGCAAATATGTATTGCAACGGAAAGAGGATATGTTACGAAGATATTGCTGTAAATGCTGGCGCCAGCAACACCATAATACTTACTTACCAATATTAAAAAATGCAAAAGTTTGTGTATGCGTGTATATTTGTTTCTCCATTACGCCGTGCTTCTACTACTCGACCTACTACTGAACCGATTTGGCTGTAATTCATAATGGGCATACCCTGGATTAATAACTAACTCCTACTTTTATCTTGGAAAAATCCACGGATTCCGCAGGATTGAAAATCAAATTCTACTAATAATATTTTCCAACACTTTCTCCGACGCACGTTTTGTCTCGACACCGAAGCACCTCCTGAGGATGTCCCAGTATCGGGACGAAACGTGCGTAAAGTTAGTCCGAGGGCTGAACTGAACCTATGCTTGATATACGAGTACATTTGGTCTATCATTAATTTTATCCATAGTAAATTGAGTTTAGCCCTCATACTAACCTAACAGAAAGTTTGCCCTAAAACCTCCCAGCTGCGAGTATATTTGTATCCTTGACATGAATAGATTTAACTCTATTGTTTTCATTAAATTTAAAATTGCCGGTTAGAGAGCCCCAGATAAATCAATTCGAAAGAATGAATCGACACCGTGACCTTGAAGTTAGACAAAAGTACCGACCACGGCGGCCATACATAAAGCCTCAGGCACATGCATTAAAAATGTCTAATAATTAAGTAGAATTTCGTAATAAAGTTGTGTTAGTTTTGATACTTAATTAATTGGCACTGAGCTAACCATGATTTCATTTTATTTTCCTCTTTGTATTTATTTTCAACTGTTACTATTTTAAGCATATATTCTTTTAATTTCTTTAATGCATTGTTAGCTGTATGACGTCATTTTAAATCCAACATGGCGTAACACCTAAGATGGTTATTTTTAATACACTTTTTTCACAGTATGGGTATCAAATGAAAAGGTTTGCTCAGAATAAAATTGGCATAATATACTAATTACTAGTAATAAAAGTTTATTTTTAAAAACTAATTGAATATAATTTCTTGATTCTTCAGTAGTTGTGTCAATGTGGCTAGTGAATAGCCCTGCTGTAAGACGATATCCAGTTAAAACTTTAAAAATAGACTTTTACTTATAATTAAAATTAATTAATTAATTTTTTAAAATTAATTAATTATTTCTCTCGCACGTCCAAGGTCGACTGGCAGAAAATGCTCATTTTGCATTAAGTCCACCTTGTTGCATTCTTTTTACTTTGTAAATGGTGCAATAAAGTTTAAAAATAAAATAATAAAATAAAATAAAAATCAAAGAAATCCATATGAGCTCAAAAATCACTTTGAATAAACGCTAACAGCCTTCAATAGTGTGAGAGGGTAAATTATTGGGTATTGGCGTTCAGAAATAATGAAAATTTAGACACGGTATGCATACATAATAATTAATTCTCGCCATTATGATCTCCCTACCTTATTATTCCTTTTGTAGGTACGTGAGAACGTATAGGTTACGTATGAGTTTAAATTATAATTGAGACTCAAACATACTTTTTCCATGATTACATTCGCATTTGCCTCCATCCGTGTAAGGTAGGTTTGAGCACGGCCTTATACTCGTATCGAAATTTTCGCATGAGAAACAGGTATTTGTGCTCCTATTACCTACTTTTTTTAAATCGCTAGTAAGCCTAATGGAGGGAAGTAAAATAATTTGATGTAATATTTTAATATCGCTGAAAAATATAACTTAAATATCGATTATATTTCAAATGTTATAATAAATTATTATTAAATAGATAAAAATTACACAAACTATGGCCTACAATGCTATAAAATATAACTTCAATTTATTCTACTACCAAATAGAATCCAAACTCATCTTATTATTATAATCTACTTTAATTTTATACCAGTGTTTGAGCAAATAGGTATTTTAATTATTTTTTTACTCTTATGTATTTAACTAAACTACCGTTTACATCCTGCAAACAATATTAATGTACAAGTAATCGACATAATTCGATCCATTTAAAATAATAATCGAATTTTGAAGCTTTTATTAAAGTAATAATGAAGGATAACTAACTTTATTAAATAAAAATTATTCTTGATTATTGTGTGTATTTATATTATGTTTATCACGAAAAAAAATATGATATAGGTAAAACATGCAAAAAAATCTAAACATTACGCATTGAACATTAGTTTCAATTATTATGTCTTGTCAAGATGATCTTCAACTCATTAAATTTTTTTTAAAAAATCTTAGGAGTTTTCGTAATACGAAAGTATACATTCTCAATGGCATCGACCGCTACCATTCTTTTATATCTCCTCTATTTAGACATTGACCCATAAATACAATAGGTACGCACAAAGTGCGACAACTGTTGCAAAAGCTAAGCTTTTAGAATACAAGTACTGGCAGTATATAAATTAAATCTATATGCAAAATCAAAATACAATAAATAAAAAATGTAAAAATAATTTTAAAAGCCTACTTTGTTACTTTATTATTGTTTTGTTTTCAACAACAGATAACACTGTCGCGGGTTGACAGTGACACTAGATTTTCGGTTTGACAGTGACAGTTACACAGGTATTGTACTTTTATATTTAACCGACTTCAAAAAAAGAAAGAGGTTCTGTATTCGACCCGTATGTATGTATGTATGTATGTATGTGGGTGTGTATGTATGTATGTATGTTTGTCCGCGATTATTTCACGTTTGGCTGAACCGATTTTGATGCGGTTTTCAGGAAAGTATTTGTTATATTCTGGAGAAGGTTTTAGTATATTAACCGACTTAAAAAAAAAAGAGGTTCTTAGTTTGATCAACATATTTGTATTTAAGTTTGTTCGCGATTATCTCGAGTTCGGCAAAACGGATTTAGATGATTCTTTTTTTGTTAGATAGGCCATACATCACAGGTAGACTCGTTTCAATTTCGTCGAGATTTAATGTATATCTTCGGAGATGGAGAGCGGAACTCCTCAACGGAAAATAGTAAATCGCTTGCGATCGGTATAATAGTGTACAGTGTAGATTTTATCGGACTTCAAAAGAGAAGGAGATTCTCAAGTTGACTGAAATATATGTTTTAATTGACCGACGTCAAAAAAAGAGGTTCTCTGTTTAATCCCTATATCGGTATTTAGGATTTTCCGTGATTATTGTACATGCATTTTATTGTGATAGTCCGTTTTAAATTTGGTTAAAACGTGGCAACTAGATCATAAAAGCTTGTCTTTAAAAACTTTTTTGCACTAAAAAGGGTAAAATAAATTATTTTTTAAAAAAATTGAACCGACTTCAAAACCACAAATAGGCACTCAAAAGCGAAAAATAAATTAATATAATTATTATAACCGCTACTACCCTCTCATCAATCAAATCAGCCAATTCAAATAGATAAGTAAATCTTTATAATAGTGCAAAACTACATCCATAGTATGTAGTAGTAGTAAGCTTCGCTGGCACCGACTTCAAAATAGATGAGTGGGTAGTAGCGGTTATAATAATTATATTAATTTATTTTTCGCTTTTGAGTGCCTATTTGTGGTTTTGAAGTCGGTTCAATTTTTTAAAAAAATAATTTATTTATATTATTAGCATAGAAGGAAATTGTTCTTCTTAGCTCCGCGTATCGCGGACGCATCAATTATATAAAACTTTATGATTATAATTGCCTATATTGTATAATGTTCTTTTTATTTTATAAAAAAAATACCTATGTGAGAGCAAATTTTTATTCAAAACAGATTTTGACTAAAATTAGTTCCTGTTTCAATACCTAGAATACGTAGCGCAAGGTAAAAACAAAAATTGGTTTCGATTTTCATTTTTACACGAAAATGTTCAAATAACAAAATAAATGAATTGAGTTTTTTATTTGACGACAAGTAATTGAACTATTTATCTGCTTAGTAATCATGACTTGATAAAACTTCGCACATACCTTATACCTAAGTTAACAGATTCACTGAAACCTTCCGAGCTGAATGCAAGAGGGAAATTCAATTCAATTCAATTTCTTTATTAAATAATACTCGTATGAATATCGAAGAACTAAACGCTTTCCTAAGTATTTTAAGTGTTTTAGTTAATCCGATAATAATAATTATAAACCGTTTATTGATAACTCGCGGCACGAAACATCACTATTATTATTTTGCATTATTATAATAGTATTCATGAATTCAAATAAATTAACTTTATAAAGATAACTTAGGATAAACAAAATAATCGGCCAAGTGCGTGTCGGACTCGCGCACGAAGGGTTTCGTACCATTATCTATATATGTATAACGTAGCGAGATTTTGATATCTATGTTCCAATGTCCGGGTTATAAACTATCTATGTTCCAATGTATAAGCTATCTTATTTCAGCCAAATCGGTTCAGTAGTTGCGGCGTGAAGAAGTAACAAACATACACACACACAAACTTTCGCCTTTATAATATTTTTTGTTCTTATAGCGACAACGGAAATACATCATCTGTGAAAATTTCAAGTGTGTAACTCGTATCACTGTGTCACTTGATAGACGGACGGACGGACGGCGAAGTCTCAGTAATAGGATCCCGTTTTATACCCTTTGGGTACGGAACCCTAAAAACATGAATGCACAATTTCTTCTAAAACTCTTCTAAAACGGACTATCGTTCCCTTAAGAACGTAATATATCTACTCAAGGGAACTATAAAATATTAATATTACCGGTCTGCCTAAGGACTGAAGAGATGGTATAATGGAAACACAATGGAAGAGGTAATGATAGTATAATTGGAAGAATTACCAGCTGCGATCGTTGGGAACGAGGTGTCGGATTTCGATAGGTTCTTATTTTATTTATTTATTTATTGCTACGATTGGTGAAGGGATCGGAGACTTTGACGGCCCTTGCGTAGAGGTTGTCACTGCCAGTGCTCGCTGTCTCCTGGTGACAGGTCGCGCGTCGAGTTTCGGATCCACTCGTTGCGTTGTCGGGGTTCGCGAACCGGTTTTGACAGAAGCGTTGATTGAAGTGGCTAGCTGTCTCTGTCCAACACTGAGTTTATCCGCCGCAAGATTTTTCTGTTTACCTTCATTCACAGCAGTCAATTCTTCGATTTTAGCTTCTAGAGATTTAACAACGTCCAGCAAACTATTGATTTTTAGTTCCAATGGTAGTACGATCGATTGGAAAACTTTTAATACATCCGCCGGCACTAACTTATCCATCTTTGTTAAATATTTGAATTTCGAATACGGAGCAAATCACACACGTCAAGTATCGTTGACACTTACTCAACGGAATGATTTTACTTTTATACTTATTTAATACATCTTTATTCTATTTGTGGGTATTAGGTATAAATAAATAAACAGAAAGGAACTAATTTACCTGATGTAGTATTAATTTAAACAAAGCAATCCAACGTTTCATAAGTTACTATTGTTTAAAAGCTAGAGGTAGAGGTTATCAGTATTGTCAAACTTTTTCTTAAATATTACTATAGTTCACACAGGGTGTACGTAAATATTGTGAAGTATTTTAAACCAATATGTTGGGTATAGACTATAATTGTAAATTGCTCGTACTACTAAACTGTATACTCAATTTAGTACCACTGTACCTAAAACTAAATAAATGAAAATCAACTGCCAAGCATATTAATTATCTTTTTTGTTGTTTATTAATAATTAACAGAAAAAGTTTTGAACGAATTCTTTTGTTGTGTTTGTAATAATAATTAACGAAGAATGGTTAGGATATTATTAAAACCACGGGAAAAATATAGTTTCTACGGGACTTGGATGAAGTTGTGGGTAAATGCAAAATGTAAAAATAAAAGTACAATTTAATGTAAAAAAAAAAGTCCCAACTCATTAATCCACTTACTGTCTTATAATCGTCCGGCCCAAACACTTGGTTATTGAATGCCGAAATATTCAAAAATTCAATAAAATCCTTTTATGATCTAGATAACAGATAAGGAATGATTTTTTTTAACCGACTTCAAAAAAAGGAGGAGGTTAAGGGAACTCTTCAGATTTTATAAGCACATTCAAGCGATTTGGGCATTTTTTTACGATGCCTTGTACATTTGTTATTTTCCACTAAAAAGTAAAAAATAAAATGGAAAATTATTTTCAAAAAAACCGACTTCAAATGCCACTACAAAGAGTGAAATATTTTTTTATGTAGGTACACCACTTGGAAGTTGGGCAATTCGTACAATCCTAGTCCTTCGTATTAATCGCCCGACTTCGAATTTGTATACCTACATTAAAAATCATTTCACTCTTTGTAGTGGCATTTGATGTCGGTTTTTTTAAAAGAATTTTCCATTTTATTATTGCTACGGGAGTATCCACCTGATAACTGGCGATCTTTGGCCGTTTACAACGAGGAGACCAATATTCCTTTCCAAGGTTAGCCTTGGAGAAAAAAATTGCTGGAAATAGATCTCCAGGTCGCCAGCGACGTAAATAACTGGATGACATTTTAAGAGGGTGGACGGGTCTAAGCTACCGGCAATTGAAAGAGGCGGCAGAAGGTAGAGAGGCTATTGACCGCCAAACTTCGCTTTGAAAATGGCTCTAGATGATGATGATGAGGATCAATCATAAATTATTGTAATTCTTATGCTTCGTAACTGATAAGATAAGATCGGCTTTGCGCCTTTACTTCAACTGGCTAATTTCATCTTCAAGGCAAGGCCGGAACTACGCTACACGTTTATCAGTTTTACACGAATGAATCTACAATATGTTACTTATCAAATAGTTTTCAGGTTAAAGGAGCAATAATACGATAATTGGCTTCCCGACACAATATGTGCAATATATAGTTATTGCGATAAATCTGTTGGCAAACGGTGAGAAATTGATTTTTGCTCTAATAATTCCCACAACAAACATCTATAAAAGCTAATGAGCCAGGTCACAAACTACCACTATTGTCTTTGACTTCATTTAGAATTTTCCTTTCTGTGACTTGACTTTTCTAGTTAAGATGCATAGAGTAAGTGGAAATTGTTGTGTTGATAAAATTATGTGTTGGTTCACTGTTTGTGACTAAAATCTATTTAATTTGATATTTGAATAGTATTAATAGAAGGAGTATAAATTACCTATATCTACCATTTTAAGAGCGTAGTGTAAACAAGTTAGTTTTATAAACCGCAATTGTACGGAAAGATCGCATCAAATTTTCTCAAACTTCTGTATAAACCTTGTAATAAATAACGAGATTATTATTTATTACAATTGATTAATGATTTTATCCGACGTAAGTGAAAATATAAAGTAATCGTCTTTACTTCAAGGGAGCGATCCCCGGACATACTCTTTTCCGAAAACGTCGTAAGAAAACTGTGAAGTATGTCATAATATTCACGAAAGTGTTGGAAGTCTGCCAATCCGCAGGTGGACATTGAGTAACTGGGTAGACTATTCTATGTAACTCACGCTCATTATTGGAGTAAATAATTCACTGTTTGACGACCGAATGGCGTAGCGGTAGCGAACCTGCACTCTGCGTCGGAGGTCGTGGGTTCGATTCCTACTACTGGTAAATGTTTGTCTGATAAGCGTGAATGTTTTCCAGTGTGGGTGTTTTTCAATATATTATATTTATGTATAATATATATAAATAAAATATATAAATATAAATATTGTATGTATATTTATCAGTTACCTGGGGCTAGATTTCGATGTATTTAATGTCCTGATATATAATTTGTATTTATTTGTGTAAAGGAGTTCGGAATTCGGATAAAGACGATAAAATGACGTTATTTGGTGATCACTCCTTTATTGTTAATTTTTTCCTTATCTTTCAGCTGTTAGCAATTCTTACGCTTATATCGGCCAGTAACGCTCTGTTCCCCCACCACCACCATCATCACCACCCGGCGATTTCCCACCAGGAGGTGCACAAACATGACGGGCCCCACCACCCGATACATATCCATCACCCGGTGCCCATCCACCACCCGATACCCATCCACCACGTGCCCATCCACCACCCGGAGCCGCTGATCCACCACCACGTGCCGCATGAGCCGATACATCACCATGTACCCCATCACGACCATTACGTAAGTGAAAAACTATTTATACTACTACGCATACGTAAGAGTCCCGTGAACTACGATGTCCCCATACATTTGAAATACCAAATCATTTGTAATTCGTGCATATTTAGATAATTTTGTGGTGTTATTCGGGTTCATATAGTAATAAACTATGCTCCTGGCCATATTTGGTTCGGAAATACTTCTCTAAAACGAAATATACTTAGATGAATTTCGATTTGCTTATTTTTGCGTCAAAAAGGACGATTGTATTACGAATATAATATTATGGAAAAATGGGTAGAAAGTAGGTCAGCGCCTTCTTAATATATTTTTTTAGGATACCCCGACCGCGAAAATTCAAATTTTATTTAATTTTGTTCAAATTAAATATTGGGCTAATACATCGTTGTTTTATGGCAATAATTTATGCGGCACAACATTAATTACACATCTACATGTTACTACATATTGGCCTAAGTGGCATGGTTAGATCTTCGTTATAGTTACTTTAAAAAAATTGAGCGCGTTTTTCACATTCCTAACGCATGCAACTTTGCAGTGAGAAAATCGGCATATTAAAAAAATCACAAACAATGTGTACATAAAATTAATTAATTCCATATACGTACACTTTATCAATGAACCACTTCATTACGCGTAAGCACTACCTACCTACTTAGCTGTTGTGTAAACGCATAATCTTACCGTAACAATCTCGATCATAACTGCATAGGTATAATATCATTCTTTCTCTACAAAACCTTACGACCGAATAGCGCACAATAAGTAGTTCCGCTTTCTGCATGGAGATGGTCGTGGGTTCGATTCCCACAACTAGAAAATATTTATTTATTTTAGGTGTAGATTTTAATTTAGATATTCTAATGTCCAATTGTGTGCTTTCGAATATAATGAAAGTGCAAATAATAAAATCTATGAGCAATTACAGTTATATTATTTTCTACTTAGATATAACGGATACTGCTATGCGTAGAAAATAATATAATTGCGTGAATGTACATCAAACAGGGCCTGTCACCGTACATGCTGCCTAACTAACCGTATACAATTTACTGCCTTTGCAGGTAGGTTTAGCAGGTACTACGGTAATGATTAGTTTGATTAATTGCTGTTTTATTCAAATAAATACAAGGATTTGTTCCTCATTTGAATAACACCTACACGTGGTTTTAAGCTATACTTATTCAATTAATCTTTTAATATTACGATTTTTTGTGGCTTATCGAGGTCACTTTTGTTTTCAACATGAACAGCATACGATAGGGAAAGATACTATTGTGGTTCAAGCTATGACGAAATACGCTACGCGTTTAACCAATGGCTTCAAATTTTGTGTGGTGTACTTCTACAAATTTTAACACATTATAATATGTTATCATTAAAAAAGACCCTACAAAACAAAACGTCATTTTATACATTACATAACGGTATCGGTATCATTACAGTGTCTGTTAAAGTTTGTGTGAGAACTTGACCATAGTCACAAAATATAGTCTAGTAGTCTGGCTGATACTGACGTTGCCAGGTTAGAGAGTCCATCTTATCGCAAAAGAAATGATACGTTATATAGTTAATATAGGTTATAATTTGCAGTACTTAGGCTCGGATGCATCAAAGATACGTAACCGTTAAACATGGCGGCTCAGAACATCAATGAAAAAGAATTTAACGTATGTATGTAACGTTAACGAATGGAATGATACAACCGACCCTTACCCTATAGTTCACCAAGTATTTTAATCTATATTTTTAGCTGTCATCAGCTAAAAATAGGCAGCATTAATAGATTAATGTGTTTTTTTAAGTGAGTGATCCAAAAATAGACATATATCCTGGGTAGTGCGGACGGGGCGAAAAAATGACACCAGTTTATCGGTGCCAAAAATGTTTGATTTGCCATCAACAGTAAGGCCACGCTGTAGTTCGCTCAGCGGCCTGTTTGCTTGTACGATAAAAGTTTACGTGAATTGTTCGGATGCTCATATCCTGAGTCCTATCAGCGGATGCTAAGTGCGTTGGTGGAATTAGGGTCTAATCTTTCTAATCTTTACACAGGCGTTCCCAGAGTACAAGTTCGCGTACTCAGTGCACGACCACCACACCGGGGACGTGAAGTCCCAGCACGAGTTCCGGCATGGAGACCTCGTGCAGGGAGGCTACGAGCTCGTGGAACCTGACGGCCGCTTCAGGAAAGTGGAGTACAAGGCTGACGATCACACTGGGTAAGCCCACCTATAGCACCGCCAAGCAAATTAGCATTCTAGTAAGATGCTGTGTAACAATTGATTAGGGTATACAGTATACACCCGTTCGAAGTTATAAATATTTCAATCCACGAAGACGCGCCCCACTCTGTCAAACTCCATACGAATAGAATAAAACAAAAGCGATTTTGACAGAGTGGGGCGCATCTTTGTGGATTGAAATGATACGATTACATTTTCGACTACATCGTCTATTAGGCTACTAGGTCAGATTGCAGTAACGTACGTTGTAGCAAAATAAAGAAATAGATATCTCTCATAGTCCGAATAGAAAGAGTTTCTGTAGTACCAAAAAGAAAAGTTGACGAAAATAAATGGATTTAACAGTTAGTTGATTTCGTTATAAACAATAACCTCTCGCTTTTCAAGCGATGTTCAGATAGAGAGGTAAGATGCAAATAAATAATAGCTTTTGCCTGCGGCTACACCCGTCCGAACGGATTTTTATCAATCCCTCAAAAAACAATGAATTTATCCGGATTAAAAGTAGCGTATGCGTTAATCCAGTGATCTTAACCCCAAGGATTATCCTAATCGCCATTGCCAAAATCAGCTAAATTGGTTCACTATTTGCGGTGTTACCAAATATACACGCAAACGCATATACAAACATTCGCCTTTATTGTGATATGATGATTATATAAAAGTGTCCATAATATCAAAAACGCTGAGTTATATTTTCAGTGTCAGTATTCAATTATACGTGATATTGACATATTGACCTTGTTTACCAGTAGTCTAGATTTGTGTAGGAAATGATCTATTGCTATTGGGAAACCTACGAAAGCAAGGCAGCAGTAGCAAGGGTATAATCAAAAATAAAGCCGACCAAATACGAGTTGGACTCGCGCAGCAACGGTCCGAGATAACTATACATAAGTAGCTCATGTGTATATATCCTGGATTTACCCATCATTACATATTATCTAAATCTAAAGATTTAGTGGTTGCGTGATGAGATTTAGAAACACACAAAAAACTCACAAACTTTCTAGGATTAAAAATGTCCATTAGGTACGTAAATGTGTAAACAAATTTTTGAGATTATTATTAATTTAAATTATTTAGATTAATTATATAAATTAAGTCATGAACTGATTTTAACAAGGGCTGAACTTAAGTAAATTGTAAAAAGTAAGCTTTCACCTGACCTTCGTTTATGTTGTTTTTATCTTGTTACAGTTTTAACGCCGTTGTCCACCATTCGTCGCCTCATCACCACCTTCATATATCCCATCATCACATTTGAGCTGCTGCTACTCCCACTGACTCTGAGCTGGCACCTGGACAAGACTGAATCAAGATGAACTAAACCGCACCAATTAATTACCTCTATGTAAAACTGAATAAAGATAGCGCTATTCTTTAACTGTTGTTTGTTCTTTTATTCAACTCAAATCAATATTTTTTGTATAAGCTGACTACAATGAACCTTCATATGTACAACATAATTCATATAATATTTTAAAATTGATTACCAACTAAATATTCACTCCTATCTTCTACTTTAAGTTTTTAGGGTTCCGCACTTTAACTTTTTTTAAGTTTGCATTTGGGGTATGTAAAAGTAAGTAGCAGACAGATGAAAGGACGGTTGCAGAGTGATCCTATAAGCCTTATAGGATCAGTTTGTTTATTATAGGATTTTATTACACGGCAAGTAAAAAAAGTACAGGCGGACGTGACGAAATCTTAAGAGTCCTTTATCGTCACTCGCGCTCCGACAAGATAGAGCCCTTCCTAACAACAACAGTTTCGTGTGTGCGGATGCTAGTGTGCGTGAATTGTTTTGTGGCAACGGTTCGGGTTTGCTAATTTAGGCAAAGCATTTTACCGCATTTTTTAAGTAGGTACCATAGGTTTTTTAGTTGTCAGCCGGAAAGAAAATTTATAAATAGCCGTAAATTTGATTAAGTTGTTCTTGAATTTTATATCTACAAAAGGGAACATTAACTTAGAATTAAAAATTTAAACTTCATAGTGTGGTCCTAAGAAATAGGGTCATTTACGTGCCAGGACTTACTAACGAAACTTTCGTATTAGTGTTGTACGGAACCATAAAAATGAAAACATTACTCCTACAAATAATTCAATGTTACTATGCATGATTTCAAACAATTAATTTAAGAAAAATTACTATTAATATGTTAAGGCTAAGCGAGTCATCTCATTTTTTTTATATATTGCACTAATTATTGTAAGCGTACACGCCCATTGAGTTAAATCGTGAAACCGCGCAATTACATTGGATTGATTTCTTGTAGGAAACAGAAGATTAAAATGAATAGCAATGATTTCGTATAAATACACGAGATAGCGTGTTATCATCTAAGTTAGCATCACCTATCAGGAGAATCATAGGCGATGGCTTGGAAGGTAATAAATAAATAAAATCCAATAACGATTAATTTTATTTAACAAATTAATATAATTTCTAATAATATCGAAAAGGATTTGTCAAGAAGTGTTTAAAAAAGGCGACAAGTGATAAGTTTAAAAATAATTTTCGTGTACAGTTCGCAACTATATATGAAAGAAATAATAATTAAAGTGAATTATTTATAGGTGATTACGTTTTTGGCGATCTTCGCTCTAAGCGAAGCCCGACCTCCCACGTCGGAACAACGAGTCGAAATAGAAAATTGGCTTTCACATACTGGATCTCAAGAATCAGAAAATCATGAAGCTCACGTAAGTTCAATATGTCATCAAAACTCCCAACTACAATAACATAGCAAGTAGCAACCAATTTGTAATTATGTTGTGACTATTTTGAAATATAGTAATAGATAGATGTGATTAATCATTTTACTTAAGAATTTTCTGATTCTAGGCTTCATCGTATCCGGCCTATGAATTCACGTATGAGGTTTCGGATCCACATACGCATGACTTCAAAGGCCATCACGAACAACGAAAAGGTGATGACGTTAAAGGATATTACTGGCTCGTCCAACCTGATGGTCTAAAGCGCACCGTCAAGTATCACGCTGACAACCACAGCGGGTGAGTGGCTGAGAGCTAGAAGCATTACTAAGAATAATTTAAATGTATGTATATAAGACATTGAGGATCTCCAAAATTAAACACAAATTGTTTCCCTGAAATAACAAAGAAACGACATTTAAAGTTCACTATATCTCGAGTCCTCAATCACATTCTTTCTATGAGTTTTTATTACGACAAAAATGCACACAACAATTTCAGCGTCCCTCGCCATTTTAAATCATCGACACAGATCAATATCATAGATACGCGACAGCTGATACGCGAAGCGCGGCAAATTCAAATGAATGAAATGTCACTCATTTCATTACATCTCCCCCCCTAAGAGCGAAAATTCTAAGCAATATATCTGTAAAATGTACTTATAAGTCATCTTCATATTCATTATCATCTCCTTCATCTTCTTCAGCCTCTGTTATGACAGGTTGCAATTTTGTTATATGAAATAATGTTGATTCTGTTTTTCTGTTGCCTGTATCAATCCTATAAATGGAATTCGATATTTTCTCTATTATTTTGAAAGGGCCTATTTTTAATTCGTCTAATTTCTTTCTATTCAGTCTATTTCCATTTTCTACATATACACTGTCTCCTACATTAAATTCTTGCATTTTTCTATTTCTATCAAATATTTTCTTGTTATACTCATGAGATTTTATTGTATTCTCTAATGCCAATCTTCTATCAGCAATCCACTTGTCTTCCTTTTCCATCGTTTTGAATTCATTTGGTAGAATACTGACATTTGTACCATCCAGTAAATATTTTGGTGCAAAACCTGTAACGGAGTGTTCTGTTTCATTATATTTTTGTATACATTCTCTTGCCAGTGTTGTCCATGTTCTCTTATTATTTTTCTCATTCATTTTACACCTTATTTTATTTACTATTGTTTGGTTTAATCTTTCATTCAAGCCGTTCGAGAATGGTGTATTCACGGCTGTAAAAATTAGTTTAATATTATTTTCCTGCAAAAATTGTTTAAATTCTCTTGAATTTATGCCCGGATATTGATCTGTCAGGATAATTCCAATCTCATCTGTCTCTAGTACTTTCTTTGTTAAATTTATAAAGTCACATGCATTCTGGGTTTTCGAAGTCGCAATAAATGCATATCTTGTGTAGTGATCTACTAAAAGGTGTAGATATTTCTTTGTAGACCTAGATCCTCCAAATCCACCAATAGTATCCATTGACATTATTTCAAATGGTTTGGTAGCTGGTCCCAGTTGTGACATTAATCCAATTTTTTTTGACATCTTGATTTATTTTTTATGCATATTTCACATGTTTTACAAATATTTATGATATTTTTTGTTAGGTTTATAGCCGTATATATTGAACTTATTTTTTTCTGCAGTTGTCTGATCCCAATATGGCATAAATCTTCATGCACCTTTTTTATAAGTTTTTTACTAAATTCTTCTGAGAGGATAATCTTTTCCTGTTTCTTTATTTTTTTATAATAGATATTATTTTTTAGTATTAAATTTTGTTTCTTTTCTCTTATTGTTTCATTTTTCTCTTGGTCTCCAACTATATCTTTTATTTGTATTAAATTAACTATTCTCAATGTTTCCTCTCTGTTATCTTCTGGTTCTAATACAGGGTTTCGGCTCAAACAGTCTGCTTCTACATTTTCTTTACCAGGTATATATTTTACGGTAAAGTCATACTGAGATAGGTAGTATGTGAGATCACCCAATTCTTCATCTGTCCTGCATTTAATGTTCATGTTCTCTAGAGGTTTGTGATCTGAGTAAATGGTGAATTGTTTTCCGATGAGCCAGTGCTGCCAATATTTAACAGCTTCTTTCATAGCAAGACATTCTAAATATATAGCCTTTTTCCGTTTTTGATGTTCATTCAATTTTTTTGAGAAATATGCCACCGGTTTGTCTTTACCATCTAGTTGTGTCTGTTTTAATATTGCTCCAATGCCCTCCAAAGATGCATCGGTAAAGATTTTGATTGGTAAGTCTTTGTCGAATATTTCCAAGACCGGTTGCGAACATAAATATCTTTTTATCAGATTGAATGCTTCTTCACATTTCTCTGACCATACAAATTTCTCGTTTTTTCGTAATAAATTGTGTAATGGATCTAAAATAATTGCACTTCTTGGTATATAGTCATGGTAGAAGTTTATTTTTCCCAAAAATTGTCTGATGTTCTTTTGCGTCTTAGGAGTTGGAAAGTTCCTTATTGAAATCAAATTGTCTTTTAGTGGTCTTACTGAATTGTTCTGAATTATATGGCCGAGGTATTTTACTGAGTCTGAAGCAAAGGTACATTTCTTAAACTTCAGTCTAAAGCCTTCTTTAATTATTGCCTCTAATACATTTCTAATGTGCCTTATATGTTCTTCAAAGGTAGACGAGTATATCAAAATATCATCGATATAGTTAACAGAGTATCCTGTGAGATTGTGTTTTCTTAGAATATTGCTTAAGATTCTCTGGAAAATTGCTGGTGATGTTTTCAAGCCAAAAGGGAGGCAGGTCCACTGGAAGTGGCCATCTTGTGTGACAAATCCTGTTTTACTTCTGTCTTCCACCCGTAATGGTATTGCCCAAAATGCTGAGTTTATATCTAGTGTAGTAAAATACTTGCAATTTCTAGTTTTAATAATTAGATCATCTATCAAAGGAAATGGTTGAGCTTGTGGTATAACTATTTTGTTTAACTCTCTGAAATCTACACATAAACGGGATTTTCTATTTTCACCTTTTTTAAACGCCAATGTCACTGGAGCAGCGAAAGGACTGTATGATTCTTCTATTAAATTGTTCTTTAGTAACATCGATATTTGCTCTTCAATTTCTAATCTATCTTGTATTGTACATCTGTATGGTCTTTTACTACAATATTTATTTACTTGTAAATCTATGCGAGCTTCATAATCTTTAACTGAACCTATATCATACTTGTCCTTAGCAAATATTGTTTTATATTCCTTTATAATTTTCTCTATCTCAATTTTCTTTTGATTATCTAAATGGTCTGTCATACTTATAAATTCCTCTGTTTGTATGTGTTCATTGAAATTTACTGTATATTTTTTTATATTATTATCTTCATTTCTGTTATCTTTAGACATCCTGTCTATTTTATTTGTTATTTTCTTTTGTTCTATCTGCAAGTTCTCATTTTGGGTTAATCTGAATTTCTTTATCATATCTAATCCGATTATGAAATCATCAAAATCTTCATTTTCTACTATGTATACATCCACCTCTTCTTCTAAATCAAATATTTTAATTTTTATTGTTATCAAGCCATCCATCTTCTTCACACCATTAACCGTTCTCATGTATGCTATGTTCACATCATCTTTTTTTTCTTTTACTTTTATTAATCTTGAATTTATTATAGAAATCTGTGAGCCTGAATCATAAATACCACTCACTTCTAGTTTATTTTCTAATAAAAGCTTGATTTTGATTAATGGTGTGCTTACTAGTTTTTTTCTCAGTATTTATGTCTACTTCAATTATGGAGTTATTGTTTACATTTTTAGTTTTAAGATCTTTTTCAGGTTCATTTTTATTTTTCTTGAACCAACATGACTCCTCCGGATGATATCTAATCCCTTTGTCCAAAGACTCACAAGTCTTACATGACTTCTTCTCATAAGTTTTATTTTTATTATAAAATGTACTGCTCTTTATGTTAGTTGAGTTTTTCTTATACATCGTGCCTTCATATTTTCTTATCTCGTTGAACAAGTCAGTAGTGTTGTTGAGTTCATCCCTGTTTAACTTATTTAAGATAAATCCAGGTAAACCAGTTGCAATAAGATCTATCATTGTTTTGGAATCTATAGATTTGTTTATATCTAATAAAAGCCGTTCTTTTTTTATGGCATAATCAATTAACTGTCCTTCTTTATACCTAAATGCGAGAGCATATGTGACTATGTCCCATCCTTGGTGTTTAAAAGTTTCTAAAAACTTGTCTTTCCATTCACTCCATTCAGAATTTATTGTTAGTTTTATGATCATCGAGCTATACCAATCCAAACAAGGTTTATCTAAAAATAACCTCAAAATATCTATTTTTGTCTCATCTTTTGTTATATTAAAGCGCGCACACTCTTTTTCAAAAATTTCTATCCATTGCATCGCATTAGGATTTTTGCTTGTGAATTTTTCAATAATAAATTTTTCTGAGATATGTTTTAAGTTATGTTGACTTTCTTTCTTAGTTGTAGTTTCTATTAATTGTTCCAAGATTTGTTGCAAAGTGTCATTTTTGTCCTTTGCTTGTGTTGTGCTCACTTCATCTAAATATTGATCTAAAAATTGCATATTACCTTCCTCATCTACATATGTCTTCTTTAGATTTTCATCCAACTTTATCCATACTTTTCTACTCTGGTGTCTTTTTTTAATGCTATTTTTTACTTTTGTGAAAGTGTTCGTTTTAACAATATATGTATGATGACTCACCGGCTTCAGTTCCTCGGGTAAAACATAACATTTTCCTTCTTCAGTAGATATTGAGGTTATAGCTAATACATTTGATTTGCCATCATTTGAGGCTATTATTGTAAACTCAAATTGAAGCCGGTCCATCTTCTTTTAGTTCACAAAAATGTCGTTTTATAAGACATTGAGGATCTCCAAAATTAAACACAAATTGTTTCCCTGAAATAACAAAGAAACGACATTTAAAGTTCACTATATCTCGAGTCCTCAATCACATTCTTTCTATGAGTTTTTATTACGACAAAAATGCACACAACAATTTCAGCGTCCCTCGCCATTTTAAATCATCGACACAGATCAATATTATAGATACGCGACAGCTGATACGCGAAGCGCGGCAAATTCAAATGAATGAAATGTCACTCATTTCATTACATGTATCTTCATATATATTTTTTAATTTCAGCTTTAAAGCACGCGTTGACTATGCTAAACATGAGGAAGAGGGTAATAATCAAGAAAGTGAAGTAGGAGGAGAAGCTAATGAAGAAGAGAACAACTCCAGTGAAAATGACAATAATAATAGCAATGAAAACACTGAAGAAAATAATCAAGGAAATGAAAATAACAATGGTGAAAATGAGTCTGAAGGTGAAGGAGAAAATGAGAATAATGAATCTAATACAAGGGAGCAAGAAGAGCAAAGAGAAAGAGAAGAAAGCTGGAAACTTGTTCACTATAATTTACGTAAACTAAATAGCCGTCGTGGAAATGAACGTGAATTGAAGGCTACTGAAGGAATCTGGAAACCAAGACATTGGGGTAAGCGTCGCAACGAAGAGCCACGTCGCGATGAATCGGAGGGACAAAACGAAAATAATGAAGAAAATGAAGGCAGTAACGAAAATGAAAATGGAAATGAAGGCGGCGAAGGTTCTGAAGAAGAAACTCAAGAATCACGAGGTCGGCAGGAGCGTAGACGAAATGACTCGGGAAGAAAAAGACGTGGTAACAAAAGTAAGAAAGAGGAACGCCGTCAAGAAAATGAAGGTAATGAAAATGAGGAGAATAAAGAAGTGCAAGGCAACGAAGGTAACGAAGATAATGGAGAGAAAAGTGAAACAAAAGACAAAGGCAAAATTATAAAAACAGAATATCACGTAGTTATACATCACCCAAAACCGAAAAGTAAGCACAGTGAAGGTCTCAAATAAGGCGTGATACAAATATAAAACATAATAATTTCATATGTGATCTACATACATTATTCATACTTGTTGATAGTTGAATAATTGTATGTAGGTGACATTTTATTAATTTTATTGGGTCTTAATTAAAACATGACCAATATTCTTTTTGACTTTTCATTTACGATCCATTCACGTATTTTAATACTGTTAACATTAATTTAAAATTAATTGAAATTTATACTGTTAACATTAATAATTATTTATGTGAACATTAACAACATAATAATTAATGTTAACAGTATGAATTTTGAGAAGGAATCTCTAAATATTATATAGCACGCTGACCATTTTTTAGGAACTAGGTAACTACGTAAAGATTATTATTAATTTGGGGTCTGCCTCTTCCTAGATCTACCTAAATGGGTTGTTATACTTTTTTTTGTATCGCTATTAAATTATTTAAATATCGCTTCTAAGCATTAATGAAACGTGATAAGAAAATATTTTTATCATTCATAGTTTTGAAATGTTTCCTGCACAAAGGAATGATATTTTGCATGGAAGTATAAGGTTTAGCTAAATTATGTAGGAGGTGTGCAGAATGTAGGTAACTAAAATGAATGAATTACGTTCGGATTCTTACCAATAATGGTCTTCTCAATCAGTTTAGTAATTTGTAGTCTGAAGTAGCAAAAGGAAATCACTACAGAAACAGCCTTTCAAAACTTCTTTAACAAATCATTCAGAAAATATATTTGCTCTGCATGTTTTAAAGGCGTAAAATTTATCTTTAAGGAGCACACCACGGGTGTGCCCGCGAAATTCAAATTTTTCGTGGTTTTTCGCGATTTTTAAGCTATTAAGACATAATAGGTTTATGGCCGTCAAATTGCGATAATCCCAATATCTTCTTCACGTGTTTATATAAAAATCTCTGCTCGAAAGTGTCGAGTTAAAGAAATTAGTCCAAGATTTGCGAGTTACTCACATAAAACTCGATAATCGGATAAATTTCCTAGGATACACATTTTTATGCAAAGATTGTGATATAATCATGTTAAGATGATACTGCCATTCTCGCAAATTGATTTCCATAAGCCTATCATGTCTAATTAGCGTACAAATTACAAAAAACCACGAAAATTTTGAATTTCGCGGGCAGAGCCGTTGATTTCACGTTAAATCAAATTTTTGAAAATAACGAACTGAAAAGTCACCTAATTCTCAATTTTTCACCTTGTAATAAATATTCAATTTCAAATTCAAAATATATTTTATTTCACATAGGCTCTTGTCAGGTCAGTATGATACTCGTATTTCTCACATTTTAATGGCGATAACTCCAAGTCGACTTAAAACTAAGTTTTAAGTCGACTAAATACTATTATACAATGAATCTTGAAATACTTTGTATTATAATTTCCATCTGCTACGAAAAAAATAAAGTCATTCTGAAGACAGTGAGGTTATGTGAGGTGTGGCCGGGCCGGTTAACGGTTTATATGTATTGATTAATTAATAAACTTTAATTAATATTAAATATTCAGTTAGGTCTCAACTCTCAGTGTTATAATCAGTATATTAATAATATATTAATCATCAGTATATTAATATGACTTTCGATACGTAATTCGTAAATTACCACAGTGTCTTTCTTTAAGGGACAAGGGGTATTCACCGTTGTGGACACTTTGGGCTAAACCCTAAATCCCAATAGACCTGTGACGTCACACTCACAGAGTCTATTTTGATTTGAAGTCGATATTAACTTAATATTATGATACGATACACCTGCTGAGAGACCTCTTGTAGAAGCAGCGCCAACTGGTGGTATGAGTTTTCGTGGAAACCCTCATTAGGTATATACGAGTGCGAATAAAGCCAAATAAGGACTTGGTATTTATTATTGCTAATGGTACTGAACGCTTGGTTGAGTATGAAATCAATCAATTAAAATACAAATAGGTCAAGTGATTCTAACTATTCTTATGACAAGCAGTTTTTGAGTTATGAGTTTTCCGATAGTTTATAGCTAACAAAAATATTTTTCAATTACTTCGGAAGTAGATGATAGATGTTCAGTCGTCACAACTGTGAACTATCAATAGTGTATCATATATTACATAGCATTTTGTTAGTTGCCAATATCTTATGTAACACATAGCTACCTACCTATTACTAGTCTTCCTTATAAAACCAACTTATATTGAGTTATGTCAGAATTATTTCTGTGTTACGAGTGCTCAGTTTTTTGCCAGATTATGGAATCGTAATATTGTGATTGTTATTATTTTAACTAAATCACTCAAACTGAAATAATTTATTTAGGTACTCAGTATAATATTTGTTATTATAACAGAATTAAATATCGTTCTCCATTAATTTTTCGAGGTAAATATTTCTCAAATAGTAGGACAGATTAATGCATGAACACTGCCCACATGAAACACACACAATTTTTTAACACTTTCTTTGACGCACGTTTCGTCCCGACACTGGGACATCCTCAGATGTTCCACAATGCGAAATTGTAGAGACATGTGGGCAGTGTTCCTGAACTTTGTACAATACACAATCATCTCAATGTAGCGGATCAAAACAAAATAAATTAATCTGTCCTACTAATTAAGGATTTCCGCAAAACAACGCCTGCTTCCATTCAATATTTCTCAAATAGCGAATATTGCTATAAAAGTTTCGCCTTGCAAAAATTTAAAAAAATTATTTATCTACGCTCATTGCTTAAAGTTCGAATTATGAAATCAAAATGTGTCACATATTGACCTACTTTATTCACAGACTTCTATAATTATTAAAAAGTTATTCATTATAACATTACTGTACTATGGAAATATCTCTAGATAATTGAATAATTTCCATTACGATACTCGGCTCTGGGTTCCTGTATTTTTATGTGTCGTCATCACAGACCAGGGAATAACTTCTTTTCTCTGTGGTCGTCATAGCCAAAAGAGAGAATCCTAAATTTTGTTTTTTATATATGGAGTCCACAGACAACATTTAGTTGGTAGTCATGGGATGCGCCATGATCGACCATAGACAACAATTATTTCACGGAAACAATAATTTTTCCCTGCCTTATATGACTGATTAAAAAGTGTGTTGATACAGTATATTGAAAAGAATTATGTATAATTTTTGATTATTTAATCATCCACTAAAATATACTTTATCTGGCTTGTATATTTTTCTACTCTTTTTTGTTTCATGACTTTTTTAACAGACTATACGCAGTTTACAACTGAATTTTGGCGCCATACCTAACTTTTAACATTTCAATGTGTTATTTTTGTTACTTAGTCAAAACTTAGCGCGGAAAAATGTCTAGCAGTGAAACCTACTAAAGAAAATTTAACTCCACCTGACATTTTAGTAATTGCAACAAAAATGACCCACAATCTTTCATCAACAAAGTGAAGGAAGGATTTACGACAAACGTTAGCAAGATTTTATGGTTTGGATGTATGATAATTTGAGCGTAGATAAAGTAGTGTATGAAACTCTTCATAATTAGGTATTAAAACACTCGTGTGATACTATTAAAAAACTCGCCTGCGGCTCGTTTTTTAAACTCACACTCATGTTTTAATACCCCGCATTATGCATCCGTTTCATAAACTACTATTTCGTTTTCGTTTAAGTCGTTGGACTATGGACGTCCAGAGCTTAATTCTGAGCCATGAGCAATGACCATGTTTCGGAGTGGTTATAAATACAGCGGTGCTATTCTGCAAAACTGCGACGAGCGTACATCTATGCATCTATGAAGTTGTCAGTTGTAATAGAGTACAATGTTGCATGCCATATTCGGGTTGGCAGCTGTCTGGCAGCGATTTCATTTTGTAGAATAGCACAGAGGTTTGGTTGACGCACACACTTGCCGTCATTTATGATAATTAATTGGAGCTACATTTTTTTATTAAAAAAGTTAAATGACATCATCTTTTTTGGTCCAAATATGAAAGTGCCGGCCAAAAAAAAAATATGCTCTATTCCGTTAGAACTTGTCCCCCTGAGTATTTATTATTATGACACCAAAGCTGTAGGGTCATTGTCCTTGGTTTTATTGGAGTTCAAAAATACAACATCTTCATACATTTTCAGTGAATTTAATAAACAAAAACAAATGATTTTTTCTACCATATCTAGACATTTAGAACATCGTTTAGTAAAATATATCGGTTCTTGACCTATTTCGGACATTTTGATCTTGTTTTGTGTTTTTGAGTATTATAAATGAAATGTATATACAGGGGTTTTTTTGTTTAATTAAATACTATAAAATTATCGTCGTCTGGTACAACAATAATGTTCTCCAATCCATAAGCTGGAGGGGTTATTGCTGGCAAATGTCGTGCATGGCTCATGTACCATATGATGCACATAATATGGGAGCAACATCCTAT
The DNA here is from genome assembly GCA_963855885.1 of Coenonympha glycerion. Classification (NCBI taxonomy): domain Eukaryota; kingdom Metazoa; phylum Arthropoda; class Insecta; order Lepidoptera; family Nymphalidae; genus Coenonympha; species Coenonympha glycerion. Next base: position 11,461,754 of record OY979633.1, on the reverse strand, counting down.
TGTTCGCTTTCCTATGATGCACGAACAATAATAGTGAGCGATTGCTTGTCGGTCTGATAACGACCTATCGATTACAATGTAGACATAATACTGTCTTGCGCTAACATGCCGCGATTGCAGTCGGCCTCTTATCATCCATAAATCATTGCCCTGCAATTCCGCCAAGTCTTCATTTGATAACTCACTGCTGAGCTCAATTGTGAATGCTCCATTGTCAAGGACGTGCTCACCGTAATAGCTTTTGGCCTGTTTTAGTTAGTAAACGCCCAGAGCGAATAAAAATAATTCGTTCTCATCCATTCTTGGAAATGCTACGAACTCTGGCATATCTGCAGTCATTAAAGTAAACTGAGCACGTCTGCGATTGTAGTTACGGCGAATTACAAGATCTGCCAATCTATTTGGCATATTAATTCTTTGGTGGATGTTTGCGCTTTATGCTAGCACTCTCCGGTTTACGCTAGACCGTATCGCGTCGATCGGCTATCACTGCACGCCCCTCTCCCGCGAGCGGTTTGCGACCAGCGCCCGCGCGCGCCCCGGCGGCGTTCGCTCGCCGAGTCCGGTGCAAAATCCCGACGGAGTCGGTCGACTGTGTGTGCCGCGTTCGCCGCGTGAAGTCGCCCGCCACGCCGCATCGCGCTGTCTTATTATTTATGAGGAGCTATTTATCGCGTACCATTTTGTTCCGCGTCGCCCGCGTGTTGTTTGCCGGCCACGCCGCCACTCAGAGTCCGGTTCTACATGCCGATTGAAACGGTCTTACCGCAAGGTCCGCGTTGCCCGCGTGAAGATTTGCCGGCCACGCCGTGTCGTTTAGTTTTTACGAGCCCTATTTATTGCGCTCCTTCGTGTGTTGTGTTGTCCGCCGCTTCGTTCGAACGCCGCGGGCCCATTTGACGATCCGGAACACTGTTTTTTGTGCTCCCGCGCGATCTGGATACCACGCCGCCGCGGACTCGCTTCGCTACCCGCGAATTCGTGCCGCCGCCGCGAAAGACCCTTCAGAGGAGGGCGAGTGTGTTCTTGGCATTTAACACCGCAGACACCACACACTACATTCATCATACACGAACACACTCCCCGGATTCCACGTGCTGGCTGTCTCCTGCGCAGGTAGGTACCTAGTAGTAAGTCACTCTGTGCCGCGGGATAAAACCCAGTGCAAATCGCCCACTAAATTTTTTGGCGGGCCCTTTTCGACCCGCCACCGCCGCTGCCTGTGGGAATCCGCTGGCCTGCTCTGATGGGCCCGGCAGTTGCCCGCTGATTCATCGTGCACAGGCGCGGTGCGTAATCATTATTGGTAGCAACGAGCGCGGTTTGTCTACACCTCGCTTTGCGTTTTGCGCTGGTTTTGCCCGCCGCGCCGTTCATTTTCTGCGCCGCTGGCATAAATCCCGCTTTCCGCCACGCGCCGCGTCGTCCGCCGCGCTGTTAGCGGAAATTCCGCAATCGCCGCCAGTTCCGCTGCGTCAACGCCGCGTTTCGGCCGCGTTCCGATTATTATAATTATAAGTTTAATCTTTATTTTAAGTTTTGCTTGCGTGCCGGTACCCCCCGCTCGCCGTAATTTAACACGCGTATCTACTACGGTCGCGCCGCTTTGTTCATTGCGACTACGGTACGACCACGACCGCGATACGACTTGTTTACTATTGCTTTAATTTTATTATTGCTTGCACTCGCGCCGCCCGCCGACTTGCCGGCCGCCTTTTCAATTTATTGTTGCTTTATTTTTGCTTTTGTTTACATTTAATTTGTTAGAATGTCCGCGAACATAAAAAAGCTAGCTGTACAGATACAGTCTGAGCTTCGCTGGGCGACGTCCGCCGCGGGTTTGATAGGCCGCGAAGATAGAACCGCCGCCCTATTACACCGAGCGGACCAGGTGCGGACTCGGCAGGCCTCCGTGGAGCAGGCCTTTCAAGACCTGCTCACCCTCGGTCCCGAACAGGAGGTACTGAGGACGGCTCAGGCCGATTACGACCAGTTCTTCGAACTGATGGACTCGGTGGTGGAGGCCGCCCATGGGATCCGGACCGCCGCTGATGAAAGGCGTCGAAGTGGCGCTTTTCGAGACTCCCCCAGCCGACCGCCCACACAGCCGGCATTACTCGGGAAACTGCCCACGATCGAGCTGCCCAAATTCGGTGGGCAGCTTCAAGAGTGGATGGGCTTCCTGGCGTTATTCGACAGTCTTGTCCACGCCAGGAAGGACCTGTCCCCCACCCAGAAGCTGACATACTTACTGTCCTCGCTACAGGGCGAGGCCCTGGACGTGGTGCGGCACCTCGACCTCTCGGAGGAGAGCTACCACACGGCCCGGGAATTGCTGGCCAGGCGTTATGAAAATGTGCGCCGGTTGGCCGACGCACATGTAGCCCAGCTACTCGCCTTGCCCGCCGTCACCGGGGTGGCCGGCCTCAGAGAGGCCTTGCTAAACCCTTGCATTGTGGCCACCAATGCTCTCCGTCGATTGGATCTCCCCGTCGACCAGTGGTCCTTCTTGTTGTTGCACATAGTGCTCTCCCGCCTGCCGTCGGAGCTTAAGCTCCGCTTCGAGCAGCGCTTCGGAGGGGACGGTGCAACCTACCTGCCCCCTTTCTCCGACCTCCTGAAGTTTTTGGAGCAGGAGTGCCTCCAGGCCGATAACTCTGGAGTTACCGGCCCTCGAGTGGCCCCTGGGAGGTCCGAGCATGTCCGAGGGGGTGGGGCAAGGACTGGCCCTTCGGCGGGGACCGGCCCCAACCGGCGAGGCCGTGGAGCCGACGCCAGAGAGGGTCGCCGGGTGTCACAGTACAGCGGGGCCGTGGCCACGAAGCCCCCCCTGTGCCTATTGTCGGCACCCCGGCCACCAGGTCTCCTCGTGTCCGCACTTCCTGGCCAAACCGGTTGCGGCCCGGAGAGATTACGTGGCGACACGCCAGTGGTGCTTCTCGTGCCTGGGCCAGCATCTCGTAAGAGACTGCCCGCGCCAGCGGCCCTGCCCACATTGCGGCGGTGCCCATTCGGCCATCTTGTGCGCTAACCGGAGTGGTTCCGGTCGCCGGGACGTTGGGTCGCGCACCCCCCCATGGGCGGGGGCGCTCGATCGCGCACCCCCCCATGGGCGGGGGCGCTAGTCCTGGCCACCCGGCCAGTCCCGTTAGGCGTTCTCCGGTGGACCACCAACCTCCTAGTGGAGGTAGGGGTTCCGCCCCCCGGAGGAGGGCTTCACCACCCCGCGTCACGGTCACATCCCCCTCGCGTCATTACGACGGGGATATCGCGGCTGCCCCATTGAGCGTCGTCCCGCGTCGGTTCTCGCCGCCACTACACGAGTGGCCGCGACTGGAGCGCCATCCACCCACCATAGGTCGAGGCAATCCCTACCGGGTGCCGGACGCTAGCCGCATGGTGCGGCCCCGGATGGGGGCATGGTCTCCGTACGGCATGTTCGTCACCTCTCCGTACGGAATGCCCTCCACCTCTCTAGCGCCGCCCCAGCCGGAGCACCCCCGTCAGTGGGATCCCGCTGGTGAACCCTCGCCGCGCTAGGTATCCGCCACCCTAGCTCCCACCGTGGCCACCTCCCCTGAGACTCTGAACCTACAGCAGACAGTATGTCAGACCATACTTTTGCCGACGGCCTCAGTGAAGGTGTATAACCCTAATGGTGAATCTATGACCGTTCGTTGCCTTTTGGACCTGGGTAGCCAACGCTCCATAGCTTCGTCTTACTTGGTGGGAAGGCTAGGGCTCCCTTGGAGACCGCGCGAGTGTCGTGTCATCGGTGTCGGTGGCGCCACGCCCGCATCGCACAAGGGAGAGGCTGAGTTAATGTTTAGTCCTATTCGTGGAAACCTGCGGGTTTTGATTATGGTGACCGTCATGGATAATATTTTAGGTCCCCTTCCGCAAGTTCGGGTAACCGACGCCGCAGTGCGCTGTACGTCAGGTTTAGCCCCTGCTGACCCCCACTGGTCCGAACCCGGTCCTATGGACCTTCTTTTGGGTTCCGACGTGCTGGGTCTTATTATAACTGGGGGAGCTAGGGCCCTGCAGACCAATGGCCTTTGCGCTTTGCCGACTATTTTTGGCCATAGCTTCTTCGGTCCGGTTTTATGGTCTAGCCCCTCCCCGGAGCCTGACCCCATCCAGGTCGCAGGCTTGTCGCTGACCGAGGTTGTCCAGCGATTTTGGGAGGTTGAAGAGCCGCCTCAGGCCGCTCGGGTTAGCTCTCTTGAACAGGAGTGTGAGTCCTTTTATAGGAACAACACGGGGCGCCGTACGGACGGACGCTTTGTAACCCGTTTGCCACTCCTGGCGGCACGACCCCCCCTGGGACAATCACGGGCCCTCGCTGAGAAGAGGCTCCTATCAATGGAACGGCGCATGAAACGGGACCCGGTCTTCCGTAGCAAGTATGTGGCCTTCATGCGGGAATATGAAGACCTTGGTCACATGTCGCCGTCCAACTTTGATTGGCGTTCGAACGAGCATTACTTCCTTTGCCACCACGCCGTTTTGAAAAACCCGAATGGGAAAATCCGTGTGGTTTTTGATGGCTCTGTTCCAACGTCCAACGGAGTGTCTCTCAACCAGTGCCTACACTCCGGTCCCAAGTTGATCAAGGATATCTCCGACATCCTCACGACGTTTCGGCAGCACCAGGTGGTCTTTGTGGCCGACATCCGCATGATGTTCCGCCAAACCGTGGTGCATCGTGATGATCGGAGGTACCAGCTGATATTATGGCGCGAGAGTCCGAGTGACCCCATACGAGTGTTCGAGCTGAATACGACCACCTATGGCCTTCGGTCCAGCCCCTACATTGCCATCCGGTCATTACTGGAGTTGGCCGACCGGGAACGACTGAAGTATCCTCGCGCCTCAGCCATTTTGGAGTCGTCAGTCTACATGGACGACATTTGTACTGGAGCTTCCAGTGTTGAGGAAGCCTTGATTTTGCGGGATGAGTTGATTGCCATCCTGAAGTCGGGTGGATACGAGCTGAGTAAATGGCTCTCGAGCTCCCCGCTTGTCTTAAGGGACTTGCCGGGAGAAGATCAGCAGGATCCACACATTTTCGAAAATCCCGAAAATCCTAATTTGCTGACAGTATTGGGTATACAATACCAGCCCGTGCAGGACATTTTTACTTACCGGGTCAAACTGGATCCCCCCTAAGACTTGGACCAAACGTACGGTCTTGTCCACGGTGGCACGTACCTTTGATCCAAATGGGTGGATCACCCCCGTAATTTTTTGGCCAAATGCTTCCTGCAGAAGCTCTGGTTGGCTGAAGTCAGCTGGGACGAGCCCCTTCAAGGGAGGTTATTACAGGAGTGGCTCTCCCTTGTGGCCTCACTTCCGAATGTTAATCGGATTTCGATGCCTCGTTGCTTCCTACCGCCCGGAAGGTGCCACGCCAGTCTCCACGGCTTTTGTGATGCGTCCGAAAAGGGGTACGCAGCCGTGGTCTATTTGCGAACTGTCAGTGACACCGGCGAGGTCGCAACCCACCTTGTCTTGGCGAAAAGTAAAGTGGCCCCAATTCGGTCACGTTTGACGATACCCAAATTGGAGTTGTCTGGAGCCGCTCTTTTGGTGCGCCTTCTCAACCATGTGCGTACGTCCCTCCTATCGATCGTTGACCTGACGGACGTGTACGCCTGGTCGGACAGCGAAATTGTCCTTTGTTGGTTGCGAGCCGCTCCCCACAACTTGGAAGTCTTTGTTGCCAACCGGGTTTCCCAAATCCAGAATTCGGAAACCCCGTTGACCTGGAGACATGTGCCAGGGGACCTGAACCCTGCAGATTGTGCTTCCCGCGGATGTGAAGCTTCCGACCTTGTCAACCACTCTCTTTGGTGGGGCCCTGACTGGCTGACTCGGAATGAGTCCGCCTGGCCTCAGAGTAGGTTCTCCGAGCCCGATGTGTTACCTGGCTTGCGAGTCGGAGTTGTGGAAGATAAGCCAGCCAATTCGCTGAGCTATCTTCAGGAACGCTACAGTTCCCTTGATAAATTGATTGGGGTGACGGCTTGGATTCAGCGCTTCACCCACAACGCTCGGAACCCACGCGACAAAATGTCGAACCCGGTCTTGTCGCCCCTGGAGAGACAGGAGGCCCGGACCTTTTGGATACGTTTGGTTCAACTGGAGCATTTTGAGTCCGCTATTGAGACACTGAAGCGAGGTTTACCTTTGAAGGGCTCGCTCGCCCGCTTAAACCTCTTCCTGGATGACGCCGGATTGATACGCGTTGGTGGACGCCTCCGGAATTCTGACTTACCCTATGGGGCACGTCATCCCTTATTGCTTCCGAACAATAGCGCTTTTGTAAAATTGTTGGTGACGCATTACCACGTCAAAAATGCCCACGCTGGCTGCAACGCCCTTTCGGCCATATTGCAGCGCGAATTTTGGATTTTATCGGGACGACGCTCCATCCGAAGCGTCATTTTTAAGTGCATTCCGTGCTACCGCCTGAAGGCCAGCACCATGCAGCCCATTATGGGGGACCTCCCCACCGACCGTGTCGTGGCCTCGCGCCCCTTTTCGGCGGTCGGGACGGATTTTGCGGGGCCGTTCTTCGTCAAGAGCTCCAGCCTCCGCAATGCTCGTTCCCTCAAGGCCTACCTTTGCGTTTTTGTTTGCCTGGCTACCAAGGCCGTACACTTAGAACTGGTGAGTGCCCTCAGCACCGAAGCCTTTGTAGCCACGCTAGGCCGCTTCGTTTCACGCCGAGGATATCCGCACCTGATCCGATCGGATTGTGGGACCAACTATAAGGGTGCCGATAGATATTTGAAGGAAGTCGTCCAATTTTTGAATGAAAATAAGATAGGCCTCGGCACGGCAATGTCCAAGATGGGGATAACTTGGACCTTTGACCCGCCAGCTTGTCCCCACTGGGGCGGGATCTTTGAAGCCGTCGTCAAGGTCTCAAAGACGCATCTCCGACGCGTGATAGGTGAAACCATTTTGACATTTGAAGAGCTCGCTACCGTTTTTTGTAAGATTGAGGCTGTCCTCAATTCTCGGCCACTCTGCCCCTTATCGTCCGATCCCAATGACCTGGAAGTTTTAACCCCCGGTCATTTCTTAATTGGTGAACCCCTTAACGCCCTGCCCGAGTACCCCTTCAGGGACGTGAAGGTCTCACGGTTGTCTCGTTTCGAATTGCTACAGCAGATGACCCAAAATTTCTGGCATCGTTGGTATTTAGAATATTTGCATCTCTTGCAGCAGCGCGTTAAGTGGTCCGACAAGACCGACCCACCTAAGGTTGGTGATCTTGTCCTAGTTAAGGAGTCTAATTTGTTGCCTTTGTGCTGGCGTCGTGGACGCATTCTTAAATTGATATATGGATCCGATGGGGTTCCCAGAGTTGCCGAGGTAATGGTCGGAGATTCGGTTTTGCAGCGAGCCGTCTCTTCCTTATCCCGCTTGCCCATTGGTTAGTGGACCCCAAATCCTTGGGTCCACTGGCGGGGGTGTTTGCGCTTTATGCTAGCACTCTCCGGTTTACGCTAGACCGTATCGCGTCGATCGGCTATCACTGCACGCCCCTCTCCCGCGAGCGGTTTGCGACCAGCGCCCGCGCGCGCCCCGGCGGCGTTCGCTCGCCGAGTCCGGTGCAAAATCCCGACGGAGTCGGTCGACTGTGTGTGCCGCGTTCGCCGCGTGAAGTCGCCCGCCACGCCGCATCGCGCTGTCTTATTATTTATGAGGAGCTATTTATCGCGTACCATTTTGTTCCGCGTCGCCCGCGTGTTGTTTGCCGGCCACGCCGCCACTCAGAGTCCGGTTCTACATGCCGATTGAAACGGTCTTACCGCAAGGTCCGCGTTGCCCGCGTGAAGATTTGCCGGCCACGCCGTGTCGTTTAGTTTTTACGAGCCCTATTTATTGCGCTCCTTCGTGTGTTGTGTTGTCCGCCGCTTCGTTCGAACGCCGCGGGCCCATTTGACGATCCGGAACACTGTTTTTTGTGCTCCCGCGCGATCTGGATACCACGCCGCCGCGGACTCGCTTCGCTACCCGCGAATTCGTGCCGCCGCCGCGAAAGACCCTTCAGAGGAGGGCGAGTGTGTTCTTGGCATTTAACACCGCAGACACCACACACTACATTCATCATACACGAACACACTCCCCGGATTCCACGTGCTGGCTGTCTCCTGCGCAGGTAGGTACCTAGTAGTAAGTCACTCTGTGCCGCGGGATAAAACCCAGTGCAAATCGCCCACTAAATTTTTTGGCGGGCCCTTTTCGACCCGCCACCGCCGCTGCCTGTGGGAATCCGCTGGCCTGCTCTGATGGGCCCGGCAGTTGCCCGCTGATTCATCGTGCACAGGCGCGGTGCGTAATCAGTGGATAATCTCTAAAATCGCAGCAGCATTTGGATGATCTTCAATCATAACATGAAAACGATTTATGATCGCCGCTGCTATCTTGAAATAGTCGAACATGCTGGAAAGGGCTCTGTTATTATATACATTTCGCAACAGGCGAAAATCTCTTTTGAACCTGCCGTTGACCACTTCAACCACCCAACGACACATTGTTATCAGCCTGGACTTATTGGCCTGATTCGTGGTTAGCTGTGTCTCATTTGGATACTTTGTTTCAGGCATGTGTTGTACGTATCCGCAAGATTCCAGATTTCTTGCTGAGTCTCGAAAACCACGGTCCAGAATAAAAACATCTCCACTCCTATAAAACCAGTGGAAGGCACTGTCAGCATTATTAAGCATGTCATTCATTATATCTGCGTCAGACGTGGTGGCAGCATATGGTCCGATGACTTCGATAATGTGTCCATCACAAGAAACCAAGAGGAACGGTTTGAGGAGGTTTCTGTATTTGTGATGGCTGTAAGACTTGCGTTGGAAAAAATAATTTCCACTTTTTTGCAGATATATGTACGTGCCATCACAAATCGTGATCGCTTTCCTTTCATTTTCTGAGCTCGATGGGTTCCCAAACAGATTGTTGGGTAGAAAAAGGTTCCTGCGTGCTACATCCTCACGGGACATATGGTCAAACCCAACATTAAAGGGCACAAAATCTTCTAACAGAGCGTTGCGTCCGATTTTTAACCACGTATGAAACGCTGTTTCGCTACATTTAAAAATATTAGCAAGCCGCGCGTTCGAATCACCTGTTCTTAACTTGACTAATACTGCCGCCAGTACGGTTCTTTTATTCTTTTTAGTTCTCAGACTTGGTAAACTGTCTAATAATTCAGTAAACTGATATTGAGTTAGTCCTGTCCAAGTATGAAACTCGGCCGGTGCTATATTTTCATACTGCTCAAAATCAAGTATTTCCTCCGTAATATGTCTTTGTAACATCGACACGATAGTCATTATTTGAGCTGCGGTAAATTCCTCAGAAGAGTTGTCTTGAACAGGAAGTAAATGCCACAGATTTTGCTCCACGTGTTCATTACAGATACGCGCGCTTTCTGGCACGAAATAGCTGTAGCGGCAGACCATGCGAAAAATGCCGATTATGCAGGATATATTATGTTATATTGTCAGAAATAGGTCAATAATCACTGCATCTTACTAAAAATGTTCAAATGACAAGGTATGGTAGAACAAATCATTTGTTCTTGTTAGTTAAATTCACTTAAAATGTATGGAGTTATTGAATTTTTGAACTCAAATAAAAGCAAGGATAATGACCCTACAGCTTTGGTGCCATAATAATAAATACTCAGAGGGACAAGTTTTAACAGAATACAGCATTATTATTTCTTGGCCGGCACTTTTATATTTGGACCAAAAATGTATGAAATCCCGATGATGTCCTTTACAATTTTGTGGATGACGTCATAAAATATATGTATTAACAACAATAATACAATATGCATTGCAAAATATAAATAATGTAATATGCAATTCGCATACAAAATATCCCCGAAACACCAGCCGCAACCGAATGCGTTCGTAGATATAGTGAAATAATCCACTTTTTACCAATCCGTAACATGAATGCAACCACGCCCATCTATACTCAAATCATGAAACATTAATTGCCGTAGGAAAGTAAACAAAAAACCCGCCTTTCTGTATATATAGACCTGATAGCATATTATCAGTTGAGTTGGCATCGCCAATAGTTGGGGTGATTTTCTATATAGGGCGATGATTTGGAAGGTAAAGTGACAACGACCTCATTAAGGACTGAGTCCCATAATAGATTTGTATACAGATAGGTGAAATAAAGTGGCTGGAATTAAATTCCAGATTTGTGTGATTTATTAATATACTCGTCATAGAAAAAATAATGTTATTAAAAGAAACGTTTTATCAGTTTCGTGTAGTTTAAAGTAAAGTTTTGTGGAGTTTATCTTGCAGTTTAGTGTGATTCTTCGTGTTAACTTATAATAAAAACACTTTCTGCAGATTGTTGTGATTTTGAGTGTCGCACTCTGTGCGCAGAGCGAAGAGGATGCCATATCAGAACAGAGGGTGACTATTCACCATCACAAGTCTCACCGAGGCGGCTCGCTTTCACATGATGAACCGAAAAAATGCAGAAATCATGACGAATATGTAAGTTTTGAGTATCTTATAATTTTAATAAAAAAAATAAGTAATTAATGGAACTGTAGACGGCCTTATATACCATGTCAACCTCTTACAGGCAATATTACTTAATAAAAGCCAGTATTCGTATAAATCGGAAGGCGCGTACCTACTTAACAAGTATAGAAAATGATGAAAGTCAGAATGGCTCAGCAATTCAATCTTCTGTATTAATAAAATGAAAAAATAGAGCTGACTGAATTACTGACTGACGGAATGGCTTACGGGCTGACTTATCTGGTTCAAACACAATTCAAATCACTGCAATATTGGCTGACATCCTACTACCATACAAATTTCTCAAAAACATTCGGTTCGTTTTGTCCCGACCCCTTATCGAAATATATTTCTTATTAAATCGAATCCAATAAAAGGTACTTTTTCTGTTGAATTTATTAAGGCTCTATTGAATATCTACAGGTAAACACTCTTTTTACTGCCTAGTTTTCAGTGTTAAATAATCACATTATTTGTCACAGGCTAATGCGTATCCCTCGTATGAATTCTCGTATAGTGTGAAAGATCCCAAGACACATGATATTAAAGGCCAGCATGAAACACGGGAAGGTGATGAAGTAACAGGAAAATACTGGCTTATCGAACCAAATGGACGAAAACGAACTGTAAATTACCAATCCAAAGATGATGAAGGGTAACGAAATTTTTCATTTAAAAAAATCTTTTGGCCACGTTATAAAATTGAACTATGAACAGGTGTGATAAAAAAAAACTCGTTTGGCTTAATTAATTTTTTAAATTATTTTTTCAGGTTCAATGCCCAAATTCACTACACTGGAACTAACAAAGAAGAAGAGAAAAATGAAGATGTAAATGAAGGCCAAAAGGAAGAAAAGGAACAAGGTAATTTAGAAAATAATAATGAAGAGGGTGTAGAAATTACTATAGGTGAAGAGATCCAAGAAAATAAAAATGAAAGTGAAGGCGGTCGTGATCCAGCTCCTGTAGTAGAAAATAATTTGAGTGAACAAAGCGAATCAGATGGTCAAAAAGATGAAGGAAATAATATTGCTGATATTGAACGCGTTGATGTAGATCGAAATGAAGATAGCAATCTTGCTCAAAGCAATCAGATAGTGGCAAAATCAAAACATAGTAATCGAGAAAATAATGAACGGAATTCTGGTCAATCTCCCAAAGAAAACGACACTGAACAAAATAAAGGAGGATATTCAAATAAGAATCATAATGGAGTTCCCTCAGGCAATGTAAATGAAAGTAATCACGGTAGACCCAGAAATAGTAAACGTTCTAAGCATGATGACTCAAAACGACATGAAAATAACAACAGAAATGCTAACAAAAGAAAAAAAACAAGCCATGACAAAAATTTAAGGAATTTGGGAAATGAGAGCAATGGTCTTAATAATAAAAATTCAGCTCTTACTGGCGAAATCCAGCGGAAAAATGATATTCCTCAAAAGGAAGAGACGTACGAACACAGAATCCGTATCTATCATCCCAAAATTATATCAACGATTTCAAAAGAAGCACGCAAACATTGAAGACAAAAAATTATGTAAAGCAAAATTCGTTAGTATTGTAATTGCTATTTATTTGATACACCGAGAAATAAAAAAGTACCAAAACTTCGATATTTGTTTATTTCTACGTATTTATTGTGCCTACAAATGAAATAATTTGTAGCTGATTTTCTCAGTCATTAACTCACACAAATTAATTTAAAATGAAACCGGATGTATTCATAGTAATGCATACAGCAGAAGTAAATTATAATTATGAATATTGACTAATCATGTCATCAGAAGCCCACTCTTATACTTCGCATTTCACGTATACGTGTAGTCTACGTTTAATCTACGATGATCTAACGCTCAAACAGTCATATTTAAGCCATTCTTCTTACACCCATGAGTACCTACATTATTTTCGAGTCCATGTTTGGCTTGCAATTAGCAGTGAAAAATTCTTCGGAGGAAGCCTTTTTTTTCTGCTTTGTACGCTTTCTTCATCTAGCCACTTCCCGCCCTTCATTTAAATCGTTGCAAATTGCAATAGAAGCTATCTCATGCTACTCAAACTTGTATGCGGTCTACACTCTAGTATTTTTTTAACCCCAACGACAAATTATGTGAATTGGCACACTGTCCCTTGTCCACTGCATTTAAACTCCATAAAACTCCCAACATAGCCCACTCCATAGCTCACTAGGCGACTTGAATTTTTGGATTAGACCGTTTATCAAGGTATACTTTTCAGAACCTAAGATAAGGATAGAGAGGATGTGTATGGATATATCTTCAAGCACAGTAATTATAGTAAACAGGTACTAATCATAGCAATTTTTCCATGTACTGTCGACATTGTGAATTAGATAGAACTCTGTTAATTTCTGCTGTCAAGGTCTTTGAGTTTGGACTAGGCAATGCGTGAGTGAATACATTTATACACTCAGGACTTTTCTTTATATATCGAATATTATGTTTTACTTTAACATTCTACCTATAGATGTTGCGCACCAGTACAAATCAGTCAGTGCAGTCAAGCATTGTGGTGTTACATATGACTGAATATTAATTTTCTATCCAGTCACGTAATTACGTGGAAAATGGTTACAGTCCGATCGGTCGTCAATTAGATTTAGCGTTTAATGCTTGATACGTTCCAAACGACTATGACAAGTACCAACCCTGCCATCTCCTAACATTATGCACATGTTATAATATACATCTTAACTTGCTCGATAGTATCTATGATATAACAAGAGCAAAAATGGAAAATTCTTTTAAAAAAACCGACTTCAAATGCCACTACAAAGAGTGAAATAATTTTTCAATGTAGGTACACCAATTCGAAGACGGGCGATTAATATGAAGGACTATGATTGTACGAATTGCCCGACTTCGAATTAGTGTACCTACATTGAAAAATTATTTCACTCTTTGTAGTGGCATTTGAAGTCGGTTTTATTGAAAAGAATTTTCCATTTTATTTTTTACTTTTTAGTGGAAAACAACAAATGCACAGGGCATTGAAAAAAATGCCTAAAACGCTTGAAGTGTGCTTATAAAATCTGAAGAGTTCCCTCAATTTTTCCGAGATCCTATCATCAGAACCTGACTTGATGACTATAGTCATTAAGTCAGCATCTGCAAGCAAATGCACTAGTCACTATAAAAAAATACCCAAATCGCTTCAAGTATATTAGGATAATTTGAAGAGTTCCCTCGATTTCACCAAGATCCCATGATGAGGTCCTGACCTGATGACTATAGGACAACTTGGAAAATATTACTCTTTCAAATAATACCCAAATTGTTTCAAGTGTCCATATAAAATTTGAAAAGTTCCCTCAACTTCTCCAGGATCCCATCATCAGATCCTGACCAAAAAAACATGGGACCATCTTGGAATATACTCTTTCAAACAAAAAAAGAATTTTCCAAATCGGTTTACACGTCTTCGAGTAATTCGGTGAAGATACATAAAAAAAAAGATGCCGACGAATTGAGAACCTCCTCCTTTTTTTGATGATATTACTTTACTTATTTTTTGAAGATTAAAATTCAGAAACTTTTCAAAAAAATCCGCAAATACGCACCAATTTTACGTAGCACTGCAACTGGTTTCGTAGACTTATTCTACTCGTAAGAGCCAATCAATAGAAATATTTTCAAGAGTTCTTTATTGATAATCATTAATCAGTAATTCCAAAAAGGGAACCTTTAAGGCGATGGGTACCATTCGGGCGCGAAAATTCAAATTTTATTTAGTTTTTCGCTCATAGTGGGCTAATTATACATCGAAGGCAATGAGTTTTGCGGGCACAACATTTATGCATCTACATATTTTTAATAAAAACTCTGCTCAACAATACTCATTTACTTCATATTGGTTCCCGATAGCTCGAAATCTGGGAAACTACAAAAAAATATTTTTCGGGAACCAATATGAGATAAGTGGATTCTTTCGAGTAAAGTTTCTATTAAAAACACGTAGATGCATAAAAAGTAGGTCCGCAAAATGCATTGCCATAAATCTACAATGTGGTTGTTAGTCTAATATTTGCGAAAAACTAAATAAAATTTGAATTTCGCGAGCTGGTAGGGCCGCAACACCTTAAGGTCTTTGTCGGTCGGTCTGTCTGTCACTGCCGATTATTTCAACAACGACTATGGACGTGAAAACAATAACTACATAATTGTGTAGTGTAGTAATATTACAATATACATAATAATAGTAGTTAGCATTATCGAAATGCAATGCAATAATTGAAATTATTGATTCTTAATTTATCAAACAATCGAGAAACGACTATCTAGTATCTACTTTAAAAGGCTGAACATTATTTTTTAATACTATAAAAATCTGGTTCTGGTTCTGATAAGACAATATACCTACTATTTTATATAGAAACAAAAGAATATGTTATTATAATATAATACATCGGTTATGATAATAACCACTCATCCCGGTTACAGTAATTCGAGTAGGTATAATATATAGGTATAAGTACGCAAATCCGGCAGACAATTATTTCTTCAACCAGTGCTTCTAAGTTCTTATTAGTTATTCCTGGTCCCTTGTACATTCAGCATGATTCGGGTAAGTTATAAATCCTTCTTTATGCATTTTATTAAATACGAGTAATATATTATTTAAGGTAAAATATGCAAAAAGCCGGAAAGAGAGCTGGCCTCAGTGAAAGTTTCGTTTCATTTTCTGCAGTAATAAATAAATATTACAATAATGACAATAAAATTAGTTACGTGTGCAATTAATTAATTTGATTAATGTTATCGAATTATTTATTAGCAAGTGAAAACGTATATCATCGATTTTGGTGTTTGTTAATTGATGGTGTTATTTTATAAGATTCTAGTACTCGCTGCCTTTTTGGTGATTGGTAGCGCAGTAGAAGACGCCAAAGCTCCTGTCAAGGATACAAAACAACCTATTGAAGATGTGAAGGTAGAAGATGCAGATAGCGAACCGTCGTCTCTACGATCATCCCTTAATGATGCATACTTTGGATTAGATAATAACCGAGTCTTGGACTCCCGAAAGGGGCAAGTAAGTATTTACTTGAAATATCAATAAAAATACTACATTTATTTTCATTGGTTTACTTGTGTATTAAAAGGACATAATACTAGTATGATAGGCACTGATCTTTTATTAGCTGAAACTGCTCATTCTTAAGCAAAAAAAAAATGTGCTCTCCTTTTTTTGTAAGGTATATTAATTGTTCTTCATTATTTGTATTGTTTATTAATATTACGTTGACATTATATTTGTATATCGATTTATAAAACATCTACTAAGTAGTCTGTGCAACACAATTTGGGACACCGAAATTATAATTTTACTCCTAACACAGATCATTGATTACTCCTAAAAAGTAATGACAATATTAGGTATATTCAACATACGCATTTAGACTGGTATATACTATATATTATATACTAATACTAATAATATATTTCAATTTCTTTCAAGGTCGAGGAGCTCGATTTAACTGATGCAGAAAATAAGTAAGTAATAAAAAGATCTTGATACTAGACACATCATTATGCATGATCATGCTTAAACAAAGTTACAAAAATTATAATTAGGACAAAGACACGACTCTCCAGTATACGGAATGTATTCGAAATTGCATGTGGGTTAGTAATGTATTGTAATTTTGACATTGCTAATTATTAAAATGCAAATAAATTCTTTTATATAAAGTAATCTGTATGGGGCCATAGTTGTCACAAATCTAAATATATAAAAGAAGATACTGACTGACTCACTGACATATCAACGCACAGCCCAAACCGATGGGTCTAGAGACTCCAAATTTGGCACACATGTTCCTTGTGAGGTCTAGGGGAGCACTAAGAAAGGATTTTTCAAAATTCACCCTCTATGGGGGTGAAACGGGGGTCCGAAGTTTGGATTTTATCAAGTTAAAATACGTCTTCACGCCGCAACTACTGAACCGATTTGGCTAAAATTTGGAATGGAGGTAGATTGTATTATGGATTAGCACATAAGCTACTTTTCATCCCGGGAAATTCCATGGTTCCCGTGGGATGAGTCAAAAACCGAAATTCACACGGAAAAAAATCTCACGCCACAAGTACAAATCCGATTTGGCTGAAATTTGGAATGAAGATAGATTATATCCTGGGTTAATAAATAGGGTACTTTCTATCCCGGAAAAATTCATGGTTTTTGCAGGAAAAGTGAAAATCTGACATTCTCGCGGGAAAAATACTACTTCACGCCATAATTACTGAACTGATATGGCTGAATTTCGGAACAAAGATAGATTATATCCTGGATCAATATTAAGGCTACTTTTCATCCCGGAAAAATCCATAGTTTCCGCGGGAAACCTGAAACATTGATGTTCACACGCGAAAAATACTACTTTACGCTGTAATTACTGAACTTATTTGACTGAAATTCGGAAAGGAGATAGATTTTATCCCGGATTATTACAAAGCCTACTTTTCATCCCGGAAAATTCCATGGTTTCTATGATAATAGTGAAAAACGCGCAAAAAATTATTCACGCCGCAACTACTCAATCAATTTGGCTGAAATTTGGAATGGAGATAGTTTATATCCTGAATTAATGCCTAGGCTACTTTTGGTCCTGGAAAAAATTATGGTTTCTATGATAGAAGTAAAAAACAGATATCTACGCGGGAAAAATATTCCTTCACGCCTTACTTACTGAACTGATGTGGCTGAAATGCGGAATGAAGTTAGAGTTTATCCTGGATTAATACAAAAGCTACTTTTTGTCCCTATAAAATCCATGGTTTCCGCGGGAAAACTTAAAAACAGATATGCACGCGGGGAAAATACTACTTTACGCTGTAATTACTGAACGGATTTGACTGAAATTCAAAAAGGGGATAGGTTTTATCCTGGATTAATACATAGGCAAATTTTTATCCCAGGAAAATCCATGGTTTCTAAGAAAATAGTTAAATAACAGATATTCATGCGGGAGAAATACTCCATCGTGCCGTCACTTCTGAACCAATTGGGCTGAAATTTGGAATGCAGATAGATTATATCCTAGAATCAACTACTTTTTCTCGGGAAAATTCATTGTTTTCGTGATAATAGGGAAAACAGATATTCATGCGGGAGAAAATTTATTACTTCACGCACAACTACTGAAAATTTTTGGTTTTTAGTTGAAATGAAGATAGATTTCATGTAAATTAACTCAAAGGGTATTTTTTATTCCGGAAAATGGATGGTGCCCGTAGAATAGTTAAAACTAAAATTTGCGCGTGCGAAGCCGCGGGTATCTGCTAGTAATAAATAAAATAAAATTATTTGTAGGATCGTTCAAGATGTGTACAGCCCCGATTACTACGAGCCAAATATAATATTGGACTACAGATATATGAAGTCCGGAGGAAGAGGTTACGCGCGCAGTGACGGAGGACAGATCCTTATCCTTCCGAGAAGAAACAACATGCCAGTCGCGCACAATAACTACGATACGCTGATCGAGTACCTGCGGCTGAAACATCTTGAGGAAATGGAGAGGAAATGGGGAAGGATCTACAAACGTGACAACGACCGAGTGGGCCCTGACACGTATGATGAAGGACGTTTCGATGAAGGAAATAGGAATAAAGAATAAAGTTACATGGCAGATGGACGCTCTGATATAAAAATAATATTATTTACAGTCTCTAATAATTATTATTTAAAATTTTTGCAAAGCGCCTGATTTATTTTCTTAAAACATTCAATTAAAATATGTGCTATTAGCTTAATCGGCATTTCTTCGTGAAAGTTTGTTTCTATCTTGAACTATATATATTATGTAATCATATCTTATTAAAAGTTATGCTGTAGTCTAGTTGTTTTTTATAATGTCAAAAATCATGTTTTCGTAACTACACAGCATTTTTTTCAGCAAATAAACTTTAAATAAGTTACTAGTTTTTATCATCGTTTCCCATTGTAATTCCTAACCAATTCTTTGTTTTCTTTTCATCGATGTTAAGCTTAGTTACTACTGTAATTTAAAAAAAAAAACATTGTTTATTATGCCTCTATATATTACAATTTTTCAGTCGATACAATCAGACTTTCCATATCTTTGCTATTAATTAAAAACTTAAGTGAAACCCCGAGACCTGAATTCGTCAATTATACATTATAATTACAATCTGAACAAAAGTCTAAATCAATTAAACTTTCAGTGACCATGACTGCTTTAACAACAATAAACAACTGACGCCCAAGTAGTATATAGTATGTTATATTGATTGCTCGTTTATCCTTGATACCTACACGGGATCTTAGTTTTACGATTCGAAATAATTAGCCGTACATCGTATAATATGATTAAATAATCTGTTTTAATTAAAGTTATGCATCGATTCTTTTGATAATGAGCGGTCAGTAATCAGCATGCATTAAATCTTCCTATATACTTTTGAATAAATAGTTTGTTTTAATTAAATTACTATCTAGGTAGTATTAATGTCAAACATTTCACAAGATAACTAAAGTCTAAAATATAGTGATCAACTTTAAATGTTTCGATGTAAAATAAAAAAAGCAATTTTCAAAAGCAACTGTTCAACAAATATCATAATACTAAAATATTACTGGTGTTTCGATAGAAAAGACTTCAACGCGCTCACAGTGAGTATCGAGTAAGGTTTAGAACAATCTATTGGAGTTAGATGAAGTTATTCTATGTTTATTGTAAGTACGAGGACATATTGAATTTATTTTTGTCTTTCCCGAATATGATATTATTATTACCGACACATTATAACAAAAAACCATTCCATTGTAGTTTCCGATAAAAAATAGAAAAATGAATATTTTGGAGCAACTTTTGGGAGAAATTTCTTTCGAGAAAATTTTATCCAGTCGATTTTCTGCTTAACATTGAATTTAGATTAAATACCTGAAATACATGACGTTAGACGTAAAGCAGGTAATTTTTAAACTGCAGGTCGGTGAAAATCGCTTAAAACGCCCGTCTATTCCGTTAACGTTAATAGTAACATGATTTATCTCTACTCTGTGTATATATACGAGTATGTGCTTATATCTCGCATTTACGAGCAGCTTAAGCATGTTACGGCGACACGACACGGGGTAAGACGACAGACGTTAATCTTTACTCATCTTTAGCACACTATAATATTAATAAGGGAAAAAGTATATGTGTGTATGAGTGTCTTTGTGAATCCTTTGCACCAAAAATACTAAACTAATTTAGCTGAAATTTGAAAATAAAAATAGATGAACACAAAGACAATATTTTTCTATTTCAGAAAAATTACTGTTTTTCAGAGGATTTGTTTATAATGTATTAGACAGCGGAGCCGAACCCCCCATAAAGTCTGACAGACTTCGGCTCAATCAACGCAGAATTCGAACCACTTGATGAATCCAGCTGGCAATTATCAAGATTAGCCAATAAAATATGAACATATTTACATTACCAATCAACCTTCATATAAAATAAGACAGTAAAAAATAAAATTATTACAGATACTAAAAATTATAACTATATGACATATACTCAAATAAACTTGATCTATTACTTATAAAAAATTATGTAATTTTTCTAGGTCTTTTAGAACTTAAGATATAAAAACTTGATTGCAACAGCACTGCAAAAAGTCGTTTAACATGTGCACAAGTTTTATGATTTTTCTGCTCGAGCCATGAGCTCGAGCAGAAAAATGAAACTTGATCGGTTAATATAAAAGGAATGCCTAACTATTCGAGGTCTTTGAGATATGATTTAAACCATTTTTTTACGATTTTCCTCTGTAATATTATAAATACTTGCAATACAAACTTTTAGCGTTAGATTTTGCCTTAGCAAACTGAATTATTTTTAAGATTCCTAAAATTACTTTATCCTGTTAAAAATATTTCTTAAGTCACTCTTTTCAGTTTATGTTTACACTCTCATAATTTAGTTATGACACTCTAATAATTTAGATGCATGAGTTTGATTTGCACTTTAGCTTATTTTGCTATTTTTAAGGTTGTAGGTAAGGCCTTGAAAGGATGGTCAATTTAATTTACCCATATTTACAAATACATGAATAACCAAGCATAATCGTGGAACCCGTAAACGTATGCACTTAGTTCGTAATTATTTACTTCGTGCGCAGCGTCGCTGCCTTTATATATATATACTAGTAGGGCGCGTGTGTGCGCGGGCCACATGTGGCCCGCGTGCAGTCTTCCCGCCCATAAAGGTATCGCCGTCATCTCCATCGCCCATTGGAATCCGATTGGCAGTGAGCTGAATAAATTACCGAGGAGCACTGTCATGGTTTTAAAGATAGTTACGGGCAGTTCGAAGAAAAAAATACGCTGAACCTCATCGGATGAGGTTCAGCGTATTTTTTGTTCGAACAGCCCTTAACTATCTTTAAAACCATGACAGTGCCCCTCAATCATCATACAAATCCTAGATCATTGTCTCTTCCCATAGTATGTACATTTTCCATGGAGAGATAAATTCCGCCACAGTGAATTATTTTCCATGCATCCCGTAGAAATTGAGATCCTGATCACCTCTTGCTAAGAAACCACTCTCTTATCTTTTATACTTTCCGAGATAGAACAACACGAAATTTGTATGGCGGCCATCTTGAATCCGCCATTTTGTTTTTTTTTTCAGCTCACTGCCAATTGCCTGAAGTTCCGAGTATTTTTTGTTTCAGCAGTCCCCACCTAAATATAATACCTTGCCCATGCTCCTTGACTGTCTTTAAAATCCTCAATCATCACCTCATTCCATATTTTTCTCTGGTAGTCTTCCAACAAACCGCATCAAAGCACTTCATGTTTTACAACTCGTGGTCTCTTCAATATTCCTCATACATTTTCTGTGTAAAAATAAATTCCGCCATTTTGATTTTTTTTTCTATCCATCTAATAGACCATGGGGTCCTGATCACTTCTTGTCAAGAAACCGTTCTTCCATCTTTTATACTTTTCGAGATGGACACCGATGAAGTTTGTATGGCGGCCATCTTGAATCCGCCATTTTGAACTTTTTTTCAGCTAACTGCCAATTGGATGATGTTTCGAGTGACATTTGGTCGAGCACCCCCCAACTATCTTCAATACCCTCCCCGTGCTCTTAACCCGTCTTCGAAATCCTCAATCATCAGCTCTCTCCGTATTTTTCCTCCGAATGAATTTTTTTCTTCTATACGGCCCCATTCATGAAAAAAAAATTTTTCATACAAAATTGTTCAGGAGAGGTGATCAATCAGTGAGTCAGTCAGTGAATCAGCACGAGTAGCTATATATATATTACTAGTAGGGCGCGTGGGTGCGCGGGCCACATGTGGCCCGCGTGCAGTCTTCCCGCCCATAAAGGTATCGCCGTCATCTCCATCGCCCATTGGAATCCGATTGGCAGTGAGCTGAAAAAATTACGAAGGAGCACTGTCATGGTTTTAAAGATAGTTAAGGGCAGTTCGAACAAAAAAAAAATTTTTGTTCGAACAGCCCTTAACTATCTTTGAAATCATGACAGTGCTCCTCAATCATCATCCAAATCCTAGATCATTATCTCTTCTCATAGTATGTACATTTTCCATGGAAAGATAAATTCCGCCACAATGAATTATTTTCCATGTATTCCGTAGAACTTGAGATCCTGATCACCTCTTGCTAAGAAACCACTCTCTTATCTTTTATACTTTCCTAGATAGAACAACACGAAATCTGTATGGCGGCCATCTTGAATCCGCCATTTTAATTTTTTTTCAGCTCACTGCCAATTGCATGACGTTCCGATTATTTTTTGTTTCAGAAGTCCCCACCTAACTATAATACCTAGCCCATGCTCCTTGACTGTCTTCAAAACCCTCAATCATCATCTCATTCTATATCATTCCTCGGAAAAACCGCATCAAAACCTTGCATAGTTACCAACTTTTAGCCTCTTAAACATCCGCCATACATTTTCTATGGTAAAAAAAATCCCCCATTTTGAATTTTTTTTCTATCTATCGAATAGACCTTCGAGTCCTGATCACCTCTTGTTAAGAAACCGTTCTTCCATCTTTTATACTTTCCGAGATATCGACGAAATTCAAATGGCGGCCATTTTGAATCCGCCATTTTGAATTTTTTTTCAGCTTACTGGCAATTGGATGACATTTCGAATGACATTTGGTCGAGCACCCCCCACCTATCTTCAATACCCTCCCCGTGCTCTTCACCCGTCTTCGAAATCTTCAATCATCAGCTCTCTCCATATTTTTGTTCTTAATGATTTTTTCCCCTCTTTACGAAATGAATAGTAAAAAAAAATTTTTTCATACAAAATTGTTCAGGAGAGGTGATCAATCAGTGAGTCAGTCAGCACAAGCAGCTATATATATTGTAATAATATGCTGCCTATATATATATATATATATATATATATCTTAATATATATAAATCTCGTGTCACAATGTTTGTCCTCAATGGACTCCTAAACTACTGAACCGATTTAGTTCAAACTTCGTGAATATCTGTCATTTGGTCCAACTTAAAAGATAGAATAGTTTTTATCCCACGTGGACGAAGTCGCGGGCATCAGCTAGTATATATATATATATATCTAATACCATTGATAAATAAAATGTTCATTTTGTGGATATATGAATATTATGTCAAAATTTACAAGGTTTCAAGTTACCTACGTTTATTAAATTTTTTAGGTACGGCACCCTTAAAATGTGCAAATGCTAATTTTATCTTCCTCTTGTATTATACATATAATAATATGTCACTGTCCTATGACGTGAGGAAATCTAGGAAAATTGTTGAGAAGTAGATAATTTTTTCCAGTAAACACAGATCCTGTTTTGGACAGAGCGCTATGTTATAAGACTTAAACAGTAGAGACATAAACCTACCGTTTGGTCGATCGATTGGACAAAGAGGAATAAATCTTGTCCACGCAATATGCAGATCGTAGCCCGATAGTGTTAAACTCAACAAACATTGCAAGCAAGGAGTTCGAGATAAGTGTACTATGATGCAATGCTCAAGATATCGCATCCTTATGAGTATATCACACAGTTTCATGACTGTACAACTTATTCGTCTTTTTACACACTGTGTCCATAATCATTTTGCTCTACATTTAATTATGAGACGAGTCACAGTTATTCACACACTTCACATCAGTCAACAATTTCAAAAATCAAATGTAAAAATATCTTTATTTCACCAAGGGCTAACGTACAGGCTCTTGTAAAACGTCAATATGATATTTGTTGCATATGTATGGTGATAACTACAAGTCTACTTAATACTCAGTTTACTTTCGATTCTGTCTCAAGATAAGGTAAGGGTAAACTATTTATAATAATTAATTATAGTTAATCAGTTATTGAATCTCCTACTTTATTGCTAGGTATACCTAATCCAGGTGTTCACTGTACATATTATTTGCCGTTTTTGTTACGTACTTATTAGCTCTACATTAGAATTTTCGTGGCCCAATGCATTAGCATTGGAAATCGCTGATTCATATACATGTACTACGCAATATTAAGGTGCCGCTAAAGTTATGCACTATGAGCCTCATATAGCAATCATAGTACTAGACTATGCTGTATGTATCTCAAAGACTTGGTTATACTGCCTACTATTACTGTGTCTATCATCTGACATTTGAATGAAGCTATTACAAATTATGCCGTTAAGCGTTACGGCTTACGACTCTTGGTAATGGTAAAAAACATAAGATACGAGGTAAGGAACCGCTACAGAAAACTGGCCATTTTTAAATCTGAAATCCTGACTTATTACACCAATCCAATAATTATTATTGGATTATTGGACTTAAAATTGTTTAACACTATGTTACCGGTTATCATTTATTAGGATCTATGTCCAATACCAACTGTCTTCTTTTATTGTATAACCCAATGGATACACGTACATACGTGATGTTATATAATTTGTAATTTTTGTATGCACAACAATAACTCTGTCTATGGCAATTATTCACCCTTCATGACATTGGATATTCTTTACGGTCTAGTTACTTGTTGGTTGTAATTACAATGCTCCCAAGTATGTTACTTATTTTATTATTATGAAACTTTCTGTAATCAAAATAATTTATAGTAATATTTCATTTCTATAATTATTTATTATTTATTTGAATTATTTACATGTAGGTAAATGCAAGCATATCCTGTCAATTTCAACTAAAATGTAGCTAGTGTGATACTTTACTTATATGTATAGCTAGATACCTATCATGGTTATGTACCTTCCAATGATGAAAAATATAATTAATTGAAGCAAAAATTATACCTCAATCCACAATTATATAATTTTAACTCTTAAAGTACGGACAGACAATGGCTAAAATCTACAATTATTGCAAAAATATTTACTAACTACATAAATATATATCGTGTAAATATAAAAATGAACGCTTCTCCACTTGTTTACGCTAAGATATTAAAAGAAAAAGGTAGAGGACCTTCATTTTTATATTATTTTATGTTAAATTTTAACAAAAAATTACACCTACGAGTAACAGTATCAAAGTACCTACACAAGTATTTAAGTCAAAGTATTTAGTAAACGGTGACCTGTTTACATTACGATATCAATTAACGTCTAATGTATCGAGTAATTAATGGATTAACAGCAGATTGATAATGTCACCTGGGGTGCCGTTCCACTATAGACGATATGCGATATACAAGCAATGACTTTATACAGGTAATATTATTTGTTAATTTACATTTGGTGCAGCACCACAAGATAGATATGTTACAGTGCGCTTTGTGAGAGGATGTAATGAATGCACTAAGTTTCCTACATTTATTTATTTAGATTAGATTTATTTATTTTATTTACTTAATCAAATAAAAATACATATTTTTACAATTTGTTTGCTTGGCACCCTTAAGCCTCGACGGCTTGTCGGGGCCACATACGAGTTACTACAATAAACATTGTCTACATAGCTGTACTTATCATGTACTCATCTTATTATGTCTACTTATCTGTACCTATTATAATGTGCTCTTTAACATAGCATTTGCTTTCTTAGGTCACCAACTGAACTTGAACTAGAATGCAAAAATTTAGCTTCGTAACAGGATTCGAAACACGATCGCTTCGTGTTTGTAGGTTTGACAAAAATTTATAGCTTCGTAAATTTTTCTTTGGCGAAAAGGCAGCCTAAAGAGATAAAAGACTAGCTTTTGTTCGCTACTGCGCTGGTAAAAAGAAGTCCAAGTTTTAAGAAAATACACTTTAACTGAAGAATCTCAATAAGCAAACTTTGACTAACAAATTATAATAACAAATCATAGTTGAACATCAGCCATCATTTACTCGTCGATTCTTAAACCTTTGGACCTAGAAAGACCAAACTTTTCGAAAATTATCCTTCATATTCCCTTTCTCTAATTATTCTAATTAAATGTGGCCTTGTTTACAAGTAACAAGAAACACCCAATTATCACACTCGCTAAAGGATTACGTAAACACGATACATTTCATTCAATCACAGCTTGCATCGTATTAAAAATAAACCTAGCTCACATCGACCTTATGTGATTGATTAATTTGCAAACTCTATGTGTTATTACAAACTTATCTATATAATTATTAAGGTTGTATAAAAAAGTAACAGCACATGTCACTTAAAAAAGCAATATATTTTAGCTTTTCAGATTTAGTAGCTATGGTGTGAATAAATGACAAACATCCAAACATACAATAGGCACTACAAATTATGGTACCTGACTAAAAGGCAAATAGAAAGCTTTCATAAGCTAAGATTTTTCTGTCATTTTGTTTATTAAATTTCAATTCATCTGAGAGAAAATAAGAAGTCACATGGTGGAGGATGCTCGCGGACCACGGAGTTTGTACATTACGCATATAATATGGGTGAATGCTTGACTTATCAACACACAGCTGAAACCAAAGATTGGATTAAAAAGCTTACAGACACATAGCTGTTGTGTGAGTGACTAAGTCATGCGCTAAGAAATGATTTTCGACAATTTCACTCCTAAGAGGGTAGTAAAGACGTAACGGAAGCGAGCCGCAGGTGCCCTCTACTTTACAATATCAACTGAAAAAATATTCGAATAATTTAATCCCCTCATAAGGATTTGGGGTCAGCGCTAAAAAGAGTCCGAACCGAATGACATACAAAACGCAAAAAGACATACGAGTACAATCGCGCTTCAGTCTCGTGTTTGAAAATTAGGACAATGTTTTAGTTTGTTTATAAAAATACCCATGTACCCTCTTTTCTATAGGTTTTCTCAGGAAACTTTTTTCGTGAATTTTGTATTACACCCGTCGTCCATAGATTTATAAGCCTATGCCTCAATCTCATAATACATGTACGAGTATAAATGCATAGGTAGTCTCGGCTTTACTGCTGCAGCTTATTTCTTAACACATATCTGTTTAAACTTATCTATTAACAAGCGCAATGCTTGTATGGAGATACATATAGTGGGTACCTACTTAGGCATAGCGTTATTTTGTAGTGAATTCATAATATCACTTACATATAGTAGAGCCAATTTAAATTTATTACCTTGAGTATTACACAAATATATAGAGTTCGGATTAATTAAGGTCAAAGAAATTAAAATGTTTATTAACGATAAACAATATTAAGTACACTTGTATGGCACACTTAGGAATGATTTTAGGTGGCCCGGTGTCATTGCAATAATAAAAAGTAGAATCTTACAGAAAATTTTAATTTTTATTTAAAAATGGGCGAAAACTGGGGCTTTGAAATTTCAAAATGAGATAGTATTGTATGGGGTACCATATGAAAGGGTTATACTTGTTACTTGTGTATTTCTAAAACTGATTTTTATTTATTTATTTTTATGCTTGATAGTTTTTGATTCTTCCAAGTTCACAAATCGAAAAATCTGAAATAATTGTGATTAATAGGGATTAATATATATTTTACATTTAATATATATTTTTTATTGTAACAATTAACCTCAAAAAAACAGAGTTAAGTTTGCGATTCCGTAAAAAGTAATTCTTATGGTCTTACTTTCTCTAAACTAGTACGGAACTCTCGGTGCGCGAGTTCAACTCTTACTTGACCGGTTTTATTTAAACAGTGGTAAGATGAGATAACTAATGACGTAACAAGTGTCCCGAACTTGATCGATGTTACAAAGTTATTGTTGTCTCGCACCTAGATTGAATAATCGGTTTTTGCCTTCCTGACATCAGATTGTGCCACGTTTATCACGATCTTACTTACATATTAAATATTGCTTTAATTAAAATAAGAGAAGGCGTTTAGATCATATCGGATTAACTTGGATTACCTAAGTATTTAGCCGCGACTTTTTGAAAATGAAAATCTTTATTTTTTACATAGACCTAAATAATAGTCTCTTATGAAAAGTCAAAACTCTACCGCTAGGTTCGGAAAGCACGTTTGCACTGAGAAGAACTTGCAAGAAACTCGGCAGATATGTAAACGTACTATTTCAAAAATCCTTTAGAATGCATACATTCATAATTGTTTGTGATTATATCTACAAAAACATCATCTAATATAAAAATAAAAATTAATGCCCGTCCACTGTATTATTCTTAGAACATGTAAGATTAAATAAGTGGAGGGGCATTAATTTTAGATTAGACCATATACACCTATGTATATGATAATATTTTTAAATAGCACCTATGTCTTATTTTGCTTATTTTATTAGATAGGTACATTAATTAATACTTATGGTAGTCAGGAACTTTATCAGTATTTTGTTGGCCAATGCTTGATACTCATTCAGACGTTCTACTACTGTGGTATTATAGGTACTAAAATGTTTTAATATGAAGTTTACTTTATCCATCATCTATCATAATGAAGTAATCGAGTAGAATGGGAGCTGTCGCGGCGCTGACAGGTCCAGCTTACGATAATAACTGATTGTTTTTTATAACCGTAACAGAATTGTTAATCAAACAAAAATTAAGATCTACTAGTGTTGACACATGTTACGCTATATTTTGGAATAGATGGTTGAGATATGAATTATACGAACGTCATGTAGATATAATAACTAATATCTTCATGATGTTCTAATGATTCTTTATTTACTCCAACATGATTGGAAATTGGAGTATTATGACAAACTTCGGGATAAATCGTTGGAAGAACCCTCGTTGGAAGAAAGAAATGCGCATACAGGTAACCTACCTGACCAGCTATTAAAATTGGAAAACAAAATATCGATTATGGAACAACAAGCTAGGGAGTGCAATATCGAGATTATTAATCTGCCTGAACGTCGCAATGAAAATTTAATAGACTTAGTAATGAAACTGGGAACGGCAATAAATTTTCCGATTGAACCTGTAAACATAATCGCGGCACACCGTGTCCCCCATGCTACCCCCCAGGCGCGACCGAAGAACGTCATAGTCAAGCTATCCAGTAGAATTCTACGGGACAACATCATCTCGGCCTGCCGAGCTAAAAAGAACTTAAACTCGGAACATATGTCGATCACTGGCACCAAACAGGCTGTGTACGTCAACGAGCACTTGACCTTAGAAAATAAACTTTTATTTCGAGAATGCCGCGAACAAGCGAAAAAACGTGGATACCGCTATGCATGGGTTAAGCATGGAACCATCCTTGTGCGTAAATCGGATACATCGCCCGTCGTGGCTATACGGGCAAAACGAGATATTCTATCTAAACTTACATGAACAAAGACTAATAATAATTACTGGTAAGGCGTTATTATCACTGTGTTGTGGCATTTTTGGATTGGAATATAAGGCAATGCTTTTGTGTTTTTTTGTTTATAGGCTTATGATTTATTATAATAAGATTACATTTGTGTTACGCAATAGAAAAAATATGGCGCTCCCTAATACAGGCTTTGATGTAAGTAAACATAATATCATATTACTAGTATACGTAATATTAAACTGTTCCCTTGATACGCAAAACAATTATGGCTTTTACAGATTAATCTTGAATATTATGATATTTTTGCATGTATGTGTAATATATTGGCTAGTACCGAACTTTAAAATAAGTATACCCTGTTTAAAAATTTTGATAAATATGCTGTTTATGCTAAGTTTAATTCTTAATGGATAAAGTACTATCGGTCTATTACCAAAACTGCCGTGGACTACGAACTAAGCTCCACACACTTTATATGAATGTTCTTATGTATGATTACGATATTGTTCTGCTAACCGAAACATGGTTAACTAGTGACATTTTTGACAGCGAACTCATCGACTCCAGATACCAGGTATACCGTTGTGATAGGAATCGAACGGCGACCGGGCGGCGTGACGGCGGGGGAGTTCTTGTAGCAATTCATCGGTCGCTGGGTGCTACGCCACTCGTAATACCGCCGACACAAAAAACCCCTTCGCCTCCGCCCGCCATAGTCGATTATGTACTTATTGAGTTTCTTACCTCAACCGCACGGCATATCATTGGTGTAACATATATTCCACCGAATCAAAGCCAAGATGTATACCTCACTTACTTCAATTATATGCATGAAATTTTCCAACTTTATAATTTTTCTAATATTTATCTAGCTGGTGATTACAATATGCCCTCAATAAGATGGACACCTAACGGTACGTACACAGAACCTGTTTTAGATAATATTAACTGCTTAATTAGCCAACAGTTTTGTCAATTCATGAATGCAAGTAATTTGATTCAATTTAATAGTTTTAAAAATCCTAGCGGCAATGTCTTAGACCTATTCATCTCTAATGAACAAGATTGTGTTATCTCCAACCCGCCCACTGCATTAGTACCGCCAGACACACATCATCCTCCATTCTATGCACAGTTGCCTTTCGCCAATAATTCAAATATTCCAATAAACACTCAAACATGCTATTGTTTTAAAAATGCGGATTATACAGTTATTAATAAGGAGATATCGTGTACCGACTGGGAAAAGGTTTTCTTAAATAAAACTGCTGAATGTGCTGTTGATACTTTCTATGAATTAATTTATGGCTTTATATATGAGTATATCCCTTCTAAAATAATTAAAGCTAGAAACTACCCAGCATGGTTTAACACTTCATTAATACATATTTTTAATAACAAAAAAAAGGCTTGGATCAAATGGAAAAAATTTAATAATATATCAGATTATGAAGTCTATTGTGTGCTACGAACACGATTTAAAAAACAATCGAAAATTCGGTACAACGAATATATGAACTTAATAGAGGATAATATTAAAATTAATGCGCAATATTTCTGGATTTACTTTAGTAACAGAAAAAATTGCAATGAAATCCCGAGAAATTTAACTTATAAAAATAATACGGCAAATAATCCTACCGAGGTATGTAATTTATTTTCTGATTTCTTCACTTCTGTATTTATACCATCGGATCTAACCGATGACTTTGACATAGGGGACCATATAGATAAATCTGAAATCAAATGTGACATTATCAATGGTGTTACTATAGCAGAAGAATCCGTACGTAAAGCATTAACTAAGCTAGATGTTAGTAAAGGTTCGGGGCTGGATAATATACCACCCGTTTTTTTTAAGGCCACTGCCCTAACTATTTGTAAACCTATATACTTATTGTTTAATATCTGCCTGAATGAAGGCACTTTCCCCAGTAAATGGAAGATGGCACGAATAGTACCTATACATAAAGGGGGTCATAAGAAAAACGTAGAAAATTACAGGCCAATCTCTATCCTTCCAGTACTTTCTAAGATCTTTGAGCGGATTGTGCATGATTATATTTACCCTACCCTACACAATATCATTATTCCACAACAACATGGGTTCGTAAAAAAACGTTCTACAGTTACTAACCTTCTTGTTTTTACCTCAGATCTATTTGAAAGCCTAGACAATAATAGACAGACAGATAGTGTTTATACAGACTTTCAAAAAGCCTTTGACAGGGTAGACCATAAATTGTTATTGGAAAAGTTGGCGTACAACGGTATACGTGGCGATCTGTGGCGCTGGTTTAAATCATTTATAACAAATCGCACACAGAAAGTTGTAATTAATGGACATGACTCGAGAACGGTTTTGATCACTTCTGGTGTTCCTCAAGGATCAATTCTAGGACCACTCCTATTTGTTCTATTCATAAATGATATCCACAAATGTTTTAAGCACAGTAAATTTATCCTCTACGCAGATGATCTCAAAATTTATAAAACCATTGAGTCACCAGATGATCATTACCTTCTTCAAGCTGACCTTGATTGTTTTTCTACTTATTGCGTTGAAAACAAATTGAACTTAAGCCTAAATAAATGTAAACATGTCACTTTTACAAAAAAAAACATTATTAGGAACAATACCTATTCTCTATGTGGAACAATTCTTGACAAAACTGATACTATAAAAGACCTGGGTATAATATTAGACAGTAAATTACATCTGGACATGCATGTTCAGAATATTATAAATAAAGCTTATAAAATGTATGGTTTTATTATGAGAGCTAGCAGTCATTTTAAAAGAGCCGAAACATATGTACATTTGTATAAATCCTTAGTGCGCTCCCAATTAGAATACGCAGTCAGTATATGGAACCCATATTATGATAAGTACAATAAGAGTCTTGAAACTGTACAAAAAAAATTTTTACGCAGGATTAACTTTAAATTCAATCGATGCTACTTATCATACAGCCAACTTCTAAAAAAATATAATATGCTCGATCTTAAATCTAGACGTAAACAACTGGATGTGATGTTGTTGTATGACTTGTGCCATAATAAATACGACTGTATTGACCTCACCCGTAAACTATGTTACAGAGTACCCTTCAGAATACCCATAAGAAGTAATCGCATACATAAACTCTTTTCCACCACAAAATGTCGTACTAATGCGGGTAAGAGGTCTCCAATATTTAGAATGACACAATCATATAACGAAACCTTTAATAATGTTGATATTTTTTCGATGCGTGTAGGTGCCTTTAAAAGGTTAGTTGTGGATACTTTAAAAAATTAAACTTTAAACACCTATTAGAAACCTGAATAAGGACAGCATGTAACAATGTTTAAGCATTCTTTGTTAATATAATATGTCTACTCAATATGTATGTAAATTATAATGTGGTTTACGTGGTTGACGCCATGGTAAAAACTATTTCTTAATGTAATACCTACCTATATATGTTTGACTGTGTCGTTGTTTGTAAACCCAAATAAATAAATAAAATAAAATAAATAAATAAAATAAAATAAAATCGACATTGTCGTACTAGCCAAGCAGCGGTTGGCAAAAATTGCATTAAAAACCCTTTCTGTCATGGTTTAGCGGTCGAATAAATTACATACTTAACTCATATCTGTCGTGTAATTCAAAAATGTGACGTTCTTTCAATCTGACAAATGGCAACCAAGGAGGTGATTTATTAAATGTCGAATTCATATTTTGAATTCGTTTGCAAATAGAAAGCTGTTTATAAAATCTGTGGCCTATTTATTGAAAAATAAAACAAATGAACCCTCGGAAAAAATTATTGTTATTCATTATCCATGATTGATTATGAAAATTTCTGCCTAAGTAAGTACTACTTAGTTTAAATTTCCGTGCATTGTTTGATAAAAGTCCTATACAAGCCTAGGCCACCAATATAGGCATTTATGGACGAACGTGTAAATGTTGGCCTAGGTAGCGCCGAGGCAAACATAGGTGAATCTTCTTTTGCTGGCCGCTGCAGAAATGTACTATTTTCCCATAATTATGCCTAATTTACAGGCTCTTATAAAAATTCAAAACTCTACCGTCTCCAATAAATACCTACCTATATGTTTTAAACAGCTACGTTGTAGATACTTTCAAGAAAGACAACGACGCAATTTGTAGCAAATAAAATAAAATTAGTTGAAGTAAGTGTTTATTGAAGTAATGTTATCACAAACAAACTAGGTATATTATGTATTATGGCAATGTAGGTGTTTGTTTATTGTAAAAGGTGAAGGAGCAGTTGAAACCGCGAACATGTAAAGGGCATGAGAGCAAAATGACCCTGCGACTAATCTCTTATCTAAATAATAGAGTGCTTGTTTCATACATAGTGTAATAAAATTTAATGAGTGCGTTAATATATTTTCACTCAGTCACTCAACCGGTAGATCAGTGGGCTGCTTCTGTCTCGTTCAGTTTGTTAGTAAGCAACCCTTACTGAGATGCTAACTAACTGAAAGATACAGAATCAGCCTTCAAGGAAGCAAATACATTAGACGTAAGACTCGTAAGAGACCAAAAGTAATTATCAAAGAAGTCGGTTAGAAAATATTCTTACACAAATTACATCTAAAGAAAAATAATGCTCAACTGAATACCTTCTAGCACTATTTATACTAAATATACTCTACTTTCCGAGCGTGTGATGCGTTAATGCGATGCATTCCAAAGAGTATATAATCACTACGTTTATGCATTCGTCAATTTATCTAACAACGCTTGTTAATTGGTGCGTCATAAGTCCTGTGTGTAGACACACAAATCAATTAGGATTCGAGGAGGACTATAGCTTGGCAACTTCGTGCGGATCGCTCCTGCGGGGTGACAGATGGTGGGGGAGGCAAGGAACTTAAATGTCAGCGGTTAGCGGGCGGTGTAGCGGGGAAGGAGACACTTCTATGCGTGTATGCGTTACCGCGTCGCCCGGTCGTCTGTCACCCCGCAGGAGGGTCTCGCACGAAGTTGCCAAGCTATAGATAGAATGTCTGAACTCCGTCTCAAGTAAAAGACAGCTTTACTTCTCAGCTGCTCTATTGGAAATCTTTGGAGACATGAGGGGTTAGTACAGGATTTTGAATGAAGTTTGAGTCGACTCGCATGGCACAAACGAATTGAATCCCTCCATACATTTACAGCCAGCGCCATCCACTGAACCTGTTACGACTTTGAAGTAAATAAGGGCGGCTCGTATGCTTCATGGTAAGCCTTTTTATTAGGCTATATTTTGAATTTGCAGCCTCAGTTTACGTATGGAAAAAAGTGTCGTATGAAATCAATAGAATCCGCATACATTCTGTTGATAACTTTGACTTTCTTAAACATCACGAATAAAAACAGGCTTTTAACATGCCATTTAATAATAATTATTATCATCGATCAATAAATAACAAAGTGACAAATAACAAATATCCAAATTACAGCAATGCGCAATTTAGCAGCACTCGACTTATGCAATTTGCATATAAGCTGTAAAGAGCTTTGGAACCAGCGCCTTATGTAAGGCGCCACCCATATCCATATCTAACTAGCTTTGGTACGTGAATTACTGCATATGAGGTGTTGCTCCATAGCCCACACAATTTGATTACTCGTGTACAATTACATATTTCTAAATAATCCGAAATTACCATTAGATCAGAGGTTCAAATATCTTCCATCTAATCGGGAGTTTGAATCCCAAGCACGCACCTTTTCAAAATTATGTTTGCTAATGGCAAAAATATGACGGTGATATATGATCTAAAAATACTAACATATTTATATAGTAAAATTAATAATGTTAATATAGCAAAATTAGGCTGTGTAAAAAATACACATAATACCTGACATCGTTTAGATAGGTTTTCTCGGGACACTCTTTTCGTGAATTTTGTATTACACCCGGGGAACATACGTTACGTTGCCATTTCGATAATGTTGAAAAGATATTCATAGTGACTTTTATGTACAAAAGTACCTACAATTTTTTTAAAGAAAATAATGGGGAAAAACCTGTTTGTTAAAAAAAAGTGCCTTAATATTTATTGTTAAGGGGCCTGTGAACTACAATGTCTCCATTCGTTCAAAATACCAAATCATTAGTAATTCGTGCATATTTGGATCATGTTCCGGTGTTATTCGGATTTATATAGTAATAATCTATGCTCCTGGCCATATTTTGTTTGGAAATACTTCTTTAAAACGAAATAATAATCAATTTTGATCAAAATTTTTATAACTTCGGTCGAGTTCCGTAATACCCAAAAATTATGAATGAAAACTTGTAACTTTCTATATTAACTGGTGTTTTTCTTCATCTGGACAATAAAAACTGTGCTCCTGAACTAATGCGACGTGAGATAGTGTTGTTTTTATTACAAATCAAATAAGCAGAAAACATGTCCTCTTTGACATAAAAATAAGCAAAACTATATTCGTTTACAATTTCGTTTAACAAAAGTTTTTCGGAACCAGATATAGCCAGGAGCATAGATTATTACTATATGAACCAGAATAACACCACTACATGATCGAAATTGGCACGAATTACAAATGATTTTGGTTTTACGTTTGTATGGGAGACATCGTGGGTCAGTAGACTCTTAAGAAAGTGCAATATTTGCTTTATATAATACAACACTCAATCAAACCAAACTTGGCCCACATTGCTATAGCATTTGACGTTGACACAGAGATGCCGCGTGCGATTAAATAAATCCGTGTTGTATGGGATGTTGCCGAGTGTTATTCAACTCAACAATACTCGTATATATTTATACAAATAAATAATATGTAATTTTTTTTATACTATACATGTTAGAACTTGACTGTGACTTTCATGGTAAGTAATGATGCAACCGAAGATGTTATCGTAATAACTTAATAACTTGGAAGGGATTACATAAACTAACCCCTAACGCAAGGGCGGATCCAGCTTTGGTGCCAGGGGGGGGTCACATAGTTGTAGTCAAGTCACAAGAAGTTTTAATTTAATTATGATACTAATTGTACAGTTACACAAAGTAGGTATTAATGTTTATAAGTAGGTACTGTACTTAAAAAACCTATCTTTTAATAAAAGAGCCAATATTTCTTTTTCCGAAACGCATTATCACTTCATCTACTTCAATGGGTGCGTTTTTTGGACGTGCAGACGTCTTAACCAGTGTGGTTAAGACGTTTTTCAACTATTAAAGCTCTTAGCCACGATTAGATTTTTCGTAGCAGTTTAGAACGAACGCGAGCGAAGCGAGCTCAAAATTTTTACGATTTTGCAGGATAAATCACTATTTATTCCAGTCTTGAATTTAAGATGGTTCGACAGTGAGATCCGTTTTTAAGTAAATAATTATTCAGTAAGTAAATGATCAGTAAATGATCATTCTAAAAGTAATATAATCATTTTCAGGCGTTATAACGTCTTATAACCACAAAATATATGCCCGAATGAAGTGAACGCGAAGTTGATGATGATATATTTAGATAACTGGATAAGCGAGCGAAGCGAGCACAAATTTTTTAATATTTTTTATTTCGTTTTATTATGTGATCTATCTTTAATCTAATTTAAATAATATAATAATTTTTAGGCGGAATAATGACTTGAAATCCCAAATAGTCCTGAATGACGCAAACACGAACTTAATATATTCTGACAACAGGATATGCGAGCGAAGCGAGCGCAAATTTTTTTGTTTTTTTGTTTTACTAAAAAGTCACAACGTAACAAAGATCCTGGGGGCATACATATTTTGATAACTGGATATGCGAGCGAAGCGAGCTCGAAATTTTTACTATTTCGCAGGATAAATCACTATTTATTCGAGTCTTGAATTTAACATGGTTTGACAGTGAGATCCATCTTTAATAAAAATAATATAATCATTTTTAGACGTAATATAACGTCTTCAAATCGCAATATGCCCGAATTAAGTGAACGCGAAGTTGATGATGATATATTTAGATAACTGGATATGCGAGCGAAGCGAGCTCAAATTTTTTAATATTTTTTAATTCGTTTTATTATGTGATCTATCTTTAATCTTTAAATTAAATAATATAATAATTTTTAGGCGGAATAATGACTTGAAATCCCAAATAGTCCTGAATGACGCAAACACGAACTTAATATATTCTGACAACAGGGTATGCGAGCGAAGCGAGCGCAAATTTTTTTGTTTTTTTGTTTTACTAAAAAGTCACAACGTAACAAAGATCCTGGGGGCATACATATTTTGATAACTGGATATGCGAGCGAAGCGAGCTCGAAATTTTTACTATTTCGCAGGATAAATCACTATTTATTCGAGTCTTGAATTTAACATGGTTTGACAGTGAGATCCATCTTTAATAAAAATAATATAATCATTTTTAGACGTAATATAACGTCTTCAAATCGCAATATGCCCGAATTAAGTGAACGCGAAGTTGATGATGATATATTTAGATAACTGGATATGCGAGCGAAGCGAGCTCAAATTTTTTAATATTTTTTAATTCGTTTTAT
This sequence comes from Coenonympha glycerion, assembly GCA_963855885.1. Classification (NCBI taxonomy): domain Eukaryota; kingdom Metazoa; phylum Arthropoda; class Insecta; order Lepidoptera; family Nymphalidae; genus Coenonympha; species Coenonympha glycerion. The sequence goes on along the minus strand of OY979633.1, from coordinate 11,423,913 downwards.
TATGTGATCTATCATTAATCTTTAAATTAAATAATATAATAATTTTTAGGCGGAATAATGACTTGAAATCGCAAATAGTCCTGAATGACGCAAACACGAACTTAATATATTCTGACAACAGGATATGCGAGCGAAGCGAGCGCATTTTTTTTTGTATTTTTTTTACTAAAAAGTCACAACGTAACAAAGATCCTGGGGGCCTACATATTTTGATAACTGGATATGCGAGCGAAGCGAGCTCAAAATTTTTACTATTTCGCAGGATAAATGACTATTTATTCGAGTCTTGAATTTAACATGGTTTGACAGTGAGATCCATCTTTAATAAAAATAATATAATCATTTTTAGACGTAATATAAGTTATAACGTCTTCAAATCGCAATATGGCCGAATGAAGTGAACGCGAACTTTATATATATTTTAATAACTGGACATGCGAGCGAAGCGAGCTCAAATTTTTTACGATTTTAATTCCTTTTATAGTGTGGTCCATCTTTAATCTTAATTTAAATAATATAATAATTTTGAGGCGGAATAATGGCTTGAAATCGCAAATAGTCCTGAACGACGCAAACACGAACTTAATATATCCTGATAACTGGAGCGAAGCGAGCGCGAAATTTTCTGTTTCTTTTTACTGAAAAAGTTACAACATAATAAAGATCCTGGATACATATTTTGAGAACTGGATATGCGAGCGAAGTGAGCTCAAATTTTTTACATTTTCGCATGATAAAACACTATTTATTCCTTGACCTGAAATGACCTTGTATACATCCGTGCATTCAAGGTTATTTCGTGAAAATTCGCCGTTGAGGACACTTAGATACCTACATTATTTTTTACGAGAATATAATTTCAAAATCCAAATATATCTTGAGATTAATTAATAAAATCAGTAAACAAGGAGGATTGTTGATAAATCAGGAAATCTCCTGGGAAATCAGGAGGTCATCAGTTAAAAATTAAAATTTTCGATACTTTTGTTCCCTAATAATGCGTTGACACCATATTAAATAAAATCAACCATAAATCAATTAAATATTAATGGTACTCACTTACATAAAATCTATAGTATTCCAAAAAATACCATATAAAAACTTCGTATTTTACAATTTGAACTATTGGTCCATCTGGGTTCTGGAAGGCCCAGGGGGGGGTCATGACCCCCATGACCCCCCCCCTGGATCCGCCGATGCCCTAACGGTTTCTACATAAGATCGCACCGGAACGCTAAATCGCTTGGCGGACGGCGGTGCGTCTTTGCGGTTAGGATGGTAACCACGGCCGAAGACTCCCACCACATGTAGACGACATGTACAAGGATATTTTATCGCTATATATGAAGATATCTGCCAGATGCCCTATTACCTATTATCATGCAAGGTGCAAGAATAAGCGAAACTTAATCAAAAATGAGGATTTCTGCTTGTCCATCTGAAATATTTTGCAAAACTTCTTCCATCGATCGAGTCTCACTTTAAATGTGACCAACATATATGATTGTTCTTATATAAAACCTAAAAATACCAAATCGCTCTCGGCCTGTAGTTGTTAATATTAAGACTAACTACTCTTGTTATACGATTTTTCGAAATTCAGTATTAATTTATTTCATACAAAAATATGTTATTTCTGTAAAGTGACATTACACTGTTGTGGTTTCGCGCTACGAGTTCGCGCCGCTGCCACTTGCCGATCTTACATTATAGAGTGGGAACAAGTAGAGTATTTGTGTAAAATATTGAATATTTGGTATTTTCGAAATGTCGAGTAAAAAGAAAAGTCGTGGATCAAAAGTTGTTAGTTTAAATGTAAACAAATACAGGCCCAGAGCAATTTGGTATTTTTTATATAACCCTGTATACGCAGTCGCGGGCAGCTGCTAGTTATCTCTTTATTTTCACGCTTCACTGAGTGTCATTGAGATTATTTTATTACATGTTTATTGTTGTTTCATCAGCTGAATTTAAAGCAGACGACCTCTAAAAGCAAAATTTGGAAATGAGTGCACTTTCACGCTGTATAAGAGTTGTCCGTAACTTTTGTCGTTGTAGGTATATAAAGTTGAATTCTGAACGAAAACTTTAAAGTACCATATTATGATTTTTTTCGGAGTAGACTAATAATCCTAGATCACTTTTCACTAAATTTTCTCTACCCGTGTTCAATATGAGTAAGTAGGGAAAACATTTCAGTAATTTTGAAATCCTAGCAACTCAAGAGAATAATTTACACTAATAATAAGGAACGTCTGTCACTATAACAAATAAAAGTAAAAATTAGGTAGTAGCCACTGATCTATATTACTATACGCTGGATCAAACATTCAACAATTGACAGTTCATGCCATTTTGTTTTGTGCCAACCATGGACGTTTACGCCAGGTTACGCAACAATCAGTGCCAAAATGGCGAAATCAAGTGTCTTCATTTTTACGTTGACAATCTGAGATCCATGGAATAGAGATTAGTGGGAGTAGGTAATTTCCAATTAAATTACAGGAAATACTTTCGAAGAGGCTTGAAGACAAGCAACGGGCTAAAAGTCCGGAAATTTTCTTTATCATCAAATCGAAAAGATATTTAATCTTCACTCACTTGACAGTTCATATCTGGCAAATTACTGAGCCCCATTTTGATGGCACTTGCACCTTTTCATTAAATGTGGAGTAACGGTTACCCAAAAAAGAATATTGGAAGTCTGAAAAATATAAACTTACACATCGAAATGATAATATCCTTTTTTATTGTCGGTTAAAAGTTATGACGCAGTTTGAAACATAATATATGAACGGATAGCGATACAGGGCCTATGCCTACCCAGATGACAAATCAAAAATACATAATATTATCCTCATTCCTTTTTTCTTGCACTCAAACAGTCATGTCGTTAATTAAAATAAACTTTGGTAATAGAAACTTAGTACTTATCTTTACTTAAAATCTGCAGCTATAGAACTCTACCTCATTAATATAAATTCTTGTTGCTTTATGCTGCAATCGTAATATCGAGCATTATTTTATGCGAGATAATATCTAGAACAAAAGCTGCTTCCTGGATCATTTATAAACTATGGGCAGGCACTTGCAGAACCTAATACCTAGATACCTAGCCTAAAAACGGAGTGTGATATATTGCTATCAGTGTACATTATAGTGCAATATAAACCTTGACCAAAATTATGCTAACTACTACTGAACCTAACCTGTCATATGTTTACCTGGCTTAGTTTCTAAAAAAACTCCAAAATATTCATCCTAGTAGCACAAACCTTTTATCATGCATCGTATTAATGATCACTGAATTTCAAAGAATATAACATGAATGGGTGATGCTGATTATTGAAAACATAAAAATGATTAAAAAAAACTCAAAATATCTTTATTTCACATAGGCCTAATATACAGACGCTTGTAAATAGTCCTTATGATATTTGTCACATTTGCATGTCGATAACTCCAAGTCGACTTAAAACTAAGTTTACGAGGGGATAAGGGATACCTTTTAACATTATTAGAAAAATAATTTATTAATAATAGATCCGTAGGATTAAAATAAAATTCACATAAACAATGTCACAGGAGACCGGCGTCTATGGCAGTGTTATCTTATCTATTCTGTTTCTACGACTGATAATAATGTCAAGAAATTTAAAAAAATATGGGAATGACATATCCGATCGAAAATGAATCAGATGACTTATCGATGAACACTCCCATTCACATTCACATACGTTTTTTGAATTTTGTTCTACTAGCAATCGTAAAAATAGAATATATTATAGTAAATACGAATATGGCTGATTAGCAATTTTATCAGAAAACCAGTCAACCAGCCAGTGAAATTTTTGCACGACTTTCCAAAAATAAGTGTAGTGTTTTTATTCTCTACCTACTCGTACATTTTATAACTGCAATACTTTAAAAATACTTCTAACTGATAAAATGATAATGCTTATTACAAGATGAATCGTTTAATGTATTGACTATTAATTTAGTTAACTCCAATGATCAGTTTATAGTAAGATATGAGTATTTTCTAATCTAACTTCTGACACAAATATAAGATACGTATAAGCTGATTAGGTGCACGTGTGTTGCTCTAAATATAATTAGATCTCACAGTGCACTAAATCTCTAACACCGAAGTCATATCCTCCAAGCCGCGCCCAAACTTGACGGCGAATGTGAAAAAGTATGACCCGTTCTTACACATATGACTTTACTATATAAGACTTTACGGGCCCGATTTGCTCTCATTTCGAATTACGCTAAGCTAAACACAATTAGTTCTCAAATAGTGCTGGTGTTGTGTTTGTTGTTTATTAAGTGTTAAATATACAAAAAAGATTATTTGTGTAATTTATTGAAACATGAAATCGGTAAGCCACCAAGTGATAATGATATTTGAGTGATTTTAAGTGCAGTGCCGGCGGCGCGTTGATGTCTTTTACTTGTGTGTAAACAAACCAGCATTTACGGAACTGAGCTTTATTGCTTTCTGAGTAAATTAGTCTTTATCATTTAATTCGTTTCACATCTATCCTTTATAGTTATAAAACACTTACTGCAAAGCCTTAACATAGAGTTAACGAAATGTTCGTTTAAATATTTTTGAAAAGTTAATAGAAACTTTTACTGTAGCAGTATGAGTAGTGAGTACTAACTATTGAGTAAGTATTACTAATCCCAGATCATAATTAAAAAATAATGACAATACAAAATGTTATAAAAATGAAAGAATATTTGTAGGTATGTCTGTTTGTTCCTCTTTCACGCCGCAAATACTGAATGGATTTGATTGTTTGAAGGGGACATAGATTTTACCATGGATACAAATTAGGTGACTTTATATTTTTGAAAATTAATAGTTCTTGAGGGATCGGTGCAAATATAAAAACGTGGGCGGCGCCACGGGCAAACATTAGTAATTTTTAAGTAAGAAAACCAGTTGCGAGACAATTTAATAAGCAATCAAAAATTAATATTAGCATAGCCTGTCAGCATATTGTAATGTATTGCTTTACTCTGTATTATATTGCTCTATATTGTATTGCAGCCTAGAACCTATTTTATCGGACAATAGATTTTAATAGACTTACTCGTAGTTATGCAAATCTTATTCGTTTCCAGATAATACTGGTCGCCGTGGCATTCCTTTCAAATGCACTCGCTTATCACGATCCTGACCTCAACTACCATTTGAGCCAAGTGCAGAATGCGCAAGGCTGTGGCGACTCTGGCTACTCTTACCCTGCACCGGCTGTACAACTCTCTTTGAAAGCAACTGCTGCGCCATTAATCCAGTCAGACGTATCTTCGTCAAGCGCTTACAAAAGTTCGGGCGGTTTTGGACAAAATATTCTATTCCAAGCAGCGCCAAAGAACACGTACCTGCCCCAACCTGCCCCTACGTACCTCCCGCAGCCATCCGCAGAATATTTGCCCCAACAGTCAGTTAATTATCGAGCACCGCAAACCTTCGGCGAAGACGGATACGCCGGCGTATCGAGCTCTTCAAGCACTCGCACAATAATCCCACAGAGCACTTATGCACAAGCCCCCATTATTGCCAAAGTGACGGCCGCACCGTTACAGGCCAAATACGCTCTTGCTCCACCGAGAACGACATACGTGTCCCAAAACCTTCTGGCCCAGCAATCTTTATACACTTCTGCATCAAGAGCTTCTTTGGTGAACCCTCATTCTTCATCAGGAGGACCAGTCGTGTCACAAGTGTACACAGCGCCGGCTACCGGGTACGCTACTGCATCACCGCTAAGAGTGCAACCACAAGTGCAATTCGCTGCCCCAGCATATTCTTCTGTGACTTATAACCAAGCATCTGTGGCAGCCGCGGCGCCAGTTGCCTCTCAATACACAACGTCTTCCGTATCGCATGTTTCAGCACCAGCTGTCCAATATAGTGCTCCGGTAGTGAATTACGCTGCTCCTGCTGTGAGTCAATACGCTGCTCCCGTAGCAACTCAGTACGCCGGGTCAGCTGTGTCCTCGGCTCGCCTCGTTCAATACTCAGCCCCTGTTGCCCAAAAAGCGGTTGCGATAGCTACACAATACGCAGCGCCCACGGTGACGCAGTACTCCGCACCAGTAGCCCTGCAGTACTCCGCGCCAGCTGTCTCCCAGCAATCCGGCCACAGCTTGCGGTACTCCGCGCCTGTCGTACAGTCAGCCGTGTCACACATAGCGGCCCCAGCTGTCGCCGTAGCACCCGTGGCTCGAGTTTCCTCTGGCGCACACATTGTCAAAAATGTCCACACAGAGTTCTTGGAAAATTATGTAAGTATCGGCTTCTTTACTAATCAATACATATAATAAATCTGTAGAGGTCGAATTTCTGTACAAATAAAAAAAATGCTAAAAACGGAGTCAGGGGGATGTAAGAAGTGAAATAGAACTAATTTAAATTTTTTTCAAATTTTTTGTTTCTCTGTTTGTCTGTTTATCTGTTTGTCTGTTTGTCTGTTTGTCTGTCTGTTTGTACGGGCTAATCTTTGGAACGGCTGGACCGATTCCAATGAAATTTTGTGTGGTGGTAGCTTATGTCCCTGGTCAACATATAGGATACTTTTCATCCCGGTAAAATAAAGAGTTCCCGTGGGATAGTTAAAAAACTGCAATTAATTTAACAGCTTTATAAACAACAACTAATGAACTTAATTTAGTAAAATTTGTTATGCTGATACCTTATGTTGCCTCTTTAACAAAAGATATATATAGTAAAACTTATTAATCCAATCGAGTTTCCGCGGGAAAGAAAACATTACAAAAACAGTTAGCAGGCGTCTTACAAGTAACGGATTTAAATAAAATTTTATTTTATGATCCTACTTTATATATATGCCCGGTCAACATTTAAGATACTTTTCATCCTGAAAAATTTGAGAGCACCCGTGGGATGTTTAAAAAAACCTATAGCTACTTATCTACGTAGCACAATCAAAACGGGGTCGAAATATCGACAGTTTAAATCGTCCTTTTGATCGTGAAACTAGGTATAACTATACAAGATAACCCGTACGTAGCAGGAACGGGTTGCTACGTACACAGCAGCGCATCAGAATGCTTAATTACAATATCTGGGCGTTGGTATCATCTCAGAATAAGATAAGTTTGGTTAGTATAGATATTACAATCCACGATGACACGCCCCACTCTGTCTTACTCCATGCGAATTGAGTAACATAAGCGATTTCGATAGAGTGTATAAGTAGAGGAAGACCAAAGAAGATATAGGTAAATTGTGTGAAAGAAGATAGCACGTTGACAGGAGAGATTGGAAGAAGACTCCTTTACGGGTCCATCGAACCCAGGGACCACTCATTTATCTTGGGAAAAATTAAAGAAATTCCACGGGAAACATTTTCGTAAAAAAAACGAACTGCACGCGGGCGGAGCCGCGGGCAACAGCTAGTATTATAAAAAAATCTCTTTGTAATATAAACTAACAGCAACGACAAATACTTTTTTGCTGTGCTTTTACAAAATAGCGGTATGATAGTCAGCCACATTTACAGAAAACCAAGATCCACTTCGGTTCGCTGTGCATAAATAAAAGGTAAAAGTATGGAAAAAAAATCCTAGGAAAATTTTGGAAAACTGTAGGGCGTATCTATCTACATATAGATTTTTTAAGTCTAATCAAGATTTCTATAAAATTATGAGAGTTGGTACGTCTTCGTAAAATTGTTGAAATGTTATTTTGGATAAAATAATATTGCTGCGGAGTATATAAGTAGGTTAAATAGATAGAAGAATCAAAATATAAAGTAGGTACCAACTGACCCAGACAATGTGTCTGCCTTGACAATTTTTTATAGCTAAGTGCTAACCTCCTTCACCATTACTCTAATCTAGGTTACAAGATAAACGTGTTCAGTAATTAATCTATTTTGTAGGTATTTATCGCACCCCGAGGGATAATATTTTATCTATGAGTTACTTAACATCGAGCAATACCAATTGCTTGCAATGTACTTGTACCTATACACATAGATACGTATGATAGGTCACAATGTTGACACAAACAAGTTTATGAGATCGAATATTTTGATAAGACTATTTAAAATATGTATAAAGTAAATAGAGTAATACCGTAACGTTGAAATAACGCCTAATAGATTTTTTAAAAACATTATGCGCCTTTATTTAGATTAGGTACACTATAGTTGTCATTGTTCACTTATGTAACATTACGTTTCCAAACTATATAGTAAATAGTTATTATCACGTACTTTAATTTACTTATCTACTCACACATCAGTTTTAAAACGAGGATCTTTTGCTCTGTGCAAGATGTTCATGCTTACAGATTGCTTTTATGGAATTACGATCCTATATTTTTCTCGTAAAATTGCATTCATTCATAAAAGCCTAAACATGTTTAAGAATACTATAGACGATGATTCCATTGTTACAAGTCACGATTCATCATTTAATAAACGTCCACTAGTAACTATTCGATTACAAATCATCTGATACATAATAAAGAAAACAAAAGGTAATCATTATTTAGGTTGGTGTTGAACAAGATTTCGCCCACAATTAATTTACAGCCATTAATTGGATTACCTATATTATATCAAAGATAAGAGAGTAGCCAAAGATATTAAAGTATGGTAGATATTGTAGAATTATCTTTCCTAGGTAAAAACATTCCGTAAAATGGACTCAATTTTAATGAAAAAATAAAGAAGATCCCCCTAAATTAAAATAATATAATGAATATTCGTTCAATAAGTATTTAACAGACTGAGTTTACTCGCCTCAACTCTGATTAATGTGCACCTTTAAATTACAATCCACTTAAAACAGTTTAATTATTATAGAGAGTATTGTTTTGAAAAGTTTATCTACTAAAAAATAAATTATTATAAAAGCGAAAGTACTTTGCAAGATTCAGTTCAGATTCAGACTCGTGTCTTACATTGAAAGCACAAGAAGCTTTAATGTGTAAGTATAATTGAATTTAAGTCTCGGAGTCGAAGGTTGACCGTTGACTCACTTTTAAGTAACACTGGATGCATATTAACGTAGAAGGCATTATCTGCACATTTTAGGTACATTTACCGCCTTCAACAGTTTGAGATACCCACTGGCTTGCACAATCAAGCTGATGTCGATTGCTTTTCATTGAGAGCGTAACTCGAATTTCAATGAGGCGTTTCAAAATGTAACAAATTAGTTACGTAACACTAAAAAATAAATATTTATAAAGTGAAGTATTTATAAGGATCTTAGTTTAGAAATTAGACGACTTACTAGTCTGCCTAGTGTCTTACGTCGTAGCTCGTTTACTTACTACGTGCATATATAAAGCATCTCCACTTAATATAATACAGCTTCTCTGAAGTATGCCTAACTTAGATAAGGTAATCTTAAATTCCGTCGTCATTCAATCACCCCTAATTGAATCTAAGATTAATTATTTTACATCGCATCCTATGACTTACGAGTGCTAATTTGCATCTCACCCTTGCATGTGAAACTTAATTTGCCAACGAATTTAATAAGGAACTAGGCAGGTAATTCAGTTGAAACCACTTTCACTGTACAGTGTACACATACATGAGGTCTGACATCGTGTGCTCAAACCACAAATCATTTAACTCGCCCCAGGAAATTGATAAGTGAAATATGTAACCTAAAGGCAGTACCACAAACCAGTGGTCGTTAATGCAAGTACAGTATAGTTTACCTACTAGTTAGGTACGTAGCAGATATCTATCTAATTTATGTGAACAAGTTTTAGGCTTGTACCTACTTACACCTCGCTATAACAGCCAACTTCCAAATAGAAATCAAAATACTTCGTGTGGTCATTAAAACGCGTTAAAATTAAAACGTTATTAACCCTGCGAGCGCCAGGTTAGAATATGTAACACAAAGCGCTGGGTGGGTGTGGCACACCCAGATAGTAATTGTGTGGTTTTAATACACTATTATTATTAATATTTATTTTATTGAATACTAAACTAATATTTACTTCTATTTTGAACTAATTTAAGGGTGAAATAAAAAAAACTATTCATTATTGTTATTAATTTATGAAATTAAAAAACTTAAAAATTCGAATCAACGTCTTTTAGTGAAGGCACATGTTAATCACTTTTATCAAAAATATTAAAGTAAAAACAACATAAAGTATTTTTTCTTCTAATAGACTAAATATAAAAACAAAAAAATACTTATACTGGATTATACAACTAATAAAAAAATACTCATTCATCTTGAGATCTTGTGCAATTTTCACAGACGAAAATTTCATGTTCCATACGTAGATAACGGCCGCACTGGTAACAAACGTATTTAGTCTTGTGGTCTTTTTTGCAGGACATTTTTCACATCTCTTTATAGATCTGGCTACTTTTAGTGGTGGTTGTTCTGAGGATTCACCCACTTGATTTTGGATTTTTCTACGAAGTTGATATCAGCCATAGTAAATTTCTTTGTGTGACTATTTTGGCATGTCTCTCGCCTGATACTTGTTCGTGTGAATCACTATTTCTTGTAAAATATCATTAGTAACAAATAGGTTCAAACACTCACCACCTGTTTTGGCATTTTGTCCAACAGATCTCACGCCTTGCCTATCTCTTACAATATTTTCCGACCTGGTATGTACATTAGACCTGTTTGGTACTGTGAACCATTTCGTACCATTTTCCCAACAAATAGCTACTATTACCTTCGCTATCATTCTCTTCTAATCCTGCAGGCTGTTCTTCGTCATCCAACTCTTGCTCTGTCTCACTTTCAAAGCTTCTTTCACTAACAATATCAATAATTTGACCACAACCAGATTCGTCAGCAGAACTGTCTTCAAGTTCTTCGAAAAGCCGTAGTAATGGGTTTTGATAGTCTTTGTAAGACATTCTAGATCTTTATCCTAACAAAAAGCAAAAAAACAATCCAAAATAATAAAAAGAAATAAAATGTATTTTTTAAAATGTGTTACAAGTAGCGTAAGGTGGGTCTCACGCACCCGCTGACACCTTCACCCTCGTCTACACCATACGGCAGGTGGTCGGCGACTGAATCAGTGGCAGTCGACGCTTCCTTACTTCCCCCCGCGCAGCTACTCAGGCGCGCGAAGCGTAATAACAATTCGCTATTAAAATATTGATCGATTTTTCTAGGTCTGGGTGTACCACACCCAACCTTACGCTCGCCGGGTTAAATTTTTAACTGTAGCTAATAAGTTAACAACAGCTACTCGTATCTAATTAAAACATTGTGATTTATATATCATGATAATCGTACCTAGGTAATTGGTAACAGTTTCAATTTCAATTTTCTTATAGGTAAGTAAGTTAATACAATTTTTCCCTAATGTTACCTAGGTACTTCGTCAAACGCACCGAGTCTCTTAATGAGACTCGGTGCGTTTGAAGAAGTAGTGATGGGTTGATGGCACTATCGATACTTGATTCCGCAGCTCAGGGGGCCTACCAAATATTGTTTTGACATTTTCATACAATGTCAGTATGGTATAGTATCAATGTTTAAAACAATATTACAATAATATTACTTTAGATCACGGTGGTAGGCCCCCAAAGAATTCGACAGCGTTATACGTTTTTGGTTATTACCCGCATATAGGTACGTAGATTGCATGACGGAACCGAATAGATTCGAGTCGAAATTTATCCAACATCCTTTACTAATCCATTAATAATAATTCATATTTTCTTTTGGTACAGACATAAGACCTTTGCAGTATCCAGTTATCCACTACCCAGTCAATATTTATGCTGTTTCAGGACGCCCACCCGCGATACGCGTTTTCGTACGCAGTTAACGACCCGCACACCGGCGATATCAAGCAACAGAAAGAAGAACGCGACGGCGACGTTGTAAAAGGTATAGTTTAGGCCCTTCGCACACGGCTCGTAAGCGTAAGCGTAGCATAATCCTCGCGTACGTCGAGAGAAGTACGAGCACGAACATTTTCGAAAATCTCTGCAGACGAAGCAGTGTTGCAGCGTCATAACGATTCGCTTACGCTTACGAGCCGTGTGCAAAGGCGCTCTGTTTATTTTAATCTATTTGACTTGGACTGCAGTCTCAGCTGATGGTAACTAATGCAGATGTTATACTCATGGTAACTTAGTCGGGGTAAGTTATAGGTAACCACATACGCTTTCTACACAGTATTGCACCGGAACGCTCAATCACTTTGTGCGTCTTTATGGATAGGATGGTAACAAGCCTCGGCCAAAGCCTCCCGCCACACTTTAATGATTATTAAATTCCCAAGTGGCAATATTGATTTTAATCCTACAGATTTATGCGGGAGGTCCTAGGATTCTAGGGAGGCAAACCGGGACCATTCCAGTGTTTCGTATCGAACAAGTAAAAACCAAAGTTTATCATAAAATTATATTATGTATGACCGGCTCTAAATACAAACTGATTTAATTAAAGTTGCAACCTAAATCTTACTACCCTACGAGTAAGTGGCAACTCAATCAACGGGAATTAGAATGGTATTCAAAGCAAGTGAAGGTGGCTAAATACCAATGAAATCGAGCCGCCAAGAATAATTAGGCAGCCCTTTCTGTTCTCCAGATTACTTCTACACGTAACGTTCTTGTCTCGCATTTATCCAGGTCAGTACTCGTTGGTGGAACCGGACGGCTCCGTGCGGACGGTGGACTACGTCGCCGACTGGGAGACCGGTTTCCACGCGAACGTACACAACAGCAGGGACAACCAACACTAGTTGTAGCTGAAAAAGAGTGAGGATACGTTCAGATGACGATATTATTTGCTTTGAAAATATAGGTTGTTGTTGTTTACTTGAAATGTTTACAAAAACACCCAAGCCCGGTAGTTACATTACGTTACATTTACAAAAAAAGATGATATACAGATGATATTCAAATTTTATTTAGTTTTCGCTAATATTGGGCTAATAATATTGGGCATGGTAGGCAATGAGTTTTGCAAGCAAACCATATTTTATGTATCTACAATTCTTTAATAACAACTTTGCTCAAAATGGGCATTTAGTTCATATTGGTTCCCGATAGCTCCAGTTCTGGGAAACTGCAAAAAAGATCTTTCGGAAACTAATACGAGGCGAATGGAAAATTTCGAGAAAAGTTTTTATTAAAAACATGTTTGTATAAATATTATGCTCGCAAAACTCTTTGCCATAAACCTTCAATGCTATGCAATGCTAGCTAGTGCCTAGTCTAATATTTGCGAAAAGCTAAATAAAATAGGGCCAAAACACCTTTATATTATTAGACCTATCTTCTTGAATTTGACCACCTATTTTAAATGATCATTGGTACCAATTTTACCCTGCAAAATCTTACTAATTTCAAAATTTCGCTATGGAAAGAGATAGCACTTTTTTTAGATGCGTGAAATGAGTTTAGTAGATATTTTGCACAATAGAATTGGCACCTTTGTGATAGAAACGATTCATGGGAATGTTTTCGCCATCTGAACGTAGCCTTAAGCGACTGGACAGTTTACTACGATTGCCTTTTGCGATGTGTAAATGAAGCAGAAACCAGTACCTAGTTCGCAACGTTTTTCTGGTTTTTCCCACCGGACAAGCTACTTTTTGCACGGCCTTTTAGTGCATAACTGGAGACTTAGGAATTTTTAAAAGACCTTGACCCAATTCTAAATCCCCGATTGTTTTTGCCAAAATGTATCTTCCTGGAAAAAAACCTAATTCGTTATAGTCGATATGGGCCGATTAAGTACCTACTAGAGTTTGCCTACTTTTGGGGGAAGTGAGTGGTGATTATACTTAAAAGGCCTAACTAAAAAAAGCAAATAGTAGGATGCAGTGTAAAAAGTAGAATGTCTGTCATTACTCATTAAACAGTTTTTAGTTCAATTGCTTGTAATAGTCAGTAGGTATGTAGAATTAATTTAGTGCTTCAAATTTCAAATTCAACTTTAATTAAATGGCACAGGGGTTTATTCGGCAAAGCATTAAGGAAACGTTCTCCCCCTAATTATTTTGTGCCATAGAAAATAGTACTACTTACTCAGCGTTTATATTTAGTCACGTAGCTACATAAGTCGATACTTAGTTTACTTTTGTATATAAATGCTTCATAACTTTCACTTATGTATCACATCTGTAATTATTTTTATTTATTATATTCATTCATTCATTATTCACTCATTCACGTATTTCATGATCCTCTTTTATCATCATTATTTTTAAGCTTTTTAATTTATTATTGACTGCAAAAAAATGTAAAAGAATCGTGAAATGTAAATATTGTATAAGTTTCGTATCCCTCCTAAATAAAAAATTACAGCACGTTATTATAAATTAAAATAAAAACGCTAAAATAAAACTGATAAAATGATTTAAATAAGTAATATATGTAATTTACAATCCCATAAACCTGTTATGTACATAATATACAATTCTATTAAAATTGAAAATGTATTTACAATTATAATGGATTATTAAATTAAATATTTCTATGAATGTAATAGTTTGTATGTTTGTTACCCCTTCATCCAACTGTGGAACCAATTTGAGTGAAATTTACAATAGAGAAAAATGCTTATACCCTGCGAGTATATTATAGCAAGTATTCTCTACAGGTGTAACTATATATTGTTTCTTTTCAAAAAATAGCACCACAGAGTATCACTTGACACGAAAATCTTGATATGAAAATCTCCATCTTTTTTCCTGATCACGATGTCATGAGGAACTTTGTCACTTGTTTGCCGTTGTAGTAGCACTTTGGACACACAAAGTCTGGATCTGCAGTCTTGTTGGCCTGCAAGAGACAAGAACAACTACATATTTTTACACCAGGCAATTTGTTTACTCATGAACTCATTCACTTCATCAAGTGCTTTGATACAACTTAGAATTCAATTTGACCAATTCGAGAAGTTCAATTAAGAAAATTAAAATTAAAATGACAATCTTAAGTTAATTTATTGGTATTATATTTTTATAATATTATAAATGGCAGATTGTCTGCAGCTCTAGCTCTACATAGTGATACCATTGACAGAATGGTAATGGCAACAAAATTCAAGAAAAGTATGTATTTTAATACATTTAATTTATTACATTTACACGCCATCTATTGTACTGCAATAAGTCATAATATGGCAGCTTAGTTCTATTCTCTTAGTCTTAAAAGAGGGCTATAGTGTGTCAAATTTCACTAATGAATTATTTATTGCTATGTTTCTATGTTTCTTACCATCAAGCAGTAATAACAAAAGATGTGTGAACATCCCATAACATGTGGCAGAATAGGTTTTTCTGAACAACAGGCACATACAGTGTGTACAGTCATAGTGGCAGGGCTGGTCTTAGATGTTGGTCCTGTATGATGCCTCCACCACATGTATTTCAGCAGCGTAGACATTCTCTGCCTCAGACCAAACATGTTCACTAGTGACAGAACAGTGCCTATTAACTCCTGTAACCACATAAAAATGTTTTAAATGTATATTTAATATTTATGAGCAATGTTTCAGATCTTTGACTCCTAACAGGGGGTTGCGTACAAATTCCAGGCATGAACTTTCATGACTTTTCAAACTTATCTGTTTGAGGTAAATTATTATGTACTTGCTAAGCAGTGAAAGACAACATAGTGAGGAAACCTGCACACCAAAGCATAGGCCGATTGATCGTTTGTTTCAGCCGATGGACACTGCTTGACAGGCCTCCTGCAATGATTTCCAGCACACACGGTCCTGCGCTACCTATAACAACAGGTACAGGTAGAGCAGGACCGGGTGAGCTGGAAATACCCAATCATTCTGTGGAGACTTGTGCTTATATGGAGCAGGCTGTATAATAAGGGCTAACACCCTTTTTTTAGAAAAGGACAGCATTAGTCTTAGACACGTCAAGTTAGTTTAGTTTAGAGATTTTTAAAACAGAATTAGCACCAATGAAAGACTAAAAACTAAAAACTCACTATAAGATTATGCCACAACAACTCCCGAGTCCAAGAGAAATCAGTAAGATCTTCTCGTGAGAGCTTTTCTGCAGTCAATTCAAGACCCAAAATGTAATCTATTACAGCAGGATGTTTACCAGTTTGAATGAAACTAAGGAAGTTTATTACTTCACATATTAACTGAAAAGTCTCCATTCTGCTAAAGAAATTCTGTATTTTTGTATTGGAAGTAAAACTGTACATTGCTCTGTCTTTCATATATTTCAATGCTATAGTGTAAAAGAAGTACCAATACAATTTCTTTGTAGTCAAATTGTCTGTTTTATATTTCAAAGAC
This sequence comes from Coenonympha glycerion, assembly GCA_963855885.1. Classification (NCBI taxonomy): domain Eukaryota; kingdom Metazoa; phylum Arthropoda; class Insecta; order Lepidoptera; family Nymphalidae; genus Coenonympha; species Coenonympha glycerion. The sequence continues at coordinate 11,407,632 of OY979633.1, read as the reverse complement.
AGCATTTGTTGGCCAAATGTGCATGATTTGGCACATACTGAATTTTTGAAAATCCACGCTCTCAAAAGTAGGTCAAGTTCTGGAAGGAATGGTTGCAATATTCCAGGCTGAAACAAAACAATTATTCAATACATTTTCATAATAATTCTTTAGGTAAAACTGGCCACCGACGGGAATCTTAGATATCTTTTAGAATGGTATCAAGATTCTAGAGAACTGCTTACCTACCTCAAAATACTTTGTAGCCTGAAATACTAACTGTTTCAATAAATCTTCTAGTTCTTTATCAAGTTGTATGGAATCCAGCTGCAAAGGTAATTCATCAATTTACTTTTATTATAAAATGGTTTATTATTACATGGTACAATTTGAATTGTAATGATAAAAATTACTTGTGTAACTCGAGGAATATACGAGGGCATGTTTAGTTAAATTATCGGCTTCGACTTCCTCAACCAGTATATATACTTTGTTTGTCTACTTTGAAAACATTTTGATTTTTGAAAACTTATAAAAAATAAAACTTATCAACTTATCATTCACAGAGACACAGACACTTCTTATAGGTAATATCCCTATAGTGTTTTATGCTTTATGTCTATGCTTATAATTTATTATCATTTATCACCACAGAATACTACCTACCATAATTTATACTGATATCCATGTGATGTGATAACCCTATTGAGTTTATGTTGCTGTGTTGTGGGAACTGTGGTCAGTGGTTCCGTGGTCTAATGAAAAGTACTCTGTGGTCTTTTGTCTTTGTCTAATGCCACTGATCTCTGTAACTACTATTACGCTGGATCTAACATTCTATGCAACATTCACTTGGTGTTTTAATAATATTTGTATTTGGTTGCTTAAATCTTAGTTGCAAAGAAAAAATATATATCACGCCTGAAATATTGATTCAAATTGAGATATTAATAATTAATTTTTCAATTCAACTCAGTTTAATTTTTCTGCCGATCTGCTCGCACTGCAAACTCTGTAACGTTCTGTTTTGATGGTTTTGAAAGTTTGAATTTTCTTGGAACCAATATTTTTCGCTTTTTAATAATTATTGAAATGAGTACCTAATTACGATATAGAGTTTGCAGTGCGAGCTGATTGGATGAATAATTGAACTGAATGTATGACGTAATCTACGTTCAAAATTCGGCGTTTGAATCGCCTAAATTACGTAGTAGTTTTTAATTATTATTTCTCAATTTTAATCAATATTTCAGGCGTGATATATATATTTTTTCCTTGCAATTAAGGTTTAAGCAACCAACTACAAATATAAAAATACCAAGTGAATATTGTATAGAATGTTTGACCCAGCGTATTATTAAAGGTAAAGTCTGTTAATTAAGTCGTAGTACCTGGGTAAATCAAAAAGTAGTTGAAAAGTAGTATACAGCAACATTATAAAACCAATCACCGATTGATCGAATAATTTTGATACTTTAAATAAAAAATGTATTTGCTAATTTTTGTTCTAAAATATACCGAATATTAGAATTTCTTTATTTTCCTGTTTATATTATTTTCTGCAAATTTTCTTTTTCTTAAAACTCCAAATTAGATTTATGGCGCTCATGGCTCGCAAGTTTCACTTGTTTCGTTGTTTCATAAAACCACACAATCTTCGTTTTATTTTTATTGTTTACTTATTTATATACATTCTTTTACTATGTATAATATTATTAATATGTACTGACAATAACAGAAGTTAAATAATACCTAATTAAGTATCAAACGAGGTTTGTCGTTCTACAGAAACAGGAAGTAGGTTGTTGCCCGATTTTGATTTTTAATTTACCCCATAATTACCAAAGTATAATGACTTATATAGGTAACAGACTTCACAGCGTACCTATAGGTCAGTGTTTTGGTTAACAGTATCTGGGTCACTGATCTCTATTTCTGGTTTGCTTACTGTCAACATAAAAATGAAGACACTTGATTTTCGCCATTTTGGCGTTGATTGTTGCGTAACCTTGCGTGAGCGTCTTTGGAACTAAAAAATCAAAATTTTTGCATTCAAAACAACGGTCCACTACCAACAAATGTCAGTTTAGTATCGTGGACGTTTGGGGGTGGCGCTTCAAATCGGCACAAAAAAGGAACATTCAGATGTATAGAATGATTAATCCTGAGACAGAAATCAGTGATCTGGGTGCAACATGTAGCGTAGCGTCCATGGATGTAACATAAAGGATGAGCACTTAGTGATGTCACGCATATATTTTTGGCTCCGCCCTCTTGAAACCTCTTTTATTTGTCAAAACAGTAAAATGGCGCTAATAATGTATGCGACCGACAGCGGTATGTGCTGACAGCGGGACCGAAATATATGAAGCGCGACGCCATATTTGAGAAATTTTTGGCTTCAACATACATAACATCTTTCCCGTCCTCTTAACGTAGCGTATTTCGTCATTGGTAGCGTCTAATGTCTGTGGCATTCTGGTAGTTTTGCTTTTGTGGTCTGTGTTTTGCTTTTTTTTACTTCGTGTTCTATTATGAATCATCTTGAATCTTGATCTATGTCATGATCACAGACCGAGATCTAGTCAAGATCTAGTTTTGTGGTCTGTGGTCATCAGGGGGGGTCAACTTGGGTCCGTTTGTGGGGGTTACAAAGTGCGAGCTAGGGTAATAATGTTCTGTGGTGGTCATTATATATTGAATTTGTCTGTTTCATACGAGATAAAAGAAAATAGATAGCTAATAAATCGTTCGTTGTTTCAGTTCAGTATTATTATTATTATTGACAAGTAATGGATGCTTAATTCGGTGATATTTAAAACAAGGCGACGAGATGGTTGTCTCACCGCAAAGCCCTGCAAGCGAAACCCAAAGCATACCATCAAAAAAGAGCAATATGGCGTCCAAACAAACCTCTGTGGCAGATACGAGAGCTGATCTAGCAGAATTAGTTAAAAAAAAGGCTGAAGTCGCTGTAAGTATAGTGATATAATTATTACAAGTATAAAGGTGTTTACTTAAACTCACTAAAACTGTTTTGTACTTTTAGGAAACCTTAGCCAACTTGGAAAGGCAAATTTATGCATTTGAAGGATCATATCTGGAGGATACCCAGCTTTATGGCAATATCATTCGTGGATGGGACAGATACCTCACAACAAACAAAAGTACAAACTCAAAAGCTGATAAAAGGAACAGAAAATTCAAAGAGGCTGAAAGATTATTCTCTAAATCTTCCATTACATCTATGGCGGTAAACTTCCCAGAATATCTGCTCTTCCTATCACTTAGGAACTTTAACAATGAATAACACATTAACTTTTTTTTTATATTCCATTGTAAAAATTCTGTTCAGGTATGTATTGCTTTTGTAAATGTTTTTTTTTTTGGTTTTTTTCAGGCTGTAAGTGGTCTTGTTGACCCAGCAGAAGCAAAGAGTAAGTATATTATTATCATTGATATACCTATTCATTTCTCCTTATATATTCACCGTATTATATTTACAACTATCTATATTTTTAGATGAAAGAAATAGTGAAACTGAATCTCAGACAAATGAGGATTCTTCAGACACACAAATCAGCACAGGCCTGAGTATGGGAGCCCTGAATCACACAACAATACACGGATCAACAGAAAGTATTGCTTCTAAACCATCAGGGAAGCAGCATACTAATGGGAATATTGAAAAAACCATCAGCAGTGCACTTTTAAAACAAAATGTTACACAGAAACTTTCATCACAAGCGAATGCCCTACAGAAGGCTTTTGGGAGTGACAACAAGATGTTATCAGCTGTAGGTTTAGACAGTAGGCCAGGAACCCCAAAAGACAAAGATGCTGGAATTGGTCTCATAAACAAAAGTGATATAACACCAAATGCGTTGAAACATAAACTGTCAAATAGCAGCAATAACAGCAATATTAAGAAGAGCAATAATAAGAAAGCAAGACATCGATAAATGTTTTGTGAACTAAATTAACTTTACCAATTTATGATAACATATACAACCATGTTACTTAATATTATTGTGTGCAAAGCCTATGTATAAATGAAATGTGGTAATTGATCAATAAAAATGCATTTCAAAAGTTAAAAGTTTATTTATTTCTCTATGTATTATAATAATATCCATAGTAATAATTTCTTAGTATTCTTTTGCTGTACACCTTATATAGAGATGCACTAGCTAAATATTCCAATTTAACTCTTTGGTGACTCTAAACTTTTAGTCTGCACATCTCCATTTTCTAGTCAGTTCTACTATCAATTGAGAGTCCTCTTAAGATTGTCTGTTTGAATCTTGATTCTGAAAACACCAAAATTTTAAGCTGTTTTATAAAATACATTATCAACTTCAATAATTTAGATAATCACAAGCATTTTTCCTTTGCCACTCTCCATTTTCCAATTTCCATTAATTGTTCTATGGGACAAGACTGATGAAGTGAATGTTTCTAGCAATCAGCCACCTGATTGCGTAAGAAAAACGTATTCATCGTTATCGTAAACGCTAGCGAATTCTGCCTGCTGATTGGGTTCCTGATTTGCGTCAGCCAATCGCGGCGCAGAATTCGCTAGCGTTTACGATAACGATGAATACGTTTTGCTTACGCAATCAGAGGGCTGGTTTTTTTACTAACAAAATTAGTTATGTCTATTTTAATACGATAGAACACTTGATGGGAATTTACCACCCACTTTAATCTATTTCTCTATTGCAGTACAACTCTTAATAATATGATACTTACGCTTCAAAACGTTAGGTAAATCTCGAATTGGTCCACAATATCTAACAGCAATGTAGTATAGCACTGGCAAGAATGAAATTATTCCAGCACAACTTAGGAATACCAGTTCTGGTGTTCTCCTGAGATTACAACAATTGTAGGTTTTACTCCAGGTTGACCTTGTGGCATTCATCTGAAATAAAAATAAATATTTATCAAACATTTTGAAAAAATCAACAGCAAAATGCACAAGGCTTAAACTAAATGCTATTGCAATACATATCCTTGACTTTAGCTTATTATCTCAAGCTTAAACGATCAGGCATATAAAAATCACACTGACTTGACATATTTCTCTGGTTTTTATCTACTTTATGTTATTTTTGTAACTTCTTGAAAAATGCATAAGTACTCCTGAAAACCACTGAGTAAAAGCTAACGCACATTGCTACGGCACATCAAGGGATTTCAAGTTTTTGCCTGTTCAAACATTAGTATATAGAATTAAGAAATAAATTGCAATGCTGGGTATTGAAACTTGAAAGGAATCCTGTGGCATAATTTTGAAGCATAACAATTTTAAGTAGAATTTCTATGATGACATGTTTGAATGTTTTTACCAAACTTGTAACACATTAACTTCAAAACCCATTTCATGTCTGTCCTTTCGATATTAAGTGTTATTTATTAAAGCAACTAAATTGTGTTAACAGTGTTAATATAAAGTCACTTCTGAGCTTCTGAAAGCCACTGTACGAGGCAATAATTTTAATTTAGCAAATGTGATTTTGGCCTGTAACAAAATAGCAAGTCATACGTACTCACCGCGTCAACAATATCCATACAAACACTGTCAACACCAATAGCATCTGAGCTCAAAGACTTGTAGAACTCGTCCAGTTGCTCGTAAGACTGCATGCAGGCAACACAGATTTCACTACTGTTCTCAGCTTTGTTCTTGTTGATGCAATCCCTTGTGTCATTGAATAACTTATAAAAATGTATTGTGTCACTTTTAAGTGTTGGGGTTCCTGCTTTCCAGTCAAAACAGTCTGTAATGAAATAATTTGAAATTTTTAAGGCATCATAAAAATTAAATTACCTTTGAATAGTTCCAGAAGATAGAGCTACTAAAGAGCCTGTTCCCAGGGTACTCTAAATTTAGCTTGTCAAAGTAATTAAGCAGACATGTATTAATATAAACTTTTTTTAAGGTTGAAGTTTTTAAGGTTCCAATAGCCAAAGGGTGAAAAACAGGACCCTATTACTAAGTGTCTGCTGTCCGTTAGTATGTCCATCTATTCGTCCGTCAGCAGGCTGTAACACTTGAACCATGATCGATGAATGTAAAAGAAATTATCGAAGATGTATTTCTGTTGATGCAATCACAACAAATACTATATAATTGAATGAAATAAAAGGGGCTACCATACAACAAATGTGATTCTTTAGCTATTTTTCTAGAGGTACAGAACCGACTCACACTTTTCTTTATCAACAGTTTATAAGGAATTCAATGAAATTGGAACCCACCATTGCATTTACCCATGTTCCACACACTTAAAATATTGTCATGATACTCTTGCACTGCATTTAATCTATCTTGGGATAAGAATTTTGATCCACACGATGTTCCGTTTGCATTTTTTTTCAGTAGCTCTTCGTATTTATCACGGAAGTCCACATAATTTTCAATGCACATCTCACAGAGGGTTATAGGCCTAGCATTTAATATAGTGCATAAAGTAAAATTCGAAGCATGCTCGGCGAATGCTTTCAACTTGTCAAAACACAGTGAGTCTTGATCCGGATAAGGGAAGAAATATCCTTTACCTGGACTGTATGGTCTGAAAAATAATTGAGTTAAAACATCTGTAACTGCATAACAGAAATTTATATCATAGTTTAAACAGAGACTAACAGCATTAAATTGGACTGTAAATTAATATTAGCTTCTTGATGGCCTGCTTTGAGTCTCTCAAGTAGACAAAATGCGAGAAACAACACATTTATCTTGAACATTTTATAAAAAGTTTATCTATCAAAAAAAGTTCAGTAAACAAAGTATTCAGTTCAACTGCCAAGATATTTCGCTTTTAGGTTTAGAAAATTAAGTTATATTGAAAAATTTGCTGTTGTTTCAAAAAACTTTTCATCTGTTGTTTTCACTTTTCTAATTTGTTTTGTTTTCAGGGGTATGACACTGTAGTTCCCAAAGGTGCCGTTTTGGCGCTGCTATCACCCATTTGCGCCTCAGAGTAATGTCAGGCCCACTATCTTTCATCGATATTTTGTTATTTGTCATATCTCTATGGTCACATTCATTATTTCTCATTGTGTCAAGTAGCCGAGTTGAGTCGCGTGGTCTTTTGTGAATTTCCTTGCTTTTGCCGAGTTGAAATCCAAAATATCCAATTTCTCCTCTGTTATTTGATACGATACTAGTGTTATAGATAATGTATATTGTTCGTCTTTAGAATTTAGTTAGGTTGCTATGACAACTTGTTGTTGATATTCTTGTGTCAAGAAAAAATAAAAAGGGCAGAATACTTTTCTTGTTCAGATAATATGTTTTATTATTTATCTCCTTAATTAATCGCTAACGGCTGTACTCGGTGTGCTCTAAATTCACTGCAGCATTACTCTGCTACTCTCTCTATATACTAAAGGTTATGGGCTTTACGTGAGAAAATAAGAAAATAGAAAAATGAGTCACCACGTACGTATTGAACCGTTGAAGCGAGAAAATTATGATACATGGCGGATACATGCAAAAGCATTGCTATCGAAACTTGGCCTATGGAATTATGTTTCCGATCAAATTAAAAAGCCTAAACATGACGGTGATGAATTAAATAATTATATAGAAAAAGATAATCTTGCATTGTCTGAACTACTACTAATAATATCACCAGGCGAGTTAAAGCAAGTGAAAAATTGTAAAACTAGTAATGAGATCTGGAATACGCTGGAAAACATATATTACAGCAAAGGTCCTGCTAGAAAAGCAACTCTTTTAAAAGAATTGATACTGAGAAAAATGAAAGATGAGGACAATATAGTTGATCATTTAAACAAATTTATGGATATTGTCGACAAATTAGCAGACATGGGCATAGACATAAATAAAGATCTATTAAGTATTATGATGCTCTATAGCTTGTCGCAATCATTTGAAAATTTTAGGATCGCTATTGAATCCAGAGATGATTTGCCGGATCCAGAAAATTTAAAAATTAAAATTATTGAAGAAGCGGAAGCAAGAAGAAATATCGCCAGTACAAGTGAACTGAACTCTGAGCAAGAGGCGCTGTATGGGAAACAGCGAAATCAAAATAAGAAATTTGTGATTGAATGTTTTAAATGCAAGAAGAAAGGGCATAAGGCTGACAAATGCTGGTCAAAAGGGTCAAAAGTGAGTCAATGTAATAAAACAAATAATTCCAACCTATATTGCTCTGAAGAAACATGTCTAAATACTAATGATAATAAAGAAAAAGAAAAGAAATGGTGTCTAGATAGGGGATGTACGTCACATATGACATTTGAATTAGAAAGATTCAGCAGTCTAGAAAAAGAGGACATGAAATCTATAAAATTAGCTTCAGAAAATTGCACTGCAAACATTGAAGGACATGGTCCAGTGAAACTGAACATTGTAAAAAGACCCGATTTGCAACTGACCGATGCATTATATGTACCATCACTAACTACAAACTTAATGTCAGTAGGTAAAATGACGGACAAAGGCGCAACAGTCTTATTTAAGAAAAACAATGCAACTGTTATGCGAAATGGTGAATTATTGCTTAAAGCTGAGAGAAATACAGATGGTTTATACTATATTAAAGAAAACTTAGAAGAAAAAGCAAATTTGAGTCAATTGAGCCCAATGCAGAAATGGCATAGAAAATTAGGACATCTTAATGAAGGGCAAATGCAAATAGCACTTAATAAGAAAAAAATGCAAGGCTTAGAATTTAATAAAAATGAGTCAGTAAGAGACTGCGAGGTCTGTGCTAAAGGCAAGGCAACAAGAGTACCATTTGAAAATGCTAAAAATGAGCAAAGGACAAATGAACGATTAGAAATTGTGCATACAGATGTATGTGGTCCCATGTGGCAGCCATCGATAGGGGGTTCTAAATATTTTATTACATTTACAGATGATTATTCTAGATATACTAGAGTATATATGATGAAAACTAAAGATGAAGCCCTATCAAAATTTAAGGAATTTCAGAAAGAGGCTGAACGATTTACTAAGCAAAAGATAGTTTGTTTGCAAAGTGATAATGGGACTGAATATATTAATAGTAAATTTGATAATTACTTAAAAGAATGCGGAATCAAAAGAAGGCTATCAGCACCGTATACGCCACAACAAAATGGTTTATCAGAAAGAAAAAATAGGACCTTACTTGATAAGGCAAGATGCATGCTAATTGATGCTAATTTAAAGGAAGAATTTTGGGCTGAAGCAATCAACACTGCAAATTATTTAGCTAACCGTAGTCCATGTAGCAGTATTGATAATACAACACCATTCGAGAAATGGGTACAAAGGATTCCATCAGTAAGACATTTACATATTTTTGGGTCAAAGGCATTCGTTTTAAGAAAAGGAAAGAAATATGGAAAGTTCGAAGCCAGAGCGACACCTGGAATTTTTGTTGGATATTCGGAAAATCATAAGGCATATCGAATTTTTAATCCAAAAACAAGGATGACGATAATTAGCAGAGATGTTAAAGTAATGGATAAAATGTACTATGAAAAAGAAATAAACGAAGAACAAAAACAGGATGATATCAATAAAAATGATATTGAATTAATATTATCACCTGAAAATAAATGTTCAGAAAATTATGAAGACTTGGAAAGTCATGAAGTTAATGAATCTGAACAGGAATCAAACGTTGATGAAATGTTTGTCGATGCAAATACAGAATCAGATGAAATAAATAATGAAAGTTTAAATAATGAAGAAGAAACGACTATTTCCGATAATGAAAAGCGTCAAAGAAAGCCACCTGTATGGCAGAAAGATTATGAAATGGATGTAGAACAATTGTTTCTCTGTGAAATAGATGAAAATAGTGATGAATGGGAAGATTCAATAAAAAGTGAGATCGAATCCCATCTCAAAAACAATACATGGAAGGTCGTAAACAAGAATGAAAGTAAAAATCTGATAGATAGTAAAATGGTTTTAAAATATAAATACAATGAAAAGGGTGAAATAGATAGAAGAAAAGCGAGATTAGTAGCGCGAGGTTTTAATCAAAAAGAAGGTATTGATTATACAGAAACATTTGCACCTGTTGCGAAAATGAGTACGATAAGACTACTCATCGCATATGCGATTGAAAAAGACATGAAATTATCCCAACTAGATGTGTGTACTGCTTTTTTGAACGGCGACATAGAAGAAAAAATTTATATGAAGATGCCGAAAAATTTGGTTAAATATTTAAACATTATAATAAAAGAAGGAAAAGATAAAGACATAGTAAGAAAAGCAAAAGAAATGCTACAAGATGTAAATAAATACAAAAATAATGGGATATGTCAACTAAATAAAGCGATATATGGATTGAAACAAGCGGGTCGGCAATGGTTTTTAAAATTGCATGAAAAATTAATGGAAATCGGCTTTAAGAACTCCACGGCGGATCCCTGTTTGTATATATTAGAAAAAGGTGGAGAAAAAGTATTAGCTAACATTTATGTAGACGATTTAATTCTGGCATATAAGTCAGAAAATTTATTAAAAGAAGTCAAAAGTAAATTGCAGAAGGCATTTGAAATCAGAGATATGGGTTCACTCCATCATTGCCTGGGCATACAATTCACCCATGTAGGGGGAGAAATGATGTTGTCGCAGGCGAATTATATTGAAAACTTGATAAATAAGTTTAACATGGGCGAATGTAAGCCGGCTTCAACACCAATGGAAACGGGTTTAAAATTGGAGAAAGAACAAAATATAGAAGAGATGAATGAAATCCCATATCAGGCTTTAATTGGTTCTTTGATGTATCTGGCTGTAGCAACACGTCCAGACATCATGTTTGCTGTAAGTTATCTGAGCCAATACAATACCTGCTATGGAAAAACACATTGGCAAGCTGCAAAAAGAGTTCTTCGTTACCTAAAGGGTACGAAGGATGTAAGCATCAAATATAAGAAAAACGGGATGACATTAGTAGGTATGGCTGACGCTGACTGGGCGGCATGTACAATCGATCGTCGGTCATACACCGGATACATTTTTAAATATGGAGGAGGATTGGTCAGTTATGCCACCAAAAAACAAAGATGCGTAGCATTATCAACCGCTGAAGCGGAGTATATGTCATTAAGTGAAGCAGCTAAAGAAGCGTTACATTTAAAGCAGTTATTGGAAGATATTGGAGAACCTGAACAAATAGTTCAAATATACAATGATAATTTAGCCGCGCAAAAATTAGCAAGCAACCTAATGACTGGCAAGAGGTCAAAGCATATAAGTATTAAAGAGCATTTTATTAGAGAATGTGTTCAAAATAAGAAAATTAGAATCTCTTATAAAAGCACTGAACACATGGAAGCAGACCTTCTTACCAAAGCAATATCTCTACCAAGACTATTGAAATTAATGAAGATGGTAGGGTTGAACACTCCGACTTGTGAGAAGATCCCAAGGTCGTAGTGAGGGGGAGTGTTATAGATAATGTATATTGTTCGTCTTTAGAATTTAGTTAGGTTGCTATGACAACTTGTTGTTGATATTCTTGTGTCAAGAAAAAATAAAAAGGGCAGAATACTTTTCTTGTTCAGATAATATGTTTTATTATTTATCTCCTTAATTAATCGCTAACGGCTGTACTCGGTGTGCTCTAAATTCACTGCAGCATTACTCTGCTACTCTCTCTATATACTAAAACTAGTCTTTTATAGTGTGCTGTTATAAAGATTGTGATCGTCATGGCAAATTTTAAGTGCTGCGTCGGTGGTTGCGATTCAACCAAAGAGACCCTGAGGCTTTTTAGTTTCCCAAAGAAGGAGAGTCTTAGAAATTTATGGCTGTCCTTCCTAGTGCCTACAAACCCTCTTCTCATCGGACTCTCGAAAGAGCAATTGTTAAGGAAACGTGTTTGTGAGAAACATTTCGACAAACATCAGTTTGACGAAGAAGGAAAAAGGCTTCGGTACTCGTATCCAACTTTATTTACAAGTAAAGAAATAGCACACGGTGAACCTTTTCCACCAGCTGGAACCGGTGAGTCTAAGCTTCTTAATTTATATTTCACATTCGTTCTTTGGATAACCTAATTGGTAAACCATGATATATCTTTAACCCTCTTAAAAGCTTGGTCGGCGAATCCCCGCTTGGCGGGGCTCCTATTTCTCGGTGGTCATATACGAAAATTACCACTCAGAACAACTAACGAAAGGGAAGAAAGGAATGAAAATAACCACTCACTCTTCATCCCCTATCGGTTATCTGAGTAGCCCTCAAGTCCCGAACTCGCTTCGCTAGCTCTTGTATTCTAAGTTATTTGTGACAATAAACTTACAAGAATTGTTGAATTTAAGTGCCGATATTCATCTGTGGTTGCTACATGACATTAAGTTACTTTCTAATTCTTATATTCGAATTCATTCTAGGAAATTAATTTGCTATAAATTGTTTCAGTGTCAAATGCTTTGAGCGATCACAATTATTTTAAACAAGAATCCAATGTGGATGATGATGCAGACACATTAGTCATTGGAAGGCCAGGTATATGTCTAAGTTTGAGTCAATTAATTTTGTAATAATGTACTACTGCTTCAATATTTAAAACATTAACAAATACTTGTTTAAAATTTCAGGTGAAAATTTTAATGAGCATCCATCATGCTCTTATTCTCAACATGTTTCAGAAGTTTCAACAGATCAGAGAGGTTTGTACAAAAATTTTCATTTTTAAATCTTTATGTAAAAAACTTTTGCTGAGTTATGTATGCATGGGAGCCCCCTTTAATTTTTTATTTTATTTTAATTTTACTGTTTATTTCTACAGTAATTATACAATAATTATATTATATTATGTGAAAATTTTAAGTTATCAATAAATAGCAAAAAAGTCATGTTTGTTGTATGGGAGCCCCCTTGAATACTTATTTTATTTTAGTTTTTAGTATTTGTTGTAATAGTGGCAACACAAATACATCATCTGTGAAAATTTCAAGTGTGTAGCTATCATGGTTCAAGAGACAGCCTGATGACAGACAGCAAAGTCTCCTTTTTACTCTTTGGGAACGTCACCCTAAAAAGAAAAATATTCATTTAGTTTTAAAAAGAAGAATGTTATATTTTCCCAAAAATATTCACAAATTCTCTAATATTATAATATACAGATGAACATTTTATGAACAATTAATGCCTATAACCTTATATTACTGGATACAGGTCTCTTCTCAGAGTGAGCAGGGCTTAGCCCATCACACTAGCACTGTGTCGGTTAGCACTGGCAGGCACTTCTTACACCTTGGTAGCTGTAGTATAAAATATGGTTTAAACTCTTTCAACTGGGTTATCATAAACATAATTCTGCCATAACTAGTTGATGTGATTGTTAAAAATTAAATATAATTTCTTCCTATTTCAGATGATGTCTTAGAACAACCTTCCTGTTCTACAAATGAAATTGAAGTTATTGCCTCTGGACACACAGGTAATTCAACATTTATGCATATAACAACTAATATTAATAGTACCCTAATTGAGTGATATTAAAAGCCAGTCATTTTCATCAGCTATGAAACTATGTTACAGACATATTACTATACCGACACAACATAGAACTGCTGTCCACAACTTCTTCCCCTTCTTCACAGCTTCTTTGGTATAAAGTGATGGGTTTCACTTTATTGTCACACTGTCTGCAATTTTTATAGCTCTTTAATACATTCATGTCCTTCATTTTGTAGCTGGCAAACTCAAAAACGAAATTGCATTTCCCAACGTTCTGTGAAAATTTTAAAATTGTTCACCGTTTCATTGCATAAATAAAGGCATAAGTAGTTTAAATTTTCAGTTCATAGATTCTAGTTGCAAAGAAGTGACTGTGTTAGTGCACCAGATTGATCCACACTTGACAGTGTTTTTGTTTTGAAATTTATTTTATCAATTTGATAAAATTAGTTGTTTTATATTATTAATAATAGTTGTTTCATTGATTTTATTTTTTTACTGTTATTTTCAGTGCCCTGTATACCTGTGCCTAGAAAGTTGAAAAGTGTACAAGAAAATAAAAGGAGTTGTCAAGGTATTGGGTTGTACCCCATAATATACAAGGTGAAAAATTTATGGTTTTTGATGTTAAGCAGGGTGAATGAGTATCAGCAGTACTATCGAATTACCTACACTGTTTCGGAAAAGTAAGCATTTTTATTTTTATTGCAAAAAAAATAATCGAGATTAACTCGAAAATGTAATGTAATGTGTAATAACCAATAGTAGTGACTACGCGGTACGTGGCGTGTAGAGTAGTAAAAGGTAGGTACCTACTACTAATGGTTTGCGAATTTTTGAAAACAAAATTTCTCGAAAAATATTTTTTTTATTTTACTACTGGGGTCAAAATAAATTGCAAAAATTAAAAGTACTGCGAATAGCGATTCACCTCGCCTCACATCTAAAACCATTTATTTTTCACCGTCTAGATATAATTGTAATTAATGTAGCAATATTAATAATACAAACTTTGTTTCTGCAGTTTCAATGAAGATGAAGCTTGATTCCAAGAAAAAGAAATTTATCAAACATGTTACAAGAATTGCATCAGATAGTTTGGGCAACACTGCCCAACAAAGAATTGAAAAAGCCATATCTTATGGAAATAATGATATACTTTTTAAAAATTTTAACCATTTGACAAAACAGGGACAGACGTTTTTATTAATGCAATTGAGACTCTGTCGACAAAACAGAACTGCTAGACGCTTTAATTTAGAAGAAAAATTACTATGTTTAACTTTAATGAAACAAAGTCGTAAATCGTACAAATTATTGCAGAGTATGTTCGCATTGCCCACCACAAGGACATTAAATCGTCTTGCAGAAAAAATTACAATTGAACCCGGAATGAATCCTAAAATTTTTAAATTCATTAAGGAGAAAGTAAAATATTGGAAGACAGAACAGAAACTGTGCACCATTGTTTTTGATGAAATTTCATTAACACCGCACCTCACATTCAATGAAAAAAATGACAAAATTCAAGGCTTTGTGGATGTAGCTGGAGAAAGAAAAAAAAGATTTTGTGACCATGCATTAGTTTTGATGGTGAGAGGAATATGCTCATCGTGGAGGCAAAGTGTAGCTTTTTATTTCTGTGAAGGAACAGTATCGGCCGCAGCACTGCAAAACATACTGAAGCAACTGGTGTCTCAAATAACTCAGGCTGGGCTTATCCCTTTAGGACTTGTTTGCGATCAAGGATCAACGTTCAGAACAGCACTTAAAGCTTTTAGAGAAAGCACTATAAGAGAGCGGAATATCCAGAATGTGAAAGATGGTAATTGTTTATTGATACTTTTCTTTTACTTCTTCTTACTTCTTACTGATTTTTTCATTATAATTTAAATTATTAATTCAACTAAAGTCAAATCTTATGTGTGTGTTTGGGGCTGTATGAATAAACATGTAATAAAATATAAATAATAGGCTAGTCACTTTAATAATAATAAATAGAATTTTAAAAGCTACTTTATTTTCTTTTCAGATGGGACTATTAACATTGCTGGTCACAATTTGAGCATATTTTTTGATCCACCACACCTTTTAAAAGGCATACGAAACAACTTCCTTAATAAAGATATTATTTGGGAAGGGAAGACAGCATCCTGGAGAGATATCCTGTTTATCTATGACATAGATAGTAAACAAGGACACACCAGAGCATTACCTAAATTGACAGAGCATCATGTAAACCCTGACAAAATAAAGAAGATGAAAGTTAGTGTAGCTGCACAGGTCTTAAGTGCTAGAACTGCTGCCATGTTGAAATATACAAATGCAGTCAGTAAGTATAATAATTCATGTCTGAATTGCTGTCCATTCTGTTCTACGATTCTCTATCCCTAAACTATTTCTACTTCAAAAGTTTAAATGTTCTCAAAAATGATATCCTTTCAACAAGATTATTTGTATTGATTTAAGACCTGGTTTAGATTTCTAATACCTAATGCTGATTCTTTTGTGTTCTTCTCATCTTTAATCTTGAAACCAAAATGACAAATCCAATAGCACTGCAAAAGTTTAACTATTTAAATTGCTACAATACACTTCATATTATGATATCATGAATGAATATTCAAATAGAGTCTTATTATAAGAAATTACAACTGGAATCTTGAAATGATCTTAACCTATTAATATTTAATTTGCAGGTAACTTTCACACAGGACACAACAGCACCATGGAAACAACTGCTAAAGTTGTGGAATTTTTCGACAAGCTCTTTGACAGTGTGAATTGCAAACCTGGTGGTGCAACGAAAGGAAAACTACGCAAAGCTGTTAAAATTAATTCTACTCATCAGGCATTTTGGATTGAAGCTATAAAAAAAATTAAAGATCTAAAATTTCTAGATGCAACAAGCAAGCTTGCAATACAAGCAGGAACACCCAGACTTGTTCGTGTTCCATCCCTAGAAGGTTGGATAACAACCTTAGAGAGTTTCATTAGGATATCTAAATTATTGTTTGAAAACTATAACTTGGACTATTATTATCCAAGATTTATCAATCAAGACCCACTTGAAAATTTTTTTGGAAGGATTAGGGCTCTCAATTATAGAAATATTAATCCGGACACCAACACATTCTTAAATTCCTTTAAATCTTTAATGTTAACAAATTTGTTGACCCCTCACTCTAAATTTGCAAACTGTGAAGTGGATGATGGAGATTCATTACTGGATGTTAGCTTTTTATTTGATGATACAGCTAATGAAAATGAAAATATCAGCAATACTTCCTTCATCATTCCATCCACTTCACAAACACGACACTGTCCAATCAGTCAAGGTGGGTCTTTGATATCCAAAGTTGATGTTGTCTTAGAAAAAATCAAAGTACAGTGCTCAGCATATACTGCTGGCTACTTATGTAGAAAATTGTCAAAAAAAAATCAATGTAAGAGCTGTATAAACACATACACAAGCAGCTCTACTGAAAATATCCACATGTTTATAAAGCAAAGAGAGTATGATATGTTGAAAAATGACAATTTAGTTTATCCTAATGAAAAATTTCTCATTATGTACAGGGATACAAGCAGCTTTATTCATAATTATTTAAATCAGAATGGGCACATGAAAAACATAGCAAGCAGGCTGACAAATGAATTAAATAACTTTTTAACGTTGCTGTGGTTAGGATGTTGTCCTAACCATCATGAACTCTTAAAATCTAATTTAATAAACTATATAATCCGATTACATGTTCACAATTGGTGCAACATCATAAATAAAATTTTGAAAGGGGATGTGGCAGAAAAAAATGTGTCCAAAATGGCTGACATTCAAAAAGTTGCACTTTTGAAATACAAATCAATTAGATTACGGAAAAAAGTATTGAATAAATGATTAAAATCCATTTACTTTGTTTGAATTTCAATTTGGACGTTCGTCAAATTCAAATTTTATTTGGATGAAATCCAAATAAAATTTGAATTTGGCGGGCTAAGATATCTTAAAATAGGAAAACCCTACATGGCTATCGATAAAACGAGTACATCACTAAAGTATCGATAATGACTCACTAAAATATCGACAGAGGGGAAGCACTAACTGCGATGCTACATCAGCGCCAAAACGGTACAATTGGAAACAAGAGTAAGAAAACGCTAGTGTCTTATCTGTTACGTAGTAACTAATATAAGTGATCTGTGTTTGTTTTGACCAAAGACTATTTAGTATTTACGTGGTTTTGACTTTGGGTCATCAGTTTCAGGTCGTAGTGATTATATTATACTCTTTGTTTCAGGTTTATCATGAGTTTAGCCCTGTTTAGCCATTGTAAATTGTAATGTTTAGCCTTTGGGTTGACAATTGAGTTTTGACAGTTTTGACAGACAGACTGAGCACAGCACAGATTACCTACTATTGTGTAAAATAAATTAAAATAAAAAACTTTTGTTTCCTACGTTTCCTTGGTCTGTGGAGCACAGACTCGGACGAAGAATCAATTCTTCGTCCGTTTTTTTTTTACTCTTTGGTGGCTTTACACAGATTAGTGACTGTCAGGTTACTCAGAGCAATATACACAGTTGTTATTAAGATTTGCCCACAGATTACTAAAATATTACCTACGAGAAACGAGTCATACGAGTAGATAAAGACGGATGAAGGTTGAAGTTCGTCGCGGCTAAAAATGTATCTATCATTAAAAAACTGTGATTGTCAACACCCATGTTTTGACATTGATACAGTTATTTAATGATTTATAAATTTTTAGCCGATTGACTTGCCGGTTCTCGACGATAAAGATAACTTCGCCCAACAGAAAACAGTCAGTTGCGTTTAGTTGTCCCTTTGATTATATATATACATATGTTATAAGAATTGTCATAAGTTATGTCTAAGTTTTGCGGTCTATGGTCATTAATTGTCAATGCTCAGAGTCAATTGTCATCATGGTCCACAGATCTAGGAATCAATATAAATGCGCCCTGTCTACAAAATAAGCGTGACTATTTTAATCTGAAAGTAACGTATAAGATGGCGTCTCCTAGGGGAGTAAGCTCCAAACATTTGACAGCAAATCTTGGCGCTCAGCATGGCGTCGCATGCTACATAGGCTAGAATGAATGAATAGGGGCGCCTCCTTAGTTTTTTTATCTCTATGTCATGGGCATAGTTGTCTATGGTCATCATCATGTCTAGTTTTGTGGTCTGTGGTATATGTCAACAATCTAGTTTTGTATGAGTTTTGTTTCGTTTGTAATTTGTATGAAACTTTGAAAGTACTCTGTGTTTGTATGCAAGTTGCAACAAGACAATTATAGTGTTTTATGTCTATGACAATTATTGAACAAAACAAAACAAAACAAACTCAAAGAAATTCGTTTTCATTTACAGTATATCTTCCATCAGGAATATTATTGTATTGTATCTCTATCTTCATAAATTATGGAAGTTGCAGAGCCAACGCCTGAAGCTTTGCAACGAAAACTTTATTTTTTACTGGAACAGTTGCAAGACATGGCACGTGAGTTACAACCGTAAGCAAATATTGTTGTTTACATTGGGTTTCTTAATTTTTATTTGTATCAACTTTATTGTTTATTTTATTAGCTGTTAATGCTGTGCTCTAGCAGTTTAATAGTAATGATAAATTATTTCAGGAAGTATCAGATGAGAGTGCCAATTGAACTTTTGTCAGGGCTTGCAAATTGTCTCTTAAATGACACAGTATTTGAAATAGTCAAGGGTTTAATGGAAATACAACATGTGACCGAAAAACACTTATTCCAACAAAGATTACAAATTATCAACAATCATGCTTGTAAGTTTATCCTTATTCCATATTGTTTTATCAAAAGTTCAGGGTATAAAGAAATTGGTGAATGTGTTTGCCACTCGGCAGAGATTGTGACATCATAACTGCGTTCATTAGCTGTAGTTGTATTCTATTTTTATTTTTTACGACAACGGAATGGTATATGCATTTGGGGTGAGAGATGTTTTGTACATTAGTTTGTTAAATGTTTTTTTTTCTATTTGTAAATGCCTAGTTTAATCCTCCTTTTTCAATCCAGTGGAAATTCAAGAAATGGTTAACACAACACAGATTCCTGAGCAAATAGAGATTAAAAGAAACATATTACTTTGGAGACACAAGGAAGAACTGAAACAGACTGACATGAAACTAGTTATACAACTGGATCAAAAAGTGAGTAAGGGCTTGAAAAGACTTACCAAACTAAACTTAATATCAGTGGTTTCCCCTGAACTTAGATCTTGCTACCTACCCATGACAAAAACAGCAACTTTTGAATGACAATTAAACAATGATGTTCCTCAAACTTATGTAAATCAACTTATTTGGCATAAGGTACGACTTTGTCTGTTAAGCTATTTTTGATAGACAGGAGACCAAGAAATAAAGGTCATAAAACTTTCCTCCAAATATTTTAAGCTATTGCATAGCTTCTATCGCGGGCCATGAGCGTGGAGACCAAATCCAGAAATTCCGCAACGAAAATAACCTAACACCCAGGGGTGTTAGAAGTTGATAAAAAATGCTATGCAATAACTTACCGCTGCAGTCTCCGAGTGCCACACGTCTTTATTGCTTCTATGGGCTCAGTTTTTTTTTCTCAATATTTTAACATCAGCTTTAGTCCATCACATAACATAAATAATTGCTTAATTTGAAGTACTTCTGTTCATTTATTGAGAAGCTGTGACAGACAGATTCTTGATAATATCTTAGTATGTCTCTGTACCTATCAAGTTTTGTTTTCTCACTGACCTTGTTTTATTCACAGGTTAGTGACCAACAAGACACTTTAGAAAAAGCAGGAGTCCCAGGTTTCTTCGTTACAAACAAGCCAATAGAAATAAAAGTGCAAATGTATCTTTTAGACTTTATTTTAAGACTAAGCAAAATGGATATACCTCAAGTATAACAAATTATTATTGTGTAATGAAAACTGTATATTTTGTCTGTGAATACTCAATCTATAAATTACTGATATTTAACTAAATGCTTATCTTTAATATGGGTTAATATGAAATGAAACTTCTATATGATTGAAAAGGGTTTAATAAAAATGTTTTATACATAACAATCTTATACAAATTACTTGTACATAGTATCTATCAACAAACATACAATGTATCTACACTGTTAGAAAATATATTACTAATACATGTGCGTGTATACTGAACAAGGTTAATAAATAAATATAAAACCCAAATTATAGCATTTGATATAAATATATCCAATTTAAAATATTTAGTTTCAGTGGCAAAAAAGAGTAGAAAAAAGTTGCCAATGGCACCTTAACAACTCAGGTAATTTTACATTTCAAAATGTTTTGCCAAGGTCTAAATAAAATACTAACTGCACACAGATGATAAATAATAAAATAAATAAGCTAAATACATAGTAAGTACTACAAATTATTATTATTTAGTTAATAGAAAAGATCAACATAATAAGGTTAAATTAATACTAGTATCACACACAGAAATCATTGCACACAAACTTACATATAATTCCACAGTGCTTGAATTACATTCTTTTATAATGTTATGTATTGTTTGTTTCTATTAGATCTGTATACATTTAATAAAAGTGGTGAAAACAATGTTTGTTTACAAAATATAGAGTTTATACAAAATCTGTTATACAGAGTTGTAAATCAAAACCATCACCCTTATGTGGATAATACTAATCTACGTCACATATATATAAAAAATATAAGTTATCTGAAAAAATAGTAAAAATACAGGACTGAGTACAAAATTACTTACATTTTTGCGCGATAATGTTGTTACAAAAAATGGAAAGCTAAATGTAAAAGCTCTTAAAATACAATATTTTTTGAGCATATTTCAACTAAAACAGAAATTTGATAGTATTACCTATTCAAAAGCAACATAAGGCTATTTAAATACGACGTTCCATTTAAAAGAACAAAAAGAAGCAGATTTCTTTACTGACTACATGATAGGGAATCATGTCTGACATGTGAACATTACTATACCATTATTTTTGCTGTTTTAAAGATGTTTGAGTATTATATTTTACACCATGAAACCTTGGTGATTGATAGATAAATAGGCAGATACTCAAATATCCACACCAATTCAAATTCATTTTGCTTATGCTACTATAATCAGCTCCTTTTTTACATTTTTGATTTGATGTTAAACAAAAAAAAATCAAAAATTGTGGTATTTTTTGAGTATAGTATATGTTTAAATCATAAATTCGTTTAATTGTTACGTTATAATCTCATACAACTAGAAATAAATAATAACAGGTACAAACCCACAGTTTCTGCAATAGTTACTATGTAACTTAATTGAAATGAGGAAGAAAAACTTTGTCCTTTAGTGTTTTACTCTACTAGCAACAAATGTCAATAATCTAAACACCTACATTGAAATGTAATTGCTAGTTATGTATATTTTTATAATCCCTATAGATATTTAAATAGTTGTAGCCATTTTTAATCAAATTAAAAATATAATATTTTAGATTGCCATCCAGATTGATACGAATCGAAAAATATTATTATACATAATATAAAAGTAGATTTTTTTATCAGTGTGCATACCTCTTCATGAGTTTGTATGCAGTCTTTCATATAACATACAAAGGGCAAATATACAGTCTAAAATTTTAAACATACATTTTTATTTGTTACTTTAACCATTTTGGTCTACTAGTCTACCTGTAATCTATTGAATTGATGATTAGATGATTATAAAAAACGTAAGGAACCCCAGGAAGTCTAACCATTAAGCTAGACATTACAAGTCATTTTTAGGTAACTTGATTCAATTACAAACACAACTTTATAAGACAGTGACATGAACATTTTGTGCTTACTAGGAAGAGCTAAGGAGTACCACTGTAAGGTATCCATGCTCATTTAAAAATACTGCACTTTATACACTGGTTGAGAAAAAGTTTGAAAGGAAAAGAGATTTTTTTTACAAAGTAATACAATAAAAAGTAACAATAATTCCTTTGATTCCAATTTTTTTTTTTTAGTATAAATTAATGTAGAATTGTTTTAGTTACCAACTACTTGTTCTTTTCTGTTCCATATGATGAACCTTGGCTGATTTTCGACATTCCTATAGATTTCTGAAGTAGTATATAAACTGAAAGAAAACAAAATTATAGATTAATATTATATCAATATACTTATAATAATTTTAATTGTAATTAATCTAATGCTGAATAGAATCAAACCAGAATAATTTTGTTTTCGAAAAATCTTAGCAGTTTGACTAAAGTAGTACTTTTTTGCTTAGGTGCTTTTCAAATTATACAATAATAGTTATTTGTTATGCAAGGGCGCAAAGTGGATTTTTGGGCCGAGTGTCAAATTTGAAAGCTGAGCGGCGAAGGATTCTAGGGTTGAACCCTGAGCGCAGCGAGGGGTTCAAAGAATAGAATCCTGAGCATAGCGAGGCATTCAAAGACACGAGACCCAAAAAAATTTGCGCCCGTACATAACACAAAATTTTTCATCTCACCACAGCGAGGAAAATCACCAGAAGAACACTTTAGATCGACATTGCGAATTATGTTAAATGTTGTTTTTAGTAACTCTGAATAATTTCAGTTACTGAAACCACCTTCAATCATCATCATCATTTTAAAGTTAAAACAAAAAAATAATGAATACAGCCAAAAAAAGTATTAGGTATTATCATTTAATCACGATTAAAAACATAGACAACTAACACTAGATCAGAAAAAAAAATTGAGAAACTTTTTTTCTGTACTTTTATTTTGAATGCGTTCTGAAATAACAATTTCTAAGAACCAAAGATAATATAAAATTTTATAAATAAATATTAACAATAAATACAATATAATCATTAATCAATGAGGAAAAATCAAGGATTTAATTAGATTTATTTTATAATTAATAAAACTAAATAAGAGTTATTATTTTAATTGATTTTATAAGAAAAAGTAAAATTAAAAAAAACTAATTTACCTATACAAACTTTAACTAACGAACTTCGTTACTGATCGTAGGTGTTATTAAAAAAAAGTCTTCAGCTTTGACATTTGACATTGACATGACACGTAATACGAGTTTGACCACAGATAACTCAAACAAGTTTGACTTTGGAAATGCTTTCGAGCCTAGGGCTGGAAAGGATTTTCATACTACTTTGTCGCCCGTGGGAAAAATGAAAATGCTTTGGCAGCCAAGGGAATATAATAGCATTTCCCGCCCGCATTTCGGGCATTAAAGATCGCTTTTCCGAGCGGGTGAGATGAAAAATATAAAATGGCCCCTACTGGTGTACACATGAAGCGAATTACATACTAAAACTTTTTTTGTAAAAACAAATAAAGATTGTATGTTGTTAACTATCATGTTGAGCATTAAATTAACTAAAACGATAGTTTTTTATTGGTTTGTTTGATCTGGCTAATTTTATTTTACTGCTAAACTTATTTTGACGACGGACTTCATAAGAGAATAACAATGCGCGATTACAGCTATTTTATGGACACCGCAGATTATTATTAGAACAGGGTAAAATTAACTATTATTATTAACCGCCGAGGCTTAATGGTGCCAAGCAAACAAATTGTAAAAATATGTATTTTTATTTGATTAAATAAATAAATAAACACCAAAACCCATGCAGACTAACGTCAGTTCCCAATATTCTATCTTTCCATGTTTTACCTTACTAGAGATAAAAATTTGACATGACTTGTATGGAGTTCCATTCAAGTTATGTCACATTGATACCTCTAGTAGGGCAAATAGAACATAGATAATTTATCGGGAAACGCTTAGGCATGGGTAATAGGTTCAAATTAAAATAATAAATACTTACATGCGCCAAGAATGGCCACACCGATTGAGAAATAAAGGAGCTTGCCACTGAACAGGAGTCCTAGCAGGTAGTACAGCATGGGAGTGAGGGTGACTGCCGCCCAGCCCAGCGTGTTCACAAGTGAATATATTCTGTTAGGCCTCTGGAAGGGCTCGACCCTTTCCACTCCGGACTCGGCAAAGAAATCCCCTGTGTTTATAAATGAGTCCTGCATTTTGTCCTGAAATGAAATAATAGGTTATGCTGAAGAAACACCATTAGGAAGGGTTTTAGATTCCTCGCTACCACTAATAAGAATGTTAGATTCTCAATTTTTATTTATCCTCTCATAAAATGTTTACCTTTATCACAAACACGTTGTGCAGCCACTTGGCGGCTTCGGCCTCGTCTTCGGGTATGGTGTCAACTGGTATTCTCTCGATGTACAGATGCGCGTGCACCGGCTTGCCGTACAACATACTCGTCAATGTAGGGGGAACCTAAAATATAAAATCTTTTTTATAAAAAAAGTAAAAGAAAAATTTAAAAAAAAAAACACGGCTGCCCTGTGGTAAAACTACTTTTTCGGAATGATGTAAGGATTCTAACGATACCCTATATGTCCAAATCTATTAAGCCATTAAGAAATATGGTGGATTAAAGAAACTCACATACATTCATACATACATGAACCCTAAAAACATTACACTCCTTTTTTGGGTAGTCATGTAATTACAGCAAAATTAGACCAGCATAAAAAACATTAATGTCTCCTTTATTTTTTAAAGTTGACTCATTATTTATTTAAATTATGGTATACCAAACTTATTACCAACGGGACTTGAACCCTTATCCAACAGCTATCGCGGCTGGGTGCTCTGCCAACTGAGCTAAGCAACAGGAGCAACTACCGTGGACATGATAATTTCGATACACATTGTTTCCGGCCTTAGGCAGACAGCGGGGTCCTCTAATGGGAAACTACTGGTTTAATTTGATTTTAAGATGGACTTAATGACAGAAATAATGACGATAGTCAAAAATTGCTATAAACATAATATCGTTCTTTTCCTATTCAATGCCGCCTACAGACTCACGCCGAGAACCCCCGAAAAGCGTAATGTGAGAAGTTTCTCGCGGTCTCGTTCTCGCGCTGGCCTGTTCTCCGATCGGCGTCGGTATTTTGGCCAGAGACTAAGGATTTCTTCTAATAACAAGCGAGAAAATTGAGTGAGGACAAATGTTTTTTCGAGATGTCTCGGCGAACTTTCTCGCCGTGAGTCTGTAGGGGATATAACAACTTCTGCATGTCAACAATTAGACTCAATTTCAAACCAATCCTTGAACGATTTAAGCTTGTAATACCTTGCTGTTCTTCTCAAAGGCCAGCTGTATGTTGTAAATGGCGGGTATCTTGCCCCTGAAGTACTGGAGGCTGGTGGTGAAGCCCCGGGTGCGCGGCGTCAGGTGGTGTTTCAGTATGGGCAGATTCTTCTCCTTGGCGAATTTAATAGACGCCTCATGTTTGGTTTGCGTGAAACGCGTCCCTTCCGGTGTCATTAATAGCTGGAAACCATACAAGGATAATCCAATCAATTTAGGTTAACATAGTGCATGCGGCAACCAAAATTAATGTATGTAGTTTATAATTCTGTTTATGTTTATATATTTCTGACG
Source organism: Coenonympha glycerion (assembly GCA_963855885.1). NCBI lineage: Eukaryota > Metazoa > Arthropoda > Insecta > Lepidoptera > Nymphalidae > Coenonympha > Coenonympha glycerion. The sequence goes on along the minus strand of OY979633.1, from coordinate 11,381,674 downwards.
ACGTCTGGATGCAGTGACCGCGCTCGGATCCGGAGGGAGGTCGCGGTTGGATTCCCACCAAGAGCTACTTTATTAGAATTATATAATTTCCAATTTGGCTCAGGTCTCGTCTAATGGGAGGTTTTAGCCGTGGCTAGTTACCACCCTAATAACGGAAACGCACCGCCAAGCGAATAGCGATTTAGCGTTCCGGCGTGATGATGGATAAAAACCGTTAGGGGTTACTTATACCTTCCAAGTTTGTACAATAACGTCTTCGGCTGCGTCGTCACCATCAGGTGAGATCGCAGTCTGGTATAAAATAACAATCCATGTTTGCATGAAACGCGAGTACACTGTTTGCTTACTACGAGCAATAATAATCTTTGCTACGAGTATAATTGGCTGCAATTATGATACGTCGTGTGAGGCACGGTCTCCTAGCAAAGGGCCTTGAAAATGGCATGGAAAATACGCTGCGGCGCTTTTGACAAAAAAAACATCTATTTCTCGAAATCAGTTTCCGTCAAGTATCCAATTCTTGGCAAAACGTGTACAAGATGACGCTAGTACGATGGAATCAGCTTGTTTTCATTTGTCTGTTATACCTACTTATAGCCAAGCCAGTTGATAAAATTAGTGATGTACATTTTAATCTTATTTTTGATCCGGCTTAACACTTATCCCGAAACCTTAAAAGGTAGCTGAGCTAATCTCAAGGACAAGAGAAGGCACTTAGGTTCTCCTCAACTGCTTGTAAAAAAAATCCATAAACCAATCGATACTGTTTACCTACGCTTTTTTATTGATTTAAAAGAATATGTTTTGTGGCATGGCTCGTTTTCTTTCTCAAATTACAGACCGCCAGTTTTTGTAAGCCAAAATTAAAAAAAAAACATTGTTCGAACCGCAGAGTAGCTATGTATTTTTAAACTTCGCCGAAGCCCGAATTAACTTTGTGTGAATATTAACAGACAAATTCTTGCAAGTAAAGACTAGTGTTAATAGTAGAGACAATACGGAACAAATAAATAGCTAGTAGATACAAGGAATTCCAATGATGTATTTAAAATAAATCTAATTATAATATTTGAACTACTGATTACTAATTAATAAGTCAAGGTTAGCCCAACAGAATGATACTTACGTGTAATGTAAATTGTATGTGAGAGGTTCAATGTATTAATTTTTAAGACTCATTTATTTATTTTTTATTTATATAGCTTGATTGCAAACACTAATCATGAAAGTCGTTAATTTTCAATTTGTACACTAATATTAATTTTCGATATCTTTATCAAAATTATTGTTGGGTGCAGTTTGCACGACAGTAGAAGTTACAAGTTTAGATTAGAACCTACGTATATTAAAAACATTTATTAGCTATTACTAACGGGATAAACATATAACATCGGTTATTACCTACCTCGTTACTTTTTATTTATTATTTCAGAAGGTCAGATCTTTATGGCGTCGTTATGAAATCTTTCATAAAATTTCAAAAATACACGCTGCTCATAATTGACATCTACTCTAGACACGGCGAACCGCGCGAAAAAATGTCGCCAGTTTATGGATGTCATTAGCACCAACAGTATAAGGCCACGCAGTAGTTCGGTCAGCGGCGGCAGCGGTATTTTGGCAGTTGGCGCTACTGTTTGCTTGTATGAAAAAGATTTACGTAAATCGTTCGGATGCCCATATCTTGAGGTTAATAATCAGTGTAGCTCATCCTCTAAGCAAAAAACGAGATATTGTAAAAAAAAAAGAAAATTAGCTGTTTTCACAATGTGTGAACCAACTGAGGTTTAACTTTTAAGTAGGTAGTGGAAATATCAGAAACCGAAGTTTACTTTGATCTCTAGCAAGTTACGTAGATAAAATAGCAATATTTAACCCTTAATGACTTACCCAAACCGGATCTGGATAGTCGCATATTTCGGATATCTGTGTTTTGATGATCTCCCTATCTTTCTCAAATGACCTCTCCAGAAATACGAACTCCGAAAACTTCCATATCCAACCTATAGGCGGCATGTACTGTATGGATTTCTTTGCATAGGCTTTGCAATTCTGTAACAAAAAAAAACCACTTTTCTGAGGTAATCTGCCAAATTCAAATTTTATTAATTTTTGCAAATTGTAATATTATATTGTATGCTCATGGCAATATAATTGCGGGTATAGCAGTATCACTTTCACATGTTTCAAATAAAATCATTCCTATTGACGAGAGTATAAGACTTTAGAAAATTAATCCGCAAATCGTTTAAGGATCCAAAAACCACTATACTTGCAGGAGCAAGAGAGAATACATACGCCAGTCTGGCGAAGTGAAGCCATATTCCTATGTAATAGTTCATCTAGATTTTTTAAACAAATGCGAAAATGGAACTTTTTGACGGAAATTGAACTACTTGACGGAAAGGGAACACTTAGATGAACAGGGATTAGTTAAACCTGTTTGAAGATGGAAAAGTAGATACATGAAAAGATTGAGATTTTTAATTTATCGAAAACTCAATTTTTAGATTTTATTTCATTAATATTTGCAAAGATTTTAACTAAACTTATATTGGTCTAGGTACAGAAATTAGCAGCTATCCCTATTACACTTATAACCAATGACCTCACATGATCAATTTAATTTTATTTTTTGATAAGTACATATACTATATACCAATATATTATGCGCGAGTGGAAATTATCCAGGCATCGAATGATAATTATTTTGTGCATTGTTTTTGCATTAAATTGATTTTTTGAAAGAACATTATCAGATAGTCTGGGTATTATGGGTATATCATTAATTTGATAAGATAATTTTTTATCGTTACATAATCATTTTCTAACTAAGCCAGATATATGTATTCCTACGGGCATTGTTATGGCTTTCTTCTGTTTCCATCATAAGACCAGCAGGTGGTATGTTGTTGGTATACATATAGTACTACAATGTCACCAAACTAACTCAGGCTACTTTTAGGTTGACCAAAAAATTTAAGATCCTCTTCAACCCTCAGTTTCGGAGATGTCAAAATGACAAAATCTAATTGATTACTCAGACATAGCTCCGCTCCGCTTTGGTGGAAACCGGGCCTGAGAGTGTGCAAAAAAATTGTTTAAAATTATAAGTATTAGGTTGGAGTGGGCTACTCTCTAAAGTCTAAATTATTGAGCGAATAAGCGTTTTTCGTGTTATATATACTGCAATGTTCTTGTCTAAATTGGCGTTCAACTTGTCCGCCGTTTGAAGTCCGCCCCTACCACTATACGCACCAGTTAAACAACAGTGCCACAAAAACCTTTCTTGTTAGTCTGAATACACCACAATTTAACGAACTTCTCTGCCACACTTCCTATAATGCCTATAATTAATATTATAGCCCCCAATGGCTATAATATTCGCCGGAATTCGCTAATGTGGCCGCACCATTATTATCACGTGAATTGTGTGTGTTGCAACTTGCAAATCGACACCACAGTTTAATATCAACGTTCACATGTACATATGATCTTTGAACTCAATTAAAATAATATTGTATTAATTACAATAATATGATTAAGTAATGAGAAATAACCTTCTTTACCTTTTTTTAAAACTATATTAATATAATACTTATCTCTTATTTTGTCTAGACTACTTGCAAGTTTAATGAACTTTACATTTCCAAGTCATTTACTGCATCTTTTGATGAATTGTACCTACTGATTCTATCAATGTTAATAAACTTCTGATGCAGATACTTGGATCTATAGTTTGCAAATGCAGGAGGAGGATTTGGCATACTGGATAGCTGTGGAATGCCAGCAAAAGGAAAAAATCTTACTTACTCCTAAAACTTGGATTCCGTCACAGAAGTGCCAACCCATAAGCCAGTCCACCTCATAGCTGTGGTTCATGATGAGATAGCCGTGTTCCTTTCCGTAATACTTGTCATACTCATCCTTTTTAATGTACAAGGACAGTTTTGTGCCTGACCACCATTCTGACATGAATACTAATTCTAAAAAAAATAGTAGCATAATATTTATTATCAGTAGTAGTTTAGTATTGTATATATGTGACTCCAACTGAGTGGAATTCTGTTTTTCACTATTCCCACATTAACCAGGGATTTTTTCTGGATAAAAAGTAGCTCACATATTATTTAATTTTTATTCTGCTTTTCAACTAAATTGGTTCATTAGTGTGCAGGGGTAACAAACACATACACACTTTTGCATTAATAGCTTAGCTCATTAAAATACCTAAAGATTTCTGTTACTAAATAAACACATTAGTTTCGGAATCAGCAATAAAGGTATATATTGTGTATTATATTTATTCAAATATCAAAGAATACTTACGACAATAAAATGAGTAAGACAGGTAGTAATTAATTTTCCTGTACAGAGTTTTGTTAAATGGCTTAAGTCCAAAATACAAAACTGCCTGAATGCAACTTAAGATTAGGCCTGAGGTAAAATAAGATATAGCAAAACATAAATGCACTATAGTGGACTGCTTCAAAAAATTTATGTAGAGCATCTTGTATAATATGTCAGCTTTTTGATCTGTTCATAAAATCTGAAACACTATAAACATTAATTTGTAAGATATCTGAGCATCTGGTAGACAAGAAGTGTTAGATGCAGCTAAGATCTGCATAGAGTTGAATCACAGGTAAAAATAGTCCTCAGAGCATCAAAGATATTGCAATCCACAAAGATGCTCCCCACTCTGTCAAAATCGCTTGTTTCATTTGATTCCTATGGAGTTTGACAGAGCGGGGCGCATCATCGTGGATTGAAATATCTATATATTATATACTATAATTATTATATTTACAGTGGAAACTTAATAAACTGGACTAATTGTTGTCATTAGGTTTTTTAATATTTATTATAAACAAGAAATAATTTATCTAGGAAAGGACCAAATATTGGTTGCCCTGTTGATTGTTTTTGTAAAAACCAACAATCCAATGCATCTTCTAATATTTTTATTTTAAGATTTCTTCATCATGTTTTTACATTTTCTGAGATTGGTAGTCAGGATAGTCACGAATTCGTATAACTGAGGGCCAGATAATAAAGTTTCTGTGAAATAGATACAAAGTAGCACTAGTAGTAGTAATACAAAGTAGCACTACAATTGAATATGTAATGGGATCAGTTATTTATTAAACATAATGATGCATATTAGGTAGATTAGCACTAGTCAGTATAATTTTCATGATTTTAACATGTAATTTAATAATAATGGTTATTAGAGAATCTCATTAAAATATTGAAGTATTTGAATAAGAGTCTCATAGTGATTTCAATATGGGCATGTGCTGTATGTACAATGTATTGCAATAGTAATATTTCTATTAGAGTAGTTATGATGTTGCAATTATTTGAAATGGTAGAATTTTTCACTCAATTAAGAACGATAACTACTATAGTTACTTTTTTAAATTTATAAAAATGGATCTGTTAGAGCCCAAATGGGACCACAAACAATATCTTCATGTAACAATACTTTAAAATGCAACAAGTTTAACAAGTAAATAATAAGGCTGTACGGTCCTTTGAAATTATTTCTAATGTAAATCCAAATATAATTTCATTTTTATTCAAGTGGCAAGGCATTTAAATCTTTGGGCAAGGCATATTTTTGTAGAGGTTAAATAATAAAAGTGTTATCACTTACTGTATATACGGTTACAAGTTTTTACTGCAATAATTTAAAAACACATATTTCACAATTTGAATAAATGTTATCGGCGATGAGACCGCCTGAATCATAGATTATACACTTATACGTATAGATAAGCCACGTTCAGATTTAATTAGCAGTCTTGCCCCACCGCCTGAAGATGGCGTTGATATTGTCATTACAAATTTGTACCAGAGAATGCCGATAGATGGCGCTTTTCAGTCATTCCGACCTATAGCTTTTCTTAGAGGCAAATTGGGCTTATTTTACAGCCTTCTGAATAAGCGTTGGCTAGCCTTAACTTAAGGACAAAAGGTTTGAATTAGCTATCCAACACTTATCAGAAGGTTGTGAAACAGCCCCGTTCCATTCAGATCAATTTTCTTCAATGGAAAATTGCAAAATAGTAACAATAAAACACAAAGTATTTATTTAGTTTTATATTTTGCATGAATTTTAAAATAGTTTTTTAGTTTTTGAACTTAAAACACTTTTCCAAGATTTGAATCTCTCCTCATGTGGGTACTCCCACTTTGGAAATCTATGCAATGGACCTGAAAATATGAAGAATAGAATATAATTTTAGGCGTCACGCAGAAGTTTAACATAACTATAATCACTGAATTGCAACTAACATAAGGTTTTCGTTAGCCGTACAACCTTTAGTTTTTCAATATTTCTATATGATAAACAGATGGTTAACCGGGTAGCTCTAAAAGGAAGGACAAGCTAAAAAACAATCTTACCATCAACAGGACACCCAAAATAACATTTCAGTTCGGTTTTTTTGGGCATTTTGTCATAAAGCCAAAAGAGAACGCCAAGTATATCGTATGTAGCAGGAATCGGAAACCAATTTGCAAGCCGGGTAAAATCGTTTTAAACTGAAATCGAATCGAGTCCATAAACAGTCCAAGTCGTCGTTTTATATAGACAACACCACTTAGCACAGGAAATAACCAACAGAAATCACAGCGATTGCCGTTAGAAAAGTTTTTTGAAACTTAACAAATGACAAGGGCCTAGACGTTGACGACGGACGTTCAGTGTTGCCATTTAACCAAAAACATAATTTTTTGTTATATCTTAATTTAAATTAATTAAAAAAATAGTATGAATTACTAATTAGTTAGTTTATTATTTTAATTTTTTCAATATAATTTTGTCTTTTTGCAAGCATTAAATGACGACCCTGCTGCTACCTAGTGTCACATTTTATAAACATCCGTAAAGTTGTATCCCCACCGAAGTTAGAGGTCGCTAGTTTATTTAAAAATGTTAGTATCAGAATTTGTATGACTCTTTCATCCCCATGGCCTGAATCCACGAATTTATTTTGATTTGAAATGAGTTCAAAGATTGCTATTTGCTCGATTCTTTTTTTTTATTGGAACCATAGACTACTAACATAGGTATTGGAAGATTGGAACCACAGATCATCAGATGACAATGCAGATGACTAATAATTAAATGTCAGTTATTCGTACCACAGATAACTATTTTCCATAGCTTTTTTCTTTCGGCTAAAAATGTAGGTACCTATCAATTTTTAAGGAACTGGAGGTCTACTCTAATTCAACGAAAAACGAAATATCGGACGAAGTTTCGCACGTTTCCTACCACGGTTCGTTTTCGTTCCGAAGTTTCGGTCGAACGAAAATGTTTGACGTTTATATTTTCTAAACCTACTCTAATTCGTTAATGTTACGAACGAAAATTTGAATTTGACAGATAATTGTTCGGGATTTTAACCTCAAATTGACGAAACCAAAAATGTTACCTTTTGATTTTCGTTAATCTTTCGGTAGTGTGAATTTTGTAAAAATTTTGTTAGAAATGGCTACAAGAATGCTATTAATCGAGGCTGCTCTACGTGAAGAGCGTTTAGAGCGTAGAAAAAGACCGTCTGCGCAATCATCAGCTTAATATAAGCCAAATTCCCGACAGAGCTTATATTATAGGTAGGAAACTATAGACTCAGTCGGCAATTACTTGAAGAGTTGTGCCAGAAAATAGTGCCTTTATTACCTCCAACGGCAAGACGTCATGGAATCGAGCCCACAGCAAAGGTGCTGTACATGTTTTTTTTTTCAGTATTAAGTAAGGAATGCAAAAAAAAGCTTTTGTTTTAATTTAAGTTTAATAAAATAATAAAATTTATTTTTTAACTTATATAATAAAATTTTATTTACTTAACTCTACCTCGAAACAAAATAGTAAAAAGAAAGCCAAAAATAACAGTATTTAATCTATAGTACAACAAAATAACCTTAATTCCTATGGTCTAAATATTCCCTAATAATGTTACACAGCTCTAACAGAGCAGCCCCGGTGCCTGCTAGTTCTGTATTCCTCACTGTTTCTCTACACGCCCATCTTCATAGTGATACAATCTGCTTCTGACATCAGCAGAATGTATCCTTTCACCAGTGGCAGCAGCAGAATGTGTCCTGTGATGACGTGTAGACTGTGAGGCTGTAAAACAACATCCCAATTTAAAGATTTTCTTAACAAAAATGCATTAGATAAGACAGAATTGGCTCTTTTAATAATGCTATGTATGTGAGCACATTTCACAAACACTATGGAATTGTTTTTTCTTGCATTATAATGTTAACACAGTGATAGCTCTATAGTTCCAGGGCTTTTCCTTTCATAAGGAGGTCACGGGTTCGAATCCTTAAACCATATATCACTTGCTTAACAGTGAAGGAAAACATTATGAGGAAACCTTGCATGCTTGAGACCCACACAATGTTCTCAATGGTGGGTGAAGCCTGCCAACCCGCACTTTTTTATTCTTGTTTAAGATTATATTCCTAATTTTTTACAAAAAATAGGTTTATAGGTTTTAGATTTAAAGTAATAATTGAGAATTCAAAGAAGGACTACCTCACTGAAAGCTGGATCTCTGGTCCCAGTTGGACGATCACCAAAATTTTCACCCATGATCGCCAGAACTTTCAACTGCCAATGGGTAAGTGGGGGTGCTGCCGATGGACCACCTCCAGTCGCTGCAGCCGACCTCCGAAAATCAGCAGCTGCTTTTTTGGCTAAATGTTTTTTATCAGCCCAAGCCTGTAAATCATAAAATCAGGGTATTATTATGCCACTTTACTATAATTTATTAATAACCTATTTACCTAAGATAAAACTAGGCACCTTTTGCCACTGCTGAGGGCTTTAAGTGCAGCCGCCCATAGAATTAAAAGTATTACTTACTCAATTCTCCCCACAGCCTCTTTGTCTGGACTTTTCCTTCGACATTCCTCAACTTCCCGCGGGATAAATCCTTGTGGTCTTCCAAAAAAATTGAGAAGATTGTTGATTTGCTCGGGAGTAGCGGAAACCGTATGTGGAGCCATTTTAAACTGTAAAGATGTTAAAAAGAGTATTTAGAAGATGTAATATTTTTGAATAAACAAATATTTATGTGATATTTAGGTACTTACAAAGTTTTTAAATCCAAACTTCGAGACCAAGTTACGACTGCAACACAGTATTACTTCTGACGGAATGTGTATTGAGATTTGAGACTCCGAAGTGTAAAAAGCACTTGAAAACATTATTTATTAACACCATACTTGAGAAACAAACTTCAAGAATTACAAACAAAAAATCTCAAGTTTCAATTGTGATTTGTGAATTGACATGTTATGAAGACGCCATATTACGTGTGATTATACTGATATTTTTAGTTGTCATAGGTTCATGTAGGCATTGTTTGCATGAAATAATACTCTTAAATTAGTCGGTTATTCAACTCTTACGAAACCGTTCATTCCAATCGTTCACGAAAATTGTCCATGGTTCCGAACTTCGTATGCGAGTCCGAAAAAGAAATAGAGTAGAGGAGCTAACGAAACTTCGTTTGAATTTCGTTCGTTTACTAATTCAACGAAAAACGAAATATCGGACGAAGTTTCGCACGTTTCCTACCACGGTTCGTTTTCGTTCCGAAGTTTCGGTCGAACGAAAATGTTTGACGTTTATATTTTCTAAACCTACTCTAATTCGTTAATGTTACGAACGAAAATTTGAATTTGACAGATAATTGTTCGGGATTTTAACCTCAAATTGACGAAACCAAAAATGTTACCTTTTGATTTTCGTTAATCTTTCGGTAGTGTGAATTTTGTAAAAATTTTGTTAGAAATGGCTACAAGAATGCTATTAATCGAGGCTGCTCTACGTGAAGAGCGTTTAGAGCGTAGAAAAAGACCGTCTGCGCAATCATCAGCTTAATATAAGCCAAATTCCCGACAGAGCTTATATTATAGGTAGGAAACTATAGACTCAGTCGGCAATTACTTGAAGAGTTGTGCCAGAAAATAGTGCCTTTATTACCTCCAACGGCAAGACGTCATGGAATCGAGCCCACAGCAAAGGTGCTGTACATGTTTTTTTTTTCAGTATTAAGTAAGGAATGCAAAAAAAAGCTTTTGTTTTAATTTAAGTTTAATAAAATAATAAAATTTATTTTTTAACTTATATAATAAAATTTTATTTACTTAACTCTACCTCGAAACAAAATAGTAAAAAGAAAGCCAAAAATAACAGTATTTAATCTATAGTACAACAAAATAACCTTAATTCCTATGGTCTAAATATTCCCTAATAATGTTACACAGCTCTAACAGAGCAGCCCCGGTGCCTGCTAGTTCTGTATTCCTCACTGTTTCTCTACACGCCCATCTTCATAGTGATACAATCTGCTTCTGACATCAGCAGAATGTATCCTTTCACCAGTGGCAGCAGCAGAATGTGTCCTGTGATGACGTGTAGACTGTGAGGCTGTAAAACAACATCCCAATTTAAAGATTTTCTTAACAAAAATGCATTAGATAAGACAGAATTGGCTCTTTTAATAATGCTATGTATGTGAGCACATTTCACAAACACTATGGAATTGTTTTTTCTTGCATTATAATGTTAACACAGTGATAGCTCTATAGTTCCAGGGCTTTTCCTTTCATAAGGAGGTCACGGGTTCGAATCCTTAAACCATATATCACTTGCTTAACAGTGAAGGAAAACATTATGAGGAAACCTTGCATGCTTGAGACCCACACAATGTTCTCAATGGTGGGTGAAGCCTGCCAACCCGCACTTTTTTATTCTTGTTTAAGATTATATTCCTAATTTTTTACAAAAAATAGGTTTATAGGTTTTAGATTTAAAGTAATAATTGAGAATTCAAAGAAGGACTACCTCACTGAAAGCTGGATCTCTGGTCCCAGTTGGACGATCACCAAAATTTTCACCCATGATCGCCAGAACTTTCAACTGCCAATGGGTAAGTGGGGGTGCTGCCGATGGACCACCTCCAGTCGCTGCAGCCGACCTCCGAAAATCAGCAGCTGCTTTTTTGGCTAAATGTTTTTTATCAGCCCAAGCCTGTAAATCATAAAATCAGGGTATTATTATGCCACTTTACTATAATTTATTAATAACCTATTTACCTAAGATAAAACTAGGCACCTTTTGCCACTGCTGAGGGCTTTAAGTGCAGCCGCCCATAGAATTAAAAGTATTACTTACTCAATTCTCCCCACAGCCTCTTTGTCTGGACTTTTCCTTCGACATTCCTCAACTTCCCGCGGGATAAATCCTTGTGGTCTTCCAAAAAAATTGAGAAGATTGTTGATTTGCTCGGGAGTAGCGGAAACCGTATGTGGAGCCATTTTAAACTGTAAAGATGTTAAAAAGAGTATTTAGAAGATGTAATATTTTTGAATAAACAAATATTTATGTGATATTTAGGTACTTACAAAGTTTTTAAATCCAAACTTCGAGACCAAGTTACGACTGCAACACAGTATTACTTCTGACGGAATGTGTATTGAGATTTGAGACTCCGAAGTGTAAAAAGCACTTGAAAACATTATTTATTAACACCATACTTGAGAAACAAACTTCAAGAATTACAAACAAAAAATCTCAAGTTTCAATTGTGATTTGTGAATTGACATGTTATGAAGACGCCATATTACGTGTGATTATACTGATATTTTTAGTTGTCATAGGTTCATGTAGGCATTGTTTGCATGAAATAATACTCTTAAATTAGTCGGTTATTCAACTCTTACGAAACCGTTCATTCCAATCGTTCACGAAAATTGTCCATGGTTCCGAACTTCGTATGCGAGTCCGAAAAAGAAATAGAGTAGAGGAGCTAACGAAACTTCGTTTGAATTTCGTTCGTTTACGAATTCAACGAAAAACGAAATATCGGACGAAGTTTCGCACGTTTCCTACCACGGTTCGTTTTCGTTCCGAAGTTTCGGTCGAACGAAAATGTTTGACGTTTATATTTTCTAAACCTACTCTAATTCGTTAATGTTACGAACGAAAATTTGAATTTGACAGATAATTGTTCGGGATTTTAACCTCAAATTGACGAAACCAAAAATGTTACCTTTTGATTTTCGTTAATCTTTCGGTAGTGTGAATTTTGTAAAAATTTTGTTAGAAATGGCTACAAGAATGCTATTAATCGAGGCTGCTCTACGTGAAGAGCGTTTAGAGCGTAGAAAAAGACCGTCTGCGCAATCATCAGCTTAATATAAGCCAAATTCCCGACAGAGCTTATATTATAGGTAGGAAACTATAGACTCAGTCGGCAATTACTTGAAGAGTTGTGCCAGAAAATAGTGCCTTTATTACCTCCAACGGCAAGACGTCATGGAATCGAGCCCACAGCAAAGGTGCTGTACATGTTTTTTTTTTTCAGTATTAAGTAAGGAATGCAAAAAAAAGCTTTTGTTTTAATTTAAGTTTAATAAAATAATAAAATTTATTTTTTAACTTATATAATAAAATTTTATTTACTTAACTCTACCTCGAAACAAAATAGTAAAAAGAAAGCCAAAAATAACAGTATTTAATCTATAGTACAACAAAATAACCTTAATTCCTATGGTCTAAATATTCCCTAATAATGTTACACAGCTCTAACAGAGCAGCCCCGGTGCCTGCTAGTTCTGTATTCCTCACTGTTTCTCTACACGCCCATCTTCATAGTGATACAATCTGCTTCTGACATCAGCAGAATGTATCCTTTCACCAGTGGCAGCAGCAGAATGTGTCCTGTGATGACGTGTAGACTGTGAGGCTGTAAAACAACATCCCAATTTAAAGATTTTCTTAACAAAAATGCATTAGATAAGACAGAATTGGCTCTTTTAATAATGCTATGTATGTGAGCACATTTCACAAACACTATGGAATTGTTTTTTCTTGCATTATAATGTTAACACAGTGATAGCTCTATAGTTCCAGGGCTTTTCCTTTCATAAGGAGGTCACGGGTTCGAATCCTTAAACCATATATCACTTGCTTAACAGTGAAGGAAAACATTATGAGGAAACCTTGCATGCTTGAGACCCACACAATGTTCTCAATGGTGGGTGAAGCCTGCCAACCCGCACTTTTTTATTCTTGTTTAAGATTATATTCCTAATTTTTTACAAAAAATAGGTTTATAGGTTTTAGATTTAAAGTAATAATTGAGAATTCAAAGAAGGACTACCTCACTGAAAGCTGGATCTCTGGTCCCAGTTGGACGATCACCAAAATTTTCACCCATGATCGCCAGAACTTTCAACTGCCAATGGGTAAGTGGGGGTGCTGCCGATGGACCACCTCCAGTCGCTGCAGCCGACCTCCGAAAATCAGCAGCTGCTTTTTTGGCTAAATGTTTTTTATCAGCCCAAGCCTGTAAATCATAAAATCAGGGTATTATTATGCCACTTTACTATAATTTATTAATAACCTATTTACCTAAGATAAAACTAGGCACCTTTTGCCACTGCTGAGGGCTTTAAGTGCAGCCGCCCATAGAATTAAAAGTATTACTTACTCAATTCTCCCCACAGCCTCTTTGTCTGGACTTTTCCTTCGACATTCCTCAACTTCCCGCGGGATAAATCCTTGTGGTCTTCCAAAAAAATTGAGAAGATTGTTGATTTGCTCGGGAGTAGCGGAAACCGTATGTGGAGCCATTTTAAACTGTAAAGATGTTAAAAAGAGTATTTAGAAGATGTAATATTTTTGAATAAACAAATATTTATGTGATATTTAGGTACTTACAAAGTTTTTAAATCCAAACTTCGAGACCAAGTTACGACTGCAACACAGTATTACTTCTGACGGAATGTGTATTGAGATTTGAGACTCCGAAGTGTAAAAAGCACTTGAAAACATTATTTATTAACACCATACTTGAGAAACAAACTTCAAGAATTACAAACAAAAAATCTCAAGTTTCAATTGTGATTTGTGAATTGACATGTTATGAAGACGCCATATTACGTGTGATTATACTGATATTTTTAGTTGTCATAGGTTCATGTAGGCATTGTTTGCATGAAATAATACTCTTAAATTAGTCGGTTATTCAACTCTTACGAAACCGTTCATTCCAATCGTTCACGAAAATTGTCCATGGTTCCGAACTTCGTATGCGAGTCCGAAAAAGAAATAGAGTAGAGGAGCTAACGAAACTTCGTTTGAATTTCGTTCGTTTACGAAGTTTCGTTTGAGAGAAAGAGAGTAGACCTCCTGTATCAATGTCAAAACGCGATTTTCAAGCGTTGTGATTGGTCAACACAAGGTCAACACCCGTGTTTTGACGTTGATACAGTTCTTTGATAGGAGTTTGATAGCATTGGTGAAGCGTTGGTTACTGGTTAGAGAGTAATCTGTGGATTAATGGAATCAAAACTTCGAAAGCAAAACATTTTGAATATGTAGATACGATTTTATTACTGTTAACCATTATATGTGAATGTGAATTGGCAATTGATATAATATTTGGAAATACAGACATTGGAAATAAGATTGAAAGTGATTACATAAATCGTCATGCATTTTTTAATTAATAACAGAATACATAGTTTATCAAGAGAATGTAGAAGAATATTACTCTACTTCTATCCAATAGAAAATAAGTATTTTCTATCTTACAATCGGAACCCTACTATTTTGGGCATCGAGACTTCATGTGATGAAAATGAAAATGAAAAATATTTATTTCGTTATCCAAGTTACATAACATTATATTGTGATTTGGGACCAACCCAATAAGTGCCTAGTTAAAAACTAGTACTTGTGGCAGGCAGTCCCGCTCTTCCATAGCATACTAGGTATATTATACAATAATAAAAAGTTAAATCTAAGTAGGTGATGTGTTCGTGTGTGTGTGTGTGTGTGTGTGTGTGTGTGTGTGTGTGTGTGTGTGTGTGTGTGTGTGTGTGTGTACGTATTTTCTCTTACTTATTGTAACCAAACTTATTGAGTTGCTACGCTTGTTGCATTAATTCTTCCGTTTCATAATAATTTAATTTAAGCAGCCATTCAATGACGTTTGTTTTACAGGTATAAAATGGTAATGAATAAATATTTAGCTTTTTATTAATTATGTTGTAAAGACGCTTTGATTTTCTATTAAATTGTTGGCAAGCAAATTTGGTTTTACTTGGAATTGTGTGTAAGATCATACCTTTTCGCCTTTTTTTAAGTTTCTCAGCATCAAAAGGTTCTTTTTTATGCACTTTTAACAATGCGGATAATATATAAAGTTTCCTAACCGTTAAAAGCTCACAATGTTTATATAAGTCTACTGTCGGGAATCTAAATGGCTTAAAAAACATGACTTTTAGTAAAGATCTTTGTCCACGTTCTACCTCCAAGAACTTTGTTTTAGAAGCTGCACCCCAAACTGAGATGCAATACCCCAAGATCGATTGACCTAATGTAACATAAATCTGCGTTAGCAATTTTTTTGATGTCACATGTCTCAGTGTTTTGAAGATCCAAATAAGCTTTCTAATTCTTCCATTTACAAATTCTACTTGTGAATGCCATGAGAGTCTCTGATCTAACATTACGCCCAGATATTTGGTTGTAGTGACTTTACTTAGGACGGGACAGCTACAGTTAAGAGTATTTATTTTATTACATTTATGGATTCGAACTTGTAAATCAGTATTGGGCTGTGTTTTGGAACTTATTGTAAAGCAAATGTAGTTAGATTTTGTAATATTTAAAGTAAGTAAGTTAGACGATAGCCAGAGAGCAATTTTTGAAAGGCCTGTTTCAGCCAACGTTTTAACCGAGTTCCACGATGTACCAGAGAAAACTACAGCCGTGTCATCAGCATATGAGAAGACATGAGCCCCATCAAGTTTTATATTGCATAAGTCATTAACATAGATAAGGAATAACGTTGGTCCTAAAACGCTTCCCTGAGGAACGCCGAAGGACAAATTAGACTCCTCACTAACATGATTCCCTATTTTGACACGCTGTGATCTACCATGTAGATAATCGCTAAGCAATAACAAAGCCGTACCTCTAATACCAATTTTTTCAAGTTTCTTTATAAGTAGAGGAATAGATACAGTATCAAAGGCTTTTTTAATATCTAGGAATACCGTTAAACATTTTTTGCCTTTGTCTATCTCTTCAGAAATTAGTGACGTCATTGCTAACACTGCATCCTCAGTGGATTTCCCTTGTCGGAAACCATATTGTGAGTTAGAGAGTATATTAAATTTGTTTAGGTAGTTAACTAATCTAGAATTTATTAATTTTTCTAAGACTTTCGCAATGGATGGTAGAACAGAAATAGGTCTGTAGTTGTTAATGTCTCCATTATCCCCAATTTTAAACACCGGTGTAATGATGGCTTGTTTCAGAATTGAGGGGAATAATCCTGATTTAAAACAGAGATTAGCTAGATGACAAATTATTGGTGTTATTATATGTATGGCCATTTTAAGAAACTTAGTGGGGATACCGTCCCATCCTGGCGCACTATCAGATTTGAGGTTCATAACAGTGGTAACCGTTTCCTGTAAATCCGTGTCCAAGAAAGCCATTGAAGACAATTGGCTATCTACAAATTTCAAGGGGTCTGCAGAAAGTGGGGCGTTTAAAGCAACGTCTTCTGCAAGAACTCTTCCAACATTGGCGAAATAGTTACACACATAATTAACAGAGTCAGCTGGAGAAGGTCTTATATTTAGTAGATTTAGGCTTTGGGTTTTAGTTTTATTTAAATTTGTTAAAGATTTAATTTTACTCCATAGTACTTTGCTATTCTTTAAGGAAAGAGCTAACTGTTGCCTGTCATAATTTCGCTTTATCTTTTTAATCAAATTGTTGCAGTAATTACGATATCGTTTAAAGGTAATTTTAAGTATATCATTGTCAGGATCGGCCCTTAACTTTTTTTGCATATTATTTCTGTTTCTTATACAGCGCAAGAGGCCAGTTGTCATCCAGGGTTTTATAGTACGCTTGCTATTAGGTAGGTATATCACAGTCGTGCTCTCTTTTATTGCTTCTGTTATTTTTCCTATTAACTCTTCAGTTACCAGATTGGGATCTTCACAAAAAAGCAATTCACCTAAGTTTTTGTCTGTAAGTATTGCTACAGCTTTGTCATAATCTATAAAGAGCTTTGTTTTTGAACAGTTGTTTTTACTTGTCGCGTTTAATTTAGATAATGATAAAAATATCATACAATGGTCAGTAATAGAGGTATTGAGAACCGCTATGTAAGGAACATTATTTTCATCCAGTTTTAACATAAAATGATCTAAGCAGTTGCCACCCCGTGTTGGAAGTGAGTGACCTGAAAGAAAGCCGTGAGAAGAAAGCATGTTGAGGTAATTTAGTCTATTATTGCAATCATTATTTGATTCATTTTCTTTAGCTATGAGATTAATGTTTATATATGTGATGATACTGCTTGTGCAGTAATCAATGGAAAAGATGTCTTAGGAGAATGTTTATATTCGCAAAATGTTACACACCTGCGATACGGAGGTGTCAATCCACTTGTAGCTAGAGACTTGCATCGGGATAATATTGAAGTAGTTGTTAAAAAATCATTGCATAACGCAAAACTCAATATGAACGACATTGATGCAATAGCTGTTACCGTTAAGCCTGGCCTCTTAATTAGTCTGCAGATAGGTGTTAAATATGCCCTGTATCTTGCAAGAACGTACAAGAAATTACTAATACCAATCCATCACATGGAAGCTCATGCATTAGTGGCTAGAATGTACCATAACATTTCATTCCCATTTTTAACTCTGCTAATATCAGGAGGGCATTCTTTGCTTGCACTTGTGAAAGATGTAGATGATTTTTTGCTACTAGGTCACACATTAGATAATGCGCCTGGCGAAATTATGGACAAGGCGGCTAGAAGAATGAAATTGAGAAATATACCTGAATATTCAAAATTAGCAGGGGGACAAGCTATAGAAATGGCAGCTAAAAATTCCACAAATCCTTATTTGTTTAAATTTCCACTGCCCTTAGCCAGAAGTAGAGATTGCAATTTTAGTTTCAGTGGCCTTAAAGATGCTTTAATACATCATCTTTTAGAAAAGGAGAAAGAACATGGTACAGTTGGAGATGGAATCATCCCGGAAATTAATGATTTATGTGCAGCCTTTCAACTAGCGATTGCAGAACATTTAGGCCACAGAACAGAGAGAGCTATACTATTTTGTGAAAATCACAATTTTTTCAAGAAACAAAGAAGTATAATAGTCTCTGGTGGTGTGGCATGCAATGATTTTATTTTTGATAGTATTAAATTTATAGGAGACAAGTTAGGCTGCAAAGTGTATAGACCTCCTCCGAAAGTGTGTACAGATAATGGAATTATGATAGCTTGGAATGGCTTGGAGAGACTGACAAAACAAAGCAATTTTGAAAATATTACTTTAAAAGATGTCGATCCAACTGCTCCGTTAGGAACCAACATGGTTGACAAAGTTAAGGCTGCAAATATACATGTAAGAATTACTAGAATAAAAATGTGATAGTCTTGTGATGTGATCTTTATTTAACCCCATGTAATAATAATTAATTATGAAGAATAAGGATGTCACAGTGCAGGAAATCATTGCGAGGAAACCTGTATACCTGAAAGTTCACCATAACATTTTTGCTCAGATTTTTATGGGGGCAGTCTGCCAGACTAAACCACTTAGAAAAAATGGTGAAAATAACATGAGACCTGTGCCCTACAATGGCTTGAAACATCAAGGATTATGAGATACTAAGAACAATGATTTATACTAGTTTATCTTTATACAAA
Organism: Coenonympha glycerion; assembly: GCA_963855885.1. Taxonomy (NCBI): domain Eukaryota; kingdom Metazoa; phylum Arthropoda; class Insecta; order Lepidoptera; family Nymphalidae; genus Coenonympha; species Coenonympha glycerion. The sequence continues at coordinate 11,362,883 of OY979633.1, read as the reverse complement.
ATAATACAAAAAGCCTTAATTGCTTACAATCATATCAATAAATCCAAATAATTTCATAACCAAAAAGTTTTTGATTCATAATGTCACATTATGAATAAATAATAAATTATTATTAGGTGCTACAAATTATTTTCTGACTTAAGAAAAATTGTTACTTTTTAAAGTAATATTTTATTGCAATAAAGCTATTATACAAGTTAAATAAAATTCATTGCTGATTTTCAGGTGATAGTAATTCTTCTACTTGGCAGCTTTCTGTTGTAAATCTGTAAAACAAAATAGGCAATCAAACATTGGTCAAAAGAAAATAAGTTAAGGTACATACTTATTGTAAAACAGCATTTTTTCACAAAGGTAAAACAGGCAATCAAACATTGGTCAAAAGAATAAAAGTTTAGGTACATACTTATTGTAATACAGCATTTTTTTCACAAAGGTAAAATGGGCAATAAAACATTGGTCAAAAGAAAATAAGTTTAGGTACATACTTATTGTAAAACAGCATTTTTTCACAAAGGTAAAACAGGCAATCAAACATTGGTCAAAAGAATAAAAGTTTAGGTACATACTTATTGTAATACAGCATTTTTTTCACAAAGGTAAAATGGGCAATAAAACATTGGTCAAAAGAATATAAGTTTAGGTACATACTTATTGTAAAACAGCATTTTTTTCACAAAGGTAAACTCAAAAGACAGGATGTTAGTTCTTTCTTTAAAATATTTAAGCCATGATCTTTCAGGGTTTTGAACCTATTTTGGTACAATAAATAAAAAAAATATCTTTTATGGTTTCCAATGTCCATGTATCTGTCTGTCATAGGCAATTGTTATCAATCAGACAATTACTCAAAAAGAAGGTTCCACACAATACAATAGGAAACAAGGTAGGTATAATGCATAGATTGAAGATTCAATTTGTATTTTGCAAAATTCTTTGTTGATTCATTGTTCAATGTTGATAATTAAGGCAATGTTTGTAAGCTAAATTGTTTTTGCATGTCTTTTATGAGGGATTGTTGGCTCCAATTAATAATTTGTTATTGTAAGACCTTTGTAAAACCAGTCAGCAAATAAATTATTTGATTTGATTTGATCTTTAAATTCAGTAATCTAGTAGTAGAGTCCCTATTTTTTATTTAACTCATTTTGCAAAGCATGTTCTGTTAGCTTAGGACATCAATCATCTAATAACTGTTAGTGAAAAACAAATAGGTAGTCAAAACATAATTTTGTAAAACAACAGCACAAAAACACTCGATTTCAGTAAACTAGTATTGGTCTATGTTAGTTACATGCTTTTAAAGCACTTTTGATAACCTTACTTTTAATACTTATTCCTTTTCATCTGAAAAATTGAAATAAATTGTTTATATTAAGATATACTCAACACAATAGAATAGTAGAGTCCAATAGAGTCGAATATAGCCGACCATTAGGTTGGATAAAAATAAGTAGAAAAGATTGTGAATATAAACTTACGCGCTGGTTTGCCATTCGCCCAAGGAGTGATACGAACGTGGGACTCATCTCGTCGCAGTGCCTCTGTTCGGACTTCAGCTTTTAGTGATCTCCGCAAGATTTTTGCGGCAATGTTAGAGTAGTTTATGTAACTAAAAGAGAAGAAAAGTATAGGTTGGAATTTGGATGAATGTAGGGAAAACACAATAAACATTTATTTCTATGATATTTTTATACTTACTTAAGACCAGCTTGTCTCCAGGCGCTCATTTTGAGATGAACTTTGATTAAAGTTTCTTGTGAGGTAGAAAATTTATGAAGAATCGGAAAATTTAATCTTGAATTCCAAATTCAAGATGTGATGTAACAAACCACAGACCAGGGAATAACCATTGATCTATATAAGTTTTTACAAACCATAGACCATAGACAACTAATACTATAGGGATACCATAGACAAAGCCATAGATTAGTTAAAGCTCAACAACACCACAGAATATTATCAAACACAATTTATTATCTATGAGAATATAGTATAGAAACTTAGATAAGAGAATAACACTGAATATTTATAGAAAACAGCACTACAAACAGATATAATATAAATTTTGTATTTCATTCTAGAAATGGTAATAGATTCTTGGTAGGTAATGGGTTTTTCCTATCATGCATAATATTCTGAGCTAAGCTATAATAAGAAACAAGTGTCGTTATCAGATCTAAAAATTCTTGACTTTATTTACAGTCGGATTCTTAATTAGACGAAGTCAACTGACGTTTACTGTGTTGTCAGCCTTTGATGAAATAAAAATAGCGTTGTGACAATGTGAATGATTGAAAAAACTCCTGAATGAATGAAATTGCCTCGATTGTCAAATGAATAGTTTATGTGCCGAACTGCAGATATCGGGTACGGTGTTCGAATTTTAGTCGTGCTTTGTACATACCTACGAGTTTTCGATGACTATGTTCCTATAGTATCTATCTATACTGAATACTGAGTGTTTTAAACATTAGGGCGAACTCAACAGGTCTGCGCGCGAAATATATAAATATGGGAAATGCTTTCCAAAAAACCAACTTCAAATACAACTACAAGGAGTGAAAAATTTTTTTAATGTAGGTACACCAATTCGAAGTCGGGCGATTGTGTATAACTTCGTCGTTTCTTCGTACATCAAGTAAGTAAGAAGGACTATTAGTGTTTGTATGAAACATTGCCCGACTTCGAATTGGTGTACCTACATTAAAATATTTCACTCTTTGTAGTGGCATTTGAAGTTGTTTTTTTGGAAAACATTTCCCATTTTTATTTTTTACTTTTTAGTGGGAGCATCAAAATGCACAAGGCGTTGTAAAAATACCCAAATCGCTTAAGGTGTGTTTATAAAATCTGAAGAGTTCCCTCAATTTCACCAAGATCCCATCATCTGATCCTGATTTGATGACTCAAGTCATGATGACTAAAGTTATCAAATCAGTATCTGCTAGCAAATGCACCAGTAACTATAAAAATTCCCAACTCGCTTTAAGTATACTAGTATAATTTGAAAGTTCCCTCGATTTCTCCAGGATTCCACTATCAGATCCTGACCTGATTAAAATGGGATCATCTGGGAACTATACCGTTTAATAAGAAAAAAGAATTTTTCAAATCGGTCCACGCGTCTTCGAGTAATCGGTGAACATACATAGATAAAATAAAAAAAAATAAGATTCCGACGAATTGAGAACCTCCTCCTTTTATTGAAGTCGGTTAAAAATAGAAATAATATTCTTTAATAGATTGAAATGATTCACTATTCACACTCATTGTTCATTCATCTGATTGAACGAGAACTGAACGCATCAATATATTACTTTAAGTATGGCAACATTATTTTACAAAGTGACATTAGCTTCTGTCAGTTGACTTCGTCTAATAAAAAATCCGACTTTAGGTTTATGAGATTTCATAATTATTAATTAGGTACCTACCTAGGTAATTTTAGAGGTGTTCAAGCGTAACGAATATTTCATGGTTATTTATCTGTGTCACACATTTAATCTAAAAAAAGTAAAAGTTGTCTATGGACAAATATGATTGTCCATGATTGCCACCAGTGGTCTGTGATTGCCACTCAATTTATGACATCGACATGTCAGCAAGATGTCAATTGTCATGGTAGGTTGTCATTTGTCATCTAAAATTAAAATGAAATGACATTGAATGAATTGAATTTTGAAAAATAAAAAGTACTGTTGAATGGAAAATCTGCTCTATTTTTCAATTTTAAATAAAAACATTAAAGAATTAAAATTTCAGAATCTTGAAAACGGTATTTCACAGTTACCTAGCCCTTAACGATTTTTATAGGTATGAATTTAGTACTTTGTTATTATATTTTTTGCTTGTTTTATGTGAGAACTTGCAAGTTTGGCACGGTACTTAATAAGCTTACTAATAAAAAAAATCCTACACATTCATAAATATTACCTATATTTATGAATGTGTAGGATTTTTTTACCGCTCTAATTAATAATATTATCATTGCGTGTCTCCTCATAAAAGATAACCTTGCCACATGAAAACAACTAACAGATGTTCACGTACATACGTTTTATCTTTAACTTCAAACCTTATAGGTATTCCTAGAAGTTTTGAAAAATGTCATGATTCCAATGGACTCATGTATGTTCCTTTAAACTTTTTTAGGATTTCCAACACATACCTATGCATATGTAATGATATACTTTACCTATTTAAAAAAAAGTTACTTAATGTCTATTAACCTATTGAAACATTAGTTGTTTTCAAGTTTACTAATAAAGTTTCTTTCTATTCTAATGGAATAGACGGAGGAACTTTGATATATGACTATATTTCCAGATATTTTTAAAATCTATTGTTGAGGGTTAGTTGTGGTAAAAATCTTTGACCTTGACCTATTTTGTGAATTAAATTCTCTAAACCATAATCATACTAGCTAGTACCTGATAATATATTATGATAATAAATTTGAAAGTTTGTGTTTTTTATTTTCATTGAAACCTGAATAACTACCAACCAAATTATAATAGTGATATTAACCTATGCCTGTATACTTAAAAACCTGAAATCCATCCAGGAAATATCTAGTTTAAAACTAAGTATATTTTAGTCTATCTTGTCTTAGTGAATACGATGGATTCTGATGGGGAAAGGGAACAACTACTCATCGCGCCTGCTAAGCCAAACGTCCAATGCGATATTGTCAATGAGTGTCAAATGTTTCTGAGAGCAGAGGACGGAGGTGGAGATGCACATACAAACATGAATCTGAACACTGCACCAGAAAAAAGTGGTAAATGAACTTTTCATACCCTATCAGACATGGTATAACAGCAGAGGTAATAAGTAGAAGAATTAGAAACTGATGAAAATAGCATGTTCCGAGTTTCTTGCCAATTCTTCTCAGTGCAAACCTGCTTTCAAAACCTGTACGGTAAGGTTTTGACTTTCCATAAGAGCCTATTATTTAGAACTATGTGAAAAATAAAGATTTTCATTTTCAAATGGTGATGAATATGAAAAAAATATTCAGCTGAAGTTATTGTGTGTCTCTTTTGAGTGCAGGATGCATTGGAATTAGGTTTTCAGTTGCAATTGTAATGAAATTACAATAATTTTAGCTTAAAAGATTTTTCACTGTAATTTACTATGCCAATGTCAAGTATTAGAATGTTAATACTATATGTAGTATACAGTTACCATACAGTTACATAGTTATGTTTCCACCTACTATTATGCTTAGTGTACAAATTTCGTATGGTTTCTCTGAGGTTGTATAATTTAGTTTTCCTATGTGCTTTGTGGTTACAACTACAGTGTGTGTAATTTAATTATTTGTTTGAAAATATGGTGAAGAGGAGAAATGCTAAAATTCGTAATATAAAGAGATTATTGATTCTAGTTATTTTGTGCTTATCTAATAATATAATAAATAGCAAAGCAATGTACATTCATTTAATAAGAATCTTTTTTAGGTCGATCAAATTTCATCACCCCAACATCAAATGAGGATGTGAAACCGGTATCAAATGATCCTAAAGCAGAATCTAATTTAGAGCTTGAGTCAGATGGTAATTTATTTTAAATTTAAATATTTTATATCATTTTTTAATCCTGCAATTTTATTAACAGCTGAAACTGATCATCATAATGTCCTCACTTCTTTTTATGTCCCGCTTCTGGGCATAAATTTTTTGTGATGAGAGAGGTTTGCTATAGCCCACAATGCTGGCTAAGTGCGGGTTAGCAGGCTTTCCATACCTTTGAGGACAGAAAAACGTTTAGAAAGTGATATTTAAGTTTCACAAACATACAAAACTTTAAAAGGTCTGAACCAATTGGCTATGAGGGCTTTGTTAAAATTTTGATCTCACCGAACAATGTTAAACTATTGTTCCTGCTTTACATAATAATATCCCACAACATTAATCTAGATTCTAGTGTTACATGTTTGTTATCTTCAGGCAACACAAAACAACCTTTAGCAGACAGTGTGATGGTCTCTGAGTCTCAGTCCACAGACGGCTTGCCCAGCACTGTGACGGTGCTTGACGCTCCAGACGGAGGCAAAGTGTATTTGGTTGGCACAGCTCATTTTAGTTTAGAATCACAGGAAGATGTTTCCAAGGTAAGGTTAAATCTATTCAATGATTTTGTTGTTTAATCCTATTTAATATTATAAACATAATACTGTGAATGTTTCTCATCTTTCTTACTCAGCCGCACTACAAATACACATCTGATTTGGTTGAAATACAGAATAACTTATAGGATACTTTCTTGAACTGAGTGTTCTTTCATTAGGTGGTGGTTCCACATTCCCAGGAATTATTGAAATATATTTTCAGGTGATACAACAAGTGTGTCCGCATGTAGTGATGGTGGAGCTGTGTGAACAGAGAACTAATATTCTGCTATTAGATGAGGAAGTTATATTGAGGGAGGCTAAAAATATCAACATTGCGAAAATCAGGTAAGGTTTTGTGTGCAGTTTTTTTGTATTAATTTTGTTTGTCATACTCTTATCTGTCTCGATTCATCATGAGAAAAAAGCCAAGAACCAAAACAAAAAAATTTAAAAGAAAAAAAAAAAGATACTATGAGCATTATACATACCCAATATTTCGAACTTGATCCCCTAGCCAGGAAGCCAGGGTGAATTGGTATTAATGGACTATGTCATTAATATTTTTGTAATAATAATAATGTTTCCGAGATTCTAAAGTACAGTGGTTAATCCCCACAGAAATATCAGGTATGGGGAATTGTGTGTGCACTTCAGGGTTTCTGGCTGCCAATTTTCAAATCCCAGTTTAGTTTTAAGAATTTCTTAGTAGAAGTAGAAATAATCAACATTGTTTACTGGCCCTATCTAAAAAGTTGCGCATCGGCTCCAGTTTTCACAGCGTGCCATGAAAAGGGCAATGCTAGGCTTGTGTCTACTGGATAGGGTTCCCAACATACACATCTGATCAGGAAGAGTAAAGTGTAACTTACATTGCTAGAACAGTGACGCTCATATTATGGAATGAGGCAGGTCACGTAGGTCTTTGGAAAACGTTTGGGTGAGCAGGCAGCAGAAATCGGAGCAGGCCATTATTGGAATGGTAACCACGGCCAGCACGAAAAAGAATCGGCCGATGGCGAGACAACATCGTTAAAGCAGCTGGAATGTCTACAATATACTGAGTCTCTGCGTCACTCCAAGCCGCTCCGCCTCTTATGCCATGCGTGCGCGAACTCCCGTAGCTTAAGAGGAAACAATTTGTAGGGAGTCAAGAAGGCGCCCCGGGAACACGCCAAGAGCAAGTACCGAACGGGCGCCCTCCCGCGATTCGGCCCCCATAACCGCGAGGTTGATTGGGCCATGGGTGGTGGAGGGTTGTCCCTAATACCAACGAATATATAATATTACTAACGTAAAGAAGGGACATTCACACCCTCCCGTCAATGTATTACCCCAGAGCGCCGAGCGCGACGCGTCGGGTGGTACTCGTGGGCGCTGTCTCGCGAGTGCGTTATTTCAATAGGTTTGCCACAAATTCATAACTTTATCATCATAGGGCTACTGATTGTAAATAAAAGCATACCTTTTTTGAAGAGAATTTTTTATTACTAAAATTTATGAAAAACCGGAGGATTAATAAAGTTTTCTCAGATTGTGCTTGACAAATTAGAAAAATCATATGGGCAAGGAACGGTTATTAATTATTTTTGCAGTGATTTTTATAAGTATCCCATTATAATATCCTATTGTTTAATAAATATGAATTAAGTATATGAAAGCTTGTGGGTTTGAATGTTTGTAACTCTTTCATGCCGCACTAGGTACCTACGTATTGTACCGATTTGGCTGCAAATTGGAGTGAAGATATACCTACCTATTAACTTTCATTAACACATTACTATCTTTTTATCCCTAAAAATCCATAGTCCATACGGAATTTGTGAAACTCCAAAATTCAGGTCAGTGAAGCCGCGGAAAAAAGCCTACCTACCTACCTACTTATGAAAATAAATATATATTTTTAATTATATCCTTAGAAATTAGTAAAATTATAGATAAACACATTGAAATATAATTAGTTTTCATGAAATAACTAAACAAAGTATTGCATTTGTACCGCAATTTAAATGTTTTACAGCGGGCTGCAAGTTTTCGCCGTGGCATTGTGCATCGGTCGCGTCGTCGCCACGTACACGTCGAGTTTTGCCAGCCCTAACGGGCTACGATGACATTTACTCACACATAGAAATAAAATACTTATAGGGCCGGCATGTTAGTAGTAGTGTAGGTAGTTAAGTTATGTTATTTGTACTGAGTGTCACGGGCCTGCTAATACACTGAGAACAGAAGCGAATGTTGTGCATATAGATGAGGACTGACATAGGCTGATGATGCTTTACTGACCCGACCCAGGGATCGAACACGGGAACATTCAGCCAATATTATAGGTAATTTTATTATTGTTCAGGGCGACTATGGCTCAGAACGGCGTGTTCAACGGGCTGATGTACATCCTGCTGCTGAACATGTCCGCGCACATCACCCGCGAGCTGGGCATGGCGCCGGGCGGCGAGTTCCGACGAGCCATGGCGGAGGTAATGCCTAAACCCTTAACCATCGTCCCCATCATAAGCAAAATCATTCACTGTATCTGACATGAGCACTTAAGCAGGTATATTATCACTTAACACGGTGTCCTGTGTCTTGCTTCTCTTGTCATTCTTTTGTATAAAAAAATCCCCTTTAAGTCACAGGTAGGCCTCTGATATAGAGAAACTGCCAGTACCAGAAACCCACTTATTTTTTAAATTGTATAGTTTTACTATCTGACCGGGCTAACTGAGTTTGGTTCTAATCATTGTGACACAAAGATTTTATGTATTTGATTGGGTAAGGAGGTGAAGGATTGCGACTGCTAGGTATTTTACATTTTATCGCCCCAAGCCATGATCTTCGTGTAATATACTTCACTACACCAACCCTTAGCGAAAATGTTATTTTTATACCAGGCCAAGAAGATCCGCAACTGCATCGTGCAGCTGGGCGACCGCGCTATCGACATCACGTTGCACAGAGCCATTGCGTCTTTGTCCTGGGGACAGACGATACGTTTCATCTGGCACCTGCTCACCTCCAACCAGAATATTAGGTAACTAGTATGGCGGTTAGAAGAGTTGACAAAAGAAATTGCTTCTCATTGCATCAATGTATTTACCAAGTGTCTGGTAGGATTAATGTTCATAATAGATTTTCGCTTGAATTGTGCTTGAAGTTTTGAGGTCTAAGTCGAGCCCACTATTAGATTAGTCGAGACACTATTTTGTTTGTACTAAATTTGTAAAAAATTTAATGTTCCACTGATCTGCATAGAGTTGAATTTGAAGAATAAATTAATTTACGCTTTGTGCTTGTAAAAGTGCCTTTAGTCAAATGGCGTACGTCTGGCTGTGATAACCAAGGCAAGACGTGGTAAATCGCACCAAGTAGTAAAATTATGTGCATTTATAAAAAGGCTCTTTTATCGGAAGTATCCAAATAGTAGCCGCATGTGGATTGGATGTCAACCAAGGATTAGTCCACTTTTGATGTCTTCTACTCCTTATGAGGTAGAAAAGTGAAGGAACAAGCTGGCCAAGTTTCCTAACTCACTGGAGCTTGCTTTCAGCTTGGAAGAGGTGGAGCGCTGCAAGCAGAAGAAGATGCTCGAGGACATGCTGGAGGAGATGGCGGAGGAGTTCCCGGCGCTCAAGCGCGTGTTCGTGGTCGAGCGCGACATGTACCTGTGCCACTCGCTGCAGATCGCCGCGCTGCAAGCACGTAAGTGATCATTCAGATCGTACTTGGAACAGGTGGAGCGCTGCGAGCAGAAGAAGATGCTCGAGGACATGCTGGAGGAGGGTTTTGATAAAATTTAATATAACAATCAAATAGTATAATGTTGCAGCAATATTGCGAAGATTCTGGTGAATGCCAAAAATTCGTTTCTATAGTATCTTAACGCGTGTGACTTTTGATGTTTGCACTGAATGCCTGTTGCAATAGGTCGGGAGCCGTGCAGGATAGTGGGCGTGGTCGGCATCGGCCACGTGGCCGGCATCGTCGAGCACTGGGGGAAGATTGAACCACAAGACATCGCCCCGCTTCTCAAGTAAGTTGCCGAAAATTAACTGATGATTACTATAAATTCAGCTAGCCCCATCTATTGTGAAACTACAGCTTCAAACTAAATTTACTGGACCTCAAGATTAAAATAAATAAAATAAATAAAATAGCCTTTATTCACTGAAAAGCTTACATGAGAGACAATAGTACTTATGCATTAAATATTAAACAACTACATAATTTACAAACGTATTTTCAGGTTAATTTAAATTAGGTATACGATGCTCCATTTCACCATTTGGTTGCGAAAGTACAGTTCAATGATATGATTTACTACATTGTTAGCTACTTTAGTTTTTATTTTTCATTTTCATAACAGTCGTTTTTGGACTGACTGCATACGAGCACATAATGAACACAATGATAATCTCATTTCCTTCTAACAGAAACAATTAATATGTTAGGTATAAACCATCGGTATAAACACACATAATATACTATACATAATAACACGTAAGTACCTAATAATATATTTTCAACAGTATTTGTTTCTTTAATTTTGTTTTACACACCAATGTTGTTTACACCAAAATGTTTGAAACAACAATTGAGTTTTGCTACTCATATAATTTC